>BSBN01001994.1:2940000-4140000 GCA_027924645.1 Cunninghamia lanceolata | reverse complement strand
TGATTGTAGATCATCGATCAGCAGTATAGTATTGCATTAAGCAGAGGAGTTCGAGTGTGCTGTGTGAGAAGCAGTATATTGTATTGCATCTTTGAAATCAATAAAGATCCTGTTTCGTTTTCCGCTTGATCTCCTTTGTGTAATCGATCTGCTGGTTTGGGTGGTTTCATGGATTCACTGATCCATTCCACCGGTTGACTCATCTGATCGGTGGAATGGTAATGTACAGTAGGTTAGGTTGTAGTTTGTTTGTTTGCATGCAGGTGTGCAGGATCGCGGTCGACAGATGTTGAGAAGCCTAGCATCCTCATGTGCTAGGTCGAGCTGATTGAGTTGGAAGATCACCCTGAGGTTGGATCGGGTCATCCCTGGAGGATCGGCGAAGTGAAATTTCGCTAAGGTTGGAAATTGGTCAAGACGGCATCATCAGGATATTTCTGCAAATATCCTGCAGTCAGTTTGGGCATCGTCATCCGGATATGTGGTGGAGAGCATGATGCTTTCGATTGCATGAAGTGCAAGTGCGTCGGGGTGATCATCATCAGGAGAGCCGAGGAGGAGCGTATCGGCATCAGGATCATCTTTCGGGAGAGCTCATCATCTGCGTATCGCGAGGAAATGCGGGAGAGAAAGTTCATGTTTTTTGACTAAGTGTTGAAGAGGTCATCAGGATATTGGGTGACGTCATCGTCATCAGGATATTAAGATATCCCTCTACGCGAGTTTATCCTGCCGTCGTTAAGTGCTTGGGTATCGGCAGAAGGTTGTATTAGCATCATCAGGAGGTTTCGAGAGAACCGGATAAAGTAGATCATGATGCTGTTGCTTGTGTCGTCGGCTAGTGGAGCATCGAAGGGAAGGTGCTGAAGGTGATCGTCATCAGGATCTTTGGGGCAACCGGATATTGGTTATCCTGCTGACGAAGAGAGTGTTGGGTATCATGATGATGCCGATGGAGTTCGGAGCCCGATGAACAGTGCAATAGGAGGATGTTTGCGCCCGTTGAACATCATGATGATGATGATAGGCGGAAGACGGAAGAAGTGAATAGTAGTCGGCAGGAGGACAATTGCGATCGTCCGAAATATGATGATGCTGTTGGTGTTTTTAGGAAACATGATGATGATGCTAACAGAGTAAAGCGGAATATGATGATGATGGCGAAGATGATGATGATGAGGTTGGGCTGCAGACATTCATGCTATATGCGAAGGTTATAGTGTGGATGCCTCTGCATCATAGTGGTATCAGAGCTCAGCAAAAGGTCTGGGCTGTTGTGTGTTGATTCTGTCACCGAAAGGGCAGAGGTAGAGATAGAGTTGATTGTGTTGTGTGTTGATTGTGAGGTTGACAAAATGCCTCCGAAAGGTAGTGGTACTGCAAGGGAATTGCAGGAGATGAAGGAGAAACATGCTAGAGAGATGAGGAAGATGAAGGAGCTTGCAGAAGCACTTCAAGCCAGGCTGACAGCCCTGGAAAAGAACAAAAAGAGGGAAGTGGAAGACAGTGAGTCTGAAGAAGAAGATACTGTTGAAGAGTATGAAGAGGTAGCTGAAGATCTGGATGCTGAAGACCAGAGATTGGCAAAACTGTTAAAGGCAGTACAGAGTGAAAAACCTAAGGTAAAGGTTGATGTTACCAAGTATACTGGAAGCTTGAATGAAGATGAGTTGTTAGATTGGATTGCTGCACTTGATAATCACTTTGAATGTGAAGATGTTGCTGAGGATCAGAAGGTAAAGATTGCAAAGACCAAGTTAGGAGGTCATGCTTTAGTATGGTGGGATTATGTACAATCCGAGAGAAGGAAACAAGGGAAGTCAAAGATCACTTCATGGGATAAGATGGTAGCAAGGATCAAGGGTAAATTCTTGCCAAGGGATTATGAAATCCAGATGTTTAAGAAGCTGCAATTTTTAAAGCAGAAAGACAGGGATGTGAAAGCATATACTGAGGAATTTTATCTGTTAAGTATGAGATCTGGTCATCATGAGAATGAGGTAGAAAAGGTGGCTAGGTACTTGGCTGGTTTGAGATTTAACATACAGGATGAGTTAGTTTTAGCCAACCCTAAGAATGTAGAGGATTGTTATCAAATGGCAATCAGGATTGAAGAAAAGATGAATAGAGGACATGACAAGTCCATGAGAGGAAGAGGAAACCATAGGGGAAGAGGAGCAGCCCCTGCACAAAAGCAAACCAATGAGGGTCAAGAAGACACTGGTAAAGGACAAGGACAGTCTGATTTCAGAGGTGGATGGAAAGGTAATAGAGGAAGATTTGGAGGTGGTAGAGGTTCTACTACATTTTCAGGAAAGTGTTACACCTGTGGAGAGTTTGGTCATCCATCTTTCAAATGTCCAGAAAACAAAGGTTCATCATCCAGAAATGATAGAACTCGTGACAAGAGAGTACAACTGGTACAAGAAGAGAAAGTAGAAGAAAGTGCACAGAGTTCAAACAGAGATCCTGATAATTATGGATATCCAGAGAGTGGAGAATCATTGATGCTAAGGAGAATTAGTTTGCAGGCATCAAAGGATATGATGCAAAGAAGAGCTCTTTTCAAGACCACATGTAAGAGCAAAGGTAAAGTATGTAAGGTTGTCATTGACACTGGTTCAACAGACAACATGGTATCTCAGGAAATGGTGGATAAACTGCATTTGGAAAGGATTCCACATCCACACCCTTACAAGACATCTTGGGTGAGTGATAGTCAATCACTTTTTGTCTCTGAACAGGCATATGTGGATTTCCAGATTGGAGCATATCATGATAGAATTTTGTGTGACATATTGCCTATGGAATGTTGTCACCTACTGTTGGGTAGACCATGGCAATTTGACAGAAGGGTACTGTATGATGGGTATGCTAATACCTATACCATCAAGAAGGATGGGAAGATTATTAAGTTGATGCCATTGCAGGCAAAAGCTGCAGTACAGAAGGCAGCCCAAATCATTTTAATGGGAAAGAAGGAATTTGTGCAGATGCCTAGAGGAACAGGCATAAAGGTAGTTCAGGACACTGCAGGGAAAGGAGTTGTTACAGACAACAAGCTGAAGAACGTTTCAGTTGTGACTGACAGAGGTCAGCAGCAGGTTCAGAAACAGGGGTGCAACCAACCATCAGTTGAGAGGAATGACAAGGATGTTGTCATAGTTGGGACTATTGCTTGTCCTATAAAGATTGACAGAAAGAGAGTTGAACATTTCAGCAGTTCAAGAGGCAGTTCAGACAGAGGTTCTGGTCAGGCAACCTGACAAACACAAGGTATGTGAGAGAAAAGCCTACATCAACAGGCATGAGGATTTACTTGCCAGAAAGCAAGTTACAGTGCAGAAGACTTGGAGCAGCCAAGAGCCAGCAGAGGACAAAGCTGGAGCAGATCAGCATATGACAAGGCAAAGTGTAAAGGTGGAGGACTTCCACATACTAAACTCATGGGACATGAGTTCTTTTCTGTTGGGGAGTATGGTGCAGGAGCACCTACCTAACAGCTGGCCTCCATGAGGCAGTTAGTTTGTTATAGGTCTTGTTTATGTTTCCAAGAAGGTCTGTTAAGACCAAATGCATGTAATAAGGTCATGCTGATCATGATAAGATCATGCTGACCAGGCTTTTGCTATTTTTAGTTAGTTGGTTATAACAGCTGTCATGCGGTAGGGTCCGGTTGGATCTCCCAGCCGCCTGGAGAGTTCCCAGCTGCTTGGAGTCGGGTCAGTAGTACTCGTAGGATAATCTATTTAAGCAGGCGGATCGGTTGATTGTAGATCATCGATCAGCAGTATAGTATTGCATTAAGCAGAGGAGTTCGAGTGTGCTGTGTGAGAAGCAGTATATTGTATTGCATCTTTGAAATCAATAAAGATCCTGTTTCATTTTCCGCTTGATCTCCTTTGTGTAATCGATCTGCTGGTTTGGGTGGTTTCATGGATTCACTGATCCATTCCACCAGTTGACTCATCTGATCGGTGGAATGGTAATGTACAGTAGGTTAGGTTGTAGTTTGTTTGTTTGCATGCAGGTGTGCAGGATCACGGTCGACAGATGTTGAGAAGCCTAGCATCCTCATGTGCTAGGTCGAGATGATTGAGTTGGAAGATCACCCTGAGGTTGGATCGGGTCATCCCTGGAGGATCGGCGAAGTGAAATTTCGCTAAGGTTGGAAATTGGTCAAGACGGAATCATCAGGATATTTCTGCAAATATCCTGCAGTCAGTTTGGGCATCGTCATCCGGATAAGTGGTGGAGAGCATGATGCTTTCGATTGCATGAAGTGCAAGTGCGTCGGGGTGATCATCATCAGGAGAGCCGAGGAGGAGCGTATCGGCATCAGGATCATCTTTCGAGAGAGCTCATCATCCACGTATCGCGAGCAAATGCGGGAGAGAAAGTTCATGTTTTTTGACTAAGTGTTGAAGAGGTCATCAGGATATTGGGTGACGTCATCATCATCAGGATATTGAGATATCCCTCTACGCGAGTTTATCCTGCCGTCGTTAAGTGCTTGGGTATCGGCAGAAGGTTGTATTAGCATCATCAGGAGGTTTCGAGAGAACCGGATAAAGTAGATCATGATGCTGTTGCTTGTGTCGTCGGCTAGTGGAGCATCGAAGGGAAGGTGCTGAAGGTGATCGTCATCAGGATCTTTGGGGCAACCGGATATTGGTTATCCTGCTGACGAAGAGAGTGTTGGGTATCATGATGATGCCAATGGAGTTCGGAGCCCGATGAACAGTGCAACAGGAGGATGTTTGCGCCCGTTGAACATCATGATGATGATGATAGGCGGAAGACGGAAGAAGTGAATAGTAGTCGGCAGGAGGACAATTGCGATCGTCCGAAATATGATGATGCTGTTGGTGTTTTTAGGAAACATGATGATGATGCTAACAGAGTAAAGCGGAATATGATGATGATGGCGAAGATGATGATGATGAGGTTGGGCTGCAGACATTCATGCTATATGCGAAGGTTATAGTGTGGATGCCTCTGCATCAAAAAGGTGAGGTGTAAAGGTGACGTGGAATTTTGAATTTAGAACTTTAGGATAGAGGAATTAGGCTTAATTAAATAATTTATGATTATTTAATTGTGAAGGACAAATAGAAGAATTATAATTAAATAAATAGAATTTATTTAATTATGGGATAGTGAATTGATTAAATAAATTTGGAATATTTATTTAATTAATAGAAGAATGGAATAAATATTTAGAATATTTATTTAGGATGATTTGTGTCATTTTTAGGCGTATACATTTTGCCCCTCTTTGATGCAATGCAGTTTACAGCGTTGCTTCAAAGAAATTGATAGTCTGAATGATGATACATGCCCCAGTTTGCCCCTGGTACAAGTTAAATGACGATAGGATGCCCCCTCGGGAGATTGGACGAGAAGAAGGCAGAAGGCATGAGACGGACAATCTCACGAAGAAGAAGGTTAGGTTTGAAGAAAATGGGTGAAGAAAGAGCCGAATGATATGTGAAGCAAGATAGACTGATAACACACACAAGCAAGTTAGCAAGTATGCACAAATGATACAGGAATAAACAAGGTATTGCCCCTGTCAAGCAGTAAACCAACGATATACTGATAACGATATACGACAGTGTTGTCATGGCGGGGAACAATATATCCCTAGACCAACACGACAGGCGTGTTTGTCATGGCGGGGAATGATAGATCCCTAGAGCAACATGAAGGATAGTGTCTGGTTTCAAGAAACGAAGCATGTCGTGTAAGACGCGTGTATTGGTCTGATTTCGACAATGCAACATCCTGTATAAGACAATTGATTGGTTAACTGATCAAGTTGGGTTATGACTAGACAAAGATCAAGACCACTGATTGTGATTGGATCATTTGTGCAAAATTGACTTGACTTGATTGGGTATGGATTAAGGATGGACCTTGCATTTGGATCATTGCTCAGATTGACTGGACAAGGATGAAAGATATGATGATAGATAGAAATCTGATTGATAGAAGAAAGACTCGATAGAAAGATTCACAAGCTTTTATTTGTATTGATACTCTACATTGTTGGATCTTTATTGCATGGGGTATGGTATGGATGTATAAATGGATATAGGATGGATGCTTTGCTATTGGAGTGCTTTATTTCATCATTGGGCATTTTTTTTTTTTGGTACTTTTCTGAAATGTTGTAAGTGAATACAAGCATCTAGGTATAATTGAACCGAGATGACCTGAGTATCGCTTACATGGATTGTGATTTAGCAAGTTAATACAAGCATCTAGTCAAAATTGAATCTAGATGACCTGAGTACTTCTTGTGTTTCAACAAGCAAGGATTGCCCCCGTTTATGTAAGGCCTTGGATGCCCTCGATGATCTTTTGCTGATCATGTCCTTAGACAAGGCTTCACATTACTAAAGTGGTAATCCACAAACAACAAACAAAGAAAGTAATCATGCCCCCATCATAGCATCTCTAGCTTTTGGCATCCTTGAGTAGCATAGGAAGGTATGATAGCAAAAATCAAGACTCTGTAACTTAACCCTAGGTTCCAATCTACAAAGTATATTTGCGTTGATATGTGTTTATTTCTTGCCTTAATTTGCATAAAATCATTTAGAAGACCTTGGGTATTTGCTTTGCATTGCATAGGTTAAGATGCTCACAGTCAAGATTTCTGCTTGAGGTGCGGGTTCTGCTTGCATTTGTTTGCTTGGTGAGAAGATTGTACAATCCTTATTGGTGAGACGGACCCTAAGGGACTGACCTAGTGCCTCGGGGGCGCATTAGAATAATGGCCTTGCCTACGTGACGACGCAGAGGCAACGTAGTTCAGGGTAAACCCTAATGGACCATGGATGGACTAGAAGAAAGACAACAAGAATGAAGACAAGAAAGGGGATGAATGGGAGAAATGGAAGAGATGGAAGCCTCGGGGGCGCATTAGAATAATGGCCTTGCCTACGTGACGGCGCAGAGGCAACGTAGTTCACGGACTTGGACCATGGACCTAAGATATGGATCAGATGAGACGATATGGATCAAACAAGACATGAAATGGAACAGACATGGATCAGATATGGAATAGATATGGATCAGATATGGAATAGATATGGATAGGCAAGACACGATATTGAACAGATGATACCGATGACAAGGAAACACCACGGATAGGTAGATGTACGGGTGATAAAGAATGGAACGGGTAGGTATGAGGATGGGCAATAGTGGATAGAAGGAAACAAGGATGTGATCTCCAAGGACTATGTCGCATAAGTATAACATGCCCCATTGTAGGTAGAGTACATAGGATTTTTCATGACAATGCTAATGATGATAGGAGGATGAGAGGATAATGAAGGATTTGCATGGTTTGGAGGGATAAGGTATGCCAAGAGATACCTAAAACATTTGTCAACATTTTGCCCCCAATCTTTATCAAGATCAAGAAAAATAGAGAAATGGAGGATTAGGATGGATGGATGGGACAGTATAGGTATGTAATGGAGAGAGGATAGGATAGGAAATGGTATGAAAGGAAATTGGTAGGAGAAAAGTGATATGCCGATGAGACAAAGTGCCCCCGAGTGTAGGTGACATAGGAGATCAACTTACACATGATGCCTGTTTGCCAGGTTTTCATCATGGTACTTATCCAAGGCACCTGTTTGCCAGATTTTCACCATTGGATGAAGGGATTTTTCTTTACTTTTTTTTTTTTTTTTCTCTTTTTTTTTTTTTGAAACATTTGGGTAGGAAAATGCAGATATGGAAGGGAGAGACTCAAGGATCTAGTTCCGTGAAAGGTGACAGTCCCACTAGATGGATGTTGTCGCATGGATGGTGTCAAACGTTCTCACAGATGTAGGTAGGGGATTGCATGAAAGTGATATGGCGTAGGTAGATAGTGGATTATGATACAAAATATGGAGGGAAGGCTTATGCAAAAGCATGGACCATAGGAATAGGATGAGGAAGATATGTAGGATAACAATGGAAGGAAGGGGAGATGGAGTTATACAGAAGTATTGTGGAATGGAAGGGAACCATGACCAATGGTTGCACATACTGTGATAAACATTGAAACTGATGATGGGAAGGTGGTGTAGGAAGCAATGGAGAGTTTTTCTTGGTGGATGAATGATATAGGCCTTTAGGGACCCACATAGACTTTGCATTGTTTTGATTTTTGTTTGTCATGTGGGATGGAAGGATTTGATACTTTTGGATGGAATTGGAGAAAGTGGATGGTTGGGATTCATGAGAGATGGATGCCTCATTTGACTTGAGGACTTTTTGCTTAGGTACCCAAACCATTTTGCTTTTAGAATTTTCATGTGAAGGTATGAGTTTGGGTGTATGTAGCTTGTGTGCAACTTTGGAGGTAATTGCGTGATGCTTGGGGACCCACACCTTTTTCAGTTTGGCATTGAGGTGTATGGGTGTATGCAACTTTTGAGATGGATTTTTCTTTGATTCTTGGCTTTTGTATCCTAGGTCATGAGGACTCATAGGATTTTTTATTTTATAGGTAGAGGCATCCACATTTTTGACGTTGAATTCTCTGGGGATGGTGGAAGTGAGGTTGGTGAAAGCTCCTTGTTTAGACAATATGTGCATTTGTCGGCCATGATTGGGATATTTAGAGGATGCATAGATGGATGGATAAGGTGTTGGAAGAAGTGGTGGCAGGATGCATAGGGGGCTATTAGGAGTTGGAAGTAGCGGAGGTAGATTGGATGGTGGAAGGTGTATGGTCACATGCTTTTGACAAATGTAGGATGATGGAGGTGGAATGGTGACATATGTTTTGGGGATATGATAGGGTTTGCGATGGAAAGTAGTAGACTTAGGAGGAGTGGAGGAAGTACCAACATCTTGAGATTGCTCACCTTGGGGTATGTATCCAAGGCCGTATGAAGGTGGAGGAACATTGACATGGATAGGTTCCAAAATACCTTGTTCATGAAGGCCTAAGCCTTTACCTTGATAGTTCATATTCTGGAGTATGCGGTGGACCATGGGATTATGTATAGGTGCACTAGCAGCGAGTTCCTTATTGGATGAGGAAGGCGAGATAGCAGATAATGGTTGTTGGTGTTCTAAGGAAGAACATTCATGCATGAAGGTAGTAAGCCCAAGGATATAAAACGATGGATTTGTAGCTTGGTCAATAATGGATGGTGAAGGATCGTTAGAATCTTGATCATCATTATGCTCTTTAGGATCTAAGTTATTGGGTTGATCATTCATGTGCACTTGGGAGGCAAGTGTCTCATCAGAGGGAGTGAAAGTTGTTGGATCATGGATGGGATTAGATGGAAGAGGGATAGAAGAAATGGAGGCTTCTTGCTCATGAATGGGTATGGGATCAAGTTTTTCAAGGACATCTTCCTCATAGGGAATATCTTGATCATAGAGAAGGTATAGGTTATGCATGGGACAGAATTGGATTTCCTTCTCATGTATAGGTGGTGGGAGATGGATAGGATCAAGTGGCTCATGGAGAGGTTCATTATTATGGATATCATCTTGATCACGGAAAAGATACATGTTATGGATAGGTTGCAAGAAAGTGATTTGATCTTGACTGAGACTAGGGATTAATGTTTCCTCATGCTTAGGATTAGACTCTTGACATACCTCTTGGGGTGCTTGAATGGAAGTGGATAGCTCTTGGATAGCTTCTTGGTTGACAACATAGATGTTTGATGGACCTTGACTTTGGCGCATGGTAGAAGGCTCTTTGATAAGCTCAAGGAATTGAGGATCGCATGAAGGGGTTGTAGGATTTGACATGTTATTGGAAGCATCTTTTGTAAGGTCGAGTACTGAAATTTGGGGACATGGTTGATTCTCTGCTAGTAGCCCTTGGATCACAGCCTTCATAGGTGTATGGATAGGTGAATGAGGGGATTTTGCTTTCTCCCTAACTTTTCTCTGGTTGTATAAATTTGTAAAAACTCTTTGCCAGAAATCATCCAAGGATTCCTTGGTTGTCGGTTTAGAGTTTGGGGAACTAGATGGTGGTGTTGGTGTAGAACTAGTACGTTTTGGAATATGTGTCTTAGAAAGTGGTGAAGGAGGACTAGTAGATGGAGTGGTATAGGATTTCCAACTTAAGGTGGTGCTTGCCTTGTCATGAGCATCATTAAGACGGGAAATAGATGTATGAGTTCGGGGCGAGGCATAGCTAGTACTGGCACGTTTAGCTTGCAAGATTGCCATTTCTTGTTGTCTGACTCGGAGTTCTTGAGCAATTGCTATACGACCTTGGGATGAGGTGTCTAGGGTTAATTGCAATTTCAGGTATTTGAGTTCTTGAGCAAGTTCTTCTAATTCAGTTTTCATCTCCACAGAAACTGACACAAGACTAAAAGGGGTACTCAGAAAGGTGGAAAATTTTTCCTCAAAAATAGTGCAAATGCTCACTGTCACACATGCGCAGAAACAGATGTGTAGCAAGAATGGGCAAATGCGCCGTAAGTCGCTGTATATGCGCCGCTCTGGTGAAGTATGTATGCGCAATAACAGTGTGTAAATGCGCAGCAGAAAAGTATATGCGCAGCAAGTCGGTGTATATGCAGAGCAAGTTGCTGTAAAAGCGCAGCAAAAATGTGTATATGCGCAGCAGAAAGGTATGTATGCGCAGCCAGTCGGTGCAAAAGCACAGCAAGTCGCTGTATATGCGCAGCAGAAAAGTGTATATGCGCAGTTCTGGTATTTTTTTTGGCAAATTTTTGGGATTTTTCTTCTATTTTTGGTATTCTTTGGCTGGAAAAGGTCTTCCTGATCTGATATTATGAATTAATTTAGCAAGAAAACACAGCAAGCACAAAGAGTATTTTGTAGTTTTCCATTGTTTTTGTAGTTTTTCGACTCTATTTTGGACAAAAGCAAGCACAAAATCCTAGGCGAGAAATGGATTATAAGGGATTTGGGCCACTAAAACAAGAGGTATTTAATTCAGGCAACCGTTCAAGTGGTTACACGTGCAGCGGCGCTACTCTCCGTTATGGAGTCTCCCAGCCTCAAAGGGTTACGCCTGAGAGGGTTTTGGGGGAGGTTGGCCATCGGTGTAACACAGCAGCACTTGTTGCAGGAGGTTTTCACCTCAAGCACAATTTATTTTAAGTGGCTCGGTAGGGCTTGGCGTTAGCCTGTTACCACTCAGGGTTGTTCCCGCTTGGACAAGCGTGCATCCAAGGGCAGGCCCCTCCTAAAGTTTAAACAAATAGAATGACAAGTCTGGCACTCTGATCACCCAGAAGAGGGGAGAGCATAAGGCTATTGTCATTCGCAAGCACAGAATACACTGATTGATCCACCCTAGTTAAAAGATAAAAACTAAATGGGCTAAGCTACTCAAACAGAACTTTGAAGTGTTTTCAACAATATTGCAGTGGTTCAATTTTAAATCCCAGAAAGCAGTTGTGAGTTCAATTTTAAATCCACGTTGCACGAGATTGTTAACTTTGAAATTCAGGTCTCACGATATAGCAATGGTTCATTTTAACTTCAAAAAGCAGTTGTGAGTTCAATTTTAAGTCCACGTTGCACGAGATTGTTAACTTTGAAATTCAGGTCTCACGATATAGCAATGGTTCATTTTAACTGCAAGATCAGTGATGAGTTCAATTTTAAATCTTAGATAGCAATAACTTGGAAGTTGTTTGCAATGCAAAGCATGAAATAAACTAGTTACTTCCTCCCTAATTAAGACTAGATGAAGATTTGTAATGAACAACCATTTTACTCTTTCCCAGAAAATGGAATGTGAGCTAGTTAGATGCAACTACATGTAACTAAACCTGAGCCTATCCTGCAAAACCGCTCTAGCAAACACCTGCAAAAGGGTTAGCGTTAGCAAAATCCTCTAGAAAAGTACTAAAACCTGAGCTAGTTACAAATGCGCAGCTTCAGTGATCAGATGCGCAGAAGTGATCAACAGAAGCGTAGCATTAACGAATGCGCCGTAGTTTTGAACGTATGCACCGTTAAAATGAATAAATGCGCAGTTTTAATGTATGCGCAGCAACAATCTTCAGAAGCACCGTAACAGTCAACAGATGCGCAGTTATAACAGATGCGCAGCAATATTATATGAAAGCGCAGTAACAGTTAACAAATGCGCAGTTTTAACAAAAGCACCGTAACAGTCTGTAAAAGCGCAGCAAGAATGCACAAATGCACAGGATTTTCAAAAGCACCGTAACAGTCTTCAAAAGCGCCGTAAAAATGAATAGATGTGCCGAACTAATCTGTGCGTGACTCTGCAGGACTTGTACGGAACCTGCCTTCAAAAAAGCTCAAAAATGGTGAAATAAAGGGGCAACGGCCCCACGGTGGGCACCAAAAATGTGAGGGTAAAATAGTGATCAATCAAATGAATAACAGATGACCCAAACATCAACAGAATAGAGAAACAAAGAAGATCCAAATAAACAAAGCAATGAACAAACACTGCAAAACCTCTTCCGTTTCGAAACTTCTGTTGTTCGCCTATCACGAATCGTCCTTTCGCAGATGAGATGAGCCCTCAGAGAGTGCAATCTTTTAAAGCTGTTTGAGGAAGTCGATGGTGAACGGCTATAGTGTGATATGTAATGAAGGTGAGCTCTAATGCAACAATGGTGATCTCAAGCTTGTGGATGACAAATGGGTGCCAAAGGCGCGCTGGTGATATTTCTGCAGAGTAACGATGTCAAAAGCCTGGATGATTAGAATGGAGGGATGAAGCTTCATTTATAGACTCGGAGGAATAGGAATCAATGGTTGAGAGAAGATATGAAGATCAACGGTTGAGGATGGTTGAGGAATGTGCAACCAGTGGAAACGTGCCAAGTGTCCCAGCTCCATCATGAAAGGTGGGATGTGACAAAACTGATTGGAGAGTTAACTCCATTGACTGGTCTATTAACAGAATTGATTGATCAGTTAGAAGAGTGGATTGTGGAACTGACTGAATTGATTGAGGATTTGACTCAACTGACAGGTTAGTTAACAAATTTGATTGATTGGTTAACTGACCTCTGATTGGAGAAGAAATAGGCCATGTGGGTGAGGGAAAATAAGGCAATAAAATATTAAATATATTTAATTACATGTGCAACCTGATGAGGTGAACAAGGTGAGGTGGAAAAGGTGAGGTGTAAAGGTGACGTGGAATTTTGAATTTAGAACTTTAGGATAGAGGAATTAGGCTTAATTAAATAATTTATGATTATTTAATTGTGAAGGACAAATAGAAGAATTATAATTAAATAAATAGAATTTATTTAATTATGGGATAGTGAATTGATTAAATAAATTTGGAATATTTATTTAATTAATAGAAGAATGGAATAAATATTTAGAATATTTATTTAGGATGATTTGTGTCATTTTTAGGCGTATACAATATTCTTTTAAATGCTTTAACTCATTCTTCTATTCTTGATAATTCCTCTCATGCAAAAGAAAGCAAGACACGTGTCTTCTTCTTATTCATTGCACATTCCTCATCCTTTCTATATCGTTGATCTCTTCTCTCACAAGTCTATAAATTGAACCTTTTTCTTCCATTTCATTCATCCAAGCTTTATGTATCGTTACTCTGCAGGAATTACAGTGCGCCTTTGGCAACAATTCCTTCATTGCTTGTGATCACATTCACTACTACGCACTACACACTACTAACATTGTTGTGAAGCTCCTCTTCATTGCAATAAACTATCACTGCCATTCCCAATTGATATTCTTGAAGCATAGCAAGGAAGTGCACTCTCTGAGGGCCTATTTGATACATACAAGAATGATTGTGATAGGCAATCAATGGAAGCTTTGAATTAAGGAGGTTTGCTTTGTTGTTTGTTCATTGTTTATTTGAATCTCTTTTAGTCACCATTTCATTGAAGTTTTGGGTAACTTGATATTGATATTATTAATTATTCTTTGATCTAATTTTCCCTTAACATTTTTTGGCACCCACCATGGGGCCTAGCCCCAAATTTAACCCAAAAACTAAGTTTTTGTGTTTTAGAAAGCTGTACATAGGGGGAAACAGCGCATCTGTCACTTCCTAACATGCATCTGTTACTTGTCATGGTGCATTCATTACTATAGTGCATACATACTTTGTTACAACTCTTTTACCATCTAAGATGGCACATCTGTCAGACCAGCACATATACAATGTATTCCAACACTTTTAATCTCTATTCCAGTGCATATGTATTGCAGTGCTTGTGTGCACTGTTTTTGTGCATTCAGTCTCTAAAGTGGCACATCTGTTGTAGGCAGTGATTTTAGGGTTTTTTGGAAGATTTTTGCTAACGCTGATGTCTTTGCAGGAACTCTCTTGATTTGTTTTGCAGGCTAGGTACTAGTTTAGATTCATATAGTTGCACTTGTTAGCTCACACTTCAATTTCTAAAGGGAAAGTAAAATGGATGCTCATGCAAATCTCACATAGTTTTAACTAGGAAAGTGGTAATTGAATCATTGCTATCTTGCTTATCATTGAATCATTGCTATTGCTATATTTTCAAAGTTAACAACTCATTGCTATCTAGATAAAATTGAATGCATCATTGCTATATGGGTAAAACTAAACCATTGCTATCTCCTTGACCATCACTTCAAAGTTAACAAATCGTGCTACGTGGATAAAATTGAACTCATCATTACTATCTGGGTAAAACTGAACCATTGCTATCTCGATCATCACTTCAAAGTTAACAATTCATGCTATCTAGGATAAAATAGAACTCATCTTTGCTATCTTGGTTAAAACTAGACCATTGCTATCTTGTTATCACTTTAAAGTTCTGTGCTTGCCCAAGTAGACAGCTCATCCAATTTTTTTCATTTTAACTAGGGGAAAAGAACCACTATATTCTATGTTTTGGGAATGATACCAGGCATATGCTCTCCCCTATCTTGGGTGACCAAAATGCCAGACATATCATTTTCACATGTATTTTTCCTTTAGAGGGGCCTGCTGTTGGATACCGTTCACCCAAGTAGGAACGTGATGCAGAGGTAAACGCAACGGGAGCTTACAAATGGGAAGGCGGAGTCATTAACACAAACAGCATGTTAAAATCCTATCGGCTTGTCATCATCATCATATTTCTTGCTAACACAGACAGCATCATCATATTTCAAAGAGGCATGAAATATCCTCCTGCTAACTACTGTTCACTTCCTTATCACCTTTCACCTTTCGCCTGTCAGCAGCATCATCATAATCGGCAAGCGCAAACATCCTCCTGATGTTCACTGTTCATCTTACCGCCAAACTCTATCTTCATCATCATGATATTCAACATCACCTTCATCAGCAGGATATAAAATATCCGGTTCCTCCGATATATCCTGATGACGACAACTACAAGCACCTTTCCTTCGATGCTTACGTCACCCCGATATCCGACTACTCAAACAACAGCATCAAGATATGACTTATCCGGTCATATCGAAACATCCTGATGATGTTAACCAAACTTTATGCCGATGATTTACGCCGATGCCAAAACACTTAGCGACAGCAGGATAAACTTGCATAGGGTGATATTCGCAATAGCCTGATGACGATGACGTCACATGCACCTGATGATGATGTCAATGCACCTGATGATGATGTCAACACCTGATGATGATGTCAACAGGATATAAGACACTTATATCCTCCGCAACATGATAATGAATATCCGGGTGATCTCTTAATATCCTGATGATGGCCTTTAAGATCCTGATGACGACTTTTAAGAACCTCCTGTCCTTAGCCAAAAAAATGATTTTTTCTCCCGCATACGATAGCGATATGCAGATGATGGATACACACGAAAGATGATCCTGACGATGATATACACACTGAGTATATATCTGACTTATATCATCCTGATGCACTTGAAACATACAATCTTCGTCAGCTTCACAACCTGATCTGGATAGCGATATACTCACAAATGACGATGTGATTCACTTCGTCTGGAAAAGCACATGCAGATCCCTGTATATCCGTCAGCTGCATGCAAACTCACAGAACCGCACAATTTTACAAAGGAAATATGATGATCGGACCGGATCACCTTCAGATCAAAACTTAACAGTTTATCTTCCTAAACCCTAGCACATGAGGATGCTAGGTTGATTCATAGCATGCTACCAGTCGATCTCCCACACAATGAAATGCATAAACAGAAAAGTAAAATACAACCTAAACTAACATGCATGACCATTCCACCGATTCACAGAATCAACCGGTGGAAGGGTTGAAAGAATCCATTAATCTGTAATCAGAATGGAAATCAAAACATAAACAACTGATAAACCAGATAATGCAATTGATGAGATCTTATTCAGATGAAACACAAATGTCCTGAATAATGTCTCACAATGTCTGGACTGATCTCTGGATTTCACTCAATCACCAGTACAACATAACACAACTACTACTCTCTCTGCTACTCTCTGATCCTGATCCCAAACCCTAACTGATCTGAGTTATTTATAGCAATATCCTACGAGTACTACCAACTCGATTCCCAGTGGCTGGGAGCTTCCAAGCGGCTGGGAGAGGACAGCTCAGACTACCTGATCACGAGCTCTAACTGCCTGCACACTCTCCTAGGCTGATCTAATACATATGCATTGATCCAATGGACCTTATTACATTATGAAGTCAAACATGCTAAAAATAGACTAATGTCCTGTCACGCAGACAATGAACCTATATCCTGTCTTGTAGGGGTGCTCCTGCACCAGAACGACCCTAAGTGGTAATAAGCTAGACACCAAGCCCTTCCAAGCCACTATAAATAAATTGTGTTTGGAGCAAACTCTTCAAACAATGAGTGTAGTTGTGTCATACCGACAGCCAACCTCCCCCAAAACCCTCCAAGGCGCAGCCATTGTAGGCTGGGAGACTTCATAACGAAGAGTAGTGGTGTCGCATGTATAACCACTCGAATGGTTGCCTTTATTACTCATCCTTGTTTTAGAAAGATCAAAAACCTCTATAATCTGGTGTAGGGAAGGGTGATAATTACCTCCCAAAGATGCCTCACCTAGATATAGGGAGAATTCAATTTTATACTGTCCTTTGAAACCTAGGGTTGTACTTGCTTTCTTTTTAGTCCAAAAAGAGTAAAAAAATCACAAAAAAGTAAAAAACCATAAAAATATTCTTTGTGTTTGATATGTCTTCTTGCCATAATTTTAGAAAATTAGATCAAAGAGACCTTATTACAACTAAAATACCAAAAACATCAAGAAAATTACAAAAAATTACAAAAATACTGAGAAAAGCCAGAGCGGCACATCTGTCCTCTATTCCTGTGCATTTGTGCTGACCTGCAGCACATATGTTTTGACTTACAACACTTTTACTGTCTGTTGCAGTGCATTTACATTTTACCAGTGCAGCACTTTTGTTGCGACTTACGATGCATTTACCAGTTTCTACAATGCATCTGTTTAGGTGCATACATGATAATGAACACTTGCACAGTCTTTGAGGGAAAAATTTTACCAGTTATGGGTACCCATTTCAGTCTAGTTTTAGGTTCAGAGATCAAGTCTTACCTTGCAGTCTTTTTTCCATCCATTTCATGTCAAAATCTCTCTTTCGTTGGTCGTCCCATTCACCCTCTATCAGGTCTTCCTAGTCCAAAGTCAAAGTATCCCATATTAGGTCAGCATAGGCCCCTTTTTCATCACTTTGGATTCAAGTAACCCTAGTAGGTCACAAAACTTTGCTACTGGTCTTGGTGCATGACTAGTCCCTACATAGTAAGACAGGTATCGAGTACCCTTACTAGTGGCTACTGTCTTGTATCGGCCGTCTTACATGGAATCATTCATTGAGAAAGTCCCTTTTCCAAGTCTTGTCATAAGTATCCCATTCTCAGCAGTCTCCATCGGCATCTTGCCAAAATCTCTAGTCCCATTCCACCTCATCCCTCGTCACCTTGCATGGTTCTTACTAGATCTCAATACAAAAAGCAACTTGAAATGGCCAGATCATCCAACCACATCATCACTCCTCATGATAGTGATGAGGAAATCTCACATGAAGATTATCGAGGAAGCCTCCAAGATTGGAAATTCCAACGTTTGTTAGAGAAAGTGCTCCATGATGATCCTCACAAGTATTTTTATTATCTTGCAAATCTTGGAATTAAACTCCCTGCGGATTTCAATATAAGCACAATCCAAGAAAATGTGGAGAATAATCATGAAGAAAGGGGAAAGAAAACCATAGACCAAAATGTAGAGAGTGATAATGAAAAAGGAAAGAAAGCCATAGACCCAAGCACTCCTATGGAAGAAATGAGGAAACAACTTGAGGGTCTAAAGAAACAAATGTCAGATCTCAAGATGGGTACAAACACTAAAACCTATTACTTGGAAGATATTGCACCTGTAGACACCCAAATTTGTCCCAACTTTGTCCATGTCTAGCAACGCCTTGTTAAATCATTAATTATTAAGCCAATTAATTAAATAAATTTTATTTATTTAATTAAAATCTCATTCTCAATCATATCCTATCCCCATCCCAATTAATTAAATAAATTTTATTTAATTAATTTCCACATCATATTTTATCCCATTTTATTCATTTATCCTATTAATTAAATAAATTTTATTTATTTAATTAATTTTCCAACTCATATCCCAACTAATTCAAATATTTTATTTGAATTAAATCACATGACCTTTCATCTCACCTTGACATTTGTCCATTTCCCCTTAATCATGTGTTGTAGTACAACTTTTATCTTTCATATGCACAACTAATGAAACCTAAATTTAGTAACTTTCAATCCTAGCCATTCACATAGCCTCTGAATCTCCACCGTTGATTGATCTTGGCTAAGTCCTATATAAACAACCTCTCACTTCATATGAGACATCCAGCAATCATATAGCACCTACATTATCATCTTGAGCATCTGAGCATTCATTAGAGCTTTTATCATCCATCATGGCAGCTTTCAGCATTGCAATTGTTGATTGTTGAAAAAGCAGTCCACATCCCTTAAACAAGGAATCGCACGGTCTAGGTGATGTTATGCTTGAATTGCATTATTCTTTGATTTCATTTAGGTTAGATTCCTTGATGATGGTAGGGTTAGGGTTTCATGACTATGTCTGATCTGCTACACTTGACTTTCACCTATCACATTTTGGCATGCCCGGTGGGACTCACGTCTTTGATTGACTTCATTTTTTTAGAGTTGTTTTCTTTGAAGATCAGATTTTGCAGGTGCTTGCAGTAAATTCCGGTCGCTTCTGAATGAACATCTACCACTTTCGGATCTCTGCGCCGCTTTTATGCTGGAACCGACCGCATTTACCTCTCTGGATCGCCTTTACACAAACAGTCGTCGCCTCAGGTATCATTTGTATCACTTCTGTTTTAATAAGGCTCGCCTGTGATTAGCATTGTTTGCAGTTGCTTTTTAGATAGTATTTATCACTTTTGACCTAATAGTGGCTGCTTTTGCACACATTCGCATCGCTTTTGATCTAACATTGGCCGCCTTTGCACATGTTCGCATCACTTTTGATCTTACAGTAGTCGCTTTCACACTGATCTGAATCGCTTATGAATTGAGCGTGATCGCCTGTGCAGGTTAGGGTTTAGACTTTTTTTTTGTAGATACATGTCGCTTTTGTCTTGCAACAGGTCGCTTCTGGGTATATCTAGATCACGTATGAGTCCACAGAGGCCGTGTTTGAATTAATTAGAATCACTTTTGAATTGACAGTGCTCGCCTGTTAGGCTAGGGTTTTGTCTGTCGACTGTGTTTTTACAGATACAGTTCGCATCTAGCCCTCAATTGATCACTTCTAGATAATACGCATCGCTTATGAGCTGACAGGTGTCGCATACTATATTTTCGGCATCGCATATGATCTACAGTCTTTCACCTCTGGTAAAATGAAGGTCGCTTTTGATCAGCAGTGAATCGCATCTGGTAAGTGTTGTTGTTTTCAAATCTGTTTCAGTTCTAGTTCAATTTTTGGCTATTAATTGGGTATTTGCACAGCATCTTATCAATTTGTCCAAGAAAGGAGGTTATCAAATTACTGACATATCTGTTGCAGATTCGATCGGTCCAAGATTTGTGGGTTTTTTTTCACTAAATTAGGCATATTTGGGCCTGGTGCTTAAAATGAATCATTGTTTGCTCCGTGCTTGATTTATCTTTTGATTGCGTGCATGTGCCTGATTGTAACCCAAATTTAATGGCAAAAGTATCCTCTCCCCTTGCCTATCAAATGGATCTTGGGTGTATGAGAACTTGTCATTATCTTTAGAGGGCCTGCCTTCCCGGTGTGAGAAGGGATACGACCCAAGCGGTAACGGGCTAAAGCCAAGTCCTTCTGAACCGCTATATAAGAAAAGTGTTTGTGTCGAAAGCCACAAACAACGGGTGCTGTTACGTTATACCGACAGCCAACCTCCCCCAAAACCCTCCAAGGCGCAACCCTTGGAGGCTGGGAGACTCCATAACGGAGAGTAGCACTGCCACATGTATAGCCACCCGAATGGATGCCCTTATTAGCAACTTTGTGTAGTAGCCAAAAACCTTCTATCTGTTGATGCAGAGGGCAAAACCCTTGAAGCGGCCCCGATTCATGCGGTTCTTAGCTGAGGTAGCAGGGACAATCTAAAGGTTTGGAGAGGGTCAAGCCTTATAAGAAACCTGGATCTTGGTATGCGTGAGAAGTGTGTGCAAATGTAAGGAGGAGCTGGTGCTACCAAGATCCTGGAGCTACCCGCTTTGAATAGGCGCAGCTAGGGGATTCAACGGATACTGTCCTATCCTAGCCTAGGTTGTATCAGTTTGTGCTTGTTGTGAGTGTGAGTGACTGTTATCACTGTTTTCTTGCTGAAAAACTACAAAATCAGACAACTTTTGGACAAACACAGTCGCTTTTGAACCTAAACTGCCCGCACAGATCACAAACATCGCTTCTGAACTGTAGTAATCCGCTTTGAGACTGGCCTGTGTCGCTTTTAAACAACAGCTGCCCACATATTACTTGGATAGAGTCGCTTTTAAACCACAGATGATCGCCTATTGCCTGAACAAAATTGCATTTGAACAATAGTTGATCGCATCTTGTCTGAACCAGGTTGCCTTTACGCCGCAATTAGTCACCTTCTGTCTGAACGAGCTTGCCTTTGAACAACAGACTGTCACCTTTAAGGATATTTGAGTCACCTCTGATCAATAGGAAATCACCTTTGAACCAACAATCGTTGCCTCTGGCATAGCATTCACTTCTAGTTAACACTGTCATTCTCTGTTGAGCTTAAACCAGGTCGCATCTGAGCTATCATTGATCGCCTTTAGCATTCTTTGAGTCACATTTGAGTTATCATCAGTCGCCTATAATCAAAATACTTGCAAATCTCAGTCCATCAGCTAAATTAGCCACAGGTCCAGCTTGCTTGAGTCTTAAACATCAGCTTTTAGACTTCTCTTTGATCAACAACAAATACCTGGACTTTGTCTCCTGTTTTTGAGCTTATCCATCAATCACAACTCATGAGCTTTCCATCTTTTTGAGACCCCAACTAGCAAATCAGACATCAACCCAATCATTTTCATCAGCAAACATCCTTCAGTTTTAGCTTCAACCAACATCATCCTTCAGCTTTAGCTTCAGCAAACAACATCCTTTAGCTTTAGCCCCAATAAACATCAACAGCAAACAATCTTTCCCTTGAGTGTTTGAGCTATCCTCTAGGGAGAATGAACAACAACTGAGCAACAACAACTCAGCCAAAACAAATCAACCAAGCGAATTAGCCAAACCAGCAAACCAAAACAACAACCAATCAACCAACTAGCCAACTATCATCTTTTGGGTCTCAAAACTTTGACAAGCTCAACTTCATCATCAACATCATGCCTCAAACTAGGAGTCAATAACGAGCTGAAATAGAAGCCAAATTGAAAGCTGAAATGGAAGCCAAATTGCAAGCTGAGATGAAACAATTCACAACACCTCTTAAGGACGCAACTCAATTCACAACTGGTATGCCTTCTCATATGTTTATACCTCAAGGATACACTATTGGCGAGTCATCTTCACAATGAATGCAACCTACACCATCCTTGGAAACTTTCAAAGAACAATCTCAAGACGACTCATCAGAATTCCAAGATACCTATCTATGGGACCAAGTTGAGAAACTCATGATATCTGAGCCTGATCATTGCTTTCTCCAACTTGCTCGCATGGGTGCTAAACTACCAAAGGACTTTGACATATTCGCTATTAGAGAGCAAGATCCCAACACTACTGCTGTTGTTGCGAATAGACCATCTACTATAGTCACATCATCTCCTACTACATCACAAACATCGTCCTCATTGCCTATTGTTGCTTCATTTGAGCCACCACAATCAGAACATACTTTAGAACCATTGATAGTGCCCAGCAATGTGCTCCCTCTCATGTCACAAAATCTCAACATTCCACCTTTCCATGTTCCTCAACATATCTCTCCTTCTACCATGACTGTTTCTATGCCTCAAGTAACACAAGCTATCCATGTAACACAAGCGCAAATACTTCGAGCATCACAAGCTATTCCCATGTCTTATAGTGTGCAAACCTCTCAAACCACTCCAACAACACATGTTGTCCATGCTTCACACCCATTGCAATCCACTACATCTCATACAAATACCATATCCCATATACCAACTGCTAATACCTCCATGCTATCATATAATCCCAACGTTAGTCTCATTGACATGAGTGATCCCCCCATTTCTCAAGCCAATCCAAACAATAAGATCGCTTATGTTGATCAACTTACATCCATGTCGTCATATTCTTCCAATCCTTCATGCACCATCAATCCATCCTATGCTACCCAAAGCATTCCTATTGTCACCCAACCTATGACACATACCCATCCTCATATCGTCCAAAATGCAAATCCAAATGTTTCTGTCGTATCTACCAATCCCTCTGTCACTTACCGTGTCGTGAATTCAATCCCAACTTCCCAACCATTCGCTACTGTTAATCCACTATCCACTTCCCATGTGATGCACACCTAATTGCCGCTTGTGTCTCAAGGACAACAATCCTCCAACACATACGTGTCACATACCAATCCTTTGACATACATTGTGGGTACCCAACCGCAACAAACAGTCACAACTCCATATATCCCACAACCACAACCACAATATATCTCCTATCATACTCCACCCCCTTCGCAACAATAGCAATTATCTTCAGCAGATGTTCAACAGATGATCGATGAAAGGGTAGGACAAGGCAAGAAACCTTTTTCTCTCAAAAACATATGCGCCTGTCCATTTGACAAGTCTCTTAATATGATACCTTTTCCACCACATTTTGAAATCCCACAATTTGATAAATACAAAGGGAAAGGGAATCCGAAAGACCATCTTCGAGCCTTTTTTGTAGCATGTCTTGATGTCTCTTATGATGATACGTATCTTTTGAGACTATTTCCTTGAAGCTTAGCAGGACAAGCTCTTGAATGGTTTTCTCATTTACCCCCGGGCATCAAATCTTTTGCGGAATTAGCAAACAAATTTTGATCACACTTTGCCTTCAACATTGAACATGAGGTAAACATGAATGATCTTGTCAATACCAAATAGCGCAACGGTGAACCCTTTTCTGCTTTTACCCAACGATGGCGTAATATGGCTAGCAAATTATCATGGGAAATCCCTGAGAAACAATAGCTTGACATCTTTGTTTAAAATCTTCATCCTGAGCTGTCATTCCAACTACAATTGCAGAGTGCTAGCACCTTTGACAAACTAGTTTCCAAAGGAGTTATTATTGAACGAGCCTTAATTGCCAAGGGCACTATCAAGATCTTTCACGACAACAAAGATTCTCCCCAAAATTCCAATGATAAGTCTTGCTTTTGGAACAAGAACAAGAATGTTGTAAATGACGGTATTGTAGACGTGAAGAATATTCAAACTATGAGAGCTCCCATCAACATTCAAGCAGCCTCTACACCAAGACAGCCTTTTCCACAACGAAGAAATCAACACCAAACTTCCAATCGACGCTGACAATTTACACCATTAGTGGAACCCATGGAAGTTGTTCTTCAAAAGCTACTTCAAGCAGGAGATATTATTCTACCCGATGCACCACCAAATGGCTAACCACTCTTTCAAGCTCCTTGGTATAAAGAAAATGAGTATTGTGATTACCATCAAGTTAAAGGGCACAAAACAAATGGTTGTATGCGCTTAAAACATGTTATCCAAGACTGCATTGATCAAGGTTTAATCAATGTCACACCTTCAACAGCTCAACTTGCTCAACAATCAACATCAAACTATGATCTAGAGACTTTCAAGAATCCACTTCCATCTCATGATCAGACAAATAACCTTCAGGCTGGAAATGCTATTCCGTATAACTATGCATCATCTACCATTGGCTGCATTGACCATGCCCGCATTTCTACCATTACTGTCCAGGGGAGAGCACCTGATTGTGTTGTAACCACGCAAAGAGGTTGAGTTACTATTCAAGGAGCACCTCCTCACTCTCCTCGATCTCTCTCTGACTATAACCTCTTGGATCACCTTGGTAAAACACTCGCACACATATCTATTCTTGAGCTACTCCGCATATCCCCCGCACATAAAGCTATCCTTGATAAAGCCTTACAAGAGTCTTCGGTGCCTAATAATATTAATATCACACAATTCCAATCTATGGTCGCTAGCATTGTAGCCCCTTGTCATTTGACCTTTTCTAACAAAGATCTTCAGCCCTCCATTCATCCGTCACACAATGAAGCCCTCCATATTGAAGTATTTGTTAAACAACACCGTATCAAACGAGTCTTGATTGATCGGGGAGCTAGTCTTAATATATGTTCTTTGAAACTTATCAAGCAATTGGGATATTCTGAGAAAGATGTTGACACCTCCAAGGTTATTACGATCAGAGCATATGATGACGCTGAAAGAGATACCGAAGGGATTATCTTATTGCCTATTCAAGTTGGGCCGGTCATTACAGACACTCGCTGTCAAGTCCTTGATATTGATCTTCCTTACAACATCATCCTTGGATGCCCTTGGATCCATACCCTTAAAGCAGTTCCCTCTACATACCACCAATGCCTTAAATTTCCACATAAGGGTGTTGAGGTTACCATTCAAGCTGATCCCAATCCATTTGAGTTCTGCCGTGCCTTTTCAAGCTAAATATCAGAGTCCGAATCGCATTCCTATCAACACCGAGGCATATCCGTCTTCATCCTATATCAACCCATCTGATCTTCTCAAGCCCTCATCTAGCAAAGCCGCTTCCAACCTTCATATCAAATATACCAAACATGGCCCTGGTGAATACAAATTACAAGAGTCCTATTGCGTTGGTACCCTTCCATTATCTCCTAAATCCCATGGTAAGCCCTCTACATCCAAGTCAACTTCATCCTCCGCTGTTATCAAATCTCCCCCTACAGTATTCATTAAAGGTGGTTTCTTGGATGATGAAGACATTGAGGACATCAACTCTTCAACTTGAAGTAGAGTGATACAACAATGAGTTTTGTATCATAAAGAACATGGGCTATAAAGGACATGGCGGCTTGGGATCACAGGAACAAGGACCTACTGAGCCCATTATTGTGTCTAAGAAGTTTAATAAGCAAGGCCTTGGTTACCAACCGGAGGTATCGTGACCCAAAGACATTAAGTGTATTTATGATATTGACGTTGGACCTTCTTCGGTAGGAGAGACTTCTAATTCGGCTACTATCGATGACTCCTCCCTTCATATCACCGACCTCTTTCAAGAACATTCCATCTTCTTGTTTTCTATAACCTCTTCTAGCCATCATGATTCCTCCATTAGCCTTTCACTCGTATATCCTGACCTCATCGATTGGGACCAACAGGGGGCACCGATATTAGATACATTTGAAAATGACGAAGCCATTGCAGAATTCATGGGTTTGAGACAAGGTATTCCACTAGGTGATCATAAAGCAGGTTTCATGATGGATTTACCTAAACTAGCATATTTTGGCGGAAGTATCAAATCCTTCAGTCGCAAAAGTGAAATAAACAAAATTCAACAAAATAGGTCACTAGGTGAAAACTGAAAGGCACCTCTTGACCGTGAAAAAGTAAAAATAAAGGACGTATCCGAAGGTGAAAACCTCTCTGAGGCGCCTGAGGATGAGGGATTTGATCTTCCTGTTGCCACTGATTACCATGAGAAATCAACTATGCTAGTTGAAAAATCACAAGACATGAACTTGGGGACAGAGCAGAATCCGAAAATCACTTTTTTGGCAGCATCACTATCAGAGCAAGAACGAAGAAACTTTACAGCATTTTTTATGAGAAGAGCTATAAATTTTGCATGGACTTATGCAGACATGCCAGGTCTAGATCCTTCACTTGTGGTACATCATTTAGCAGTATCTCCTGATGCAAAGCCTGTCAAACAAAAATTGTGCAAAATGCATCCACAAGTTGCCTTATTGGTCAAACTGTTAGAAGCAAAATTTATAAAGCCTATTGATTATCCAGAATGGGTTTCAAATTTGGTACCTGTAGCAAAACCAGATGGACGTGTTTGTTGCTGCATAGACTTTAGAGATCTTAACAAAGCTTGTCCTAAGGATGATTTCCCACTGCCAAGCATAGACAACATTGTAGATCTTACAGCAGGAAATGAAATGCTATCTTTGATGGATGGATTTTCAGGTTATAATCAAATCTAAATAGCAGAGGAAGATCAAGATAAAACATCCTTTATCTGTCCATGGGGTACCTATTGCTGGGTTGTAATGCCTTTTGGTCTTAAAAACGCTGGAGCTACCTATCAACGAGCCATGACAGTTATTTTTCATGACCTTTTTCATACTATCATGGAAGACTATGTTGATGACATCCTGGGAAAATCCAAGACAAGAGAAGGACATCTACAAGTATTGGCACAAATCTTTGATCGATTAGAAAAATACCAAGTCAGACTAAACCCAAAGAAGTGTGTATTTGGTGTAACATCAGGAAAACTGTTGGGATATATTGTGTCTCGACGAGGGATAGAAGTGGACCCAGCTAAGGTAAAAGCTATCATAGAAATGCCTCCACCAACGAATCTCAAACAGCTCCGCAGTTTACAAGGTAGGCTACAATCTATCCGCAGATTTATCTCACAACTAGCAGATAAATGTCATCCTTTTCAACATCTTCTTCGTAAGGGTGAACCTTTTAAGTGGGATGAAAAGTGTCAACAGGCTTTTGATAAGATAAAGGAATACTTGGCAACACCTCCTGTGTTAGTACCTCCGATACCTGATCGTCCATTACTGCTCTATATATCATCAACAACTGCAGCATTGGGTGCCCTTCTAGCTCAACATGATGACTCAGGCAAAGAACAAGCCATTTACTACATCAGCAGAACCCTTGTGGGATATGAACTCAATTACTCATTCATGGAAAAAGCTTGTTTAGCATTACTGTTTGCTTCTCAAAAGTTGCGATACTATATGCTGAACCAAACAACGAAGCTCATCTCTAATGTGGATCCCCTCAAGTATCTCCTTTCAAAAGCCCTTCTCACAGGGAGATTAGCAAAATGGGTTATGATCTTAAGTGAATTTGACATACAATATGTGAACCGCAAAGCTATCAAAGGACAAATTATCGCTGATCAATTAGCTGCAGCACCCATCACAGATATTCAACCAATATATCCAGAATTCCCTGATGAAGGATTGTTTAATTTGAATTCTCCAGCACGATGGCAACTATACTTTGATGGATCATACACACAACATGGTTCTGGAGCAGGTATCTTGTTTGTCACTCCCCAAGGAGATTGTATACCTAAATCATACAGAATAGCATTCCTGTGTACCAACAACATAGCAGAGTATGAAGCGTTAATCACAGGCTTGTGCATGGCAGTACAATGGGCTATCAAATAGTTACGAGTCTTTGGTGATTCTCAGCTAGTTATCAAACAGGTCTTAGATGAATATCAAACAAAAGACGAAAAGCTTCTCCCATACAAGCTAATGGTGGATGATTTCAAGAAATATTTTGAGGATATTACCTTTGAGCAAATTCCCAGACTATAAAATAGAGCAGCAGATGCCATGGCTATGATTGGATCTCTTTTAGACATGCCATCTAACACCTATAAATGTGAATTCTTGGTTGAACAGCTTTTGATCCTAGCATTTGAAGTTCCACAGTCTGAGCTTATATGTGAAATTGTTGGTCCCAACTCGTCGTGGTACAAGGATATATACGAGTATCTCCGTAATCAAACCTTTCCACTCCCACTATCCAACACCCAGCGTAAAACCTTTATCCGTCGATCCTCTCATTACACTATCTTAGGAGACACCCTTTATCGCCGGAGTCTTGATGGTATCCTTCTTAGATGTCTTGATTCTGAGGAAGCAAAAACGGCCTTACATTAAGTACATGAAGGTGACTATGGTTCGCATTCCGCTGGCCCTAGCCTTGTTAAGAAACTTCTACGAGCAGGATACTATTGGCCAACTATGGAAAAAGATGCCCAACACTTTGCAAAGCGATGCCTACAATGTCAGAAACATGGAGATCTAATACATGCACCAGCACATGAGCTTCAGCCTATTGTCACTCCATGGCCTTTTTCACAATGGGGACTTGATCTCGTAGGTAAAATCCATCCTACTTCATCCAACGGTCATAAGTTTATTATTACTGCCACTGAGTATTTCACGAAGTGGGTAGAAGCCATACCAATGACCTATATCACAGGTAAACAAATAGCCAAATTCATCTTACATTACATTATCTGCCGTTATGGAGTTCCTCAAGCTATTGTCACAGACAATGGTCGGCCTTTCAAGAACCAAGAGGTTAGAGATCTTTGCAACAAGTTCCATATTCAACATAGATTCTCTACGCCTTACTATCCTCAGAGCAATGGTCAAGATGAAGCCTCTAATAAGACAATCATCAAGATCCTTAAAAAGACTGTTAATGAAGCTAGTCGAGATTGGCATCTACAACTACATCCTGCATTATGGGCATATAGAACAAGCATCAGAACTCCCACTGGAGCCACACCCTATGCTCTCGTCTATGGCACTGAAGCTATTTTGCCTATCGAGGTTGAGATCCCCTCTTTGCACATATCCTTGCAACATACTATCTCAGATGAAGAGTATCGAGTATCCAGACTCCATGATCTTGAGCTATTAGATGAACGCCACCTTACAGCATTGAACCATCTTCAAGTCTATCAAAACCGGCTACGCCGCAGCTACAACAAAAAGATCAGAGAACGCAGATTTCAAGTTGGTGACCTTGTCCTTAAAGAAAACCAAAGGAATCAACAACATCGAGAGAAACAGGGCAAATTTGAACCCAATTGGCTTGGTCCTTTCATTATCACAGCAGTCTATGGATCCGGTGCATACACTCTGTCAACACCTAAAGGCATTCCCTTGGATGAACCAGTCAACAGCGTTCATCTCAAGAAGTTTTATCCATAAATCTCAGCTATCCCCAAAACCAAAAAAAAAAACAAAAAAAATAAACAAAAAATAAACAAAATATATATATATATGATAAATAATCCGTCCTCTGGTGAAAACCTGGTAAACAGGCGCCTTGGATAAGTACCATAGTGAAAACTTGGCAAACAGGTGCTATGTGTAGTGACCAGCTTCCCTCATCTGTTTGGTTCGTTTGATCATATTTCCCCATTTCATCTTGTATAAGCCATAATCCCAATCCACCTCACAATGCCACACATAGCTTTTCATCTTCATCCTTTGCCAATGCTAGCTATCATATTTGAGACATTGTCGTGATATCTATATCTTTTGGCACCTTAGCATCTTGGCCACATCTTTTCTGCATTGTCGCTTCTGCATAATAAACCTCATCCCGCACTGGGGGCATTTGTTGAGTCTTATTTGGAAGTGGATCCTGTTATCTCTAGCTCATAACACATCAAACAACTCAGCTTACAACACAACAAACCTTATCAACTTCAGCCATGGCATATATCCAACAACAACTGTGACTTAACGACTTGCAACCAAGACCCATATCTTCGCAATCTATCCCCATTCATCCAACAATTGCAACAAATGTCTCTTGATCAAACATCCACCCAACTAGCGACATCAATAAGAACTACATACAGCTCTATCGTTGATGCCTTGATCACGTGGATACAGGGTATGTAGGCAATCTGAGATGCGAAGGAAACACTCTAATTCAGGCTAAGACGATAGCCCCTTTCATCATTCATCTTTCATCTTTCTTCTAAACATCCTTCAATCTTTCAGCTCACATTCTTCTATCTTTCATCACTTACATCATCAATAAAACCCAGAACTACATATTCATCATGTCTCATCTTCATCTTAAATGTGCTTTGATCCCGTGGATACAGGGTATGTAGGTAGTCTGGAATACGAAGGAAGTTTCTAGTACTCAAGCATAGATGATCCACCCCATCTTATTCATCTTCTTTCCTCATCCATCTTCTTCTCTTTGATTAGCTCAAACCAGAAGCAAACCATGTGTATATTGAAAGCTCAAGCACTTTAACCAATCAAAAGTATGCCAGAAGCTATTTGTCCGCATGCCTTAAGCCAACATTTGCTATAACAGTTTATCACCAACTTTAGCCTTCAACAGGATGTAGCTTTCCTCTTAACAAGGCGCCAGCTTGATCTATCCAAGAGCACCCAAAATTTGGCAAGAGAACGTGATGACAGTATCTTTTGTTTTATATTTTGATTTATCTTTTGTCCCTTTTCTATGCCTAATCAAGACTGCCTTGATCCATTTATATCTTGGTATGTTGCGATGAAGTAAGGATTGGGGCATGGTCATATAGCTTTCGTATGCCGTGTTTGCGGGATGATCTTATTCTCTTCCTATGCGTATTGGTATCTTGTACGTGTTGGGATTAGCATCCTACATATCAATATCTCTAGCATTTGAGAAGCTAAATAGTCTCTTATGCATTTGAGACTATTCTATGTTAAGACTAACTCCATACATATAACCAACAAGCTACTATTATGTGTAGTGGAGATAAGCTCAAACCATTGCTTGTAGCGTCAAAGTCCAACACTAGCTGTTATTCATATCTTGTGTATGTTGGCTCAACATCTTGACCTCATGCGTTCAGAAAAGATTGTAACACGCTAGTTGCGCATTGGATACCTTGACACCTTGGTCTCTTATACCCTGGTGCATAACATCCATATGCTATATCAAACATAAGGACTGCATTTCTTTTCATTTTGAGCAATTACTTGAAAGCTTCCCATCATCATCCTACCTATTCATTCTATCTATTCATTCCATCATACTCAGCCAAGATCAATCATTTCCATCATCCTTTTGTCCATGTTCTCGCTTCTGCAAAAACCAGTGTGTTAGCCATACATAAGTCCATCATATATATCCTTTCATTCCCATCTACCTATATGCATACATCTATCCATATCATTACCATTTACCTATTTACACATTTGCCATCCATTAACATTTGCATAAATATCCATATGTCATTCATCACAATATACACATAACATGCATAGCCATCATAATATCCACATCATAACCATTACAACATCGTATAGATCGCCAAAACTACCATATATATATACATGTGTGTCAAACTACAAGTGTCTACAATACAAGCTGAGCCCTGAAAGAATGAATGTACAACATCGGCTCTAGGCCTCATCATAATACAATGTAAACAAGGTATGCCCTAGTGACTACTGCCAGCTCCCTCACCCTGACCACCACCACCACTAGGTCCTGTACCTGGTCCTCCATCTCTCGGTGGCCCCATCACTGAGGCCATTGATCAAGATCCACCTGACCTCCGTGAACTCGAAGCCCCTGATCTGCTCCTGAAGCTAGGCTATCTCTGCTCTGCCGGCACAGCTCCATAGTATAGGCCTCTGTAATACTCAGCCTCACCCTGCACTCTCTGAAGCTCTGCCTGTACCCCTGTCAACTGTGTGGCCAAGTACATTGTAGCTCCATCAGTCCCCAAGGCAGCCACTGCTCTATCTCGCTCACTGGTCATCCCCTGCAGCTGCTGCACTGCCCTATCTCTCTTAGCTCGCAGACCATCCCTCTCTGCTCTCATAGCCTGCTCCTATTGTATCGGAGTGTCTCGCTCAAGTCTCATCATCTGCTCATGCTGTCTCACTGCATCCCTCTCTCCTGTCACTCTAGCTAGAGCACAGTCATCCTGTCCATCTCCTCCCTGTGCTCTCAACTGCAGCTGCGCCTGATAGGTCTGTGCCTGTGCTCTCGCATGCCGCAGACTAATCACAGCCTGATGTCTATCCATCTCCACCCTCCTCAGCCTCATCTGTGCTCGCTACCTCCATCTCCTCTCCTCTCTAATCCATCGCCGCAGCTGCTGAATACCAACATCATCACCTGCTCCAATCTGTGCCTGAGGCTGTGCTAATATAGCAGGCTGACCTGGCACCTGCCCTGGCATCTGTATCCCTGGTGCAGCTGGCACAATAGCCTGTGCTGGTGGAGCCCGTCGTCGTCGCCTCCTAACTGGCCTCTCCATCCCAATCTCTCCAATCTCCCCATCTCGTGTCAACCGAGTCGGCCTCGCTGTCGCCCAGTATACATCATACTCTGGCAATGTGCCTGGATCTGCAGGACCCTGTCCCCACTACCATGCTACTGGCTATAGTCCATCTCTCTCTGCCAAAGCTGTGTCAACCACAACCTCTAGACCCCAATCAAACACCTCCTGCCTCGTCCTCCCAAAAATGGCATCACCTACTGGTACTGCCTGTGCCTCTCCAAACTGTCTCAGGGCTCTCTCTGGCAAATAGCGCTCTATGATATACACGCCGTGTCCAAAAATGTATCTCGCCTGTCTAGCATAGACAAGCTCCACATCCTCCTCCTCCCACTGCTCACATCCTAGCCATGGCCTCCATACGAATCTATCTACCTCATCTAATCTCCGCCGCCAGTATACCACACCTCGGCATTGTCGATATGTCAACGCTCCTCTATACATCCGTGCAAATGGCTCTCCTGCTGCTCTAGCCACCCATCCCTCTGGTCTTGTCACCGGAATGTGCTCATACGCCCATACATGCAACACTGTCACTCCTGCTAACATACTAGCTCCAAACATATACGCACAATCATGCAGATAATGATAGAGCTGTCCCAACACGCACTCTACCCATGCATATCTCGTGCCATAGGAAAACATGCCCTCCATCACTGTCCCCCATCCTACGGGGAAACCTCTGGCTCTCCTATCACCCACTAGCCATCTAATGATAGCCACTACCACCTGCTGTAATCTGTCACAGAGCTCCTCCATCCTCCCCATCAGAATCTCTGAACCCTCTGCTTCGATCTCTGGTGTCCCAAACAATCTCCTGAATGCAGCTGGTCCCATCTCTGGATCATAATCCACACGATCCCCATCTATCAGAATCCTCAAAATCTAGAATACATCCTCTAAGGTGATGGTCGCCTCTCCTGTCGGTAACAAGAATGAACTGTGCTCGCTCATCCATCGCTCCACCATCGCTGTCATCAGCCCTCGATGTGCCTGCACTAGCTCTAATCAGGATACATGCTCTAAGCCCAGGATCTCTAACACTAGTAGCTCCTCTGCATCTAACCGTCTCACCAGCCGTAAATCTCTCAGATGTGGCTCTCGTGATAACAATGGTGGTAGTACATCCTACATCATCCATTTACCCTTGTCAGTCCATTCCGTTAGTCATCCATATCAAAATTTGCTTCTCTATTTGCTATTCTATCTTCAACCTACCATAAGCGTCCCATTTTACCACATGCGCTTCTTCCTAGCTTATTAGCGACCAGCCTTTCCTTATGCGCTAATGTTTTGCCCAAAAGCGAGCTCTTTTGCACATGCGCCCCTGTTTTCACTACATGTGAGCTATTTTATCCTATGCGCTTACTATTTTGCCCATAAGCGAGCTCTACCTCTATAAGCGCTTACTCTTACTGCATATGTGCACTATATTCTATATGTGCATAGTTTTATCCTATAAGCGAGCCAACTAAGCATATGCGACCATTCTAGCCTTACACGCGTGCTACTTTCCCCATGCGAGCCATTTCTATCCATAAGCGAGCCAAACTACTTCACACGACCGCTATTTGTTTATAAGCGAGCCCTTTCTAGCCATAAGTGACGCATCTTGCAATTTCTGCGCTTTTCAACTGTGTTTTTCCCGCTGACGGGATGCGACCCGTTTTTCCCTATGCGACCTACCTGCACCCATAAGCGACCATACCTACTACAAGTGCTCTCTATTCCTACATACGCGACCTAAATGTGCTATTTCCTAACCTAGTCGCTTTTGGTGATGTGTGTGAATTAATTACGCTTTTAGGCTATTAATTACATGCTTTTGGGAAAAGTTTTGAAACATACTGGTGCACCTGCTCCCTCTGGTCGTCCATGTGTCCTCACCCGCTCTGCACAATGATCCCTGCATGGAATAACCATCCTGCTAGGTCTACAACTCTCACTCTCAGGAGCTCTGGGTTTCTCTAGTTTCTGAGCACAAATGAGCACAAATGAGCCTATTTGCCATTGAAGAACCTACTTATAGCCCTTCCCAAAACCCTAATTCTTCTATGCCACAGCCTATTTTCTTCCATGCAACCCCCATTTTCTTCACGTCTGCCTTCTTTTTTCACCTTTCCTTCTATCAAGAGCCAACCCAGCCCTTCCTGGTTAGCCTGGCTTACCTCTCGAGGGGGCATCACCTGCCAGTTACACTGAGGCATAACTTGTTTATCGAACACATATCGTATCTTCTTTGACACAACGTTCTATCAAACATTGTATCAAAGAGGGGCAAAATGTAGACACCCAAATTTGTCCCAACTTTGTCCATGTCTAGCAACACCTTGTTAAATCATTAATTATTAAGCCAATTAATTAAATAAATTTTATTTATTTAATTAAAATCCCATTCTCAATCATATCCTATCCCCATCCCAATTAATTAAATAAATTTTATTTAATTAATTTCCACATCATATCTTATCCCATTTTATTCATTTATCCTATTAATTAAATAAATTTTATTTATTTAATTAATTTTCCAACTCATATCCCAACGAATTCAAATATTTTATTTGAATTAAATCACATGACCTTTCATCTCACCTTGACATTTGTCCATTTCCCCTTAATCATGTGTTGTAGTACAACTTTTATCTTTCATATGCACAACTAATGAAACCTAAATTTAGTAACTTTCAATCCTAGCCATTCACATAGCATCTGAATCTCCACCGTTGATTGATCTTGGCTAAGTCCTATATAAACACCCTCTCACTTCATATGAGACATCCAGCAATCATATCCAGCAATCATATAGCACCTACATTATCATCTTGAGCATCTGAGCATCCATTAGAGCTTTTATCATCCATCATGGCAGCTTTCAGCATTGCAATTGTTCATTGTTGAAAAAGTAGTCCACATCCCTTAAACAAGGAATCGCACGGTCTAGGTGATGTTATGCTTGAATTGCATTGTTCTTTGATTTCATTTAGGTTAGATTCCTTGATGATGGTAGGGTTAGGGTTTCATGACTATGTCTGATCTGCTACACCTGACTTTCACCTATCACAGCACCGTACCCCTTTGAGAAAAGTTTGAACATGACACCATTCCCCTTTCGATTCAAAGTTCCTAAATTTGACAAATACAAAGGGAAAGGGGACCCTAGAGATCACATTAGGGAATTTAATGTAGTATACATGGAAGTAGCTCACAATGAGACCTACTTAATGAGATTATTCCCTAGATCACTAGGTAGTCAAGCCATGGAGTGGTTCTCACGACTCCCACCAGGCATCAAATCTTTGGAGACAATATTGAACACGAGGTCTCTATGCTCAATTTATGCAACACCAAGTAAAAGAGTGGCAAATCATTCACCACCTTCCTACAAAGATGGAGACAACTAGCAAGTAAGTGGTCATATGACGTACTAGAGAAGCAATTAATGGAGATGTTTGTCCATAACCTCAACACCAATCTTAGCTATCAAATACAAATCCAATGCCCTATTTCATTCTAAAAAGTCATTGAAATGGGATTGTTCATCGAAAAATCTATGATCGCCAAGGGGCAAATCAAGTTATACAAGGACACACCTACCTCTAACTACACGACTGACAAATCAAAATTTTGGACTAAAAACAAAAATGTCGTCAACGATGGAGTAGTTGATGCCAAGGTGGCGACTCACAACCAACAACCGATATTTACTCTCAAAGGAGAGGAAAGCAATATTACACCCAATAAAACATTTTCTTGGGAGCCAAGACCATGGTTCAACTCAAATCCAAGGTGAAAGTTCACACCACTGGGTGAGTCTCAAGAATCCACATTAAGGAAGCTACTGACTAACAATGAAATCTCTCTACCACCAACAAGTGACTATGAGCCTCAAATTAAACCTCACTATTGGAAAGACACTGACTATTTTGAGTATCATAGAGGAAGGGGACATACAACCAACAATTGTATCTATGTCAAATTTTATCTGTCTCAAACATGTTATTTAGGATGTGCTTGATCAAAATCAAGGAGGAACCCAACAACATACCTCCAATGACAGACATGTGGCTTATAGGGATCCACTTCTCAATCATGATAGGCTGTACAACAACAATAACAACAATGGTAATAACAACAATGGCAACAACAACAATGGTAACAACAACAACAACCGCAATAGGCAAAATTAGAATAGTGGGAATAGTAATGCCAACTACGCAAGTGTACTATTTGACTATACCATAAATTGTATATCAAAGCATGTCCCACAAATCAATGTGGTCACATCCAACCAATAATCAAAACCTAACAGAACTGGTTGTAGTATCATTACCCGCAGTGGTAAAGTCACGTTGAATACCATCCCTCCAAGGTCATCACCTTCTCAGTCCAACTTCCATCAGTTTAATGTCATAGACCAACTACAGAAGACTCTGACCCACATTTCTATCTTGGAGTTGTTGCATCTATCTCCTTCCCATAAGGAGATTCTCAATAAAGCCTTAGTGGAAACCACAATCCCCACTAACTTGGCCCAAGAGAAATTTTAGGCCATGGTAGGTAATCTAACCTCCTCAAGTACCATATCATTTACTGAACAAGATGACCTCTCAGTGTCTCAACCCCATAACACCCCTCTACATATCATCGCCTTCATCCACAAGCACCGTATCAAGAGGGTTCTCATTGATGGGGGAGCCAATTTAAATATTTGCACATTAAATCTAGTCCTTACATTAGGGTTCTCTAAAAATGTTGTTGATCCAAGGAAGAAGATTACTATCAAAGCCTATGATGAAGAGGAGAGAACTACAAAGGGAATAGTAGTCCTACCCATACAAGTGGGACTGATAATAAAAGATTTTGTGTGCAAAGTCCTAAATAGGGAGCTTGCCTATAATATTCTCCTTGGGAGACCATGAATTCATGCCATGAAATATGTTCCCTCTACCTATCACCAATGCATAAAATTCCCTCATAAAGGCAAGCAAGTCACCATCCAAGGAGACCCTGACCCCTTCCAGCATTGCAACTCTGTCCTTTTAAAACCTGATTGCATCATACCAAATAATAGAGCATCTATATCCCCTACCCCACAACATGACCATACCTTTAAAGCTTCCTCATCAAGGCCTAAAGAGAAAAAAATTACCATCAAAGAAAAAGGAGTAGGGGAATACTCCATAGAGCACAACCTCAATCTAGCCAAAATGTCTTTGTCTCCTAGATCCTTTAGTCAACCCAAGCATTTTCCAAAGCCATCTGCTCCTCCTATACCTCCCACAACTCCCTTTGTAAAATGGGGGACCTTATTAAATGAAACAGAGTAAAGAGATATCCTACAATGGCTTTATACCAAAGAAGAAGAGAACATTCAACAAGAACCACCTAGGCTCCCAACAGAAATCTATGTGCAAGGAGAATCCATCCTATATAGAATGGGTTACAAAGGACAAGGCCCCATAATCCTAAGAAAAGAAGGAATCATAGAACCCATTCAACCTTCTTCCTCCTCATTGGCTAGAAATACAAAAGGCCTAGGATATAAAGATAAGGGCAAAGCTAAAGAAAAAGCTTGTCTAGTGGAAATGATCCATACACTTCAAATGGACAGTGACACAGATTCCAATGACTATGAGTGGGATAAGCTGACAAAGCATTCCTATGATGACAAAGAGGTCGATACCATTCAAACTTATAGCCCCTACCATGAGGGACAAACGCTACTGAACAGACCACTAGAGTCTGATTTGCCTATCTCTGAGAATATGACTTTCAAGGAACGTTCAAGTTCTATCGCAATAAATAATTTAGAGGAAAGTACCATCCTAAACACTCCCCTTACCAATACTCCTAGTATATCCATTCAAACTATTAATGAATTAGATCTATCCTCTGACTCTCTCCCCCTTGTGCATCCTGAACTTATTAACTAGGATCTATGAGGAACCCCGCAACTAGATATGTTCCAAAACGATGATGCTTATATTGACTATATGGAACTTAGGGACCACCTATCCAAAGGAGATCATAAAGTTGGTTTCTCTATTGAAATTAATACCATGGCTTATTTCAGAGAGGGTGTCAAGCCTTCCAATGGAAAAAATATCAAAATAAAAACTAGATCTGATGATGAAAACCATTCTGCGGCAGTGTCAAATCCAAAACAGTAAAAAGAAAGGACACATCTGAAGGTAAAAACCCAACTGTGGCACCTGACGATTGAAGGCTTGACACTCTCCCTAATGACATGCATCAGGAGAAGTCTCAGATTGTTGTGGAACCCATAGAGCTAGTTAACATTGGAATAGAGGAACAGCCTAAGATCATTCACTTTGCTAAATCTCTAACCCCACTAGAGAAGACTAAGTTTGTATCATTCTTCAAGATAAAGCAAGTTAATTTTGCTTGGTCATACGTAGATATGCTAGGGTTAGATCCAGATTTGATTCTACATCATCTTCCATTAGATCCAGGAGTAAAACTAGTGAAACAGAAGCTTAGAAAGATGCATCCACACATAGCACTGCTTGTAAAAGAAGAACTCAAGAAACTACTGGATGTAGGATTTATCAAAGCTATAAACTATTTGGAATGGGTCTCCAACATTGTATGAGTGTCCAAACCAGATGGCCGAGTCAGATTATACAATGACTTTAGAGATCTAAACAAAGCTTGCCATAAGGATGATTTTCCATTGCCAAATATAGATATCATAGTTGACTTAACAGCAGGGCATACCATGTTATCTTTCATGGATGGCTTCTAAGGATACAATCAAATCAGGATAGCACTGGAAGACCAGCAAAAGACAACTTTTACTTGTCCATGGGGTACTTTCTACTAGAATGTCATGCCATTTGGGCTAAAGAATGCAGGAGCCACATACCAACATGCTATGACCACTATATTTCATGATATGATGCACGTCACAATGGAAGATTATGTAGATGATATCCTAGTAAAGTCACTCACAAGAGAATCACACCTAAATGTGTTAGAGAATGTCTTTCAGAGACTCGAGCAATTCAAAGTCAGGTTGAACCCAAAGAAATGTGTGTTTGGAGTCACCTCAGGCAAACTCCTAGGTTTCATTGTTTTAGCAGATGGAATAGAGGTGGACCCCGCCAAAGTCAAGGCCATTATGGACATGCCACCACCTAAGACTCTTACTCAACTAAGATCTCTACAAGGCATGCTACAAGATATCCATAGATTCATATCACAACTAGCAGACAAGTGTCAACCATTCAGTCATCTCCTGCACAAGAACATTCCATTCAGATGGGATGAGAAATGTGAAGAGGCATTCAACAAACTGAAAGAATATCTTATGAATCCACCTATTCTCATGCCTCCTATCCAAGGGAAACCATTGATACTATACATATCTGCTACACCTACAGGTCTTGGGGCTCTTCTAGCACAACAAGACTATGAGAATAAAGAAAGAGCCATCTACTATATCAGTCGCACATTGGTGGGCTATGAACTGCAATACTCTCAGATAGAAAGATCATGTCTTGTGGTAGTTTTTGCTTCCCAAAAACTCCAACATTATATGCTTGCACATCCAGTCAAACTTATTGCAAAAATAGATCCACTGAAGTACCTACTAAGCAAAGCAGCTCTTACAGGTTGCCTAGCCAAATGGGTAATGCTCCTAAGTGAATACAACATTGAGTATGTAGACAAAAAGGCTATCAAAGGGCAAATCATTGCTGATCAGTTAGCGGATGCACCACTACAGGACACCACACCAATGCAATTTGAGTTTCTGGATGAATCCTTATTCAATATATCAACACATTCCTAGAAGCTTTACTTTGATGGGTTCTACACAAACCATGGATCAGGAGCAGGAATCTTGTGTTACAAGGTGTGACCCTTGGTCTCCTTGTTCAGCGTTGCGCTATGGTGGTTTGCAACAAGGGCTTAACTACCTCTCGTGCTTGTTAAGTCAAGTGGTTGTATCGGGCATTAAGAGGTCGATCTTTTGGTACAATGCCATCTAACAATTGGTATTAGAGTCGAGGTCATGGGTTCAAACCCCATGCTTATGCGGGGGGATTGTTGCAAGGTGTGACCCTTGGTCTCCTTGTTCAGCATTGCGCTGCAGTGGTTTGTGACAAGGGCTTAACCACCTCCTGTGCTTGTTAAGTCAAGTGGTTGTATCAGGCATTAAGAGGTCAATCTTTTTGTGCAACAGTAGCTAACATCTTGTTTGTGACTCCTCATGGCAACACCATACCGAAGTCTTACTACTTGTTAATCCCATGCACCAACAACATAGTAGAATATGAAGGCTTAGTCATTGGCCTCAAAATGGCAACAGAGTGGAAAATCAAAGAGCTACATGTCTATGGTGATTCTCAACTAGTGATAAATTAGGTCAATGACGATTACCAAACCAAAGATGAAAAGATTATCCCATACAAGCAGATGGTCGACAACTTTAAAGAATACTTTGTGATCATCTCTTTTTAGTAGATACCTTAGATTGAGAACAAAGTAGTAGATGCCATGGCGACCATTGCCTCTCTTCTCGAGATACCAGAGAATGAGTCACGATACTAGTTCTTAGTGGAAACTATTTGACAACCATCTTATGATCTTCCTGAAAACCATACCATATGCCTTTTAGTTGGATTTGGTTCACCTTGGTACGGTAAGATTTACACTTACCTCAAGGACAATACCCTCCCACATAACTTATCTTCAAACCAATGACAAACCTTTATACGACAAACCTCTCACTATACCATTATTGCCAACACCCTATACCAACATGGTCTAGATGGTACTTTACTCCATTGTTTAGAACGAGAAGAATCCCTAACCGCCTTACAAGATGTACACAAAGGGATTTGTGGAACACACTCTAGCGGTCCCTCCTTAGCTAAGAAACTCATGCATTTGGGTTATTACTAGTCGAACATGGAAATAGATTCAATCAGTTTGTGAAGAAGTGCAAGCAGTGCCAAATACATGGGAACCTGATACATGCACCAACTCAGGAGTTGAGACCTTTAACGACACCTTGGCCCTTTTTCCAATGGGGACTTGACCTTGTGGGAAAGATTCATCCACCCTCATCCAATAGCCACAAATTCATCATAACCGCTACAGAGTACTTTACCAAGTGGATTGAAGCCATCGCCCTCACCACCGTCACAGGTAAACAAATCTCCTCATTCATCCTAAATTACCTCATCTACATATATGGAATTCCTTCATCCATTATTGTGGATAACGGAAGACCCTTCAAAGACTAGGATGTCCAAGAACTCTATGACCGATTCAAAATCCAACACCATTTCTTTACACCCTACTACCCCCAAGGCAATGGTCAAGCCAAATCATCCAACAAGACCATCTTGAAACTCCTCAAGAAGACAGTCAATGATGCTAGTTGTGATTGGCATATCCAACTCAATCCCACTATGTGGGCCTACATAACTAATGTACGTACTCCCACAGGTGCTACCCCTTACGCCCTTGTCTATGGCTCAGAAGCTATCCTCCCCATAGAGGTCGAATTACCATCTCTCAAGGTGTCGTTAAAAGGTCTCATATCAGATGAAGAGTACAGAGTTTCCAGACTGCAATAACTAGAGTTGCTATAGGAAAGGAGACAGAAAGCCTTTGACCATCTCAAAGCATATCAACAAATGATGTCTATTGGTTTTTTCCCAAACTGGATGCTTGCTCCCAGTTATCCCTACAAAGTAGCCATGAATGATCAACATGATCTCTGGGCCAGGGGCTAACAATATAGGAGATAGACTCTATAAATATCTCCTCTTCTTCTTTGGGCTTTGCAAAACCTAGGGGGGTATTCCCTATTCAACATCCATAAGGTATGCTTGTGAACTAGGGGATGTTGACACAAAGCAGATAAATCCTCCTTTATGTAGACCAAAATTGTCAAATAAGTGCAAAGGGGCTAGCTTTGGGCCTATGTTCAGTTGTGAGACAGAGGATTTTGATCCTAAAACTACTTCTAAGGTCCTAGAGGTTCAGTTTTGAAGTTTTAAGTTTGATTTTATATTTGGATGCAAAACTAGGACCTGGGGTGTAACCTCAATACAAGATTAGATTGGTGCCTATCCAGGGCTTGGAGTCAATAGACATACACATGTGAATGATTAGCATAAACATATACAAAAAACTAGATTTCAAGGGGGGTTGTTTAGCACCTGGCTTACAGATACTTCCCAAGACTGAGTATTCAGTTATCTTTGCTTACAAACATCCTCACTGTAGTACATTCCTCCCAACACTTGAGCTAAAACATTTAATCTACTCCTTGAGAAGAAGTAAGAAATCAAGCATTCAATATAGTAAACCTATATTCTAGAACCATAAACACCCCTTAGATGCTTAGATTTAGAAAAAGAATGCACTCAATTTGGAGATAGATAATAGAACACATGTAATATAGCATTAATCATTTAAATCAACATGAAATCAGTAAATTTATGCATGAGACATACAACATGAGACTCATAAACTCACAAGACATCTAGAACAGGGCCACCAATGAAGTTGTATCTTATTACAGCACTAGAATTTTTCTAGTTTTCAACAACAACAAATGAGTAACACCATTTGCTATATACAACAAGGAAGGTGTACTCAACATTAATCACATAGCAATTCAAAAATTCACCAAATACACTGCATCATGAGAAATGGCGCTCAAACATTGAATACAGCAAGTAGAGGAGGAGGCAGGGAGGTTGAACTCGAGCCCTGCACCACCGCCTGGGGATTCACATCTTTAATCAGGTGGTTGATCCGTGCATGGCTTCGCCCATACCCTGTAACATCCACCATTAATGGTATACCAACCCGCGGCCTTGGGAATGTAGTGAACTATGTGTTTTGCAACTTTTCCCACCAAGAAATATGACCCTGATTATTCAAATTATGTGAGAACAAATTATCCCACATTCACCTCGTAGTGACCTCCTCAACACTTTATAAGCTAGGCTGTGAGCATATATGATGTCAGTGATTTTGCTCCTGACAACGCCAACATATACCTCATCATCATCCTCCTGCATGATACCCTGCTATGGAATATCACCTTGATATTTCATATCACCCTGATGACTGCATCACCTGATATAAAATATCACCCCCTAGGAAATATCACCCTGATATTCAATATCATCCTGATGACCAACCTCATCGGCACATTTTGATGCATTAGAGAAAATCCTCCTACATATTCGAACCATACACCTCACCGATGAACCATCCTATACATAGTCATGTCATGATCACATTCATACCCTCATCAGCGATCGGGGGGATCCTCATAATACCTGCTGATAATAGCCATCATGCCAAAGATCACATGATGCACCCCACCAATCTAGATGACGTCACCATCATATTGACAACATAGGGTGATATTCATAAGATCACCTGATATTTGAAATATCACCCCTCATATAAAACTGATGTCCGCAACATCGAAGTGATAAAACAACGTCGGGTGATCTTGACTAAGATCACTCGATATTAGAATATGACCCTCCCTTCAGAATATCAGGTCATATTGAAACCTTGCAGCAGCATCAGGGTGATCATAACTAAGATGACTGATGTTAGAAACATGATGACCCCGCAGAAATATCAGGCCGATATTTGAAAATATGATGACCCCCCCCCAAGAATATTAGGTCAGGCTGAAACATGCTGAGGGAGCCCAAAGACTTAGAATTTTTTGGATTTTTTGGGAGGGTGCCTGCAAATTTAGAAGCTTGAAACCTGACTGCTCATGTAGGTACCAACATTGGCTTTGATTGGGGACATGCAGGGACAAGGCTATAGCGAGAACCAGATCATCTCCAGGCAGACCAAAAAAAACATAAAAAGGTAAAACATTGACTATACAGGGCATTTACAGACAATTTACACATAATTTACAATTGTGCACAGAAGATAATCACTAATGAAATATAAAGCTTAAGGAATTGACCGTGCACAGGCAATTCCAGCCTCTCACCATCTGGGGCCTGGAGAAAGTAGGAGTCCTCTCCATGAATATTTATGATCAGGTACAGGCCCATCCATAAGGGCTCAAGTTTGCCATGCTTGCCCTTATCCTGACTCCTTGCATTCCAAATAAGGACTAAATTATCTACCTAAAATTTTCTCTGTAGTCCTTTTATCAAACAAATATTTTACACTTTGTTGTTTCTTGATGTTTGTCTTGTGTGCCTCCCTTCTGATTTCATCTAGTGCAATCAACTGATTTATTCTTTCAGTCATTGAGTCTTCAATCTCTTCATCATTTTCTTGTATGAATCTATAGATTGGCAAGAGATTATTTATAGGCAGCCTAGTTGTTGTGCCATATACTAGCTCAAAAGGTGACCTCCCAATTGATTTCTTCACTGTTATTCGGTCAGCCCATAGTGCCATCTTCAACTTTGAATCCCAGGCTCTTTTATTCTTGTCCATCATCCTTTTGATGATTTTCATGAGGCTTTTGTTGCTTGACTCTGCCTGACCATTTCCCTGTGGATGATATGGTGATGCATATGACAAATTAATCCCATATTTGTTGCAAAAATCAACAAATTCACCAGATCTGAAGCACATGGCATTATATGTGACCAATTTGAATGGTACTCCAAACCTGATAATAATATTTTCCAGAATAAAATCCATCACCACCCTGCTTGTAGCTTTTTTAGTTGGAATGGCTTCAATCCATTTGGTGAAATAGTTAGTAGCAACCAAAATCCAACTATGTCCTTCACTTGATTTTTCTGAGATCTGCCCTATAAAATCAATTCCCCACTGCTGAAATGGAGCCTCCACAGTTACAGTTCTAAGGGGCAATGCACCTTCATACTTTAACCTTCCTGAGAACCTTTGGCAAGGATCACATCTCCTCACCAACTTTTGTGCATCTGAGAAAAGAGTTGGCCACCAATATCCCGCTCTAAAAATCTTGTGAGCTGTTGTTTGTGCAGTATAGGGTCCACCACATACTCCTTTGTGATTGTCATTTAAAACATTCATAGCTTCATTTTCATCTACACACTTGAGTAGTACACCATCAGGATTCTTCCAAAACAACTCCCCTTGAAGAATGATGTACTTGATTGCATGTAGTTTCAAGGTCCTTTTCTAACTATCACTGAAGTGGGAAGGACAATTTAAGTTCTGAAAGTAATATATAATGTCCTTGTACCATTTAGATTTTGACACATTTATATCTTCATTATGCACTACATTCACTTGGCATGCTTCCAAATTGGACTGTCATTATTTTAGCCAAAACTTGTCCTCTTACCAGTTTTGTGATCTGTATCTCTATGTTGAATTCTTGTAATTTGTTTATTCGCCTACATCTTCTTCCAGTTACCTCCTACTAGGTAAAAATATCCTTGACTGTTGCATGAGGCACATATGCAATGGTTTGAGATCCTACTAGATATGGCCTAAAGCTTTTGACTACTTTAACCAATGCATATGTCTGCTTCTCCATGATGTCATATTTTAACTTAGCTGCCTGTAATGACATGCTAAAGAAGTCAATAGGTTGTTCAAAACCCTCTTCATTTTTCTGTAATAAACATGTTGCAACAGTACGGAAAGAAGCAAATGAAAACAACTAAAATGGCTTAGAAAAATTAGGAGATTTTAACACAGGAGCCATCTTTATAGCCTCTTTGATGTTCTGAAATGATTTAATTGCTTCACCTTCCCAATTGACACTTGCACCCTTCTTCAACATCTTAGAAACATCTTTTGTGATTTCTACAAAGTTGGGGATGAACCTTCTAACAAAATTAATCTATCCAAAGAAGGACTGAATACCTTTCACTATTTTGAGAACCTGAATCCTATCAATTGTAGCAACCCTTTCAAGATCAATCCTTACTCCATCCTTGGAAACAATGTGTCCCAAAAGATTTCCTTCCACTACCCCAAAAGCACATTTCTTTGGGTTGAGTGAAATGCCATATTCCAGTTCTCTAATAAAGATCTACTCTAAGTGCATGCAATGTTGCTCCTACTTTTTTGAATAGGCAGTTAGATCATCCTGATATACAACCAAGATTGAATCGATTAATCCTACAAAAGCAACATCCATGGCCCTCTGAAATGTAGCACCTACATTTCTCAATCCAAATGGCATTCTCACATATACATATGTCCCCCATCGAGTGGTGAAGGTAGTTTTATATTGTTCAGATTCTTTTACCTTCACCTGATTGTATCCTAAAAATCCATCCATCATGGATAGAAGCTCACAACCAGTTACCTTTTACAGCATAGCCTCCATGTTGGGCAGTGGATAATTATCCTTCAAGGAAGATACATTCAGATTTCTAAAGTCAACACAAAGTCTTATATCACCATTCTTTTTTCTAACTGGGACAAGGTTAGACACCCAAGCACAATTATTCTAGCCTCCCTAAGCTTCTTGAGTTCTTCCTGCATTTTGTAATGAAACAACTTGTACAATATCTGAATATAATAGTAAATATGCTGCAAATACTTGATAATAATATGCCACTTCGAGGGGGCAACCTCCTAATCCTCTTCGAGGGGGATACCTCCAATAGTCTTTAGTAAGAACACAATACTTAATATGATGTGAAATGAGACTTACTACCTCCTATATATACTTATTTATGCCTAGGATATCACCTAGGCCTACTTAGATAGCCCTATAGAAGCCTTAGGCCAACCTAAACAACTAAATAACAATATAATAATGATAATATGACTTAATTAGGAGTTAAGATAGCCACAAGCTGACTATTCATAACCCTATGTACACCCATATTAAGGGTGTAGCATGCCCCCCTCTTCAAAGAAGCATTGTCCTCAATGCTAACCAAATGTGGATTCTTTTGAATGAACTCCTCATCCTCCCATGTGGCCTCTTCAACTAGTAAATTCTTCCATTGGATGAGATACTGAGTGAGGGTTCTATTCCTCAGCTTCTTCATGCGTGTTTGAAGAATGCCCTCCAGTTCCAAAATTATTCTTCCTTCTTCATCGAGCTCTGGTAGTACTGTTTGAGTAGGAATATTCTGCCCAATTACCTTCTTCAAACAAGAAACATGAAAACTGGATGTATATTTGTTGTTGGTGGCAACTCTAGCTTGTAGGCAACACTACCAATCTTTTGCATGATTTGGTATGGCCCATAATATATTAGAGACAACTTATTACTCTTTTTTTGTTGCTTCATTGAGATTTGTTTATAAGGCTGCAATCTCAAGAAGACCCAATCCCCAACTTCAAAATTTCTTTCACTACGATGTTGGTTTGCCTGTTGTTTCATTCAATTTTGTGCCATAGCTAAATTCTCCTTGAGTCTTGAAAGTACCTATTGTTGATGAAGCAAGTGGTCCTCTACTGCCTGAACTCTTGGTGACACCTTTAATGATGATGTGATGGAAGGAGGATGATATCCATAAAGTGCCAAAAATGGAGACATTTTTTATGAGCTATGAAAAGAAGTGTTATACCACCATTCTGCCAGTGGTAGCCAATATACCCATTGAGATTGTTTCTCTGAAGTGAAACAACATAGATATCCTTCCAAACATTTATTAACAACCTTAGTGTGCCCATCTAATTGAGGATGGTATGAAGAACTATGAGCCAATTGAATACCCAAATATGAGAATAAATCTTTCCAAAAGTGACTAGTAAAGATAGGATCACGATCACTGACAATAACCTTAGGTGTACCATGTAGCTTTTGGATATTCTCCAAGAAAACTTTTGCCACTGTACTTGCTATAAAAGGATGTGATAATGCAATGAAATGTGCATATTTAGTGAGGCGATCAACTACTACCATGATGACATTATGACCTTTAGATTTGGGAAGCCCTGTGATGAAGTCCATGGATACCTCTTCCCAACGCTGGCTAGGAATAGATAAGGGCTGCAAGAGACCTGGTGTCTTAATTGTCTCCCCCTTATTTCTTTGACAAACCAAACATTCAGCCACAAATTTTTGCACCTCACCTTTTAGCCCTTCCCAAAAAAAATCTTGCTTGACCCGATGGTATGTCTTCAAAAATCTTGAATGACCACCAATTGGGGACTCATGTAGCTCTGTGAGAATCTTGTGTTTAAGAGTGGAATTCTTGCAGAGATACAAGCACTCTTTATACCAAAGAATATCTCCCTTCAAACAAAACTTATCTGAACTACAAGGATCACTTTTTAATTGTTGGATGAGATTACTTGTTGCAACATCATTTTGCCACTCTACTTTGGCTTCTTCCACCCAATTTGCTTGTAATATTGAAAGGGCACACAATAAGGCTTCATCTTTCTCATCCTTCCTAGAAAGTGCATCAGCCACAATATTTTCCTTCCCTTTCTTATATACAATCTCAAAGTCATATCCCAACATCTTAGTGACCCATTTTTGTTGCTCTTCAGAGGATAGTCTTTGTTCCAAAAAATATTTTAGGCTATCATGATCTGTCTTAACCTTGAAGTGTTGGCCCATTAAATAAGGCCAACATTGTTTAATTGCATGAAGGATTGCTAGCATTTCCTTCTCATAAATAGGTTTGAGCTGATTTTTACCCTTTAATTGATGACTCTCAAAAGCAATTGGTCAACCTTCTTGCATGAGAACTACTCCTATCCCATTTCCAGAAGCATCACATTCCACAATGAATTCCTTGGTGAAGTTCGGAGTGGCAAGCACTGGAGTTGTACACATAGCCTCCTTCAATTGCTCAAATGCTACATTAGCAGACTCATTCCAATGAAAAGAATCCTTCTTCAAGAGAGTGGTAAGGGGTGCTGCTATAAGACCATAATTCTTCACAAATCTTCTATAGTACCCTGTCAATCCCAAGAAACCCCTCAGTTTCTTAATGGTTTTTAGAATAGGCCATTCCATGATAGCCTTAATTTTGTTAGGGTCCACCTTTACTCCTTCATGTGAAACTATGTGTCCCAAATACTCCACCTCCTTAAGACTAAAAGCACACTTGGATGGCTTAGCATAGAGTTGATGATCTTTGAGTAATTGTAATGCTTGATCTACATGCTGCAAATGTTCTTCCCAAGTCTTGCCATAAATCAATATATCATCAAAGAACACTAACACAAACTTTCTCAAGAACTTCTTAAAAATGGAATTCATCAAACTTTGGAATGTAGATGGTGCATTGGTAAGGCTGAATGACATCACCAAAAATTCATAATGACCCTCATGAGTTCAGAATGCTGTCTTACAAATATCTTCCTCCTTAATCTGAATTTGGTGATAACCAGATCTAATATCTAACTTGGTAAAATACATAGCTCCATTCAATTCATCTAGCAAATCATCAATGACCAGAATAGGAAACTTATCTTTAATGGTGTACATGTTGAGCACTCTATAATCTAGACACATGTGCCAAGTTTCATCCTTCTTACGCACCATCACCACAGGTGAGGAGTAAGCACTTTGGCTATGCCTGATAATTCCTGCCTCTAGCATCTCCTCAACAATTTTTTCTATCTCACTTTTTTGTATGTGTGGGTACCTATAAGGCCTGATGTTTGGTGGTTGGCTACTTGGAACTAGTTGTATGGCATGGTCATGATCCCTCTTAGGAGGAAGTCCTTTAGGCATATCTCCAAGAACCAATGAGTGACGATCAATTATTGCTAGTAAATCTGGATGAGTAGGAGCATTAGATTGAGAGACTTCTAATGAACATAGCTAGGCCACAAATCCATCCGCTCCTTTCTTAAGCAACTTTTGCATTTGATGAGAGCTTACCATCTGTGGGGATTTTGCCTTCAACCCCCTTAGCTCCACTACCTTTCCTTCTGATTGAAATCTCATGAATAGTTCTTGGAAGTTCATCTCAATTGTTCCCAATGTAGTAAGCCATTGTACTCCCAAAACAATATCTGCTGCACCCATGGATATTGCATAAATTGGGGTATCAAGTTGATAATCTCCCATGGATAATTTAATGCTATGACACTTCCCTGAACAACTAATTGTACCCCCATCTGCAATCAAAACCTGAAACTCTAGGGCTGGATATATAAAACAATTTAGACAAGTTGCCAACTTTTTGTTGATGAAATTATGAGTACTACCTGAGTCGATCAACACTGTTACTTTCTACTTCTTTAAGAAACCCACTACCTTGAGAGATTGTGGTGCACTAAAACCTGAGAGTGCATGACAAGAAATGATTGGTTGAGAATCATGTGATTCCTCACTTGACTCCCTATCCTCCTTGTTGTGTGGTTACACAACACGCCCCATTTTGACTTGGCAAAACAGGGACCCAGCTTTTGTTTTGGCTTGTGTTGTCTATTTCTGGCGGTTTGGTAAAAATAGGTCAGGTGCATCATCATCATGAAGGTCAGGATGAGGTAGGTCATCATCATGAGGTTAGTTTCTCAAAGTTCATATTTTGTTTCTATGACTTCATGGTTAGAAAGAACTTGAAATTTCATGCAGGTTTGCCTTTTGCATCACTTGAAAATTCGTCCATATGAGGGAGTTGTGAGCGGTCAAAGTTTTGGTCAAACCTGATAATTGCTATATGAACATCATCATCATGATATTTGAAAAGCCCCCCCGATAATATCCTGAGGTCGAAACATCCGGACGTCAAGTTTAGGTCGTGGTAATCTTTTCCCGTCAGGCGGTCTTTTATATCGCCAAAGGTCATCATCATGATCTTACTTTATCGCCTGATGAAAATCATGCAGTCCCGAAACATCCGGACGTCAATCTTAAATGCTAGTGTGTTTTGCCCGTCAAGCGAGCATCATGATATTCTAACATCATCAGCATCATGATATTCTCACATTGCGAGCATCATCATGATATTCCAACATCACCCGATATTATAATATCATGCTGATATTATAATATCACCTTACTTAGAGAAATCTGCCATCTGCATAATTTGCGCGCGCACGACCAAGTCTTGGTGATCAACATCATCATGATATTTCGAGACCCGACATTTCCTAATATCCTCCTGACCTCCTTTCGCGTGATCATGATGATCACCTATCTTTCGAAGCGGAGGGTGATTTTCATTTCTTAAGTCATGTTGAACAAGATCATCATGATCTTGTTCGTCTCTCCCAACAGTTCGTAATATCATCCTGCCGACAAGTATAACATTTTGCAAATATGATGATGACGATGACGTCATCATCACCTTCTCCTTCGGTAGGATATTTTCCAAGGCGTGATGCATTTCACCAATATGATGATGACGATGACGTCATCTTCGAAGATTAACACAAGCCCCGGATATCCTGATGACGTCATCAGGACTTTCGGCAGGATCATATTTTTGATCACCCAGTGCGTATATGATGATGATGATGTTCATCATCCTGATCTTTCGAGCGGATTGCCTTGGCCGAAAAGGGTCATATTGCTTTCATCCACCTGATCATCTTCCTTAGAGGGAACCCGATATTCCATTTACCTCCTGATCTTAACGAAACATGACGGTGACGTCATCCCTTTGCATTTTATTGAAGCTTGATGATGACGATGACGTCATCATGATTTTCCTCAGCGGCAGGATCATTTTCCAAGTCCTCCTGTTTGTCTTCATCATGATGATGATGACGATGTCTTTCTTTCCCGAATGTGCAAGAACAAAACATCCTGATGTGCTTTTCATCAGAGCATTAGGAAAGGAGGATCATCATATTTTGTGATATCCTGCGGCCACTTTGAAGATATATAGTTGGTCATCATCATGATTTTTGGCGTCGGTATAACTGTTGCCGTCGGCCTAAGGTAAAATTGTCACCCTGATCATATGTAGTCACGCCGATGCAAATATGATGATGATGCAGGGCCGGTTTCTAAGGATGGTTGAAGGGCGATTATTTCCTTGTATAATTTGAGATCATCATCATCATATTTTGAACCCGATATACAAGAAAATGGGCAAAAACATGAAGCGATAGAAATTTGAAAGCCCGACTGCCTGAATTTTGGTCAACAAGGGTTGACCTGGTTGTTTTCATGCTGTTTATGCATTTAGTGCATATTTTTCACAGGTAGAGCTTGATTGCCTGTAGCTGCACATGGGGAGGTATGTTTAATAAAGTGTTTACTCCCTGTTGTTTATCATGATGATGATGAACTTAGTGTTTGTCTGTTTATTTGCAGGAGATCATGATGATGCTGCTGAAGCTGAACATTGAGGTCATGATGCTGCTGAGGCTGAACATTGAAGTCATGATGCTGCTAAAGCTGAACGTTGAAATCATGATGATGCTGCTGAGGCTGAGCATTACAAAGTTGCGCATAGAGTCAACATGGACCAGACATGAAGAGGATATTGTCAAATATGCTGTTCGCCAGCTGGAGGCCGAATCAAGTTGAAGATGCTGGAATATTCTGTGCCAGCTGTACATTTGCTAACTGACGAAGCATGTGCTTTTCATCTGGACCGTTGTTTGTTATGAGAAGATCCTGATCCTTGGATCATTGTAACCATTTTCTGGCAGTTGTTCTATATAACATCCAGAGCTTGTCATTTTAAAAAAGGAGAAAATACACTAGAATACACAGACGCATCTGGCGCAAGAGTCAATTACTGTAGAATAAGTTAGGAGATCGGATTACTGAGACTAATGAGGATAGAATTGTTGAAATGTCAAGGTTCTTTCTTCAGATCACTGTAAATGTACCTGTTCTTGAGCATACTGAATGAATATGAAGTTCCAGATTACATCCTGATTGTAAATTTTACGTAATCTTCTGTTGATTTCTGGATATGTACTGGTGAATGCTGTGTTCAACTGGGAGCGCTTTCATTTCATTACATGTTGTTGTCAACTTTCCTTGGAAGCTTTGCACTAGATCATGCGGATTTGTGGAATGTCCTGGTGAAGTATGATTTCTAGTTTTCCTTCTTTTCATTGCAAGTATGGGAGCTTGTATGTGGATCAGTGATCTAAGTCCAGTAATTTTAGGAATCTCACTCTCTAACCCTTTTCCTTTTTTCAATTTCATTAATTCATCACCATAACTGCAAATCATGATAAATAACAAGCAGAAACAGTGAAATATGCTAAAATCCCGTAGGTAACTGAAGATCCTTAGCATATTTGAGTTAAATGCATGTAGTATTGAAAATATCATGCAAAGAATCATAAATAATGGTAGAAATCATGCAAATATCAGCCTGTATGCACATTATTTGACTAAATTTACAGTGCAGAGGTAGAATTGTTGGAGACTTATGCAGAGCGAACATCCAGAGCAGGATATTTGAAGATGATGATGATGAACAGTGCAGAAACACGTAAGGCCCCTGAATGGAAAACAGCAACACACATCAACCACTGAGTAACGTCAGTAGATTAAGACCTAATCAACGGAGACTTGGGATCATGAATTCTTTGAATTCATCGTATCTTTCAAGATGAGTAAAGGTTGTTGTGTAACTTTTATTCTATGTTTGCGAATGACTAACATCATGACCAACATAAATTGGCGCTAGAAGGAGGGCTAGAGTCCAGAAGATCACGTTCATCATCAGTACTTTCAGGTTTGATAACGCTCAGAGTAAGGTAACTTCAGATCATTTGTGAATTTCATCAAATTGCGTAAATATTTGCTGCGACAAGTTTGTAATTGCACATTCTGTGTAAAGATTTCCAAATTTCACATAAATATTGCAAGCTTTACAGTAGATTTCTTTAAATTCACTAAATATTGGCCAAAGATGCATAAATTTGTTCAAGCTTTGAGAATTTGAGCCTTAAACCCGCGGGATCTGGTGCTACCGGTCGAAATATCCCAATATCCTGTCATATTTGCAGTATCTTCGCAAATATCGCGTAAATATTCAGTCTGATTTGCAAGTTGACCGCAAATATCACCTCGTCCGGTGGAATCCAGCCAATATTTGCAAAGTTTCAGCTAATTGGCCTCCAAATCGAGAAATCCTGGCTCACAGGATAAATACCAGGTCTAGACATAGTGAAATTTTCGAAGAATTGCCTGTTAGAGGTTTTAGACCTAAGACTGTAGACGTCCACCATACTCCAGAGTCTAGTACGTCCAGAGCTTCACCAGGACCTCCCCCTGTAACTCCCGTTGGTTTGCAAATACCTTCAGGTATACCAGTGACACCTCCTGTTCAACCTCAGGGTATACCTTTAGTCCAACCTCAGCCAACTGCACCACCAGTTCAGCCCCCTCAGGTTGCAATGTCGTTCTTTGCAGCAGAATCACCATTGACCTTTACTGCGTATCATGAGTTACCAAAGTATCCGGACAAGCTTTGTCCAAAATACCATCCTTACCAGGATGCGGATGATCATATCAGGACGTTTAAAGAAGCTTGCTGCAGAGCCAGAATAGAACATCAGGATGTGGTGTGCAGATTATTCCCTTTTTCCTTAGGGGAAGAGGCTTATAATTGGTTCATCAGTCTTGGTCAATCTTCTGTAGGTTCGTGGGCTATCTTAGAGAAGGCCTTTCTTGACAGATTCAAGGTCCCTATTGATCCATCCATGAATTACCACCTGTTTGCCACAATCAAGAGATTGGAGCATGAACCTATTGCAAATTTCAATGCTAGGTTCCAGAAAATGTTGTCCAAGCTAGTTACCCCATATGTGGTGGCTGATGATGCTGCCAGAAGTATTTATTATTCAGCCCTGGATCCATTAACCGCCATGTTCATCAGGAGAACACATCCTGCGATCACCACATTGACAGGAGCTTTTCAAGAAGCTATCAAGGTAAATCAACAGCTGATACCTGCTCCTACTCCAAATATAGCATTCCCTGCTTTGCCTGGCATGCAGTCACAATATCCAGCACAGTATCCTGCAGCTTATCCTTCGCAATATCCTGCACAATACCCAAATGGAGCAGCGATGCCCCCAGCAATCATGCCTGCACCTTTGCAAGTACCTCCATTGAGTATCATGCCTCCTCCTAATGGAAATGGCCAATTGCCACAATATCCTGCACATACTCAGACACCTCAGGGTACAGATCTATCTCACAATAACCATGGATCTTCCTTTTTCCAGCCTCAGACTGAAAATGTAGTGGCCAAAGCTCAAGAGGAGAAGGAGGAAATCAAAGAAATTGCTGCTCAGTTGAGAAAGCTCACCACAGAAGTAACACACTTGAGAAATCAAGGGTTTTATTCACAGTCAGGTCAGAATAGGAGTTATTCCAATGACAGACCAAATTACCCTGACAGAGGATACAACAATAACTTCAACAGTAGTGCTGCAAATAACAATAATCCTCCTAGGCAGCCCAGAGTGTGGAACTCCAGGCCAAATAATGGTTCATTACCATCACCCCTAGACAGTCAGCCTCCTGGTGAAGCCAAACAAACTACTAGAGTCAATCTTGCTGAGGCAGCCCTTATCAATTGGTGCAGGATTCACAACACCAATGCACATGCAGAATTAGATTGTCCACAATTTAGGATTGCTGCCAGCATCTTTCAGACTGAAGTGTCTAATACTTCTGGAAATCCACCTCAGGCAGAAGGAAATGAAATAGTTCCTTGTGGATATGACTCAGCTTTTGTGCTGGAAACCTACACTAATCAACCTCATCAGGATTATAATCAGACCTGTGAAGAATCTGCCTTAACCTTTGAAGCAAATTATGTCTTCCCTTTTGAGGATGAAAATGAACCTACAAGAGAGCATGAGGAAGTACATGCATACCAGCAGCAATACCCTGGTAAGCATAATTATAACCTGAGGAGTAATGCCAACAGACCTGCCAGTCCATTGACATCATCTCTACCTCCAAACAACTTCAACACACCTCCTGATCCTAAGGCTAGCAATAACCCTGGGTTCCCTAAGGTGAATGCTCAGTACTTGTCTCCTCAAAACACAGTAACAAAAGTTGCAAATGCACCTCATGAGTCTGACAAGTTAGTCAGCTATTTGGCTGATGAAATGAAGAAAATCAAGATCAGCCTGTCCCTATCTGAGTTACTGAAAACTCCTGCCATCAAAAAGGCATTCATGAAGTCGTTGGATGATCCTGCTTCTAAAGAGGATAATCGCCTTTCGAGTCAATCCAATAGCAGAGACCATACTGCTAAAGATAGCACTGTCAAGCCCAAAGTGTCAGCCACAGTCCAAGCTGCTGAAACCTCTCACATGACCTTGTACAGAGATAAAACTGAATCACCACCGTTTCTCCTCACCATAAGAATGTTCAGTAAGAATTTGCACAACTGTTTAGTTGATTCAGGAGCCTCAACTAATGTCATGCCTTTGTCAATATGCAACGCATTAGGACTGCATCCTGCTAAATCCTTAAAGAAGGTCACTCAACTGGACAAGACAGAAGTAAGTGTCGTAGGAGAACTCACTCATATTCACATGCAGCTAGCGTCTGATCCTAGGATCCAGTATTACATTGACATTCAGGTAGTTGACATACCTGATACATATGGGATGTTGCTTAGCCGGGACTGGTCTAAAACGCTTAACGGATACATGTCCACAGACTTCAGTCACATGTGGTTGCCATGGAAGGGTATACCTAATCAGATCAGGATTGATGCTGAGCCTAGGATGAAACATATGATCACCGAATATAACAGAACAAATGAGATCATGTATGTAAACGTAGAACCTGGAGTTTATCACATCAGGCCGCAAACTGTCCAAATAGAAGAGGTCCTGATGCTTGATGTTCATCATCATCATGATGATGATTATCATGAGGATATGCCAGTCGTAGAACTTAATAATGATCCTGATAATGAGAATGAAATAGATCGCTTCAGGGATTTTCAGGTGCATTTATCTACTCAGATAAAACGTTGTCAATTATTAAATATACCTGCTAATGATATTTTGATCGACGGATGGTGCAGATTGCATGGAGAAGCACACTCGGAAAAGACTTGCGAACCATGCTTAGACATGATCATGCTGGAGCAGACGTATAGTGAAGCATCATCATCATATTCCGAGGTGAGTGCTACATCTGATGATGATGATGATACTAATTTTTATTTGTCTTCTGCAGGAACAGAAGAGTCGACGGATCCTGATGAGGATCATATCCGAAAAACAGAAGAAATCCTGGTGTCCAATCAGACAAATGATGCGAGAAAGGAAAAGATCACTCCTGGTAGTGATTGCTTCATGGAACCGGATTACGAGTTGTCTGATGAGGATAAAGGCAATGACCTGACGAAGTTCGAAGAATTTCTGGTCAAAGAAATAAAAAAAATGACACAACAGTGTAGATCTCCCCAGGAGGTTTTAATCAAAGGTTGGTGTAGGCTGCATGAGGCGCCTCACTCAGAAACCACTTGCTCACTGTGCTTACACATTTTGAGGAAGCATGCAGTTGTATGTGCTGAGCATCATCCTCCTGCTAGGATGGAAGAGAAAACAGAAAAGCCATCAGGCTCATCAGATAAAGGAAAGAGGAAGATGCTTGAAGATGACACACCTAAGTTAAGGTGGATATCAGGTGGAGCAGCAGCCAGAGCTGCAAAGAAAAAGGAAAGTTGAAATAAATGTCCTGCTGAAGATAAGCCTTGGATCCTGAGGTTTGATGGATCCAAATCCAAGCAAGGTTCTGGAGTAGGGATTGACCTTACTGATCCATCAGGGAAATCCCATTTAGCAGCTTACAGATTACAGTTCCCCTGCACTAATAATGTCACGGAGTATGAAGCTCTGATTCATGGACTATTGTTTGCCCATAAGAAGAAGGTGAAGATCCTGCATGTCTTTGGAGATTTAGAACTAGTTGTGAGGCAAGTACGAGGAATTTACTCTTGTAACTACAGAAAGCTGTCAAATTACAGACATCGTGTGTGGGACCTGATTGAAGACTTTGATGCCTTCAACATCGTTCACGTGCCAAGAGAACAGAACCAAAGGGCAGATGCACTTGCTCAGGCCGCCAGTACGCTGGAACTGCTGTCTATATCTGGTCTGAAGAGATTTGCAGTAGAATTGGTGTCAGTACCTTCGGTACCTGACAATGTGACTAATCTCCAAGTGTTTGATGATGATCAGCACATCCTGGACTTCATATCAAACAGAGATGTATTTGAAGCTCAGATCATAGATGAAAATGGTATGGAAGATCATGTCTGGGAAGAAGATGAGATTTTAGAGTTGCCTGGCAACACAATTCCCAAAGGTATGATTGAATTAGAAAGAGCCTTTGATCTGGATAATATGCTCAAGCATAAGGATCTGCCTAAGACAGATGGAGGTCAATATTCACAGGTGAATATTGGACAAGCTGATGACAAGAAGAATGTCTTGTTGGGTAAGGTTTGTACACCTGAAGAGTTAGATGGAATAACTCAAGCCCTTAAGGATTATATACATGTAATTGCATGGACTTATGACGAGCTGAAGACGTATGACACTTCTGTCATAACTCATACTATACCCCTCAAGCCAGATGCAAAACCTTTCAGACAGAAGCAGAGGCCAGTCAATGCTCTGCTTGAGCCCATCATCCTTGAGGAGGTCAAGAAATTGTTAAATGCCCAGATAATATTTCCTGTAAGGCACTCCACTTGGGTGGCAAATCTGGTACCAGTCAGGAAGAAGAATGGAGACATCAGATTGTGTGTGGATTTCAGGAACCTGAACAGAGCATCAGAAAAGGATAATTATCCTTTGCCCTCTTTGGATGAAGTTCTGCAGATGGTAAATGGAGCCAAGATGATGTCCTTCTTGGACGGTTTTTCAGGATACAACCAAGTGATGGTTGATAAAATTGACAGATTAAAGACTGCCTTCACCACAAAATGGGGGATATTTGCATATAGACGTATGCCGTTTGGATTGATAAATGCTGGAGCTACATTCCAGCGAGCAATGGACATAGCCTTCAGAGGCTTAATAGGAAAATGTATAGTCATCTACATGGATGACCTGACAGTGTTCTCCTAAGAAAGGGGAAATCATGTTGCTGATCTCAGAAGTGTACTGAAGAAGTGTGAAGAATATGGAATATCTTTGAATCCCAAGAAGTGCATATTCGGGGTCACAACAGGAAAGTTACTAGGCCACCTGATCACAGAAGATGGGATTATCATTGATCCTGACAGGGTGGAATCTATTATGAAATTACCACTTCCAGGAAGCAAAAAGGAGCTTAAATCTTATTTTGGTAAGATAAATTTTGTGAGGAAGTTCATCACTGGCTTTGCTGAGATTGTCAGACCACTGAATGCCATGTTGAAAAAAGATGCACAAATTGACTGGACACCAGAAGCCAGAGCTGCTTTTGAAGATATAAAGAAGGCCATTTCAGATGCTCCTGTCCTCATTAGTCCAGATTATACAAAAGATTTCTACATCTACTCATTTGCTTCAGAACATACTTCTGCAGCAGTGTTAACTCAAAGAAATGAAGATAAAGAAGAGAAACCAATTGCCTTCATGAGCTGTCCTTTCAGGGATGCTGAGTTGAGATATGTAGATGTTGAAAGACAGGCACTTGCATTAGTCAGAGCAGTAAAAAAGTTCAGACATTATATACTGAGGAGCAAAGTGATTGCTGTGGTACCAGATGCAGCAGTAAAGATGCTGCTGATGCAGAGTGAACCTGGTGAAAAAAGGGCCAAATGGATTACGGTACTACAAGAATATGACATGGAGATCACACCCATGAAGCTAGTAAGAGGACAGGCTCTGAGCCAGATGATATCTGAAACTGATCCAAACATCATCGGTCAACAGTATGTGATAGATGAGAAGGACAATAAAGAATGGTATTCAGACATCAGGCACATCCTGATCACTGGAAGATGTCCTTTGAGGATGCAAGCTTCACAGAGAAGAGCCTTGAAGATGAGATCCCAGAAATATATGATGAAGGGAGGAGCCCTGTTTAAAAAGAATTATGAAGGGATATACCTGAGATGCTTAGAGAAACCAGAAGCTAATAAAGTCTTGACAGAGCTACATGACAAGTTTAGAACTGCCCACGGATCAGCGTTGGCCACAACACATGCAATCCTCAGAGCAGGATATTACTGGCCTACCATTTTTAAAGACACAGCTGATCATGTTAAATGTTGTCATGTTTGCCAGGTTGCTGCCAACAGAGAAAAATATGCTGCACAACCATTGCAGCCAGTGATGGAGGAGCGCCCATTTGCACAATGGGGCATGGATTTCATAGGACCAATCAATCCTCCGTCTTCTTCAGGCCAGAGGTATGTCCTAACAATTACTGATTATTGTACCAGATGGACTGAGGCTATCAGCAGCAAAACTTGTACTGCTGATGATGTCATTAAATTTCTGGAAAGCAACATTGTCACCAGGTATGGAACTCCTTATGCATTGGTAAGTGATAATGGTTCTGCCTTCATTTCCACTAAATTGTCAAGTTGGGCTTTTGATCATGGGATCATACTTAAGTTCTCATCCAATTACTATCCCCAGGGAAATGGATTAGCAGAATCCACCAATAAGAATTTACTGAGTATCATAAGAAAATTGATAGAGAAAAATCCCAGGGAATGGAATTCATTTCTGAAGTATGCCTTATGGGTAGACAGAACTAGAATGAAAATTGCATTAGGAAACTCACCTTTCCAGCTAGTATATGGGGTAGATCCTATCCTCCCTGTAAACTTGAAAATTCCTACTCTGCAGTTTGCCCAAGACTATCTAGGCATAGGTAATAAACAAGAAGTCAGGTTGCTTCAGTTGATGCATCTGGAAGAAAAACGAAGCCAAGCAATTGACCAATTTGCAAAACATCAGGCTGTTGTCAAACGCTGGTTTGACAAGAGAGCCAGAATTAAAGCTTTCAGGATATCAGATTTAGTCCTGATGTGGGATAAAGCCCATGAAAGGAAAGGTGATCATGGTAAGTTCGATAGACTATGGATAGGTCCCTTTCAGATTTCTGAAATTTTAGGAGACAGCACTTATAGGCTTAAGAACCTGACAGGTGAGGATGTCCCGTTGCCAGTCAATGGACAATTCCTCAAACATTATTTCCAGGCCTGAGTGACTTCATGGCAGTCTTGTGTATCATATTGTATATTTGTACAGTTGTTTGTACAGTGTTTGCTTGTTGTTGTTGTTGTTTTGTTGGTTGGGACCTTGTTCTGGTAAGTCAGGATGATGCACTTCATCACCTAAGAAAATAACTAAATTGTTAGGATTCAAGTGATGAGATCAGATTTAGATATAGATTGTAATTCATTCTGATAAATAATCATGATCAGGTTTATGATGTCTTTTCATCAGGGTACTTTTTCTTGTGCAAAGTGAATCAAACACAATGAAACACCTAACAGCCTTGGGTTTGTTGAAGATATGAGTATAGGTGTTAAGTGAAAAATCTAAAGGGACTCCCTTGCTACCAATACAATCTCCAACCTAAAGCTGCAAGTGACTACACCTTGTACAAATGAGCATACATGATGATATCAAATTTAAATTTTTAAAGGAAAATCAGAAACAAAATAAAATTAGGCCATCTAAGTAACTCTACCGGGGCTATGGACGCCTGCTGGCAGTGGGGCTCTACTTAGGGAGATTGTATAGATAACCTTGCCGGGGTTATAGACACCTGCTGGCAGCAAGGCTCTATCCAGGTTGGCTATGAGGGATGATCTCCAACTATGTAGTTTAACACCAGTTACTTATGTTTTCAACTTGCTTTCAAGATGAGGATAATTAATCATCTGCACACACATGATCCTTTGTTAGCACTGTTACCATAATGAAATTTTATCATTCAAAGATCATGATGATTTACTTAGACAGAATTAGAACACTATAGATGAATGTGATCACATCACTTGAATCATTTGAATTTTGTTGTTTTCTTTGGTGGCAAGTTGTTGTGTGGTTACACAACACGCCCCATTTTGACTTGGCAAAACAGGGACCCAGCTTTTGTTTTGGCTTGTGTTGTCTGTTTCTGGCGGTTTGGTAAAAATAGGTCAGGTGCATCATCATCATGAAGGTCAGGATGAGGTAGGTCATCATCATGAGGTTAGTTTCTCAAAGTTCATATTTTGTTTCTATGACTTCATGGTTAGAAAGAACTTGAAATTTCATGCAGGTTTGCCTTTTGCATCACTTGAAAATTCGTCCATATGAGGGAGTTGTGAGCGGTCAAAGTTTTGGTCAAACCTGATAATTGCTATATGAACATCATCATCATGATATTTGAAAAGCCCCCCCGATAATATCCTGAGGTCGAAACATCCGGACGTCAAGTTTAGGTCGTGGTAATCTTTTCCCGTCAGGCGGTCTTTTATATCGCCAAAGGTCATCATCATGATCTTACTTTATCGCCTGATGAAAATCATGCAGTCCCGAAACATCCGGACGTCAATCTTAAATGCTAGTGTGTTTTGCCCGTCAAGCGAGCATCATGATATTCTAACATCATCAGCATCATGATATTCTCACATTGCGAGCATCATCATGATATTCCAACATCACCCGATATTATAATATCATGCTGATATTATAATATCACCTTACTTAGAGAAATCTGACATCTGCATAATTTGCGCGCGCACGACCAAGTCTTGGTGATCAACATCATCATGATATTTCGAGACCCGACATTTCCTAATATCCTCCTGACCTCCTTTCGCGTGATCATGATGATCACCTTATCTTTCGAAGCGGAGGGTGATTTTCATTTCTTAAGTCATGTTGAACAAGATCATCATGATCTTGTTCGTCTCTCCCAACAGTTCGTAATATCATCCTGCCGACAAGTATAACATTTTGCAAATATGATGATGACGATGATGTCATCATCACCTTCTCCTTCGGTAGGATATTTTCCAAGGCGTGATGCATTTCACCAATATGATGATGACGATGACGTCATCTTCGAAGATTAACACAAGCCCCGGATATCCTGATGACGTCATCAGGACTTTCGGCAGGATCATATTTTTGATCACCCAGTGCGTATATGATGATGATGATGTTCATCATCCTGATCTTTCGAGCGGATTGCCTTGGCCGAAAAGGGTCATATTGCTTTCATCCACCTGATCATCTTCCTTAGAGGGAACCCGATATTCCATTTACCTCCTGATCTTAACGAAACATGACGGTGACGTCATCCCTTTGCATTTTATTGAAGCCTGATGATGACGATGACGTCATCATGATTTTCCTCAGCGGCAGGATCATTTTCCAAGTCCTCCTGTTTGTCTTCATCATGATGATGATGACGATGTCTTTCTTTCCCGAATGTGCAAGAACAAAACATCCTGATGTGCTTTTCATCAGAGCATTAGGAAAGGAGGATCATCATATTTTGTGATATCCTGCGGCCACTTTGAAGATATATAGTTGGTCATCATCATGATTTTTGGCGTCGGTATAACTGTTGCCGTCGGCCTAAGGTAAAATTGTCACCCTGATCATATGTAGTCACGCCGATGCAAATATGATGATGATGCAGGGCCGGTTTCTAAGGATGGTTGAAGGGCGATTATTTCCTTGTATAATTTGAGATCATCATCATCATATTTTGAACCCGATATACAAGAAAATGGGCAAAAACATGAAGCGATGGAAATTTGAAAGCCCGACTGCCTAAATTTTGGTCAACGAGGGTTGACCTGGTTGTTTTCATGCTGTTTATGCATTTAGTGCATATTTTTCACAGGTAGAGCTTGATTGCCTGTAGCTGCACATGGGGAGGTATGTTTAATAAAGTGTTTACTCCCTGTTGTTTATCATGATGATGATGAACTTAGTGTTTGTCTGTTTATTTGCAGGAGATCATGATGATGCTGCTGAAGCTGAACATTGAGGTCATGATGCTGCTGAGGCTGAACATTGAAGTCATGATGCTGCTAAAGCTGAACGTTGAAATCATGATGATGCTGCTGAGGCTGAGCATTACAAAGTTGCGCATAGAGTCAACATGGACCAGACATGAAGAGGATATTGTCAAATATGCTGTTCGCCAGCTGGAGGCCGAATCAAGTTGAAGATGCTGGAATATTCTGTGCCAGCTGTACATTTGCTAACTGACGAAGCATGTGCTTTTCATCTGGACCGTTGTTTGTTATGAGAGGATCCTGATCCTTGGATCATTGTAACCGTTTTCTGGCAGTTGTTCTATATAACATCCAGAGCTTGTCATTTTAAAAAAGGAGAAAATACACTAGAATACACAGACGCATCTGGCGCAAGAGTCAATTACTGTAGAATAAGTTAGGAGATCGGATTACTGAGACTAATGAGGATAGAATTGTTGAAATGTCAAGGTTCTTTCTTCAGATCACTGTAAATGTACCTGTTCTTGAGCATACTGAATGAATATGAAGTTCCAGATTACATCCTGATTGTAAATTTTACGTAATCTTCTGTTGATTTCTGGATATGTACTGGTGAATGCTGTGTTCAACTGGGAGCGCTTTCATTTCATTACATGTTGTTGTCAACTTTCCTTGGAAGCTTTGCACTAGATCATGCGGATTTGTGGAATGTCCTGGTGAAGTATGATTTCTAGTTTTCCTTCTTTTCATTGCAAGTATGGGAGCTTGTATGTGGATCAGTGATCTAAGTCCAGTAATTTTAGGAATCTCACTCTCTAACCCTTTTCCTTTTTTCAATTTCATTAATTCATCACCATAACTGCAAATCATGATAAATAACAAGCAGAAACAGTGAAATATGCTGAAATCCCGTAGGTAACTGAAGATCCTTAGCATATTTGAGTTAAATGCATGTAGTATTGAAAATATCATGCAAAGAATCATAAATAATGGTAGAAATCATGCAAATATCAGCCTGTATGCACATTATTTGACTAAATTTACAGTGCAGAGGTAGAATTGTTGGAGACTTATGCAGAGCGAACATCCAGAGCAGGATATTTGAAGATGATGATGATGAACAGTGCAGAAACACGTAAGGCCCCTGAATGGAAAACAGCAACACACATCAACCACTGAGTAACGTCAGTAGATTAAGACCTAATCAACGGAGACTTAGGATCATGAATTCTTTGAATTCATCGTATCTTTCAAGATGAGTAAAGGTTGTTGTGTAACTTTTATTCTATGTTTGCGAATGACTAACATCATGACCAACACTCCTCTAATATGGGTTCCTCCTCTTATTCCTCACTTGGACCTTCAATATAGAACAATTTCTTTTCACTACATTTATGTCCTCGACTGTATTTGCTATCACAATTGAAACACAACCCTTTTGCTCTTTTCTCCTCAATTTGCTGTGGAGTCAACCTAGTAGGTTGAGGAAGAGAAGGTGTTGAATATCCTTTCTCTCTTGTCATATTAGCCCCTTGCTTTCTAGGAATCAAATACTTCTCCTCTACCCTGCGTGCCAAGATAAAAGACTCATTTACTGAGCTAGGACTAAACATGCGTACCTCATGTTGAATGTGATCCTTGAGACCACCCAAGAATGAATCATTCAAGTTCTCCTCTGTAATTGTATCCACTCTTAAGGATAGATTTTGGAATTTTTGAATATAATCCTTAACTGATCCTATTTGTTGAATTTTAGCAAGCTGGTTGAAGTTGTCTGTCACACTATTGCTATATTGTGCTTGGAGTTCTTCTATAAAAATTGACCATGAGATGGTGAGAGCCTTTTTTCTCTGATGAGTACAAAGCCAATGATACCAAATGAATTGATCTGGTTCTAGATATAGGGAAGCCATTGTGACCTTTTGTCCATATGGGATTTGATGTACTTCAAAAAAATTCTCCATTTGGTTTATCCTTGTTAGAGGATCCTTACCATCGAACTTGCACATATCCACCTTTGGAAAAGAATTCCTAGATCCCATAGGAGTATTAAAATTTGTGTCATTATTAGCTGACTTGAAGGTTTCACCTTGGTTGCTTGAGAACTCCTTTCTTGGTTCATTCATATAGGCGCTTAACATGCTTCGTATATCTGATATATCTCCTCTTAGGTCACACATATCCCTCTTAACCTCTTCCTTGAACTTACTTATTTCCTCATTGGGATTACTATCCTCTATTATTTCCTCATCCTTATCAGAGGATTTCCCCGGTGTGGCAGCATTCTTTTTGCCTCTTGTTGTAGGCCCCGTCATGATGGAAACCAATATTTTTGAAATAAATCACACAAATGAAATGTAAATTTTCTAAAATTTTTACTGTAACTTACGAAGGCCACGATACCATTTACCCAGAAAAAAATCCAAAAAATTAGCAAATTTGCTGCCTTGAGAGCGAATTTGTTGGAAACGCTAATTTTGCAATAACTTGCTTATTTTTGCTTCAATTCCTCTGAAATCTAGATTTCATCTTCTTTAATATGGTCTTCAAAAACCCTTTAAAAATATTTTAAAAATTCTCTAAAATCTGAAAGTTATGCTCTTCCCAAAATTGCCTCCAATGTTGAGAAAAAATCTTGCCTCTACGGTGCCAAGATCATGCTTTGATACCACTTGTAATGAAACAACTTGCACAATATCTGAATATAATAGTAAATATGCTGCAAATACTTGATAATAATATGCCACTTTGAGGGGGCAACCTCCTAATCCTCTTCGAGGAGGATACCTCCAATAGTCTTTAGTAAGAACACAATACTTAATATGATGTGAAATAAGGCTCACTACCTCCTATATATACCTATTTATGCCTAGGATATCACCCAGGCTGACTTAGATAGCCCTATAGAAGCCTTAGGCTGACCTAAACAACTAAATAACAATATAACAATGATAATATGACTTAATTAGGAGTTAAGATAGCCACAAGCCAACTATTCATAACCCTATGTACACCCATATTAAGGGCGTAGCACATTTTTGGAGCTAGAGTAGGATTAATAGGTCTTTTTTTTTTGTCTAAATGGCTTAGCTCTAGGCTTCAATGGGATTTCATGCTGGAATAGGTCTTCTATATAAGCTTTTAGGTCCTCATAAGACCAGGCAAAGACATGCCTATATTTTCTCAACAATGCAATCAGCATGTCCCTGATGTGTGGTTTGAGTTGTTTGCCAATATATACCTTTTTGGGGGCATCAGATGTCCCCAAGTTTATCTCCTCCAAGTCATCCTTGTTTGTAGGAGATGCCTTTGTAACAAACTAGTCCCTATTATCAAATGGTCTTTCTAAAGCAAACAACCCTCTGGGGATTTTGTTTGTCTTTAGCTGAATTACTTCCTTCCCCAAAAGAGTCTCCTTTCCATCTACAACCTCTACAAAATTCTAAAAATCAATCTCTTGGTTCTCATATTCATCTATGCAGTATCAGAATCTCAACAAATCTTTGTCATCATCAAATACTTTCCAACTGCATATATTTTCTGGTACTGCAGGTCTAATTTTAACCTAAACATTTGTAACATTAGACAAAGTTATATCATCTGGCCTTATGGCCACATTAGCTAAAAAATCTGCCATGACATTCTTTGATCTTTCAATCCAACTTATTGAAAATGCATCAAACAATTTAATTGTATCCCAGACAACATGTTTATATTGTTTTAACCTTTTATTTTTTGAAGCATACTTATCTCTAAGCTGGGAAACAATTAACTGTGAATCTCCAAACACTCTCAACATCTTAATCCCATGCTTCAGAGCCACATTCAATCCAAGTAACAAAGATTCATATTCTACAATATTATTTGTGCAGACAAACTTCAACAAGAAAGAGAATTTTAGAAGCTTACCAGCTGGAGACAAAAACACAACTCCAGCACTAGAGCCTTCCTTTGCACAAGCTCCATCAAAATACATGGTCCATAGATCATGTTGGTCAAGCTCCTGAATGCAAATGTCTCTCCCCTTACCTCCCTAGTCATTAGAGACAACTTTGAAATTATCACAGTCAGTATCAATGAAACAGACATGCTCTTCTAAATCTTGATCCTCAACTGTTTCTAGTGATCTTTCTTCTCTGACCAGTTTGACATCTTTGCCATTCATTGGAATCATGGCATATGACAGATCTAATTACATACTTCCACCAATCAGTGCTGCCCATCTTCTTGATAACAGCATACCATATTGTGGCTTTATATCAACCACCATTATGTTCATTCTATATGTTTTTTCTGGATATGCTGCTAACCTGAAATCCACATCCTTCATAATTCCAATAATGGGTACTTCTCTAGAATCCATTGCATAGCATTTTCCACATGCCTTGTCTATTTTCAATCTAGCTTGTTGCATGATAGCCAAAGGCATGATAGTTGTTGATGCTCCTGAATCAAGCATACAATTCCTGATTGTTTTCCCATTAATAACAAGGAAGACATAAAATGGCTCAACCTGTGCTGGACACTTTGTCATGGTCACCCCCAGATAAACCTCAGGAACTTCATCCTCATCAGTACACATGGCCTATTTCTTACCCTAAACCTCAACATTTTGCTTGGCTTGACAAGGTCTTCCTAAAATTAAACACACTGCCTTATTTTTGAACTCTTCAAGTTTCATCAACTCCATCAATGGAACAGAGACCTTTATCTGGGATAGGACTTGAGTCATGTCAAAAGGAGCATAATTTTGTATAACAGTTGTAGCCTGATCTACAGTTTTATTTTTATCTTGGTATGATCCAACTTTAATTTTTGTGGCTCTCTGACTGTCATCTTTGATCTGAAATTTTTTGTTTTGATCCTCAACCTAGGGAACTCTATTTTCTAATCCTTGAGAATCATGACCTATTTTTTGCTTAAAATTTTTCTTATTATTGCTCCATTGTTTCTTTTGTGGTTCAGTCCCTTTATGACTGTGCACTGGTTCATTCACAAAAGTATCTTCTGGTTGATGTGGATCATCCTGAGCCCTACCTCTAAGGTTATAATTACTTTTGACCTGAGCTACTGCCGCAGCTATGAGAGCTCTAATTTCTTCATTAGAAGGCCTCCTCAGGTCATTCAGAAAAATGTGAGTCTTGAGCATATGCACAGTCATCTTCATCATCATCATCATCATAGGGAAACCACTAGAAAACTTGAGTCCCATAACTTGTACTTTCATCTGCATCATAAGAGGAATACTCCCTGTTTGTGGACAACATATTTACATTATCATTCTTCACACAATGTGGCTCATTGCACTCATCACAGGCAACATCATTATTATACAGAGACTGAGCAATTATACATTGAGATTGGGAATGAGGCATTTGACATATTATGCACCATGGAGCATCATCAACAATATTAACAACTTTCTTCAAAGGATCAGGAGTCTCTCTAACACTTTGATTCCTTGGATTTGTGTTGTTGTTTGGGAGAATGGGTCTACCATTATGCCAATTTGTGTGATATGGCATATCATGTAATGATGGTCTCTTTTCTTGTCTCTAGTAAACATGTCTATCAGGACCGACCCCCTTTTCATTTTTAGCCATTCTATAGCTCAGGTCCTTGACAATAGTTGTCAATTTATCTATCTTGTCTTCAGGGGTAGTTGCATTACCTTGAGTATTTTGAGGCTTATTTAGATTTTGCAAAATCTTCACATCATCTCTTTTGTATGTCTTTCCTAATGCTTTCCTATTATTCTTAATATTTGTAGCAATCCTAAAAGGATCTTTGAGAGTAGTAGGACCTTTATCTCTTAACCCATATGTTGTTTTAGCATCAAAAGCATTTATATATAATACTATGCACATTGGTTCATCAGGCCTCATATGATGCGGCAATTTGTTCAACACCCTAGCGAACCTAGCATTGAAATCTGCAACCTGCTCATTTGACCCCTTAGTGATACTAGTAAATTCATTTACAAAAAAGCTTGGGTCAGTCTTGTCACCATACTGCTCCTTAAAAATTCTTTTGAAATCATCCCATGATGAAATACTTCAGTCAGGAAGACCTTTATACCATTCCCTACCTTCATTAGCCAAGGACTACATAAATAATTTCATGAAAACATCCTCATGTTCAACCTTAAAGTTATCCATGACATTATGAAAAGATTTCAAGTGGTCTTCACCTAATACAACATTATTTCCTAAAAATTTCGGCACCTGTGGCCTCGCATGTTTGTCAATGGGATTAGGGTAACCAAGAATGCCATAAAAAACAAGCTGCCTAAATTTATCCAACTGCATAGGTTGTCTACCAAACTGGTTAATATTGACATTTCTATCAACATTTTGATTTCTCACATTATTTAATGGTACTCTAGCATTATTTGCACTCTGTCTTTGATCATTTTGCTGATGATGGGCTTCATCTCTATGCTAGTTTCTCAAGATATTTGCATTATCAAGGGTGGGGATTGCATCCTATTGAGCGGTTCTCAAAGCTTGCACCTTTTGTCTCATGTCATCTCTAATCTTCACAGTCTACAAATACTCAAATTCAGCCCTTAGGCTCTTGATCACTTCAGCTAATTCTTCATCTCTTGGCATAGAAGAGGATGGTCTCATTCCATTCTGGTCATCATCACCGTCATCCCTTGGAGATTCAGCCTCTTCAAATCTATCACTGGGATCCAAGAAAGGGTGTTCTTGAAATACCTCTGACCTCATTCTCAGAGTACCACCATGTTGTCTCTCATACATGTCTTGAATCTCAGCCTCTACATTTGAAAAATAGGATGGCTGCTGCCCTGAAGACCTAGGATGATCTTGGATACTATCATTTTTTCTTGGAGAACCCTCATGACTAGGTGGGACAGTCCTGTTTTTCCTATACATCATCTTTCTAGGTAACTCTTCAAACAAAGGATTACGCAGGGATCTTCTCCCTTGCATACAAATTTTTACTTTACCAGTTGGGAGATTGTTCAGAGTCACCACCTATAACTAGGAATTATTTTCTTTTAAATCAGGGTTCTTACACAAAGTCCCCAGTAGAGTCACCAAATCTGTTGGTGACTCGAATGGGCAAAACTTCACCAGAGACTATAGGTAACACTTTCAAATCACCTCCACAATGGAGTCACCAAATTTGTTGGTTTTTTCCAAGATTGGATGCTTGCTCCTAGTTATCCCTACAAAGTAGCCATCAATGATCAACAGGATCTCTAGGCCAGGGGCCAGCAATATAGGAGATAGACTCTATAAATATCTCCTCTTCTTCTTTAGGCTCTGCAAAACCTAGGGGGGTATACCCTATTCAACATCCATAAGGTATGCTTGTGAACTGGGGGATGTTGACACAAAGTAGATAAATCCTCCTTTATGTAGACCAAACTTGTCAAATAAGGGCAAAGGGGCTAGCTTTGGGCCTATGTTTAATTGTGAGACAGAGGATTTTGATCCTAAAACTACTTCTAAGGTCCTCAAGGTTTGGTTTTGAAGTTTTAAGTTTGATTTTATATTTGGATGCAAAACTAGGACCTAGGGTGTAACCTCAATACAAGATTAGACTAGTGGCTATCCAGGGCTTGGAGTCAATAGACATACACATGTGAATGATCAGCATAAACATATACCAAAAACTAGATTTCAAGGGGGGTTGTTTAGCACCTGCCTTACAGATACTTCCCAAGACTAAGCATTTAGTTATCTTTGCTTAGAAACATCCTCACTACAGTACATTCCTCCCAACACTTGATCTGAAACATTTAATCTACTCCTTGAGCAGAAGAAAGAAATCAAGCATTCAATACAATAAACCTATATTCTAGAACCATAAACACTCCTTAGATGCTTAGATTCAGAAAAAGAATGCATTTAATTTGGAGTTAGATAACAGAACACATGCAATATAGCATTACTCATTTTAATCAACATGAAATCAGTAAATTTATGCATGAGACATACAACATGAGACTCATAAACTCACAAGACATCAAGAATAGGGCCACCAATGAAGTTGTATCTTATTACAACACCAGAATTTGTCCAATTTTCAACAACAACAAATGAGTAACACCATCTGCTATATACAACAAGGAAGGTGTACTCAACATTAATCACATAGCAATTCAAAAATTCACCAGATATAGTGCATCATGAGAAATGGTGCTCAAACATTGAATGCAGCAGGTAGAGGAGGAGACAGGGAGGTTGAACTCGAGCCCTGCGCCACCACCTGGGGATTCACATCTTCAATCAGGTGGTTAATCCATTTACGTCTTTGCCCATACCCTATAACATCCTCCATTAATGGCATACCAACCCGCACCCTTGGGAATGCAGTGAATTGTGCATTTTACAACTTTTCCCGCTAAGAAATATGACCCTGATTATTCAAATTATGTGAGAACAAATTATCCCACATTCACCCCGCAGTGACCTCTTTGACACTTTATAAGCTAGGCCGTGAGCATATATGATGTCAGTAATTTTGCTCCTGATGACGCCATCATATACCTCATCATCATCCTCTTGCATGATACCCTGATATGAAATATCACCCCGATATTTCATATCACCTTGATGATTGCATCACCTGATATAAAATATCACCCCCCAGGAAATATCACCCTAATATTCAATATCATCTTGATGACCAAACTCCTCGGCGCATTCTGATGCATCAGAGAAAATCCTCCTACATATTCAAACCATACACCTCACCGATGAACCATCCTGTACATATTCATGTCATGATCACATTCATATCCTCATCAGCGATTGGGGGATCCTCATAATACCTGCTGATAATAGCCATCATGTCGAAGATCACATGATGCACCCCACTATCTAGATGACGTCACCATCATATTGACAACATAGGGTGATATTCTGTGGCAAGGGTGATATTCGTAAGATCACCTAATATTTGAAATATCACCCCCATATAAAACTAACGTCCGCAACATCCAGGTTATAAAACAGTGTCGGGGTGATCTTGACTAAGATCACCTGATATTAGAATATGACCCCCCTTCAAAATATCAGGTCATATTGAAACCTTGTAGTAGCATCAGGGTGATCATAACTAAGATGAATGATGTTAGAAACATGACGACCCCATGGAAATATTAGGCCGATATTTGAAAATATGATGACCCCCCCCAAGAATATCAGGTCAGGCTAAAACATGCTAAGGGAGCCCAAAGACTTAGAATTTTTTGGGAGGGTGCCTGCAGATTTAGAAGCTTGAAACCTGACTATTCATGCAGGCACCAACAATGTCAAGAAGCTTTAACCAGAGAGTTTGCCCAAGAATCTTCAAAGTTGGAGATCTAGTCCTTAAGGAGAATCCCCACAATCAACAGGATAGGGAAAAGAAGGGTAAGTTCAAACCCAACTGGCTTGGGCCTTATTTGATCGTAGCTGCTTACGGATCAAGGGCATATCAATTAGCAACATTAGAGGGTGAGCTATTAGATGACCCAATCAACAACATGCACCTTCACTAGTTCTATACCTAGGAGAGCCCCAATGTAAGGGGGCATAAAAATACAAAAAAATTAAAAAATCAAAAAAATACAAAAAAGTAAAAAAATTAGAAAAATACAAAAAAATCAAAAAATAAAAAAGTACAAAAAATTATCCTTTGGTGAAAACCTAGCAAACAGGCACCTTGGATAGGTATCATGATGAAAACCTGGCAAACAGGCATCATGTTTACTTTCTAGCTTTTGTGTAAATAAAAGAAAGTGGTGAAAACCTGGTAAATAGGCGTTACTTGTGATAAACTACTTCCTCCATCTTTGGGAAACCAATCACCTTGTGTCCATTCTTCCTCATGTCCCATTCGATACATATCTGTCCCATAATAAAATCCTAACAATAACCTATCATGGCTTGATACTCTATCTCTTTGTTGCCTTGTCAACCAAGGTTTTATCCCATATCGTATTTGTCATGTCAGCCTATCATAGTATCTCTCATTAGCATCCATGGTCCAAGTCCATGAACTATGGTGCCTCTACGTCATCATGTAGGCAAGGCTATTTCTCAAATGCGCCCCCAAGGCTCCACTATCTTATCTGTCTCGTGTCTAGTCCTTCTATCTATCTAAGTCCACACCACTTTCTACCGCCTAAGTCTTAGGTCCCTTAGGGTTTACCCTGAACTATGTTGCCTCTACGTCATCACGTAGGTAAGGCCATTTAACAATGAGCCCCTGAGGCACTAGGTCAGTCCCTTAGGGTCCATCTCACCAATAAAATTGTGGAATCTTCTCACCAGGTAAACAAGTACAAACAAAACCCGCTCTTTTCAGGTAGAAATCATGACACAGGACATTAACCTATCGAAAGCAAAGAAAACAAACTCCTAAGGTATTCTAAATGATTTTACCCAAATTATGGCAAGAAACAAACACATTTAAATGCAAAAATGTTTTGTGGATTGGAAACATGGTTAAAGTACAGAGTCTTGATTTTTGCTATCATGCTTTTCTATGCTACTCAAGGATGCCAAAAGCTAGAGATGCTATGATGGGGGCATGATTATTTTCTTTGTTTGTTGTTTGTGGATTAAACTTTAGTAATGTGATGCCTTGTCTAAAGACATGATTGGCAAAAGATCATCAAGGACATCAAAGGTCTAAACATGAATGGGGGCAATCCTTGACTGTTGATATGCAAGAAATACTTAGGTCATCTTGGTTCAATTATACCTTGATGCTTGTATTAAATTACTAAATCAAAATCCATGTAAGCAATGCTTAGGTCATCTTGGTTTAATTATACCCCAATGCTTGTGTTTTCTTACAACATTTGGAAAAAGTACCCAAAAAAAATTGCCCAATGATGAAATAAGCACTTCAAAATACTTGCACCATCAAGATGTCAAAAGAAAAGAATCCATATCACATCCATATCCCATGCAATAATGATCCAAAATACAAAGTATCAATACAAATAAAAGCTTGGAAGTCCTTCTGCCAAGTCATTCATCTGTCAAATCAACTTTCCCCCTATCATTGTATCTCTCGTCAATAGTTCTAGCTATCAATCTAAGCAATGGTCCAAATGCAAGTCCATCCTTAATCCATACCAATCAAGTCAAGTCAATCTTGTATAAATGATCCAATCAAAATCAGTGGTCTTGATCCTTGTCTAGTCCTAAACCAACTCAATCAGTTAATCAATCAATTATCTTATATAGGATGTAACATTGTCAAAATCAGACCAATACACGCATCTTAATGTTTCATTTCCTAAAACCAGACACTATCCTTCGTGTTGGTCTATGGATATAAAGCAAAATATCTTCTTATTCTCATGCAAATCTATTCTTCTTGTTTTAAATCACTTAACTGATTGTTATATTCTTTTAAATGCTTTAACTCATTCTTCTATTCTTGATAATTCCTCTCATGCAAAATAAATCAAGATACATGTCTTCTTCTTATTCGTTGCATGTTCCTCATCCATTCTTAATCGTTGATCTTCTCATCCTTTCTATACCATTGATCTCTTCTCTCACAAGTCTATAAATTGAACCCTGTTCTTCCATTTCATTCATCCAAACTTTAAGTATCATTACTCTATAGGAATTACAGCACGCCTTTGGCACCAATTCCTTAATTTCTTGTGATCACATTCGCTACTACACACTATGCACTACTACCATTTTTGTGAAGCTCCTCTTCATTGCAATAAACTATCACTACCATTCCCAATTGACATTCTTCAAGCATAGTAAGGAAGTGCACTCTCTGAGGGCCTATTTGATACATGTAAGAATGATTGTGATAGGCGATCAATAGAATCTTTGAATTAAGGAGGTTTACTTTGTTGTTTGTTCGTTGTTTATTTGAATCTCTTTTATTCACCATTTCATTGAAGTTTTGGGTAACTTGATATTGATATTATTGATTATTCATTTAATCCAGTTTTCCCTTAATAGGTTCAAGTCTGCAGAGAATAAGCAAGCTCTTGTCACTCAATCGGCTACTATGAAAAAAGAAATACATGAACCAATGAGGGAGTTTGTTGCTAAATTCAATAAGTTATACAATAGAATACCTAAAAATATGAGGCCTGGAGATGACTTATTAAAGTGTTTCTTTATTTATACTCTTTCCCCAGATGTTAGTTTTACCATTAAAAGAGAAGGGGCAACTAATTTGGATGCATCTCAAGAAAGAGCCATATCAATAGAAGATGACTTGATCATTGCAGGGAAAAGGAAAAAAGAATTATAGATTGGTAAACCTTTAGTTGTAAATTCTACTGATCCAATCATACAGAGGATAGCTAATGATATAATCACTCTAGAAAGGCAAATGCCAAAGGGACACTTTCATTCACCATATCAAGACATATATAGGAAAGATTTTATCACACCGGGTGGTTATAACAAAACTTTGCCTTTGAGTGGCCCTACTTAGAGGTTGGCTATTGAAAATGGACCCTCCACCAGTAAGAGTAATATGATGTGTAATTTCCATCTGACTTCATACCATGATGGATCTACTTGTCTAGAAATGGTTCAATTCATGCAAATGCTCTCCACCAATGAGCATGTGGAAGCACCATATGTGGAAGAACCTGGCTCATCTCATGATGCTAGTGTAAGCTTCTTTGAATATGAGTCATATACTGATATAGGATAAGATATGTACAAAGAAATTGATCCTAATTGTGTAGTCTTTACAAGAGGACAATAGGATAAAAAAGGCTTTGATTCCAAAGGCCAAGCAAATGGTTCAAATTTCACTCCAAAGTATATTTTGTCTAGGCAAGCTGCCTCTAGTTCTAAGAAGCTTGAGAATACCATGCCCAAGAACATGTCTATTGAGGTACCATCTATTCCCTCTCCTAATGTTATTGTTACTAGTTCATTTGATATAATTGAGTCATGTAAGAATACTAAGAATCAAATCTCCCAAGCCAAGTACCTTAGACTCAATCCATCTAAATTAGATCGGTTAGTGAGATACATCAAATAAGAACCTTCTCCATCTCAGATTAATGCTCAAGTGTCTATTGAAACACATGTCGATGATCAAGTTTTCTCAAATTACCATGATAAAGATTCAAGTTAGCAGAACCCTTTTACTAAACTTGAACCATTTTATGTGTCTCTTTATAAAGCTGGCTTTAGACTAAGTAATTATGTTATTGATTCTGGTGCCTCTGACAATGTGATGCCAGCTCAAGTGGCTAGAGCCTTAGAATTATCTTACACTTCCTCCCATGGAAAATGTTTTTCTATGGATGGTTCACAAGTCCCAATCCTAGGTCAAATAAAATATGCTTAGGTCACTTTAGTTGCTTTCCCAAAAAAGAGACTGAAGTTAACTATCCTTGTTGCCAATATTCTTGCTAGTTATGACATGCTTTTGGGTAGGAGTTTCTGTAGAGATCTAGGTAGGGAGATACAAATGGTTTGGCCTCATGCTATAATACCACTAGATGAAAATAAGGTATGCCTTAACCTAGAGCCCAAAGACAAGTTTACCATATTAAATTTTGGGGATCCAAAGGCAGATATTTTATTTGTAGAGACTGGACCCAATACCTACATGTGCACCTCATCAGATGAAGAATGTTCAAGCTTAATTAGTCCTGACTTGGTGAATGAGTTATGGACACTGGAGTTTGATGGAAGTTGCTCTAGTGCTAGCTCTAGCGCAAGAGTTTTTTTAATTTCTCCAGATGGCTACAACTTTCCCTATGCTTATAAGTTGGAATTTGAAAATGCCAACAATACAACAAAATATGAAGCTCTTCTACTTGGCCTAGCCCTATCTAAAGAAAGAGGCATAAAATAGTTAAGGGCTAGAAGGGATGCAAAATTGATTGTCAAACAGGTCAGAAAGTAGTACACTATAAAAAATGGTAGATTGAGGCATTACAGAAATAGGGTATGGGATTGCATTGAAGATTTTGATGCTTTTTCCATAGAAGTAATGCCTAGGGACGTTAATGCCAAGGCGGATTCATTAGCAGTATCTACATCTCTATTATTACCTCATCCAGATTTTAAGGATAAACCTTATAGAATTGAAGTATTATACCACCCCAGTGTTCCTAAAAATGTCAATCACTGACAAGTATTCAACAGTGATTCCTGGATAAAGCTGAAGTTTTTTCTAATATCTTTTTTGAAGGTAGTGATGATATAAACAATGATGTTTTAGAAGGTCATATCAGTACCCCTGATGGTGATAAATCTAAAGTTATTTAATTAAAAGGCAACAAGAAACCCAAGGGTTTGGTTTCTTTGGAGGATTTATTCAACAGACATGATCAGTATTTGAAGCAAAAGAATAAAGTCAATGTTGAATCATATGTTGATTATGATTGTGTCAATATTGGCACAAATGAAGATCCTAAGATTGTATGTATAGGAAAATGTTGCTCCTCTCAAGAAAAGGAAAATCTAATTTCTTTATTAATGTGCTATAAAGATGTTTTTGCATGGTGCTATGCTGATTTGAAGTTTAGAAATGGAGAATTGCAGCATAAAATACCTTTGAAACCTGGTGACACACCTTATAGGTAGAGACAACGAACATACAATCCAAAGATAGCAAAGGCAATTTTTAGTGAGATAGATAAGATGCTAAAGGCCAAGATCATCTACCCCATTCATCATTCTACATGGGTAGCAAATATAGTTCCTGTTAGGAAGAAAAATGGAGAAATAAGGATTTGTGTTGACTTCAGGAACTTGAATTAGGCTTCATTGAAGGATAACTACCCATTACCTATCATGGATCACATTTTACAGACTATTGCTAGTTCTAAGATGATGTCAATGTTAGAAGGTTTTTTAGGCTATAATCAGATTGAAGTAGCCCCAAAAGACCAACATAAGATGTATTGACCACTCCCATTGGTGTGTTTGCTTATAACAGAATGTTATTTGCCTCATAAATGCATGTACGACTTTCCAGAGGGCCATGGATCTTTCATTCGGTGATCTAAAGAACAATATCATTGTGGTATATTTAGATGATCTAACAATGTTCTCAAAGAAAAGATCCAACCATATTCATGATCTAGAGATTGTGCTACAATGTTGCAGAGAATAGGGGATCTCTTTGAATCCCAAGAAATATATTTTCACTATTACAGAGGGGAAACTTTTGGGACAGGTCTCAAAGGTTGGGATCAAAGTTGATCCCTAAAGGGTAAAAGCTATCATGTAGTTAGGGTTACCTACAAATAAGGATGGTACTAGATCCTTCTTTGGTTAGGTGAATTTCCTTAGGTGGTTTGTACCTGAGTTTACTGAATTAACAAAGCCCATAGCTAATATGATGAAAAATCATCCTATCTTCAAATGCACTAAGGAAGGAAAGAAAGCCTTTGAAGATATAAAGGTCACTATTGCCAATGTACCCACCATGGTACGTCCTAATTTCAACAAGTGTTTTGTTGTGTATTATTATGTGTCTGAACATACTTTATCAACTATTCTAATGCACAAGAATGAACAAGGCATAGAAGCTCCTGTCACTTTCATGAGTACCCCTCTCAAAAATTACAAACTTAAATATTCCCCACTTGAAAACACGCTTATGCTATTGTAAAGGCTTTAAAAAGTTTTAGGTTCTACATTCTACATTCCCATACAATTGTTTTTATGCCTAAAACTACTGTCAAAAGTATCCTTACTCAGCAAGAAGTTGGATGTAACAAACGGGGGTCTTAGATAGCAAAGGTACAGTAATATGATGTAGATATTAGACCTACCAATCTAGTCAAGGAAAGGGTTTGTGTAAATTGATCACAGAAAATAAAGTTGCTAGAGAAGAACAACTACCTCTAGTCCTCTTTACCAATACAACTGATGAGTGGTTCTTAGATGTTTCATATTTCTTGACCTATGGTGACTGTACTTCACACTTGTCAGCCAAAGAGAGGAGAAATTTAAATCTTAAGGCAAGTAAGTACATTCTTTGGGAAGGAAACCCATACAAAAAAGGGGTAAATGGAACATTCCTTAGGTGTGTTGATAAAGAACAGTAAAGAAGACTATTAAAGGCTTTTCATGATGAATCTTGTGGTGGGCATTTCTCAGCCTCTATAATAGCCTTTAATATTCTATGCCAATGCTTTTATTGGCTTGGCATGTTTAGAGATTCTCATGAGTGGGTTTCTAAGTGTGAAAAATGTTTAAAGTTTGCTGGTAGACCTCACCTTTTAGCTTTACCCTTGAAGCTTGTGGTGATTGATGAACCTTTCCAATAGTGGGGATTGGATTTTATTGGCCCTGTTAATTCCAATTCAATTGCTTAGAACACACACATTCTCACCACCATAGACTATTTTACTAAGTGGGTAGAAGCTATTCCAATGAAACAAACTACCTCAGAAGTTGTGTGCAGTTTCTTGAATGAAAACATCATAGTTAGGTTTTGTATCCCAAAAAAGATAGTTGATGATAATGCTTGCTCTTTTTCATCTTCTGAAATCACTCTATTCTTCTATGAGTATGGGATTAGTTTAGGGCACTCATCTGATTATTATCCTTAGGGCAATGGACAAGCTGAGTCCAGTAACAAAAATTTGGTTTCTATTGTTAAAAAGCTGGTAGACGAAAACCAAAAGGGTTGTCATAAAAAGTTGTATGATGCTCTGTGGGTAGACAAAATTACTTATAAAAGGGCCATTGGTATGTCACCTTTTCAATTGGTATATGGGGTTGATAGTACTATCCCTATCTCTTTAGATCTCTCAGCATTGGATTTACAGAAAGCTATAGAAAATGAGGAATTTCAATCAGTACTGGAAAAGAGAATCATGTATTTGAACAAGCTAGAAGAAGAGAGGGAAATTGTTGTGGACAAAATAGCCAAACATCAACAGATGGTTAAAAATATTTTTGATAAAAGAGCAAGACAAAGAACCTTCATTGTTGGAGATTTTGTACTTCTTTGGGATAGGAGGCAAGAACTGAAGGGTGCCCACAAAAAGTTTGATTCCCTATGGAAAGGACCTTTTCTGATCAAACAGGTTATTGGTGACAATTCTTTTCTATTAGCTTATCCAGATGGTGCTCCTTTACCTCTTTCCTATAATGGGCAAGATTTAAAAATGTTTAATTGGTAACAATCTTGGGTCGTTCCCCTTGTATTATAGTTTCTTTCTATTTTCTATTCTTTTGTGTTGTTTTTCCTCTATTTGCCCAATGAATAAGGCTTCATGTCATGGTGTTCTGGATTCTTTGCATCCCTTTGGTCCTAGTCCCCATTCAGAGCCAGTTGTTACCCCTTCTATTTGTTTTTGGGTCTTGTATTTTTCATCATCTATTCTCATATTGCATCTGTTATTTGCCTGAGTCCAAAGGTTTTGTGTTCCACTTTGTCACCTTTGAAAACTCTTAAGAGTCATGTGTGCTGAAATTTTCCTAACCTAGTCACTAATCTCTCAAAGTTCATATCCATTGTCGCGCAGTTCCGAACTTACTAAACCCACCAACTTCCCGACCATGCACTGCTTGTTAAGTCTTTCTCCTGATGGTTGTCTTTGCAGCCACCAAGTTGGAGGTTTCCAAAACTTTGAAACCCCCAACTTGAGGTTCTAAGATTTCAAAAACTAGTGACTCCACGACATATAAGGTGGTGGGCCAATTTTCAAGGCTCATAATGATCATTTAATGATGGGTCCTGCACACAAAGTGAATGTCTTTTCAGGATTTTTGGAGAATAGGAAAATCTTAGAGTTATTTTCTCAAGGAAGAATTTAATACCACCTCAGCTCCGTATTTATAACATATCGTGGCATTCTCCTAGCATAAATATATGCTCTCAGTGTTAGATTTTTCTCTAAGTTGTGAAGCTATTATTACTCTTGTACTCTGTCATTCCTTTTTCAGTACTTCACCATTTTCTTTTGTGCTTCTAGTGGTGATGAAATTCAAGTATCAAGGATCTCCTCATAACTCTGGTATTAAGAGCAGCTCGTCTGGCATAAGCGATACTAAGCTTGGCCACATTGACTTAGAAGAATTATGGTCTCATCTACGACAGGAGAATAAATCACCTTTGTAGAGAAAATATTGTAGAGAGCTTTAGCACATGTAGGAGGCTTCCCTATCTCTATGTAGAGTGAAGATTTGGTTGTGGCTTGCATAAGAAGATGCATTCCTGAAGCCTTCGAAATTAGAGCTAAAGATGAGATAGTGGTCAGAAAGATTGATCCAGAAACTGTCACTCATACATTAAGAATCTGAGAGAGGCAAGAGTTTAAAGATATGTCTAAGGCCATTGGAGTGGAGTTCTTCTAAACAAACCAGGGATGGTGTAAGAATTCCATCATGCGAAACTGGTTAAAGTTTGAGAAAAGAGGTAAGTCTCAGTTGCCCCAAAAGCTAAAGAGAGCCCATTTCAAAGATGAAATTTTAGACATTATTACTTTACTGCATCGTGTAGTGGGAAGTGAGAACATAGATTATTTTGAATATTGGATGTCTTATTTCATTTTGTTGATATGTAGTGAAGATAAGTTTATAAATTGGGCTGAAATCATTAGTTTTCATTTGAATGAGCAACAAGTTAAGTTTTAGGAGACTTTAACCTTTTACATGTGCTCATACTTGGTATATATTTTATCCAGTCAAGAGGTTGTTTGGGCTAGGTTGAGGCCACATGGGTCTTTAACTCCAACCACACTTGTGTATAATTATTTTCCTTAGCTTAAGAGAGATGCATGAATGAAAGATTATCGACGTGTAAATGATGCCTTTCTAATGTTTATAGTAAGGAAGTTGGATGGTAACCATGAGTTGAGAATTTCACTTGAAGTTGCCTCCTTAATCATAAAATTTGGGAGTTTCTACATTTAGTTTGATAAGTTCACCTATTTGAGGGTGGGGGGTTATGAAAATGCCCCAATAAAATTGCCCAGGTACCCCAATGATTTTGTCATTTTTCTAGAGGTTTGTAAACAGATGTCTCTGGTAAATGTTAAATATTGAAACATGAGTAAGAAAGGATATGATTTCCCACTAAAACTATCTTCCTATTCATACAAAAATAAATGATATTGCTAGAGGAGCAGAACATGTTTTGGCTAAGTTTAATCTACATTCTTTGTCAATGAGACCCAGTTTTGATAGTAAGAATTATGTGAAATAAAATTTCCATGGCTCTGGTTCTTATGAACATTGTCCAAGTTTGGAATATTTTTGGGAGGATTGTATAGATGACTAGGAGGTCCAAAGGAGGAATTAAATGAGACTTACCTTGAGTCAAATTGAAGTTTTTGGTCTTTCTATATATATCCCAGATGGGGTGGAAGAAAATTCTAAAATAATTGACGAGGAAAAGCAAACCTTGGTCACTAAGCCCCTTCCTTGAATTAATTGGTCAGAGAAGGAGGTTGTAGATTTGAGAGTTCCTTCTACTGCTATGATAAAAAGAACTAAGGATTGGTTAGCTAGAAGATGGCATGGATGTGTTGGTTCTCCTCATGAACAAGGAAGTTCCAGAAGTAATGAGCAAAGGCCCACACAAAGTTTTGGTTCTCATATTTCTTTTGGGAGGAAAGAGACATTGTAGTCTAACTCTAATGCATAATCTGGAGGTGATGGAGAAAAGCCAGAGGAGGTTCTAAAGTTAAAATCCTCTTGTGAATTGGATGGTTTACCCTCACCTACTCCAAAAAAGAAAAATACCCCAACTAAGCCTGCAATTGTAGTCTCCAATTCTATTTTTGAACAAATTATTGATGATAGTTTGTTTCCTCCATTCATGGAAATTCCTTCCTCTCCTATCATTGAAGAAGTATCCATCTCTATTCCTGTAAATAGTCAGGTCAAAGCTATTTTAAGCAATGTGAATACTAATATAGTGTCATCTTCACCAGGATGGTTAAAGAAGGTAGTGGATAAAAAGAGAAAGGTTGTACCCACAATAGCAGGTGAGGTGGATATAGTTGCCAAGTTGTTGCAAACTACTTCCAAGCCTAAAAAGGCTAAAAGGATGTCTAGAATGGTGAATGATGCTACTATAAAACATCAAATGTTAGAAATTGCTGACTCAGTCAAGGACCTAAATGAAGATGAGATAACTAAAGCAGATTACAAGATAAGTCACATAGACTTGGGTCCTTCTACTCTTGAGGGAGAGGCTTATCATGCCAAATTCTTAGTAGGTGCTTTGATTAAGAGAGCCAAGGTGGAGAGGAAAGAAAATATAAAACTTCAATCTCATGTTTTATCTTTGAGTAGATTTATTCAATCCATTGTGATACCTACATCTCAGGATGCACCTAGTTCAGAAGTAGTAGGAGTGGATGCAAATATTGTGCAACAAATTAAAAAGAATCTAAATTTTGCTAAAGTTGTTATTGAGTGGGTAAAGAAACTATCATGTGAAATTTTATTTTTCTTAACCAGAGAAAGACAATGTTATACTCAAGTGCATAATAAAGGGAAAGAGTTAGTTAGTGAACTATAGCAGGTAAGGAAGGAGCAGGTTAGTACTTATGTACTATCAAAATAAATTTCTGAATTGGTTGCCATGGATTCTCTAACTCTAAAAGAAAATTTGGCTAGTGATCCCCTTGAGATTGATCCATCCTAGGCTGATTCATTGGAGTGGAAATTAGGCATGTATGATAATCTCATTGAACAAATTAACAAAGCCCTATGCGATTATCTTGATATAATGATTGGCATTTAGAATGATTACAGAGCACTGGATGTAAACATTCTGGATGAGTTTGAAGAGAACTTGTGGGACCCCAAGGAAATCATGAAAGAAGCTAAGGATATGCTTTACAAAGAACTCTCAGATCCTGACAGTATCACTAGGGATTCACTTGGTAAGATGGGCCTTATGCAAGTCTACCTCAATGGTTTCAAAAATAGAGGTGATGATATTTAGGAGGATATAGCAGGGATAAGTAAAACGTTGGCAAGATTCAGAACTAGGTTGTAGATTACTACAACTCCAGGAAGCAAGAGCACCACTATCATCATAACCAAGTATCAGGAGTACAAGTTAAGAATTAAAGTGTGAGAGAAGATAGAAGAGGATCAAAGCGGGGAAAGCATTGACGACCCAAAGGAAGGTGAAGGGCTGGCAAATTAACTTTTATTTCTTTTATGCATTTCTTGATATTTGGCTCAAAAGAATTTTCTAAGACTTTATTATTTTAAAAATGGTTGTCTTCAAGAAACTGTTCTCTTTTCTAAAAGATAGTTATTATGTGGACATTATAAATATGTTATACGGGACATAGTATGGAACTTATTTTTGGGCAAACTTTGATTTTCTCATTAAGATAGATATCTTTGATAAATGTTCTAATTTTAGTTTCCTTCAATATAGAAAGAGATATGTTGTTGGGTGTTCAAACATATATAGTCTTTGTGCTGTGGTGTTTGAATTATCATTCTTCCTGCGTTGAATGCATTGCCATTGGTTATCTTTACTTATATTGGAGAATTAAATGTTCATTTGCTTCATTACTATGAATGTTTATCTTTCAATGAATATGTTATGGTTAAGGGAATTTGAATTCTTTCTTTGTTGATTATCATTCAAAGTCTTTGAGCTTCTTTAGATTTTTTAATTGTAGATATATAAAATTTCCTTTTAAAGCTTTCTCGTTAAAAGCAACACATAGTTTAATTCATTATGTATCATTCGAAGGTAGCTGCCACCTTGTAAAATATGAAGAGAGTTAGTTATAAAATACTATTATAACTGGCTCAACTGTGGTTACATTTGTCATTGTTTGGGTGAGATAATATAGAGTTGAATGACAAATCTCTAAACCAACAACAAAAGCATGTCCTATCAATTTGGTCTTTGCAAATTTTACCTTCTCCAGATCTTCAACTTCTTCATATTCAAAGTATTCTTCCATGTCATTTATCTAGTCAATCAACTCTTCAAGGTTCAAATTACCAATGTAATTTGGTACATCAACTCTAGGTCTCTTTCCAATCTTTGAAATAGCTCGCAACATCTAAACTTGATCTGATTCTTCTTCTTCATCACCTCCTAGGGTTTGGCCAATTTGTTCAACAGATTGAAATTCTTCTTCATCATTACTTTCAACATTAGGTCTTGGTGTCAATCCTCTTTGCCTATCTTCTTCAACAACATCCAATCAAATTCTCATTGTTTTCATCATTTCCATCATCTCATCAATCCTACCAGCCATTTTTCCAATAGCATGGATTCTCCTCTGTGGCATTCTTCCTAGGATCAAGTGCGAACTGCCTTAAGTTCAGTGATCAGGTTACAAGGTGACAACTGCCTCACAATTAGCGATCAGTTGTGACACAAGTAACCTACCTCAATTTAGCAATCTGTCCACAGTAAGATCTTCATAAAATTCTTTTCCAACTTCACTTAATTCACTCCCAAAGATTCAAACTTTCACTCTGATATGACTTAGTGCAGTCATGGTAGGAGGGTTTACAGAATTCAAATACAACTTACTGAATGTCTTTATCTTCACATCTTCACACTCACTCATCAACCACGAATTCATTACATATATTTTAATTGATCCTCAACCTTGGAACATTCATCAAGATCAAAAATACAACTTACAACCATTGGAACTATCTCCAAGGTCATCACACATACAAAAATCAAATTAGGTCTGGACTAAAACAAACTTGTGAATCAAATGAATGAAAGAACACTTGAGGGCTTAGCTTGAACCCAAATACATCTTCACACTCTTGAACACGCTTCTACAATCCACAAATCTTCTCCACAACAATTGTAAATAACCAAGTCGGCCAGAACTAGTGCAAACATCAATAATACTTAAATACATGCTTCCAAGAACTTCATTATTGCTTACAGAGGGTGCTGCAATAACAATGGGTTACACTTTCTAGGACATCCTGATTTTTTTTAAATCACATATTTTTAGAAAAATATAATGATTTAAGCCTTGAAAGGTCCATTTAAAGGATTTTAATTGAAGAGGGTTTGATCAAACCCCCTTATATTCAAACCCCCTTGGATAGAACCCCGCTAGTTTTAAACCATACCTATAATAGAGTCTCCTCTACACCTATCAAAATACTGATAAAAAAACACTTTTGATTTACCTTTTGGGGGATCAAATGAATTCATTTAAAATTTATGTTTTGTAAGTATGTAGTCCTTATTATAAGCTTCCCAAAAGGTATAGTTTTAAATATATTTAATTTGATTATTATATTTATTTTTTATTTCTTGTGAATGTAGGTTTTTCACCAAACATCTTTGTTCTAAACACATGGAAAATTAGTAAATTAGTGAATTTTCTTTTTGAAAAATATATATGCCCTAGGTATTGATGTCCTTGTTTCAACAAAAAAATGAATTTCGATACATACAGAAAAAGTTATGTTTTACGGAACAAGCCCATGTCTAAAGTATAATTGGTTTGACTTCAAAACTTAATTTAAAAAAAATCAACAAAACATTATAAAACCAAATGCATGCCCTATATATTGGTGTTACCAATCTAAATTCAAAAGAATCAGAATAAAATCCTTTGTAGAAAAAAAATTATGTGCTACAGAATACACATCACTTTAAAAAAAAATTGTTTACTATTAAAAACTAGTTATCAAAGGAGACACAAATTTTTTTACAATTTAACTCCAAATTTTTTAAAATATATATATTTTTAATCTACAAACAAAATCTCACAAATCACTAGTTCACATCATCTTCAAACTCCTAATAGTTTAGTGGCTATAGGTGTCAGAAAGTGAAGTTTTAGTTCAAAATGTTGATTTCAATGTCAAGTTTGGCCAAAAAGTGTAACCCATTATTGTGGGATGACCCCAGATCAAGCACACACCTTCAATACATTTTGGAGGTATCCACAAACAACATAGAATCACCTAGGAATTGACAAATCCAACCACAACAGATCTTACTTGAGGACAACAAATATCACTTGAAGACATATCACAGCTTGCTTCACAACAAACACTGTTGAACTTTTCGGAGCACCAAATCAAAAATCCTTTCGAGTAAAAATAGTTAAGGACCTTATAAACTTACGTCCAGAACCACAAGACCAAAATCCAAAATGTGGAGAAATGCAGAGAAAAATAATTTCTCCTTGTCACTCTACAAATTTTGTCAGACATAGTCTTCAAACTGGTGAATAGAACTTTTGCTGTATAGTGATCTGAACCACCAAAATTCTAGATTTAGCATCTTCAAACACATCTCTAAATCATATCCAAATCTCATACTCCAGTCTGCAATATAGAAGAAATGTGGAGCAAAAACTCAAACAATGTCCTTAACATGATAACTCAATCACTCAACAAACAATAATCTCAGAAGACACAGTTGACACCAATGATAACATAAATATGTTGACATCAATGACAACACTAGTTAGCACATACTTGCAACACCTCTTGCAAGGCCACTTTGGCTTCCCTAGAATTGAGGCATCATAAGAGAGTACCATCAAGACTTCTTCGGTAGAGGGTATCACCTATGATAGTGAAACAGGAGGCTCGATGGATGAAGGTTTTTCGTTAGGAGAATGTTAAGTTACCAAGGATGATGTTGTCATGGAGGTACATGTAGGTCTCTTGGTACCATGGGGATAGGGGACCAACGATGTCACATACTAGCTTAGATTGTGGGACCTCATAGGCCAACATTAGCAGCTCTTCAATTAGGAACTCACATTTTTTGTTCTCTTTTTATATCAACCAGGGATCCTATAGTAGCCATGGCATCTGTTGCTTTGTTGTTCAACATTGGTATTAGTTCAAAATGGATATCATGAAAGTAGTCCTTAAAATCATCAACCATTCTTTTGTATGGTAGAATCTTGTCATCCTTTGTCTTGTATTCATTATTGACTTGTCTAATAACTAGTTGGGAGGCACTATAAACTGTAAGATTTTCAATCTTCCACTAGATGGCCATGCAAAGTCCTGTGATAAGAGCCTCCTATTCTGCTAGATTGTTTGTGCATAGAAATGCTATCTTGTAGGACTTTGGAATACTCTCTCCTTGAGGGGTAACAAACAAAATGCCTACCCATGAGCCACGATGTGTGTAGGATCCATCAAATTGTTGCAAGTATGTGCTAATTAGTATTATCATTGATGTCAACATGTTTTTGTTGTCATTGGTGCCAACTGTATCCTTTGATACTATTTTTTGTTGATTGATTGAAGAACACTATCTAGGTATTTTGCTCCACATTTTCTTTGTATTAAAGACTGGAGTATGATCTTTGGATATGATTTAGAGAAGTGTTTGAAGATGTTAAATCCTAAATTTGGTGGTCCAGATCGCTGTGCAAAAAAGTTCTATTCACTAGTTTGAAGACTATGTCTGGCAAGGTTTGTAGAGTGACAGGGAGAAAGTGTCTTGCACTGCATTTCTCCATAGATTGGATTTTGGCTTTGCAATTTTGGACTTAAGCTTGTAAGGTCCTTAGTCATCTTATTTCCAAAATATTTATCATTTAATGTTCTAGAAGGCAAGTTAGTGATTAGCAGAGTTTGATAGTGTCTATTAAGAAGTAGTCTGTGATATGTTCTTCAAGTGATATATGTTTTGTTCAAGTGAGATTTGTTGCGGTTGGATTTTCTAGATTCCAAGTGATTATATGTTGTTCATAGATGTCTCCAGAATATGTTGAAGTCATGTGCTTGATCCGCAATCTACAATGAAGATCTTGTAAGCAAGTTTTTAAGTGTTCTTGATATGTGCATAAGTTCTAGATGACCTGGTTTGTCAGACTTGTTACAAAGGTGATTCATGAATTGTGGAAGTATGTCCAAGCATGTGAGGATGTATTTGGGTCTAAGCTAAGCTATGATGTGTTCATCCTTCATTTATTTACCTCACAATTTTGTTTAGGTCTAATCCTAATTTGATTTATGTATGTATGCTGACCTTGGAGAAAATTCTAATGGTTGTAGAATGTAATGCCAACCTTGATGTTCATTCCAAGGTTGATGATAGGTATAAATGCATGTAATGAATTCATGTTTGAAGTGTGATTGTGTGAAGATGCGAAGATAAGTGCAAAGTGTAAAAGATGTTACTTTCCTTATTGTGCTTGTGGATGTAGACCAGAACAAAGACAGACATAGGACACAACGGACAACTGTACAAATATATAAACTATATACAACTTATTTACAATGTGAACAGAAAATAACCTACTTATGAAAAGTAGTGTTTCAGGAACTATCTATGCACAGGCAATTCCTGAAATTCAATGTCAAGAGCTTGGAGAAAATATGAGTCTTCTCCATGAGTGTTGCTTATCAGATATGGGCTAATCCATAAAGGCTCAAATTTTCCATGTTTGCCTTTATCCTGGATCTTGGCATTCCACACAAGAACCATGTCATTCACCTGAAACTTACTCTCTGAGGCCCTTTTATCAAACAAATATTTCACTTTCTGCTGCCTCTTCACATTGGTTCTTTGTGCTTCTCTCCTTGCCTCATTCAATGCAACCAATTGGTTCATCCTTTTTGCCATTGGATCTTCTATATCATAATTATTTTCCTATATAAACTAATGCAGGAGCATCCAAGGTGTAAGAGCAATCTTGCATCAACCAAAAAAAGTGTTGTTTCTTTTCAATAAGGGTTAAATTTGGCAGGGTTACTATTTTTAGCAAGTTTGCATTTGTGCACGGTTGGATACAAAATCTTACACGGACCTCCAGAATGGTGAATTGAAGCTAATGGTGAAGAAATCACTTCAATATCATTTGTCATTTGTGAAATATTAAAATTTCAAATTCCAAAAATCCTATTGAAATATTCAAAGTCAAATTTGAGGCACTTAGAGGCTCCAGATGGGCCTAAAATTTGGTGGGAAACCCAAACAATCTACCTTTAGATACTACTTATGCACAACTGTCTTTTCGAGAGCTTTCCGAAAAGGTATTATAATTGAAAATCCAATGGTCGGATCGAAAGTTATGGCCCCATGAAGTTGACTTGTTTTTGGGGGGAGATGCAAATTTTGAAATTAAGTTGGTGGCCACGAAAAAAGGGCTATATATGACTATTTTTGGGAACCCTTGGGGTAGTAGAGTTAAGGGGGAAGGTTTAGAGTCAAGAAAAGGTGGGAAAATAGAAACCCTAGTTGATTTGGGGTTATAGAAGGCTGAAGATTCCAGAGTCTTGAGAGAGGGAGCTGTAAGGTATTGCAGCTTGTAGGGGATTCATCCTCTGATTGTATTTGAGCTTTTGTAATGTAATGTTTTGCCCATATTAATAAAATATCATTCTATTTTTTATGTGCAATTTCTATTATTGTGTGTTTTATAATTTACCCCCTTCATCAAGTGGTATCAGAGCAAGGGTTTCTGAGTGTGTAGACAGATCACCAACTGTGAGGTGGTTTGCACCAGGACCTGAGGTTGTGGGTTTTCTACAAAGATCAAGATGCCTCCACAAAGAAACCATGGTAGGAGGAATGCTTTGATGGGAGAGGGGTTTAGAGCCCTGCAAAGACAAATCGATGCATTGTAAGAGGAGCTACGAAAAGGGTTCGAGCCAAGGAGAGAGGAAAGAGAAGATAAAGATGAAGAAGAGCTATCTGAGGAAGAACAAGAAGCTATGGGAGATCCTGCAGAAGTTAGGTTGTTGAGGGCCATTTCAACGATCGGAAAGAGGCCCAGGATCGAAGTTTCTACCTATTCTAGAGATTTGAATCCAAAACAACTTATTGATTGGATCAATGACATGGAGGAGTATTTCGAGTATGAAGATGTGGAAGACCCAGATTGGGTCAAGTTTTCAAAGACAATGTTGAAGGGCCATGCTAGTATTTGGTGGAAGGAGGTCTAGTTAGAGAGAAATAGAAGAGGAAAAGCCATACAAGATCAAATGGTGGAGAAATTGAAGAAGCAATTCATTCATGTGGACTATGAGATGGAGTTGCTGAAGAAGTTGCAAGATTTGAAGCAAGGTAACAAGTCTGTTAAGGAGTATACAAAAGATTTTTATAAGATCACTATTAGGATAGGCCATGGAGACGCCAACAAGGAGAAGGTAGCCCATTACATTAATGGGTTGAGGCCAAGTATTCAAGAAGAGTTGAGCCTGGTCAGAATGACCACCATAGAAGATGCATACCAGTTTTCCCTGAAGGTAGAAGAGAAGCTGAATAAGAGATTTGAAAGCAAGCAAAGGGGAAGAGGTCAAGGCAGAAGGATTGGTGGAAGACCCTATGGAGGCCAAAATGAAGGTCAAAATAAAAATGAAGAAGCTGGAACTAGTCAAAATTAGAGAGGAGATAATACCCACCATCCTCATGACTAGAATAATGGTAAGCAAAGAGGAAGAGGAAGAGGTAGACCTGGGTAAGGACCTAGAAGAGGAGGTTTCAGAGGAATATGTTTCCAATGTGGAGAAAAAGGGCATCAAGCATACGAGTGTCCACAACATCAAAGAAGGATGAATAGAAGACCTGAAGGTAATGCACGAGTTGCACATGTAGATGAAGATGCATAATCTGAGCATTCTGAAGATGCTGAAAGGGGTGAAACCCTAGTTGTCAGAAGAACCTTGTTGAATGAGGAGAAAGAACCCAATCAAAGGAAGAGTTTATTCTGCACAAGGTGTAAATGTGAAGGTAAGTGTTGTGATATTATCATTAACAGTCGAATAACTAATAATCTTGTTTTAGAGGAGATGGTTGACAAGTTGAAATTGACAAGAAGAAAGCATCTGCATCCATATCAAATTGCATGGTTGTAGAAGGACCATAGAGCTTTGGTCAATGAGCAGTTTTTGGTGAAGTTCAAGATTGGGGACTACCATGATGAGGTGTTGTGTGATATCATACCAATGGATGCATGTCATATGCTGTTGGGGAGGCTATGGCAGTATGATAGGAGCGTTGTCCATGATGGCCATGCAAACACATATTCCCTAAGTTGAAGCCCTTGAAGGAGGTGGAAGAAAAGGTATGTAGTACTACCAAAATTTGCTTGGTAGATGGTAGGAAATTTTTGGAAGGTATGAAGCATGAGCGTCATTACTTTGCATTGATTCCCAAGATTACTCAAGAGAAATGTGAAGATGTACCAGCAGAAGTTGTCTTTGATAATGTACCAAAAGGTTTACCACTAGTGAAGAAGATAAGTCATCAAATGGATTTGATACCATGAGTTAGTTTACCAAATAAGGTAGCCCATAGAATGAATCCAACAGAGAGTGAAGAGTTGAACAGACAAGTTCAAGAGTTGTTGAGAAAGGGATTGATAAGAGAGAGCCTAAGTCCATGTGTGATACCTGCAGTACTAGCACCGAAGAAAGATGGAGAGTGGAGGATGTGTATAGATTTCTGAGCCATCAACAAGATCACAATCAAGTATAGATTTCCATTGCCCAGAATGGATGACATAATGGATTGTTTGAGTGGAGCCAATTACTTCACAAAGATTGATCTAAAGAGTGGGTATCACCAGATTCGAATCAGAGAAGGAGATGAATGGAAGACAACCTTTAAGATAAAGGGGGGTTTGTATGAGTGGTTAGTCATGCCATTTGGGCTAACCAATGCACCGAGAACATTCATGCGGCTCATGAATGAGGTACTGAAAGAATTTTTGGGAAGTTTTGTTATTGTTTATTTAGATGACATTTTAATTTTCAATATGACTTGGGATGGGCATTTGAGGCATATCCTAGAAGCATTTTCAAGAAGCTGAGGGAGGAGAAGTTGTCAATTAATCTAAAGAAATGTAGTTTTGCAAAGGAGTTGGTATACCTAGGATTTGTTGTCTCAGAGGAAGGTCCTAAGATGAATCCAGAGAAGGTAAGAGCTATCATTGAATGGCCCATGCCAAGGAGTGCTTCTGAGGTAAGATCTTTTCATGGTTTGGCAAGTTTCTACAGAAAGTTTATCAGGAATTTTAGTAGCATTTGTGCATCCCTAACTGAGACAATGAGAGGGGATAGAAAAGAGTTTAGATGGACTAAAGGAGCAGACAAGAGCTTTGATACATTGAAGCAGAAAGTCATAGAACAACCTGTTTTAGAACTTCCAAATTTCAATAAGGTATTTTAGGTAGATTGTGATGCTAGTGGTAGTGGCATTAGAGCTATTCTGAGTCAAGAAGGTAAGCCCATTGCTTATTTTAGTGACAAGCTTAATTACGCCAAGAAAAAGTATTTTGTTTATGATCAGGTGTTTTATGTAATAGTGCAGGCTTTGAAGAAATGGAGACATTATTTGTTGCCAAAAGAGGTTGTTTTATATACTGATCATTAGGATTTGTAGTATCTTAATAGTCAAGGAAAGTTAAATCAAAGGCACTTAAAATGGGTTGATTTTTTGCAGAGTTATACTTTTGTTTTGAAGCACATGAGTGGGAAGTCCAACAGAGTTGCATATGCCTTGAGTAGAAGGCAAAATTTGTTGATATAATGAAGATAGAGGTTGTTGGGTTTGATGAACTCAAAAGTCTGTATCCTGAAGATCTAGATTTTGCAGAGGCTTGTAAAGCTTGTTTGGAATCTGTTACTTTGGACAAGACAAAATGGTTGGATTACATGATCCAAGATTACATGTTGTTTAGAGGAAGCCAGTTGTGCATTCTGAGGAGTTCCATGAGAGAGAACATGATTAAGGAGAAGCATAGTGGAGGATTAGATGGACACTTTGGTCAAGATAAAAGCATTTCTATTATTGGTGAAAAATATTATTGGCCACAGTTGCAGCAGGATGTGAGGAATTTTGTGCAGAGTTGCAGAGTGTGTCAGATGGCAAAAGGAATAAGTTAGAATATAGGGCTATATTAGCCATTACCTGTACCTGATAAGCCATGGGATGATATCAGTATGGATTTTGTTCTTGGTTTACCAAGGACACATAGGAGACATGACTCCATTTTTGTGGTGGTGGACAAATTCTAGAAGATGGCACATTTTATTCCTTTCAAGAAGACTAATGATACTTTTCATATTGCAGAGTTATTTTTCAAGGAGGTGGTGAGATTACATGGTCTACCAAAGAGCATAGTTTCAGATCGAGATACCAAGTTTGTTGGTTATTTCAGGAGGACATTGTGGAAGAAGTTGACAAATTTGAAGTTCAGTTCTGCACACCATCCACAGACTGATGGATAGATAGAAGTGGTGATTACAAGTTTGGGTAACCTGCTACGATGCTTAGTAGGAGATAAGCCCAAGGGATGGGATTTGATTTTACCATAGGTAGAATTTGCTTACAACAATTCTATCAATAGGAGCATAGGTAAATCTCCATTCCAGGTTGTGTATGGGAGTAGCCCAAGAACTACTTCCAAATTAAGGAGGATGGATAAGGGGGAGAAGAGTAGTGCCGAAGCTAAAAAATTTGTTGAGCACATGAAGAATTTTCACAAAGAAATAAGAAAGCATATCCATAAGATGAATTCTCAGTATAAGGCTAAAGTAGATTAGAAGAAGAAACATAAGGAGTTTTAGGAGGGTGATGAAGTCATGGTTCACTTGAGAAAAGAAAGATTTCCAGTTGGTATATATAATAAGCTGAAGATGAGGAAATTTGGACCATGTAGAATCCTGAAGAAGCATGATTCAGGAAATGTATTTGAGGTAGAGTTGCCTGATGACATCAATATTTTACCAGTGATCAACATTTTAGATTTGACAGAGTATCATGATGGTGGACTTGATAAAGGAACATAATGGGACATTCCAGCATCTACTTCAGAGAAGGAAGCGATAGAGGGCATTCTGGATAGTCGTGTGCGTAAGAGTACAAGAAATAGGTAGTGTACAAAATACTTGGTGAATAGAAAGGAAAGTCTGTTAAAGATTCATCATGGTTATCTGAGATTGAGGTTAACCATTTTGGTTTCCCTCTAACTCATGAGAAGTGACAGGGTCACTTTTCAAATTACCTCGGGTGTCTAATGCAGGAGCATCCAGGCTGTAAGAGCAATCTTGCATCAACCAAAAAAATATTGTTTCTTTTCAATAAGGGCTAAATTTGGCAAGGTTACTATTTTTAGTAAGTTTGCATTTGTGTATGGTTGGATACAAAATCTTACACAGATATCCAAAATGGTGAATTGAAGCTAATGGTGAAGAAATCACTTCAATATCATTTGTCATTTGTGAGAAATTAAAATTTCAAATTCCAAATATCCTATTGAAATATTCAAAGTCAAATTTGAAGCATTCAGAGGCTCTGAATGGGCCTGAAATTTGGTGGGAAACCCAAGCATTTTACCTTTAGGTATTGCTTGTGCACAACCATCTTTTCGAGAGCTTTCCAAAAAGGTATTATAATTGAAAATCCAACGGTCATATCGAAAGTTATGGCCCCGCAAAGTTGACCTATTTTTGGGGGGAGATGCAAATTTTAAAATTAAGTTGGTGGCCACCAAAAAAGGGCTATATATGACCATTTTTAGGAACCCTTGGGGTAGTAGAGTTAAGGGGGAAGGTGTAGAGTCAAGAAAAGGTGGGAAAATAGAAACCCTAGTTGATTTGGGGTTACATAAGGCTGAAGATTCCAGAGTCTTGAGAGATGGAGCTGTAATGTGTTGCAGCCTATAGGGGATTCATCCTCTAATTGTTTTTAAGCTTCTGTAATGTAATATTTTTCCCGTATTAATAAAATATCATTCTCTTTTCTATGTGCAATTTATGTTATTGTGTGTTTGTGATTTACCCCCTTCATCATAAACTTATAAACTGGCAGGAGATTATTTATTGGCAACTTTGCCTCCAGGCCATATACTAATTCAAAAGGAGACTTACCAATGGCTTTTTTAACTATCACTCTATCAGCCCATAGTGCTAACTTCAACTTAGAGTCACATGCCCTCTTATTTTTATCAATTATCCTCTTGATTATCTTCATCAAACTTTTGTTGTTGGACTCTACCTGACCATTGCCTTGAGGATGATATGGTGTTGCATATGACATATTAATACCATACTCATTGCAAATGTCAACAAATTCCCCTGATCTGAAACACCTTGCATTATCTATCACCAATTTAGCTGGTACTCCAAATCTAATAATTATGTGCTCCAAGACAAAATCTAGTACAACTTTGATTGTGGCCTTTTTAGTTGGGATGGCTTCATTCCATTTGGTAAAATAGTCAATAGCAACAAGTATCCAACTATGTACACCACTTGAATTCTCTATTATTTCTCCAATAAAATATATTCCCCACTTTTGAAATGGAGCATCTACTGTCATAGTTTTGAGTGGCATTGCACCATCATACTTTAGCTTCCCTGAGAATCTCTGACATGAATCACAAGTTCTCACCATTTTATATATATCATAGAAGAGTGTTAGCCACCAGTATCCCAACCTAAGAATCTTATGTGCAGTAGTTTTAGCCATGTAATGTTCTCCACACACCCATTTATGCATGTCAATAAATATCTTTGTAGCTTGGTCTTGATCTACACATCTAAATAGTACACCATCAGGGTTTCTCCAGTACAACTCACCTTAAACAATGACATACTTAATGGCTTGCAGCTTCAATGTCCTTTTATGATTATCATTGAAGTGAGGAGGGCAACTCATGATGCACGAGAATCCCTAGTTCAAGAGCAATCTTGCATCAACCAAAAACATTTGCATTTCAATTTGTTTACAGTTTAGTTTGTTTCTTTTCCAATTCAGTTTAGTTAGTAGCAGATTCCGTATCTTGGCCCTGTAGCATTTTCAAATCTTGTGGAGCTAGATTTAGCATCTAATTCATTCATTTACATCATATCCAGAATTTAGAGATCCACATGTCAATACCAGAAAGATATTGCTATCAGAAGTTGATTGTTTCTAAGAGCAGAGCATCCTGATATTCATTGGCAACCAATTGAAGGAGAAAGTTGTGGAAGCATTTCCTGATCTTTGGAGCCTAATGACACATCATTCAATGATCTTTGGTTCATGGCTGACCTTCCTTAGAGATATACATATCATTCCATTCATTTTCTGGAAGTGTTCTATGCATTTAGGTCTGACCTATCTGTATTCACACATTACATCTCTTCTTTGGAATTTGTGATCTTCCTTGGCCGACACAGAGGAATCTATTGGTCTGGTGTTGATATATATTGATGTAATAGATCCTTAGGAAATTATTTCTCATGATTTAGAAGATTTATAGTTCAAATTTTATGCAAAGGATCTTCAAAGCTTTATCATGCGCATGTATGTAATTAGGCCTGTGAGCCCTAATTGTAAGCCTGCATGTTGTCGACTGATCTCTATTTGAATTCTATGATATATTGAATGATTGAATCTACATTTGTTCCATTTCTTTGAGTCATTTCCATTGTGTTTACTCTTACTGCATTGTCTGGATAGTTCATTATGTGAACCCTCCTACCATGACATCAACAAGTGGTATCAGAGTGAAAGTTTAAATCTTTGGGAGCAAATTGAGTGGAGTTGGCAAGGGAATTCTGTAAGATCTTGCTGTGGACAGATCGTCGAATTGAAGTGGGTTACTTGTGTTTCAACTGATTGTCGATTGTGAGGTAGTTGTCACCTTGTAGCCCCGATCACCAAACCTGAGGCAGTTTACACTTGATCCTAGGAAGAATGCAGCCGTGAAGAGTTGCTGCTATTGGAACAATGACTAGTAGAATAGATGAGATGATGGAGATAATGAAAACAATGCAAATTCGATTGGATGTTGTTGAAGAAGATAGGTGAAGAGGATTGACACCGAGACCTAATGTTGAAAGCGATGAGGAAGAAGAATTTCAATCTGTTGAACAAACTAGCAAAACCCTAGGAGGCAATGAAGAAGAAGAATCAGATCAAGTAAAGATGCTGCAAGCTATTTCAAAGATTGGAAAGAGACCTAGAGTTGATGTGCCGAATTATACTGGTAATTTGAATCCTAAAGAATTGATTGATTGGATAAATGATATGGAAGAATACTTTGAATATGAAGAAATTGAAGATCTGGAGAAGGTGAAATTTGCAAAGACAAAGTTGAAAGGACATGTTGCTATATGGTAGAAAGAAGTTTAGTTGGAAATAAATAGAAGAGGGAAATAAAATATTACAAAATGGGATAGGATGGTGACAAAGTTGAAGAATCAATTTATACCTGTTGACTATGAGTTGGAGTTGTTGAAAAGATTGCAAAACCTAAGACAAAAGGAGAAATTTGTGAAGGAGTACACTGAAGAATTTCATAAGATGATCATAAGGATAGGACATAGTGAAGAAAGAAAGGAGAAAGTGGATAGATACATCAATGGACTGAGATTGAACATTCAAGAAGAGCTAAGCTTGGTGAGGATGACATCTTTGGAAGAAGCATATCAGTTTGCCCTGAAACTTGAAGAGAAGATGAGTAAGAGGCATGATCAAAGACAGAGAAGCAGAGAAGGTAAAGTTTAGAGAGGTAGGACTTATTCCAGAGGAGATAGATCATATTTGGAATCGAATAAGTTAGATAGCCCAGTTAAGAAGACTGATAGAGACAATAATGTTTACCAGAGAGATGATAGAAATTTCTATCAGAGAGGAAACCCTAGTGCATACCAAAATGAAGGATACAGAAGAGAAGGTAGAGGATTGGATAAGAGAACATTCAAAGGTACTTGTTTCAAGTGTAAAGGTGAAGGACATAGAGCATTTGAATGTGATCAGGGTATTACAAGTAAGAGAATAGAGAATAGTGGAAGAGCAGCCTATGTTGAAGAAGAACCTATTGAACTAGATGACCCCTATTCTGTTGGTAAACTAGAGAAAGGAGAATCATTGGTGATGAGGAGAGCACTATTTCAAATAGAGACAAATGAGGAACCACTACAGAGGAAGAGTTTGTTTAGAATTGGATGCAAATCAGGAGGTAAGTGTTGTAAAGTTGTGATTGATAGTGGTAGTTTAGATAACCTAGTTTCAAAGGAGATGGTGACTAAGCTGAAGTTGGAAAGATTGAAACACCCTAAACCATATCAGATAGCATGGATTTAGGATGATCATAAGGTACTGGTGAGTGAACAATGTTTGGTGAAATTTCATATTGGATCTTATATGATGAAGTCTTGTGTGATATTATGCCTATAGATGTATGCCCTATCTTATTGGGTAGACCTTGGCAGTATGATAGAAAAGCTATACATGATGGGAGAAAGAATACATATACTATAACAACAAATGGAAAGAGAATTACCTTGATTCCTTTGGAGAATGTTCCTAAAAATGTGGTATGTGGAAATGCTAGAATCTATTTGGTAGATGGAAGAAAATTTCTGGATGGTTTGAGACATGAGAATATGTGTTATGCCTTGATTCCTAAGAAGCCTGAAACATTGAAGAAAGAGACTAAAGAAGAACAACCAGAGGAGATAAGAGAGTTTCTAATAGAGTATGAAGACATCATATCAGATAATGCACCTGATGGATTGCCACCTATAAGAAGTATCAGTCATCACATGGATCTTATTCTTGGAGCAAGTTTGCCTAACAAAGAAACACACTGGATGACACCAATAGAGAATGAAGAATTGAATAGGTAGATACAAGAATTGTTGATGAAAGTTTTGATTAGAGAAAGCTTGAGTCCTTGTGTAGTACCTGTAGTGCTTGCATCGAAGAAGGATGGAGAATAAAGAATGTGTGCTGATTCTAGAGCAATAAACAAGATCACAGTTAAGTATAGATTTCCTTTACCTAGGATGGATGACATTATGGATTGTTTGAGTGGAGAAAAATATTTCAAAAAGATAGACTTGAAGAGTGGATACCATCATATCAGAATCAAAGAAGGGGATGAATGGAAGACTACTTGTAAGACAAATGAAGGATTGTATGAGTAGTTAGTGATGCCTTTTGGATTAACAAATGCACCGAGTACTTTAATGAGGTTGATGAATGAAGTCTTGAATAAATTCTTGGGTAAGTTTGTTATTGTGTTCTTGGATGATATTATTATTTTTAGTAAGACAAAATAGGAACATTTGTGGCATATTAGACAAGTTTTGTAGAGATTGAGAGAAGAGAAATTGTTGATAAACATCAAAAAGTGTAGTTTCATGAAAGAGGAGTTGGTATATTTGGGATTCGTGATTTCTATAGAAGGATTGAAGATGGACCCTGAGAAAGTAAGAGCAAATGTTGAATGGCCTACAATGGAGATCATTGGAGAGGTTAGATCATTTCATGGAGTGGCTAGTTTCTACCGGAAGTTCATCAGAAATTTTAGTTCAGTTTGTAACCCTATGACAGAGACAATGAGAGGTGACAGAAAGGATTTCAAGTGGACATTAGCAGCAGATAAAAGTTTTAAGTTGTTGAAGCAGAAAGTGATAGAGCAACTTGTTTTGGCATTATCATATTTCAATAAGGTATTTCAAGTTGATTGTGATGCAAGTGGGAATGCAATTGGAGCAGTATTAAGTCAAGAAGGTAGACCTATAGCATATTTCAGTGAGAAGTTGAATGATGCAAGGAAAAGATATTCAGTCTTTGATCAAGAGTTCTATGCCATAATTCAAACCTTGAAGAAGTGGAGACATTACTTGTTGCCTAAGGAGTTTGTGTTGTATATAGATCATCAAGCTTTGCAATATTTGAATAGTCAAGGTAAGTTGAATTAGAGACATATGAGATGGGTAGAGTTCATGTAGAGTTATACTTTTGTATTGAAGCATAGGAGTGGAAAATCAAACAAAAGTTGTTGATGCATTAAGTAGAAGAAGAAACTTGTTGATAGAGATGAGAATTGAGGTGTTGGGTTTTGATGAATTGAAGAACATGTATGAGGGAGAGACTAATTTTGCAAAACCTTGGAGAGCATGTAAGGAACATGTTGTGATAGATAGAAGTAAGTGGTTGGACTATTTCATTCAAGAAGATATGTTGTTCAAAGGAAGTCAGTTGTGCATACCTAGAAGTTTAATGAGAGATAATTTGATCAAGGAGAAGCATATTGGTGGATTGGTAGGATATTTTGGCATTGATAAGATAGTGGATTTGGTGAGTGAAAACTACTTTTGTCCTCAAATACATAAGGATGTTTGGAGATTTGTGTAGAGTTGTAGATTTTGTCAAGTTGCAAAAGGGAGTAGTTAGAATATCAGATTGTATAAAACTTTAACAGTACCAGAGAGACCTGGGGAAGACATAAGCATGGATTTTGTGATAGGATTGCCTAAGACATAGAGAGGACATGATTCAATATTTGTAGTGGATGATAGATTTTCAAAGATGGCTCATTTCATACCTTGTAAGAAGACAACTGATGCAGTGCATGTAGTTGACCTATTTTTCAAAGAGATTGTGAGATTACATGGATAACCTAAGAGTATAGTTTTAGATAGAGACACCAAGTTTGTTGGATACTTTTGGAGGACACTTTGAAAGAAGATAAAGATAGATTTGAAGTTTAGTTTAGCTTTTCATCCACAGACAGATGGACAGATAGAGGTAGTGAATAGGAGTTTGGAAAATTTGTTGAGATGTTTGGTTAAAGAGAAGATAAGAAGTTGGGATTTGATCCTTTCACAACTAGAGTTTGCATATAATAATTTAGTGAACATGAGTACTAGAAGAACACCTTTTGAGATTGTGACTGGAGCGAATCCTAGAGGAGTAGTAGAATTGAGAGGTGTTAGTATGGAGGAAAAGAGAAGTGCATAAGCAGAAGAATTTACAGATCACATGAAGATAGTGCATAATCAGGTGAAGAATCATTTTGAGAATATGAACAGTAAGTACAAAGAGAAGGCTGAGGAGAAGAGAAAACATAAGAAATTTGAAGTTGGAGATGAAGTGATGGTGTACTTGAGAAAAGAAAGATTTCTAGTTGGGACATATAACAAGCTGAAGATGAAGAAGTTTGGACCTTGTAAGATACTTAGGAAATTTGATTCAAGAAATGCATATGAAGTGGAATTACCAGAGACATTGGGTATTTCACCTATTTTCAACATTGCAGACTTATATCAGTATCATGAAGCAAAGTTTAGTGATAGCATGGAAGAAGACTTGAAGAAGTAGTTACCACAACAAGCACTAGAGCAGATTGAAGACATTTTGGACAGTAGAGTTGGACACAGCACTAGAGGAAGACAATACAAAGAATACCTTGTGAAGTGGAAAGGTAGACCAGAAGAAGATTCAACATGGATTTCTCAGGCTGAGGTGGACCATCTTGGTTCTCTCCTAGCCCCAGCAAAGTGAGGGACTCACTTTTTTTTCAATAACCTTAGATGTCTAATGCAGGAGCATCCCTAGTTCAAGAGCAATCTTGCATCAACTAAAAACATTTGCATTTCAATTTGTTTGCAGTTCAGTTTGTTTCTTTTCCAGTTTAGTTTAGGTAGTTCAGTCAGTAGTAGATTTCGTATCTTGGCCCTGTAGCATTTTCAGATCTTGTGAAGCTAGATTTAGCATCTACATTCATTCATTTACATCATATCTAGAATTCAAAGATCCACATATCAATACCAAAAGATATCATTATCAGAATTTGATTGTTTCTCAGAGCAGAGCATCCTACTATTCACTGGCAACTAGCTGAAGGAGAAACTTGTGGAAGCATTTCTTGATCTTTGGAGCCTAATGACACATCATTCAATGATCTTTGGTTCATGGCCGACCTTCCTTAGAGATCTACACATCATTCCATTCATTTTTCAAAAGTGTTCTATGCATTTAGGTCTAACCTATCTGTTTTCACATGTTACATCTCTTCTTTGGAATTTGTGATCTTCCTTGGCTGACACAGAGGAATCTATTGGTCTGGAGTTGATATATTTTGATGTAATAGATCCTTAGGAAAGTAGTTCTCATGATTTAGAAGATTGATAGTTGAGATTTTATGTGAAGGAGCTTCAAAGCTTTATCTTGCGCATGTATGTAATCAGGCTTGTGAGCCCTAATTGTAAGCCCGCATGTTGCTGGCCGATCTCTATTTGGATTCTATGATATACTGAATGACTGAATCTGCATTTGTTCCATTTCTTTGAGTCATTTCTGTTGTGTTTATTCTTGTTGCATAGTCAAGATAGTTCATTCTATGAACCCTCCTACCATGACTACACCAACTCATGTTTTGTAAATACTGGACAATGTCTTTATACCACTCAAATTGTTGTACACTACATACTTTACCCTACATTTGATCCTCAACTACATTTATTTGATAGTCCTCTAGGTTTGTATCCACCATCAACTTTGCCAAACCTTGTCCCCTTACCATCTTGGTAATTTGGATATCAATGTTAAACTCCTAAATTGTATTTATCCACCTACACTATCTCCTTGTTACCTCTTGTTGTGTAAATATATCCTTTACTACAGAATGGGGAACATAGGCTATAATTTGAGCTCCAACTAAATAAGGTCTAAAATTCTTCATTACCCTAACCAAAGCATAAGCTTGCTTCTCCATTATATCATATTTTAACTCTGTAGTGTGCAAGGACTTGCTAAAGAAAGCAATAGGTTGTTCATATCCATCATTTTTTTTGCAACAGGCATGCATCAATTGTATGAAAAGAAGCAAAAGAAAATAACTAAAATGGCTTAGTAAAGTCATGAGACTTCAAAACAGGGGTAGTTTTAATGGCTTCTTTTATGTTTTGAAATGACCGAATTGCTTCATCCCCCTATGTTAGAGTCTCACCTTTCTTCAGCATCTTAGATATTGCTTTGGTGATTTCTACAAAGTTGGTAACAAACCATCTGACAAAGTTGATTTGTCTAAAAAATGACTAAATACCCTTCACAGTTTTGGGCATTTGGATTCTATCAATTGCAGGAACCCTTTCTAGATCAATCCTAACTCCATCCTTGGACACTATATGTCCCAAAAATTTTCCCTCAATCACTCCAAAGGCACACTTCTTAGGATTCAATGAAATGCCATACTCTAATGCTTTGATAAAAATATTTTCCAAGTGCATACAATGTTGATCCTCTTTCTTAAAATAAGTAGTCAAATCATCCCGATACACCACCAATATTAAATCAATTAATCTTGCAAATGCTACATCCATGGCTCTCTGGAATGTTGCCCCAGCATTTGTCAGTCCAAATGGTATCCTCACATATACATATGTCCCCCATGGAGTTGTGAAGGTAGTTTTATATTGTTTTGGTTCTTTCACTTTCACCTAGTTGTAGCTAGAAAACCCATCCATCATGAATAATGGTTCACATCTTGTCACTTTCTGGAGCATAGTTTCCATGTTGGGCAGTGGATAATTATCTTTCAAAGATGACACATTCAAATTTCTAAAATCCACACATAGCCTAATGTCTCCATTTTTCTTCCTGACAGGGACCAACTTTGACACCCAAGTGGAGAGCCTTATGGGCTTTACGAGTCCACCATCTCTAAGCTTCATGAGTTCCTCTTGCATCTTTGGGGCCAGGGTAGGATTGATGGGCCTTTGCTTCTATCTAAATGGCTTAGCCCCAAGCTTCAAAGGGATTTCATGCTAAAAAGATCCTCTTTATAGGACTTCATATCATCATATGACCATGCAAAGACTTGTTTATATTTTCTCAATAGTGCAATCAACATTTCCCTTATGTGTGGCTTGAGCTACTTCCCAATATAGACTTTCTTTGGAGCATTGTTTGTACCCAAGTTTATTTCTTCTAAATCTGACTTATTTGTAGAAGAAGTCTTAGTGACAAAGTGATCCCTATTATCAAATGCTCTTTCCAAAGCTACCAGCCCTCTTCGAATCTTGTTAGTCTTGAGCTATATTACCTCTTTTCCAAAAAGGGTTTCTTTTCCATCTACAACTTCCACAAAATTTTGAAAGTCTATCTCCTGATTTTCATACTCATCAATGCAATGTAGAAATCTTAATAGATCCTTGTCATCCTCAAAATCTTCCGAGCTAAATATGTTGTCTGGGACTATAAGTCTAACTTTGACCTCAACATGTGCACTATCTACCAATGTGATATCATCTGGCCTAATTGCAACATTAGCTAGGAAGTCTATCAAAACATTCCTAGACCTTTCTACCCAATTTATAGAAAATGGATCAAACAACTCCACACAATCCCACATTCCATGCTTATATTGCTTCAACCTTTTATTTTTAGAAGCATATTTCCCTTTTACCTGAGAGACAATTAATTCTAAATCTCATAACACCTTGAGAAGATTAATCCCATGCTTAATTGCAACATTCAAACGTAGTAGAAGAGCCTCATATTCTGCAATATTATTTGTGTACCCAAACTTCAGAACCTGAAAGAAAATTTATATATCTTACCAGTAGGGGAGACAAAACCTACTCTAGCACCAGATCCCTCCTTAGAGCATGCACCATCAAAATACATGGCCCAGAGCCCTTGTTAATCTTTCAATCTTTCCAGTTCATTGTCAATGGGTTCTTTCTTGTTTCTACTCTGATCAAAGGATACTACCTAGAAGTTATCACAATTAATATCAACAAAACAAACCTGTTCATCTTGGTCAAGTTCTTCAACTATGTCAGGTGCCCTTTCTTCTCTATCCAATTTGACATCCCTGTCATTCATAGGAATCATAGCATAAGACAAATCCAATTTCATGCTTCCTCCAATCAATGTTGCCCACCTACTTGACAATAACATCCCATATTGTGGCTTGATGTTAACCACAGTCAAATTCATAGTATAGGTTTTCTCAGGATATGCAACAAGCATGAAATCTACATTCTTCATGATTCCAATAATTAGCACCTCCCTAGCATCCATAGCAAAGCACTTACCACATGCCTTATCTATTTTCAATGTAGCTTGTTCCATGATAGCCAAAGGCATGATATTTGTGGATGCACCTAAATCAAGCATACAAGTCCTTATTACTTTTCCATTGATGATGAGAGACACATAAAATGGCTCTACTTGTGATGGACATTTTGTCAAGGTTGTTCCTAAATACACTTTAGGAATCTCTTCTTCATCAGCACCCTTTTCTTGACCTTTTCCATGATCCTTGGTAGCTTGATCTGTATGGTCAGATATCCCTAAAATTAAAGACAATGCTTTATTCCTGTATTTTTTTATTTTCAACATCTTAAATAGTGGAACAGAAACCTTCATTTGGGATAATGCTTGAGTAATGTCAAATGGGACATAATTTTGTATAACAGTTGTACTTTGACCCACATTTCTATTTCTTTCATGAGTATGTGTAGCTTTAGTACATGTGGCATTTTGACTATTACTTACCCCATTGGAATTTTTAATTTTATTCTCATTCTGAGTTGCCTTACTTTTTGAACTTCTAGCATTATGGGTTGATTTTTCCTTAGAATCTTTCTTATTGTCAGTATTTTGTTTCTTCTGTAACTTAAACTCTTTGGAATTATTTTGAGGTTGCTTCACAAATATGCTTCCTGGTTGACTAGAATCACCAGTTTGAGCTTGGCTCCTAAGATTATTATTGATCTTGACTTGAGAAACTGCAACAACTGTTAGGGCTCTAATCTCCTCATAGAAGGTCTCCTTAAATTCACATTTGGAATATGTGAATCTTGGGCATAAACATGCTGATCTTCATCCTCTTCATTTGAGAAAATCTGCTAACAAACTTGCTCCTTATGATACCTCTTTTGAATGACATCTGTATCTGCATCAACCTCACCAGAAGAAGAATTGTCTCCACTAGTAAAAAGCATATTAACACTATCATCTTCAACATAGTGGGACTCATTACATTCATTGCAATCATTATGAAAAGACTGCAATCATACACCGTGATGATGAATGAGGCATTTGACACACCATACACCAAGGAGTATCCTCAACAACATTGGCATTCTTCTTTAATGGATCAAGAATTTTCTTACTATACTAAGACTTCTAATTATTATTATTATTATTCAAGATGGGATTACCATTGTGCCAGTTTGTATTGTATGGCATATCATGCAACTGTGGTCTTTTTTCTTACCTCTGATAACTTGGCTTTTTAGGGCCTAGTCCTTTCTCTGTTCTTGCAAGTTTATAACTTAGATCCTTAAAAGCATTTGTTAGATTGTCCAATTTATCCTTAGATATGGAAGCATTACTCTGAGTATTCTAAGCTCTATTGTTTGGAATTTGTAGGATTCTTACATCATCCCTCCTATTCCCTTTGCTAGATGCTTTCCTGTTATTCTCAATATTGGTTGGAATTCTAAAAGCATCTCTTAGCCTAGTTGGACTTTTATCTCTTAGTTCATATGGTGTTTTAGCATCAAAGGTATTTTTGTACAAAACCATGCACATAAGTTCATTTGGCCTCATATGAGGTGGAAGTTTATTCAGTACCTTGGTAAACCTTGCATTAAAATAAGTGACAAGCTCATTTGACCCTTTAGTTATACTAGTGAATTCATTTATAATGAAACTGGGGTTAGTCTTATCTCCATACTGCTCTCTAAAGACACACATGAAATCATCCCATGATGAAATACTCTAATTAGGCAAATTCCTATACCATTCCCTAGCCTCTTCTACCAGAGATTGCATGAACAACTTCATGAAAAGATCTTCATGCTCAACTTCAAAATTATCCATTAAATTCATAAAATATTTCAAATGATCCTCACCAAAAAGTGCATTATTACCTAAAAACTTGGGTAATTCAGTCTTGATGTCATTGTCAATAGGGTTAGGATACCCAGGGATACTTGTAAAATCTAACTATCTATATATTTCCACCTGCATGGGCCTCCTACCAAATGCATTTTGATTTTGATTTCCATTTTAGTTTTGGTTTACATTAGCATTTTGATTCACATTACCATGGACATGTGCATTTTGATTTCTTACATTGTTTTGAGGTGCTCTGTTAGTATGGGCATTCTGCCTTTGATTGTTTTGCAAATTGTAATTTACATTTTGATCAAGCCCTTCATTATTACCTAATATATTCTAATTATTCTGCTTGTTTGGAACATTACTGACCTATTGATTACCCACTATGTTTGCATTATTGATAGTTGGGATGGCATTCTAGTGAGTAGTTCTTAGAGCTTCAACCCCAAGTCTCATCTTATCCCTTATTTTCATATCTTGCAAGTAGTCAAGCTTAGCCCTAAGATTCTTGATTTCTTTTGATAACTCCTCTTTTGAAAGTGAGGAGGATGGTCCAATCATATTGGGGTTATACGTATCCCTTGGTGATTCTACATCTTCAAACCTGTCAGGTGGATCCAAAAAAGGACGTTCTTGAAAGATATCAAATCCTAACCTCAGCCCATCACCTTGTTGTTTCTCATAGATCTCCTAGATACTAGCTTCTATAGATGAAAATGTTCTTGTTTGGAGGACCTAAATTCATTTTTCATATTATCATTATTTTGAGGATTTGGAGACCCTTCTTGGTTGGACGGACCACCCCCTTTTTTTATACATCATTTTTGGTTGTTCTTGGAACAAGGGGTTTTGCAGGGATCTTCTTCCTTGCATGCAAATTATAGTGTTACTGGCTAGGAGATAAATTTGGAGACGCCACCCACAAATGGGATTTTAGGTTGGATCCTAGGTTCTTTATAATCAATTCCCTAGTGGAGTCACCAATCTATTGGTGTTCCCAACTAATGGTCTGAGTTTCCCTAGAAAAGTTGAAATCTTTTATGCTCAGGATTCTTAGGTTAGTGGCCAACGAAAAGGACACAATTGTTTATTCTCCTTTACACTTAAGGCTCTGTTAGACCTAGGGGGCATTCCCTTTCTTCAATATCTATTTGACAAATCATTATTTCATTGGATATTGACACCTAAAGTAGATATGTTCTCCTATATGCAAATCAAAATTGTATAATTGCTTCAAAGTAGCTAGCTTTGGAAATTAGTTCATTAAATGGCTCAGAGACATGAAACCAAACCCTACTCCTAAAAAACAAACAAGTTGATTTGTTCTTCTTTTAATGTATATGTGTAGACACCCAAATTTGTCCATGTCTAACAACACATTGTTAAATCATTATTCATTAAGCTAATTAATTAAATAAATTTTATTTATTTAATTAAAATCCCATCCCCATCCTACTTAGCCAATTAATTAAATAAATTTTATTTATTTAATTAATTCCACATCATAATCCCATTTATTCTATACTCATCCCAATTAATTAAATAAATTTTATTTATTTAATTAATTTCTACACCATATTTTATCCCATTTTATTCATTTATCCTATTAATTAAATAAATTTAATTTATTTAATTAATATCCAACTCATATCCCAACTAATTCAAATATTTTATTTGAATTAACTACTCACCTTTCATCACATTCCAACACTTGTCCAGTCAATCATGTGTTGTAAGACAACTTTCATTCATATCCTTCACATGCACAACTAATGGAACCTAAATTTAGTATCTTTCAATCCTAGCCATTCACATAGCCTCTGAATCTCCACTGTTGATTGATCTTGGTTGAGTCCTATATAAACACCCTCTCATTCCATATGAGAGGGGGGGATCCAGCAATCATATAGCACCTACATTATCATCTTGAGCATCTTGAGCATCTTGAGCATCTAATTATCCAATTGAGCTTTTATCATCAATCATGGCAGCTTTCAGCTTTGCAATTGTTCATTGTTGAAGAAGCAGTCCACATCCCTCGAACAAGGAATCGCACGGTCTAGGTGATGTTATGCTTGAATTGCATTGTTCTTTGATTTCATTTAGATTAGATTCCTTGATGATGGTAGGGTTAGGGTTTCATGACTATGTCTGATCTTCCACAATTGACTTTCACCTATCACATTTGGCACGCCCGGTGGGACTCACGTCCTTGATTAACCAATCTTTCATTTTTGCAAGCTTTTGTAGCAAAAATTTGCATTTTTCTAACCCTAGTTTGCAAAGATTTGGCTAAAAATGTATGTAGATGATCTTTTAACCCAAATCTAACCTCACCATTGCGTCCGGGAGGCTATTTCCATTAATTTTGAGTACAAATTTGGGTAATTTGATGAAAAATGGAGCGTTTGGTGAAGAAAACAACAACCGGACTGCAATAATGTGCTTCTGGTAATTCAGGTCGCTTATGATCAAACAGCAGTCGCCTGGGCTAAATCAGCTCGCCTTTGGGCAAACAGCAGTCGCTTATGGTCAAATCTAGCTTGCTTTTAAGCAAACAGTGCTCGCTTTTGAACAAAAACTGATAGCATCTGGTAAACTTGGTCACTTATGGTTAACATTTGCATTCTGTCTCCTGAAGCTCTCCAGATCGCTTTTGGGCTATTATGTCTCGCTTTTGGCCTCTTCTTAGTTGCATATAAGCTATTACTTGTCGCTTCCATCCATTTTTGCATCACTTATGAGCAAAAATCTGCCGCTTTCTGCATATCCGCGTCGCTTTTACACTGGGATCAGCCGCATCTATCATTTTCTGGATCGCCTTTAAGCCAACAGTGATCGCCTCAGGTATGATTTGGATCGCTTTTGTATTAATAGAACCCGCCTGTTGTTGTTGTTGTTCGCTGTGGGGTTTTCGACTGAATTAATCGCTTATGGCCTAACAGTGATCGCTTCTGCATTAATTCAGGTCACTTTTAAAATAACAGTCGTCGCTTTTGATGTTATGTGTATCGCTTATGGACTGACAGTGCCCGCTTTTGACCTGATATGCATCGCTTTTGAATTAACATTGATCACCTGTGTAGACAGGGTTTCTGTGTTTTAACTATCTTTTTTTTACAGACAGGTCGCTTTTAACCCGAAACAGGTCGCTTTAGGATATAACTGCGTCGCTTATGAATCTGAAGATGCCGCTTTTAAACGGATATGAATTGCTTATGAACTGACATTGCTCACCTCTACAGGATAGGGTTTTGACTGTGTTTTGTAGATACAGGTCACTTTTAGCTCGCAACCGTTCGCTTCTGGGTTTATCTGCATCGCTTCTAAGCTGACAGGAGTCGCACCTGCATAACTTTCACATACGGAGGCCAAATCACACAAACAAGGACTTGTTGGAAAGCTGGGAGGACAAACTTCACAACTGTATCACTTTTATTAGGTGACTGTACTATTTTTCAGGCTTTTTTATCAGTCAAAGTTTAGGTTCATTGCAAACTTCATTTGAGCATAACTTGAGCAATTTTGATCATTTTTCAGCGAAACTTTTTTTCAAATTGCTTAGAATCTCCTGAACTTTCTGTTTATGCAATCTATTTTTCTATATCAGATCATTTTCATCAGAATTTTCAGATTTCATCTTTTTCATGTAATCATCTTCTTTGCAAGTTTACTTGTTTCTTTTTGGAATTGGTGACTTGTAAGGGCATCTAAGGAGCTAGAGCAGCATTGACATCAACATCTACAGCAAATTGGAAAGTGATTGTATCAGGTGCACTCATTCTAATCTTTCATCTCTTTCATCTTCTAATCATTGTTTGCAAACACATTTGGATTTTGGGCATAAAATGAACCATTGTCTTTCATCACATTTAGATTTGGGCTTTAAAACAAACAAGTGCTTGAATTGTCTTCCACACATTGAATTTCTAAGGTTAATGAACCCCATGCGAGTGTGACCAAGTAAACGTGTATGCTCTCTCATCACGTCCTAACACGAACTTGGAGATCAAAAACATTTACTTGTGTTGCTTTTGTTTAGCCTTAGAGAGGCCTGCCTTGGTATCCACCCCAAGGGAACGACCTCAAGCGGTACTTTCATCCGGTCCGCTATAAAAATCAGAGGATAAGGCGAAAGCCAAGTCTAACCGGTATTAGCGCTCACCATACAGTGCTAACTCGAAAGGAGGTGTACCTTTGTGTATATTAAAACTCCTAGTAGGGTTAGTTAAAGTCTTAAGTGGCTTGCTGGATGCTCGTGGGGTGCCGGTCCCCCAGATTTTCACTAGAACCTCCTTGTGATAGTGGCTTTGCCTTAACTAGGACTTGTTGAATTGTCTTCACGTGCTTGCTTAACCATCATCAGATTCTTCCAAACTAAAACTTGCTTATGTGTCTTGTGTGAGTGATTCATGTGTGTATATGCATAATCATTTGTTTGAATATTGCCACATCAAGCTCTAAACACCCAAACATATAAAGACAACTCATCCTACACATTCTTCCAATAACATTTAAACCCAATCACCTTCATCTCAAACATAGCCAAGTCATCCAAACATTCCACATCATCATCCAAATCCCTAAACAAGCACTTGCTAGAAGGACTTAAGACAGACACTTGGTGACAACATGTCTACACTAGAAGACCTAGAAATCAAATTCCAAAGATTCCTCCAAAATATTTATCAAGGATTACAACCCCTAAACCAAGATGCCATTGAAATATTACAATTCTTCCTCCAAAGAGCTCAACCCCATGCAAGCCAATCACCTCAACTACAACACTCCATAGCCCAAGTCCAACACCTTTTAGCCACTAGTCAAGCTCAACAAGTACAACAATCCTTAGCCACTCTATACCAACCTAATCCACCTCATAGCCACATGTCATATCCATCCACTGCATATCAACTTAATCCACCTATCCACCAAGTCAATGCCACATCAACCTATGAACATCCACCTCAAGCTTATCCAATCTCTCATGCCACCATTCCAATGCATTACCAAGCCCATCCACAAGGCAATCAAGTGATATCACAAGAACAACATGCAAGTCCAGATAGCCCTTTGTACATAAATCAAGCACATCCAAGTACACCTTTTCAACAAGATCATCAAGCACCATTGATAGACCTAAGTCCACATCTGCAACAAGAAACAAATGCAAATCCCAATGGCCCCTTCTACATAAATCAAACAAGCCCAAGTTATCCTATGCAAGACTTAATTACCTTTGACAAGGGAGATACCAATCTAGAATGGCATCCACCATCCAATCCCATGCCAACACATGAACTAACAAGTCCTATCCCAACACCACCATGTGATCCCAACCCTAGTCCATTGGTCCCTCCATCTTCCAAATCACCAAGCCCTCCATTACCTTCCTCACCATGTCATTCTAATCATTCACCAAAGGATGCAGCTGAGATAGTTTTACAAAGGATGCTTGAAGCAAAACTCATTGAACTTCCTAAAGTCAAACCATGTGAAGAAAGTCCATATGATGAGCATGATTATTGTGCATACCATAGGACCAAAGGCCACAATACAAATCAATGCCCAATATTTGTTCCAATTGTTTACAAGGTGTACCTACCTATAATGGGAAATCATGCCACATCATCCCAATCCTGTGTGTCACCCTCATCTAGTCCAAATACTAATCCACCCAATGCAATTAGCCCTCAACCTAATCCTAATCATAAGCCTACAACACCATCTACCCTTATCATCCATCCATTATATTGCCCATCCACTCATACCCTTGCACAGGATGTGATCCATTGGCTACTAGCTAGGAATAAACTACCTCCATGTCAAACACCCATTCATGAGCCTACCAAAGAACTTCCAAAGGTCATGTCCAAGCCTATAATCCCATCATGTGGTCCACCTATCCTTGAGCCTATCCAAGAGTCCTCCATTAACATGCCTAGCCCTTCAAACTCATCATGTGACCTACAAGCCATCAAGCCTATTCAAGAGTCATCATGTTCTCATGTTGTTGACCAAGAGCCTATCCAAGAGCCTTCCACTTCCATTCAAGAAATCCAAGAGGTATGTCAAAGGTTTAATCCTAAGCATGTGGAAACATTAAGCCCTAGTCCAACTCAAGGTCAAAGTACTTTCATGCAACCCATCCATAACATCTACCTTCTTTATGATCAAGATGATACCTATGAAGAAGCTATCCATGAGCACTTTGATCCTATCCATAATCCTATATCTATCCATGAGCAAGATATGCAAATTGCTCCTAGTCATCCACCATCTAGCCCTATCCATAATAAGCAAACATCCACTTGTCATGATGAGACACTTGTCCCCCAAGTAAGCATAAAAGATCAAACAAATAACTTGGATCTTAGTGAACACAATGCTAATCAAGATCCTAATGATCCCCCTTCCACATCCATCATCGATCCCATTTCAAACCCATCATGTCCTATTGGTCTATCCACCCTTATACATAAGTGTTCTTCCTTAGGACAACAACAACCATTGTCATCCATTTCATCTTCTCCATCCAATAAAGAACTCAAGTCTAGTTCCCAAAGCACACCAAGTCCTATAGTCAATCGCATACTCCAAAACATGAACTACCAAGGCAAAGGTCTAGGCCTTCCCAAACAAGTTATTTTGTAGCCAAACCATGTCAAAGTTCCTCCATGCTCATATGACTTTGGATACACATCCCAAGCTAAAGATGTTGGTAATCCCTTCATGCATCCTAAACCTACCACTTTCCATCGCAAACCTTATCATATACCCAAGACATATGTAGCCATTCCATCTCCATCATCCTATAAATGTCAAAAGCATGTGACCATACACCTTCTGCCATCCACTTTACCTCCACTTTTACCAACTCCAAATATCCCTCCATCCACCTTGCCACCATTACTTCCAACACCTAACATACCTATCATTCATAAGTATCCTTACATTCCTAATCATGACCAACAAAAGCACACATCATTTAAACATAAAGCTTCCAATCATTCCATCCACTCCACCCACCCAATGGGATTCCAAAATAAACATTTGGATGCCTTTACTTATAAAGCCAAAAATCCAACTAAAACTCCTAAGGACCCTCATGCCTTAGGGCATCAATGTGAAAAGTCTCTAAATCATCCATATTCTAAGCAAAGTACATTCACAAAGCTATCCAAGCCCATACCCCTAAAAGCAAAGCCCAAAAGAAAATTGGTTTGGGTTCCTAAGCAAACAACTAGCAAATCAAATGAGGCATCCTCATTCACATCTCAAGAATCCCAACCACCTATCTCCATCCAAAAGCCTACTTCCATCCAAAACTTCCATTCCCTTCAAAAATCCCACAAGCAAATCAAAAGCACTAAAAATAGTAAATCTATGTGGGTTCCTAAATCACTTCATCAACCATCTCCTAAGCAAACATCTCCATCGCTTCCTACACCACCATCCAATCAAAAGCTTCAATGCTTAACACGGTGTGTGCAACCGTTGGTCATAGTTCCCTTCCACTCCATAGCACCTCCACATAACTACATCTCCCCATCTTCCATCCATTATCCTACATATATCCCCCATTCTATCCCTATGGTCCATGCTTTGGCATAAACTTTTCATCCATCTTCATTCCATAAGCCTATATAAATCCACACCATAAGCTACTAGCCTACCCTACCATAATTCTACATCATAATCCATTATCTACCTAATCCATCTCCCATCCATGCAATCCTTTATCAACATCTATGAGCATAATGGCATGGTCCATGCGATGACATCCATCTCTAATGGGACACTATCACCTCACATAGCACTAGCCACTTGAGTCCCTCCTATCCATTACCATGGTGAAAACCTGGCAAACAGGTGCCATGTGTAATTGTCAACCCATCTAAAAACAAAAAAAAAAAAAATCAAAATAGTAAAGAGAAAGCCCTTTGTCCAATGGTGAAAACCTAGTAAACAGGCGCCTTGGATAAGCACCATGATGAAAACCTGGCAAACAGGCGTCATGTGTAGGTTGATCTTCTATGTCACTTACACTTGGGGGCACATTATCTCATTAAACCTATCCATTTCCAAACTATCTATCCCATTATATCATTTTCCATCCTATCATGCTACATCCTACCATCCTTAGCCATTACATAAACAAGCCTATCCTATTGAACCCATTTATCCATTCATCCATCCTTCTGCCTTTTGATTTTGATGAAGACATAGGGGCAAAATCTTGAAACATGCTGTGGATATCTCTTGGTATACCTCATACCTTCCTCATCAATCCATATTATCATTATCCACCTATCATACACCTTGTCATGTAAAACCTATCATGTCATCCCATGGTCATGAATGTTATCATACAAAATCCTAAGCATTACCACCTAGAATGGGGCAAGTTCTTCCTATACAACATAGCCTTTGAAGATCACATCCTAGCTCTCTTATGATCCATCCACTATGGCGTACCCTTATCATGAGCTTTCCATCTTATAGCTTATCCCCATCTATTTATCATGAGCTTTCCACTATAGCCTACCTATCTGTTTATCATGAGGCAAGCATACATACCTTATATGGCCTATCCTCTTATCTATCCATCTATCATGAGCCTTTCATCCCATTTACTATGAGCCCATCATTTTATCCATCCCTTGCACCTAGACTTGGTTTTCCCTTGTCATTGGTATCTAGCACAAAGGCTACCCAATTGTAAATCCATTGACATCCCAAAACTTTCAAAAATCCAAAAAAATCAAAATATCCCAAAAAGTACAAAAAAAATCAAATATGTCAAAAAATCCAAAAAAATCAAATATCCAACAAAAAAGCCAAGCAATAAGATCAATTCAATCATCATCTAAATCAATCCACTCCGTCAACATTCAAAATCAAAATCAAATCATCATCATCTATTCTTCTTATCAATAACATTCATTCATCCATTTCAATCAATCACTTCTTCTAATCATATCAATCAAATCAATCTAAGCAATGATCTTAAATCCAAGTCACATTAATCCATATCAAGCAAACTAATCAATCAAGGAACATTATCCAATCAAATCAACAAGTTTTTGATCCTAATCTTGTCATGAGCCCAATCAATCAATCATCAATCATCATTAATGGGATATAGCATTCCCACATCCTTGTGTTGATCTAGGGATATAGCTTTCCCTACAATGACAACACTATCTATCATTATCAATGAAACAATCAACCATTGGTTTATGACTTGACAAGGGCAACACCTTGTTTGTTTTACATCCCTTGAGCACACTGAGAACACTTGCTTATGCTTAGATTGAGTCGACACTCTAATCATCACAGCATCACTATCATCATTCAAAACAATCCAATCATCAAAACAAATCAACCTAACAATAGAAAACATCAAAACCAAAGCACATCTAGCCAACTATCAAAACAAATCCTATCAATCAACAACAATCATCCAAACCAAAGCACATCAAGCCAACCATCAAAACAAATCCTATCAATCATCAGCATCAAAACCACAGCAAATCGACTCAATCACATCAAATCCAATCACTTCAGCAAATCCAAAGCAGCTCAATCCACCACATATCATCCCATCATCAACATTTCATCAAATCAATCTTTATCCATCATTCCAAAATCTTCCAACCATTCCAAGAAATGATCCAAGTGCAAGCCCATCCTTAATCCACACCAATCAAGTTAATCAATCAAGCCAAGTTATCCAAGCGTGATCAATGGTCTTGATCCTAGCCTTGTTGTAAGCCAAATCAATCAGCCAATCAACCAACCAACTTAGCAAACAACCTTGTGTTGATCTAGGGATATAGCTTTCCCCACAATGACAACACTCTCAACACTCAACAAACAAAACAACAATCAATTAATCATTGGTTTACAGCTTGACAGGGGCAATACCTTGTTTGTTTTTGAATCATTTGTGCATGCTTGCTTGCTTGCTTGTGTGTGTTATCATTTTATCTTGCATTTGCGGGATGATCTTATTCTCTTCCTATGCGTATTGGTATCTTGTACATGTTGGGATTAGCCTCTTACATACCAATATCTCTAGCATCTGAGAAGCTAAACAGTCTCTTATGCATTTGAGACTATTCTATGTTAAGACTAACTCCATACATATAACTAGCAAGCTATCATTATGTGTAGTGGAGATAAGCTCAAACCATTTCTTGTAGCGTCAAAGTCCAACACTAGCTGTTATTCATATCTTGTGCATGTTGGCTCAACATCTTGACCTCATGCATTCAGACAAAATTGTAACACGCTAGTTGCGCATTGGATATCTCGACACCTTGGTCTCTTATACCCTGGTGCATAACATCCATATGCTATATCAAACATAAGGAGTGCATTTCTTTTCATTATGAGCAATTACTTGAAAGCTGCACATCATCATCCTATCTATTCATTCCATCATACTCAGCCAAGATCACTCATTTCTATTTTCTTCGTGTCTGCCTTCTTTTTAGCCTTTTTATTCTATCGAGAGCCAACCCAGCCCTTCCTGGTTAGCCTGGCTTACCTCTCGAGGGGGCATCACCTGCCAGTTACACTGGGGCATAACTTGTTTATCGAACACATATCATATCTTCTTTGACACAACGCTCTATCGAACATTGTATCAAAGAGGGGCAAAATGTAGACACCCAAATTTGTCCATGTCTAACAACACATTGTTAAATCATTATTCATTAAGCTAATTAATTAAATAAATTTTATTTATTTAATTAAAATCCCATCCCCATCCTACTTAGCCAATTAATTAAATAAATTTTATTTATTTAATTAATTCCACATCATAATCCCATTTATTCTATCCTCATCCCAATTAATTAAATAAATTTTATTTATTTAATTAATTTCTACACCATATCTTATCCCATTTTATTCATTTATCCTATTAATTAAATAAATTTAATTTATTTAATTAATATCCAACTCATATCCCAACTAATTCAAATATTTTATTTGAATTAACTACTCACCTTTCATCACATTCCAATACTTGTCCAGTCAATCATGTGTTGTAAGACAACTTTCATTCATATCCTTCACATGCACAACTAATGGAACCTAAATTTAGTATCTTTCAATCCTAGCCATTCACATAGCCTCTGAATCTCCACTGTTGATTGATCTTGGTTGAGTCCTATATAAACACCCTCTCATTCCATATGAGAGGGGGGGATCCAGCAATCATATAGCACCTACATTATCATCTTGAGCATCTTGAGCATCTTGAGCATCTAATTATCCAATTGAGCTTTTATCAGCAATCATGGCAGCTTTCAGCTTTGCAATTGTTCATTGTTGAAGAAGCAGTCCACATCCCTCGAACAAGGAATCGCACGGTCTAGGTGATGTTATGCTTGAATTGCATTGTTCTTTGATTTCATTTAGATTAGATTCCTTGATGATGGTAGGGTTAGGGTTTCATGACTATGTCTGATCTTCCACACCTGACTTTCACCTATCACAATATGATTGTTGGATTGTGGGTATTTTGTGAAAATAAGCCCAACTCTGATCGGTGCCAATCCTAGGGTTTGGAGTCAATTCCTTACAAATGTAGATTATTTCTCATAAGCATCACAAACATGTAGATTTAGAAGATTTTCTATGTTCCTGATGCAGGAACATCCCTAGTTCAAGAGAAATCTTGTATCAACTAAAAAATATTTGCATTTCAATTTGTTTTGTTTCTTTTCAATTTCCAGTTTAGTTCAGGTAGGTCAGTCAGTAGCAGTTTCTATATTTTGGTCTGCATTATACTATAATTGTATTTTAGATCTTGTGGAGCTAGACTTAGCATCTACATTCATTCATGCACAACATATATGAATCTCAAAGTATTTGGATCAATTATCAGAAAGCTATCGCTATCAAAAGATCAATTATTTTCTCAGAATAGAGCATCCTGACAATCTTTGATAATCAGCTAAAGGAGAAGACTTGCAGAGTACTACTTGACTTTTGGAGCTTAATTACACATCATTCAATGATATTTGGTTCATGGTTGACATCCCCCAAGATCCGTACATTATTCCATTCATTTAAGGAGGTGTTCTACATGATTAGGTCCGACCTAACCATGTACACACGCTACAACTCTTCATCAGAGTTTGTGATCTTCATTGGCCCACATAGAGGAATCTATTGTTCTGGAGATGATATATATTGATGTAATATATCTCTAGGAAAGTAGGGAGATAGTTCATGATAATAGTGATAGTTGATAGTTTAGATTTTGTGAGAGGGAACTTCAAAGCTATATCTTGCGCATATTCTAAATTCTGGCCTGTGAGCCCAATTGTAAGCCCGCATATTGCCAGCCAGTTTGTATTTGAATTCTATGATATACTGAATGCCTAAATATACATTTGGTCTATATCTCTAAGTTGTCTCTGTTGTGTTTTACTCTTGTTGCATGGTTTGGATAGTTCATTCTGTGAACCCTCCTACCATGACTGCAATAAGTGGTATCAGAGCAAAAGTTTGAATATTCGGGAGTGAATTGAGTGAATTTGGCGAAGGAATTCCATAAGATATTGTTGTGGATAGATAACCAAATTGAGGCAGGTTACTTGTGTCGCAACCGATCACCGATTGTGAGGCAGTTGTCACCTTATAGCCCAATCACCAAACTTGAGGTAGTTTACACTTGATCCTAGGAAGAATGCTGCTGAGGAGAGTTGCTACTATTGGAACAATGGCTGGTAGAATGGATGAGATGATGGTATAGACACCCAAAATTGACCTAATTATCATTAGCATTCAAATATCACATTATCTACCATTTGCATTTGTCTAACACACTTGAGCAATTTCAAAAGCACTTATTTCTTCTATTAATTAAAAAAATTTATATTTATTTAATTAATTCATTAGCTATTTCTTCTATTTTCTCTAATCTATAATTAAACAATATTTAATTATTTAATTATCTTATTTCTATCTCTTTTAATTAAATAAATCTTATTTATTTAATTAAAATTCCTTTCAAAAACCCACTTTCCAATTAATTAAATAAATTTTATTTAATTAATTAATTTCTCTTATCATTTATCTTCATGAGCCGACATGCGTGCCTCTTTCATTCAAAAAGATAAGTGGTACTACATCTTTTATTTAATATATTTCACATGTAGTACTTTTTATGTACAGGGTCACACATAAGCCTTATCTTCCCTTCCACTTGTCATCTTCACATTCACCTATGTCTATCATTTAATCTTAGCCATTCACATAGCCACCAAATCTCAACCGTTGATTGATTTTGGTTGAGTTATATATAAACACCCTCTCATTCCATACTACAAATATCCAACATTCATATAGCATCTACATTATCATCTTGAACATATTGAGCACTTTAGCATCCATCTAGCATAGTATCTTTAGCATCCATCCATCATGGTAGCTTTTATCTTCATAATCATTCATTGTTGAAGAAGCAATCCACATCATAAACAAGGAATCATACAATCTAGGTGATATTGTTCTTGAATTGCATGCTTTTGATTTCATTTGGATTAGATTATTTGATGATGGTAGGGTTAGGTTTTCATGGCTATGCTTGATCTTATTAACCTAATTTTTTACCTATCACATTTTGGCACGCCTGGTGGGACTCATGTCCTTGATTAACTTTGCTATTTGAAGTTGTTTTTGGAAAGATCAGATTTTTTGAGTGCTTACAGCAAGTTCCAGTCACTTTTGAGAGAAAACTAGTCACTGTCTGAACATATGCATCGCTTCTGAGCTAAAACCTGTCATTTTTAGCATTCTTGGATCGCTTCTGAGCAAACAGTAGTTGCTTACTACCTATTTCACACCGCTTACATGCTAACAATGGCTACTTATGAATTTATTCGAACCGCTTTTAACCTAATAGTGATCACGTTTAGCTATCTAGATCATTTTTTGCAAAACTAGGGTTTTTGTTACATTCTATTTTTCTCGCAGATCTGAGTCACTTATGACCCGTAACCAGTCACCTATTGCTTTTTTGCATCACTTATGAGCTTTATCATTCCACATCTGGCATTACTGGCATTGCTTCTGATCTATAACATTTTGCTTGTGACAGAATACAGTTCGCTTTTGATCAATAGTTAATCACCTCTGGTAAACTATGTCATTTTTAGTCCTTATCATTTGCAGTTTGGTTTTCTTAGCTACTAATTGGGTATTTGTGCAGCATCTTATTGATTATCTAAGAAAATAAGGTTATCAAACTCCTAACATATCTGTTGCAGCTTTGATCGGTCCAAGACTTGTGTTTTTTCAATAAATTAAAAACATTTGGGCTTGGTGCTTAAAAAGAATTATTATTTGCTCCATGCTTGATTTATCTTTCTTGATTTCTTACATGTGCTTGATTGAAACCCAAATTTAATAGCAAAAGTAACCTCTCCCCTTGCCTATCAAATGGATCTTGGGTGTATGAGAACTTGTTATTATCATTAGAGGGCCTACCTTCTCGGTGTGAGAAGGGATACAACCCAAGCGATAATGGGCTAAAGCCAAGTCCTTCCAAACCAATATATAAGAAAAGTGTTTGTGTCAAAAGCCACAAACAATGGGTGTTGTTGTGTTATACCAACAACCAACCTCCCCCAAAACCCTCCAAGGCGTAACTCTTGAAGGCTGGCAGACTCCATAACAGAGAGTAGTGCTGCCGCACATATAGCCACCCAAATGGATGCCCTTATTACCAACTTTGTTTAGTAGCCAAAAACCTTCTATTTGTTGACGCAAAAGGTGGGACCTTTGAAGCTGCCCCAATTCATGTGGTTCTTAGAAGAAATAGCAAGGACAATCTTAAGGTTTGGTGGGGGGACAAGCCTTGGGAAACCTGGATCTTGGTATGCATGAGAAGTGTGTGCCATGGAGAGGAGCCAGTGCTACCAGGATCTTGAAGCTATCTACTTTGAATAAGCACGGATAGGGGACTCAACAAATACAATCCTTTCCTAGCCTAGGTTATACTTGTTTGTGATTGTTGTGAGTGTGAGTGACTGCAATTACCATTTTCTTGTCAAAAAACATAAATCAAACATATTTCTTAACAGACATAGTCACTTTTGAGCTTAAACTACCCACATACAAACAACTGGATCACTTTTGAACAATAATCAATCACATTTTGCCTAAACTAGATCACTTTTAAACAACAGTCAGTTACCTTTTACCTAAACTAGATCACTTTTAAACAACAGTCAGCCGCCTCTGGTCTAAACTGCATCACCTTTGATCAATAGTAAATCGCTTATGAGTCAATACTAATCACCTGTAGAAAATTGGCTCACCTCTGGTTAACATTGTAGCCTGTTATCTGAACCAAAACTAGATCACCTTTAAGCTATTACCAGTTGCTTTTGGCCTTTTCTGAGTCGCATATGAGCTATTACCTATCAACTGTGATTAATTACCAGCAACTCTTAGTGACTCAGTTGAATCAGCTACACTTCTAGCTTGCTTAGCCTCAACATTAGCTTTCAGACCTGTCTCTAATTATTAGCAGATACCTAGACTTTGTCTCCTGCTTTGAGTTTACCAACCAATTGAACTTTGTCATCTTTTCATCTTTTTGAGATCCCAAACCAACAAACCAATCATAAAATCACTCAACCTGATCAATCAACAAAACATCATCTTTTGGCTTTAGCTTTAGCAACATTAGCAAAATAGCAACCTTAGCAAACAACTTTTCCCTTGAGTGTGAGAGCTATTCTCTAGGGAAGTCCAACCAACAACAAAGCAACCAAGCAACCCAACAACAAAGCAAATAGCAACCCAACAACAAAACAACCAAACAACCCAACAACAAAGCAAACAACAACCCAACAACAAAACAACCAATCAACCTAACAACAAAAGAAAATAGCAACCAAACAACCAACAAACTATCATCTTTTTGGGTCTCAAAACCTTGACAAGCTGAAGTTGAATTTTCAACATCATTCATCATGCCTCAAACTAGGAGTCAATATAGAGCTGAAATGGAAGCCAAATTGCAAGCTGAGATGGAAGCTAAGATGCAACAATCTAGATCAACACCTCTTAGGGATGTGACTCAATTTACGACTGGTATGCCTCTTCATATGTTTGTGCCCTATGGGTACACCATTGGAGAGTCATCTTCACAAGAAGTGCAACCTCAAACATTTTCAGAGACTTATGAAGAACAATCCCAAGAAGACTTATCAAAATTTCAAGATACACATGTATGGGACCAATTTGAGAGACTTGTTTTATCCCATCCTAATAGTTACTTCTTGCAACTTGCCCGCATGGGAGCTAAATTACCAAGAGATTTTTACATATCTGCTATTAGAGAACATGATCTGAAATGTTGGCAAGAGACACATTATGGCTTCATGATTGTTGTCATTGATGGTAACAAAGTTCATCCCACACATCCGCAGAACATGGTGTACCTATACCGGAAGTCAGATTGAAGAGTGTTGTGGTCCGATAAGTAAGAACAGAGCATGTGGCAAGGTCTGGCAGTCAGGTCCGGATCTCTCAGAGGAAGTATCTTAGTAAAGTGCAGACTTGGGGAAGTCAAGAGGTGTACCTTGACTGATACATTCCATAGATTGAGCCTCTGGTGATGAAAGGGTGAAAAGATATGAGCACCTAAGTGTTAGGTTCCTGTTTGGCAGAGTTGACAGAGGAAGAACTGACCGGCAGAGCATCAAACCTTAATCCGGATGATTTATTAATGGTAATCAAGTTTCTTGAGGTATCATTCATGATTGGATGACATGATTGATGACTTATATAAGTATCTCCTTGATACGCATCACTTGATAAGTAAGGATTCAGCCGACAGACCAGAGTTTTGGATAATATGGACTATTCCGAATGCTGACTAGAAAGGTGTTGAAATCATTGGTACGGATATATATACAAGATGGATTTGGATGCAAAGGGGTGTGTGGTGTGTGTTGTGTATGTGAAGAAAAGCAGAAGCGCATTGTGGAAGCAGTAAGGCAGGTCTGGTATGTGATAGGACAACAGCACAAAAGAAGAGAGAATGAAGTGCAGTAGATAAGTGTATTGAGCCTAACCAGAATTGAATTCCAGCATATGTGGATGCTTCTCATCAATTCAAATATCTTGTTACTATCTTTATTACTTGTAGACAGTGAGTCTCTTGTAGGTAGTGAGCCTCTTGTGAGCAGTGTGCTCCGGTAGTGAGCCCTAACTGGCAAGTGCCATTTTTGCATTTCTATTCTTCTAACAGAGAATACATTCTTGGGTTAGTCACCCTATGGTTTTTCCTTTAACAAGGTTTTCCACGTCAAAATCATTGTGTTATGTGTTTTGACTTTGTTTCTACTTTCATGATTATGGATGCTTATTTGCTTTTATGCTACACTAGTTGTTAAAGAAGAACAAAAAGTCAAATTAATTAAGATAACTGATTCATCCCCCCTCTCAGTTATCAATAATTGGTATCAGAGCTAAGTTCCTCCAAACAGAGCCTAATAGCTTGAGGAAGATCTAGGAATTCAAATGGATGTGTATGGTATGAGGGAACAACTTTAGTCTACCCTAGATGATCTTGAGCAATCTAACTCTGAAGTCAATGAATTAAAGGAAAGACTTAAACAGGCTAATGATTTCATAAATGAACTAAAAGGGAAACTGAGTATCTGTATGAAAAAGAGAAAGGGTCTACTTTAGCAATTGGAAAGTCAAGGTGAAGTCAATGATACAAATGAAGATCTGAAGGAGAAAACTCAGTTATGTGAAAAGTTATCAAAAGAGGTCATTATGGTAAGACATGAAATGGAATCAGGAGTTATGAAATTCACTCAAGAAATTGAAGAGAAAAGAAAAACTGAAGATGATCTAAGACAATCTCTCAAGGAGAAATCAGAAGATTGCCACAAAATGGATAAAATAATCAAGCATCTAGAATCTGATCTTGAAGAAACTAGAGATAATGAAGAACAACTTGAGAATCAGATTGACACTCTTAAAAGGGATCTTCAAATAGCAAATGAATACAAATAGAAATTCAAGGTAAGCTCTGCTCAACTTGAAATTCTTCTTCAAAGCCAAAAGAGGGTAGATGACAAGCAAGGCTTGGGGTATGAAAAAGGTGAAAGCTCTGGATCCGGACAGAAGAACTCCAGATCAGAAAATCTAAGAAACAGGCCTAGAAGACCCCAGTAAGGCAACCAAATGCTCAAAGATATCCTTCCTTCAATGGATATTGCCACAATTGTAATAACTTTGGTCATAAAGGAAATCAGTGCAAAAGAAGAATGAATTAGACTAATTCATCCTTCTCTGGACAGTGCTTTAATTGCAAAAGGTATGGTCACAAAACTCATGTATGCAAATGAACAATTCATTCAATGGTATATGTTTTGCATGCAATAGAATGGGACATATGGCTAATCAGTGTAGATCAAGAGGATATCAGTCAAATATGCAAAGAAATGTTGTTTTCTACAATTGCAATAGATCCGGTCATATTGCCAAATTCTGTAGAAGTAAGAATCGGGACAAAAAGGGTCCGGTGCATCATAATCAAAACCAAGACAAAGGAAAAGGAAAAGTGAATACGGATGAAATTCAAAGAGAGATGAATAAAATATGGGTGAAGAGAAGTACAAAAAATGATGGGGATGGATCCGCACTAGAATATGGTGCTGATATTCCTTCTAGAAACTAAATAGATGAGCTCTAGCTCAAGGGGAGTAACAAAAGAAAAACATTTTCCCCCAGCCAGTCAATAGGTGCCTAAAAGTGGCACATGAAAGGTTGTGGATCAAAGGGTTCTCAGAGAAATATCTAAATAAGCCATGGTAAAGATATGGAATATCCGCAAGAAGTTTTGAAAAGATTAATCTTCCCAGATTGATCTGGTTCTATAGTCATCCGATAAGAACAAGATTTTCATAGTTAGATCCGGTATGATTTGAATTTGAGGTATCTTAATCTGTGGATAAATGGAATGATTGTGAAAGGTAGATAGATTGCTAATATCCTCCGAGAATAACTTTAAGTGCATCTTAGTGATCTAGAAAAATCTCTTAGGACAAGGAGAATAGAGCAACTGGAAAACTTAAGGTATGCATTATTGCAAACAAAATTAGGGTTTGCGGAGAAATAAAAGGGTTCTTCCATTCATCATTTGTACATTTGCACTCGAGAAGAAGAGAAAAGGAGATCTGAAAATAAATTGTCTCAAGCCTCTTGAAGATCAATCACAGAAGTCAATTCTTCCTACAATCTGATTTAGCTCATACCGTGAAACCTAGAAGCATAAAAGGTATTTTCCATTCTTGAATATCTCTCTGTAAATCTTCTTGAAAATGGCTACTCTGAATGTTGTGAAGATTACTGATAGGCCGCACCCTAAATTTAAGAAGCATCCCTACAAATCTCTAGAAGTGGATCCCTCAGGTGCATTTTCCAGCATTCCACATGGTATTTTACATGTAGAAGATGTTAGGATTTACATTCATGCAAATATTGAAGAATTTGGCAAATCCAAGTTAAGGGATATCTATCACAATCAGTTAATAGATGATGCTTTTGAACTCAAACCACAGTACAAGGCTATCCAGGACAATCACTTTGCACAATACATTCATTTCCCTTGTTTTGCAGAAGATGAATGGGTCCGGTATGTTCTGAGTAGAATGCATGACAACTTTGTGTGGTTGATGAGACCATTCAAGATAACCAAGGATGCCATTAGGGCAGTTACCAGATTGTACTCATCCGGTGGGATACCTTCTCTCAAGTCAGTCAAGAATCAGTCAGTGAGTGAGGCAATAGGATCAAAATTTGATAAGAGAGCAATGACAATAGAAGATATCACTGATCCAGATATCAAGTTTGTCTCCATGATAATCAGTTACAAGATATATCATTCCAGCAGGGAAAATTTAGTACCCGAAACTACAATTTACACTACTTATCAGATGCTTAAAGAAAATGTTGACTATGATCTCTGTGAGCTCCTTCTAAACCAACTTTTGGAGAATCTGAAGAAGATAAAGGACAAGAAGAAATCTTTCAAATATGGTGGCTTGATACTCTATCTGTTCTTTTATTACGTGAATGAGCTACCCAGATCTAGTGGTTGGATGTGGCAAAATGACAGACCAGTAGCCATACAAATTAGGGATTATTTGCATGGGCTTGGTGATGCCAAAGCACAAAACATAGCTCTGTGGGGTTACTTCAAAAACTTCCAAAGCTTGATGCAGGCCAGAGAAAGAATCCCCCAATCATTGGTTGAAAAGTATAAGGATACAATATGCTTTATGGTAGAAACTGATTAGTGCCTAATGGAGGCTATGGAAAGGATAGTCTAGATCATGCCAATGGGGTATGAAGTAGATGAGAAAATTGTAGAGCTCCATGTTTAACACATGCTTAGTCAACCCAAGGATCCTAAGGCAGAAAGGTTTGAAACCTTTGAAGAATTAAGTGTCAAGATTCATGTGGAACTTAGACAACTGGAGATGAGGAGAAAAGTGAGAAAAGAAGTAGAGAATGTTGCCAAAAGGTATGGCATATCAAAAGAGGCACTTGATGCAAATAGAGAGAAGAAGGAAAGGGTAGAGAAAGAAAAGGAAGAAGCAAAAAAAGAAAGTACTCCGGTAGAAGCCCCCTCCCGGACCAGATCCTCTAAGAGCTCTGCACCTGCCACCTCTAAGAGCTAGAAAGCATCGAAAGCAAAAGTCCGGAAATTCGGATTGGGAGAGAAGAGAACTAAGACAAAGGCCACAAGGTCTTATATCAATCAGAAGGATGATGAAGAGACAAAATCTGATGAAGAGATCAAGAAGATCAAGAACAAGAAGAAAGTATTCGGAGAATCCTCTACCGGTCTAGACAAGGAAGAAGAAAAGATAGATAAATGTGTTGAGAAGCCTACTCTTGACAATATCATCAAGGCAATTACTATGGATGGAAACCTAAAAACATTAATAGAATTCTATGATGAATGTAGTGAAGCTGACCAGAAGATCCTATAAGATGCCACAGTCAGGTATCTGAATATCTACAACAAAGCTTTCATTGAAATCATATCTCTAATTCCTAAAAGCCTTGAGAAGGAACTTGAAATGAGAAAGAATAATGCCAAAGCAAAGGATATGGAGATCTGGGAATAGACACCCATTCAGCTCTATCCTTCCATCTCTTCTAAGCAAAAGAATATGATCTTAAAAGATTATAAGGATGAGTTCTAGAGCAAAGCTAGAATGAATCAGCTTATGCTTGGAGAAACTGACAAGGTGCCAACAAAAATAGAAGACATCCTTCAAAATGAATACAAAAGATTCAATATTCCTATTATAGACGACTTAGGTGATGATCCCTTGGCCATGGATGACAAAGAAGAATCTACTGAGACAGTGGCATAAGAGGTAAAGGAGACAAGTGAAGAGAAAGCTAAAGACTTAGATTCCTCTACTTCGAAAGAGGAAGTTCATGGAGAAGAAGGCACTTCTCTTCTGGATCCTCCTGTATACTCCGGAATTGAAGGAGAAGAAAGAAAATAAGAGAGCATCAGTCAAGAAAAACAAGTAAAGGGAAGTGAAGAAGATCAAATAGAGAAGACCAAAGATGATAGTGCTAAGGCTACAGAAGGGGAGAAAACTCTATCTCCAATAAGAGACACAGTAGAAGCAGTTAAAGATTTCTTGACCAAAGAAATGATGGAATTTGATGAACCAGAACTGCTTCAAGGTCCATTCAATTTTGATTCCCTCTCCCCGGTTCAAACCATGAAGCTAGCATCCTTTACTCAAGCAAAGGCAAAAGAAAAACTCTTGAAGTCTCACATGGAAGACTGTGAGCTCATAGAAGCTGCATCTAGTGTATTGGAGAAGATCATGCCATCCTTCCAAAAGGATCCTTCATCCTCCACATCTGGTAATCTAAAGTCTCTTGTAAATTCTGTCAACACACATTTTGACTCTTTAGAGAAAGTAGCAGAAGAGAAAGTTTGGAAAGAATTTTTGGATAAGAGATTCTCTAAAGTGCAGGGCCTAATTTCAAATGATAGGAGAGTTGTGGATATTGGGATAAAGAGCTTAGAAAATACTCTCAAAGATGGTAGAGATATATATAAATTTTGTTTATCCTGGTCTAAAGTGACCAAGGACATTGAGAAGAAAGTAAAAGAGCAAGAGGATAAATTGTTAAGTTTATCTCAAAGTTTTGATCCTCTCTCCTCTTCCATAATCAATCAAGAGTGTTAGACTATTGCAGTCACAAATGAAATAAACAATCTTGAGAAGGAAAAGAAAAATAGAATAAACAGGTTAAGTGAACTTAGAGGGATCAATATCCCTAAGTTAGAGGCTATGCATGAAGCTCTAACTGATGCTCAAACAATAGTCCGGACCAGTGATCTGATAGATCTAAAAAGGGCATAAGCTTTTACATTCCTGTTGAGTGGTCACATCTCAATTTTGGACAGGATGAAGCAGAGTTGGGTGACAGAAGTTGTATAGTTGAAGAATACTTTTGCAGATATACTTAAGTATATGTAAGTACAACTTGTATATATACTTATGCGGATATGTATAGATTAATTTTTGAAATTTTTGGGTGTGCAGATTCTACCCTTTGCCATTGATGTCAAAGGGGGAGTGAGGAGCAGTGAAAAATATGGAATCTAGCTAAGGGGGAGCTCCAGTAAAGTGTACATTAGAACAGAGCATCAACCAAGGGGGAGTGTAGTATAACACTTAGTCATTTTTCACTAAGTGTTGCCATCAATGCCAAAGGGGGAGATTGTTGGCAAGAGACACATTGTTGCTTCATGATTGTTGTCATTGATGGCAACAAAGTTCATCCCACACATCCACAGGACATGGTGTGCCTATACTGGAAGTCAAATTGAAGAGTGTTGTGGTCCGATAAGCAAGAACAGAGCATGTGGCAAGGTCTGATAGTCAGGTCCAAATCTCTCAGAGGAAGTATCTTAGTAAAGTGTGGACTTGGGGAAGTCAAGAGGTGTACCTTGACTGATACATTCTAGAGATTGAGCCTCCGGTGATGAAAGGGTGAAAAGATATGAGCACCTAAGTGTTGGGTTCCTGTTTGGCAGAGTTGATAGAGGAAGAACTGACTGACAGAGCATCAGACCTTAATCTAGATGAGTTATTGATGGTGATCAAGTTTCTTGAGGTATCATTCATGATTGGCTGACATGATTGATGACTTCTATAAGCATCTCCTTGATACGCATCACTTGATAAGCAAGGATTCAATTGACAGACCAGAGTTTTGGATAATATGAACTATTCCAGATGCCAACTAGAAAGGTGTTGAAATCATTGGTGCGGATATATATACAAGATGGATTTGGATGTGAAGGGGTGTGTGGTGTGTGAAGAAAATAAGAAGCATAGTGTGGAAGTAGTAAGGTAGGTCTGGTATGTGACAGGACAGCAACACAAAAGAAGAGAAATAATGAAGTGCAGTAGATCAGTGTACTGAGCCTAACCGAAACTGAACTCTAGGATATGTGGATGCTTCTCATCAGTTCAAGTATCTTGTTACTCTCTTTATTACTTGTAGATAGTGAGTCTCTTGTAGGTAGTGAGCCTCTTGTGAGCAGTGTGCTCAGGCAGTGAGTCCTAACTAGCAAGTGCCATTTTTGTATTTCTATTCTTCTAACAGAGAATACATTCTTGGGTTAGTCACCTTGTGGTTTTTCCCTTAACAGGGTTTTCCATATCAAAATCATTGTGTTATGTGTTTTGACTTTGTTTCTGCTTTCATGATTATGGATGCTTATTTTCTTTGATGCTACACTAGTTAAAGAAGAACAAAAAGTCAAATTAATTAAGATAACTAATTCACCCCCCCTCTCAGTTATCAACACTAAACACTCCAGCTATTGTTGCAAAGGGACCATCCACTATAGTCACACCATCCCGTACCATATTACAAACTCCATCTTCTAACCCATCTCTTTCATTGCCTATTGTTACTTTATTTGATCCACCATGCTCAGAGTACACTTTAGAACCTTTGATAACTCCAACCAATGTACTCCCTTTCATTTCACAAAATCTAAACATTCCACCTTTCCATGTCCCCCAACATACTCCTCCCACCATGACCATTTCCATGCCTCAAGTAACACAAGTTGTCCATGTGTCCCAAGTACAAACTCATCAAACATCATAAGCTATCCCCATATCCCATATTCTAGAAGCTTCTCAAGCTATCCATACAACACCAAAAGTCCAAGCTTCACAACCATCGCAATCCACTACATCACATGTGGACACCACATCTCATATTCCTATTGCTACTAATATGATCTCCACTATCTCCACTAATCCATCCAATACATCATACAGTCCCAATATTAGTCTTATTGACATGAGTGACCTGCCTATTATTTCTCAAACTAATCCTAGCACTACAGTCACTTACACTGATCAACTTACATCTGTTCCGCCATCTTCTTACAATCCTTCACAAACCATCAATCCATCTTATACTACCCAAGGTTTGCCTATTGTCACCCAACACATGACATACACTAATCCTCATGTTGTCCAAAATACAAACCCAAGTGTCCATCCTTCTTTTGCATCCACCAATCCTTCCATCACTTACCATGTCACAAATCCAACTCCAAATTCACAACCATTAGCTAATGCCAATCCATCTTCCACTTCTCATGTGATGCAAAATCTTGGTGCTAATTTGTCACAATATACCCAACCATCACTTGTGTCTCAAAGACAACAATCTTCAACCACATATGTGTCGCATACCAATCCTTTGACATACATTATGAGTACAAAAACTCAACAAACGGTCATGGCTTCATATATCCCACAACAGTAACCTCAATATACATCATACCATGTTTCACCCTCTTTGCAACAATGGCAATTATCTCTAGCGGATGTTCAACAAATGATTAACCAAGTAGTAGGACAAAGAAAGAAGACATTTTCCTTAGAAAACATATGTGCTTATCCATTTGACAAGTCACTTCATATGACACCTTTTCCACCACACTTTGAAATTCCACAATTTGACAAGTACAAAGGAAAAGGAAATACGGAAGGCCATCTTAGAGCATTCTTTGTGGCATGTCTCGATGTTGCTCATGATGATACATATCTTTTGAGACTATTTCCTTGAAGCTTAGCAGGACAAGCTCTTGAATGGTTCTCTCATTTACCCCTGGGAATTAAGTCTTTTGTAGAGTTAGCAAATAAGTTTCAATCACACTTTGCTTTTAACATTGAACATGAGGTAAACATGAATGATCTTGTCAACAATAAACAATGCAATGGTGAAGCCTTTTCTTCATTTACTCAATGATGGCATAATATGGCTAGCAAACTATCATGGGAAATACCTGAAAAACAACAGCTCGATATCTTTGTTTAAAATCTCCATCCTGAGCTATCATTCCAACTACAATTGTAAAATGCTAGCACCTTTGACGAACTTTTTTCCAAAGGAGCCATCATTGAACGAGCTTTAATTGCTAAAGGCACTATCAAGATTTTTTGTGATAACAAAGACTATCCTCAAAACTCCAATGATAAGTCTTGCTTTTGGAACAAAAACAAGAATGTTGTCAATGATGATGTTGTGGATGCAAAGAACATACAAACTATGAAAGCTCCCATTAACATTCAAGCTGCTTCTACAACAACACAACCATTTCAATGAACTCGACAACGATAAACTTCAAATCCTCACTGGCAATTTACACCATTAGCAGAACCTATGGAAATTGTCTTTTGAAAGCTTCTCCAAGAAGGTGATATTATGTTACCAGATGCGCCCCCCAATAGTGAACCACTCTTCAAATCTCCTTAGTATAAAGAAAATGAGTATTGATATTACCATAGAGTTAAAGGACACAAAAAAAATGGTTGTATGCACTTAAAGCATGTTATCCAAGATTGCATCGGTCAAGGTTTAATTAAAATTACACTTTCAACCAATCAACCTACACAACAACTGACATCAAACTATAATCTAGATGCTTTCAAGAATCTACTTCCATCTCATGACAAATCAAGTAACCCTCATGTTGGGAATGCCATTCAGTACAACTATGATCATCTACTATTGGCCGCATTGACCATGGTTGCATTTCTACCATTACTATCCAAGGCAAAGCACTTGACTACACTATAACTACTCAAAGAGGTCACGTTCCATTCAAGGAGCACCTATCCATCCTCCTCAACCATCCTCTAACTATAATATCCTTGATCACCTTGGAAAAACACATGCACATATTTCCATTCTTGAGTTGCTTCGCATATCCCCTACTCACAAAGCTATCCTTGACAAAGCCTTACAAGAATCTTTGGTGCCTAACGATATTGATATCACACAATTCCAATCTATGGTCGCTAGCATTGCAGCCCCTTGTCATTTAACCTTTTCTAACAAAGATCTTTAGCCCTCCATTCATCCTTCACACAATGAAGCCATTCACATTGAAGTGTTTGTCAAACAACGATGTATCAAACAAATCTTGGTGGATGGTGGAGCTAGTCTTAATATATGTTCCTTAAAATTAATAAAACAATTGGGATATTCTAAGAAAGATGTTGACACCTCCAAGGTCATTACTATCAGAACATATGATGATGCCGAGAGAGATACTAAAGGGATTATTTACTTGCCTATCCAAATTGGGCTAGTCACTACTGAGACCTGTTGTCAAGTTCTTGATGTTGAGCTTCCTTATAACATCATCCTTGGCTGTCCATGGATACATGCCCTCAAGGTAGTTCCTTCTACATACCATCAATGTTTTAAATTTCCAGATAACGGTGTTGAGATTACTATCCATGTTGATCCCAATCCATTTGAATTTTGTCATGCCTTTCAGGCTAAATACCAAAGTCCAAACTGTTGCAAGTATGAGGTTATCCAGTATTGTCATTGATGTCAACATACTCATATTGCATTAACAAGAAGGATTTGATGAGCTGTGTGCTGAGGATATTGAGAAAATTAGTCTCAGTCAGGAACAGTGAAGAACAGTGATGAGAAGAAGGTAAATGTACTATATAGGATGAGAACCGGAGGATGCGGATTAAAGGGTTAGTAGATATGAGTCTTGAGATGCTACAGTTAAGATTTCTGAGGTCCGCATGAAGATCTGAAGGAGTCGTGGCTGCCGGTATAGAACCGGGTCCGGCAAGTATCCAGAGGTGACAGAGGATCACAAAAAGGTCCGGTGAGGTCCGGAATTGTATTATCCTAATCTACGGATTGGAAGGAGTGTTTGGGATGTCCTTATGATGTATCATCCTGATTTGTGTATGATTTGGAGGTCCGGAAGTACCTCTTGCATTGTGACAGTGGCGACAGACTGTGTTCTTGAAGTTTCGGATGAGGAAGACGAGAGATCCCAGTAAGCAGAGGAAGTGCGGATGTATCCGGACATTCAGACAGGCTTGTGAAGGTTCTTGGATCATGTTTAGGTTTTGTTGTTGGTCCGCATTGATAGTAGAGCCCGGAATTGAAGTTATTCTTCCGGATGAAGTTCTTGCTCTGTGTAGCCGACCGGATGAGTTGTTCATCCTGCGAATGTTCTTGTGATGGCCGACCGGATGTGTTATTCATCTTGCGGATACTCCTATGGTTGTTTGCCGACTTAGATGTTTGTTCCTAAGTCGATGTCTTGTATAAATAACGGTTTGTGAGTCCATTTCAGAGTGTGGTGTAAGGATGAGCATGGTATAGCGAAGAAACGTGCAAAAGGCAGAGCAGAGATTGTTGGGCTTAATTGGAACTGATCCGGACATGGTAGAGATGTCATTCTCCAGTTCAAGACTGTGATTTTCATCACTTTGTAGACAGTGTGTCTCCTTGTAGGCAGTGGGCCTCTTTGTGAGCAGTGTGCTCGGGCAGTGAGCCCTTATTGGCATGTGCCATTCATCTTTCCTTTATTCTTCTAACAGAGAATAATTCTTGGGTTAATCACCCCGTGGTTTTTCCCTTAACCGGGTTTTCCACGTCAAAATCTTGGTGTTCAATGTGTTGATGCTTATCTGCTCTTGTGTTTATGTATTATGCTTCCATGGATGATTATTTGATATGCTGCTAACTAACAACAGTGAGTTAAGTGTTTGAATGAGAAGAAGTTTTATACAACTGATTCACCCCCCCCTCTCAGTTGTATGCCCTAGATCCAACAATTGGTATCAGAGCCAAGTTCCTCTGACAAGAGCTTAACCGCTTGAGGAGATCCAGGATGTCGTCATACAAGAAGGATAGTCCGAAGTTCGATGGAACCAACTTCACTCTCTGGAAAGGTCGCATGAAGTGTCACTTGGAATGCATGGGAAAAGCATACCTGGGTATGATTTCAAAACCATATGTACCTCCACAAGGTGGTCTGACAACTCTGAATGAAATCACAGAAGCTGAAAACAATCTGCGGACCAAGGAAGCTCTTCTAAGCGCATTGAACGACTCAGATCTCTCGAATGTCATTGACCTACCCACTGCATATGAGATCCTAACTAAACTGGAACTTTTGTATGAAGGAGATGAGTTTGTCAAAAGTGCAAGGTTGCAAAGTCTGAAAGGGAAATTTGAAAGATTGAAAATGAGAGATGATGAAAACATCACTACCTTTATGCCAAGAGTAAATGAGCTGGTATGTGGAATCAGAAATGCTGGTGGAACTTTAGATGAAAATGAGATTGTCTGCAAAATCCTAAGATCCCTTCCTGCTGCCTACAAAATCAAAGTTGCTGCCATTGATGAATTCAGAGCCCACACAACTGTCACAAGAGAACAACTGGCTGGCAAACTAGCTGCATTTGAAATGACCGAGTTTGGAGATGATCCTCCCAAGACTGAATCTGCTTTCAAAGCCAGTGCCTATGTAAAAGGCAAACAGAGATTTGATCCGGGTGAAAACTCATCAAAGAAAATGTCATGGTATGATCAAGCAAGAAGAGACATGGAAGAAGAAGAAGCAGAAACAGCTCAACTTGAAGCCCTCATTGCAAAGAGACTGCCAAGAGATCCGGTAAGTATGAAGGAAAACTACCCTTTAAGTGTTTCAACTGCAATAAGATTGGTCATTTTGCCTCAAGATGTCCGGAGAGATCTGCAAGATCTAATACTCACAGACAAAGGTTTCAAAAGAATTGCTATTATGTTCATGAAGAAGATGACAATGAAGGAGTAACAGATGATGAATCAGAACCAGGAAGCAAATCCGGAAATGAGTGGGTGTTTATAGCCATCAAGGAAGAAGATCCCTTGCTCTCTGAATCTGTCAATCACAAAGTGTTGAAAAAGCCTTGGCTGCTCAAGTAGAAGAAAAGGATGACTGGGTTATTGACAGTGGATGTTTCTCACCATATGACTGGTGACAAGAATAAGTTCTTAGACTTGGAAAGATATGAAGGAGGAATGGTAAAGTTTGGTGACAATTCTGCTGGCAGAATCAGAGGTAGGGGAACTATTTCCTTTGATGGTAAGAGCAAAACAGGAAATGTACTGTATGTTGAAGGATTGAAGCACAATCTTCTCAGTGTTGGTCAGTTAGTGGACAAAGGCTATGATCTCCGGTTCAAGAATGGAAAATGCAGAATCTTTACAAGCTCCGGAACTGAAATTGCATCCGGTACTCAGACAAGAGGTAACATCTTTCATCTGGTTGGTTCAAATAAAAGTTGTTTGTTTGTTCAAATTGATCAGAGTTGGTTATGGCATAGAAGAATGTGTCATGTAAATTTTGATAACATCATCAAAATAAGCAATACTCAGGCTGTGAGAGATCTTCCAAAGTTGATAAAACCTACAAATAGTGTGTGTAAAGAATGTCAGTTAGGCAAACAAAGCAGAGTCTCTTTTAAAAGCAAAGATCAGTCTTCTACCAGATTATTGGAATTAGTACATACTGATCTATGTGGTCCAACAAGAATCAAGAGTCTGCAAGGTGATAGATATTTCATGTTGTTAATTGATGATCATTCCCGGATGATGTGGGTTACCTTTCTAAAAGAAAAATCAGAAGCTTTTGAGAAGTTCAAAATCTTCAAAGCTATGGTGGAGAATCAAACCGGATTGAAACTAAAGTGTCTAAGGTCTGATAGAGGTGGTGAATTTACATCTGGTGAATTCATTGACTTTTGTGAGAAACAGGGTATAAGGAGACAGTTGTCTGCTCCTAAGACTCCACAGCAGAATGGAGTAGTTGAGAGAAAGAACCGGACCATCCAGGAAGCTGCTAGGACAATGATGTTGGAAGCAAATGTTCCTCGAATGTTTTGGAAAGAAGCTATCAGCACTGCAGTCTACACTCTCAATCGAGTTCAAATCAGAAACAACACCGGTAAGACCCCCTATGAACTCTGGTTTGGCATCACTCCTACTGTGAAATATTTCAAAGTATTTGGTAGCAAGTGTTATATTAAAAGAGATGAAGATCTAGGAAAGTTTGATGCTAGAAGTGATGAAGGAATTTTCTTGGGCTACTCCACTCAAAGCAAGGCATACCGGTGTTACAATAAGAGATTGAGGAAGATGATAGAAAGCACCAATGTGAAGGTTGATGAAGGAATTGAGAAGCCTTCAAGATTTTATGAGTTTGATGAAGATGACCAAGACAGTGCTCAAGGACCTCAATCCTCTCCGGTGAGACAGAGTCAGCCTGATCCGGTAAATCAGGAAGAAGAGTTAGATTTGAATGAGGCTGATCAAGAAACAGCAGTGCTGGATACTCCCAAAATTCCAAGGTATATAAGACTGAATCACTCTGAAGATCAGATCATAGGTGACAGAAGCAAAGGTGTACAAACTAGAAGGAATATTGCTCAAGATCAGAATGAATGTTGTCTGATTTCAAAGATTGAACCTAAAACAATAAATGAAGCCTGCAATGATGAAAACTGGACCAAAGCAATGGAAGATGAACTGATGCAAATTGAGAAAAATCATACTTGGGATCTTGTTCCCAGACCTAGAGACAGGAATGTAATTGGAACCAAGTGGGTCTTCCGAAACAAACTAAATGAAGCTGGTGAAGTAATCAGAAACAAAGCTAGATTGGTCTGCAAGGGCTACTCACAAATAGAAGGAATTGACTTTGAAGAGACTTTTGCTCCGGTAGCAAGAATTGAAGCAGTCAGATTACTTCTTGCATTTGCTGCCTTCAAAGACTTCAAGGTATATCAGATGGATGTCAAGTCTGCCTTCCTAAATGGTGATCTGGAAGAAGAAGTCTACATTGAACAACCGGATGGATTTCAATTGTCTGATAATAATGATATGGTCTGCAAGTTGAAGAAAGCTTTGTATGGATTGAAGCAAGCCCCAAGAGCATGGTATGAAAGGTTGGATAAGCATCTTGTGCAGATTGGATTCAACAAAGGTACTGCTGACAGTAACTTATATTTCAAAATTGATCATGAAAACATTCTGATTGTTGAAGTGTTTGTGGATGATATCATTTTTGGAGGAAGAGATAGTATGTGCAAAACTTTTGCAAACCAGATGAAAAGTGAGTTTGAAATGTCTATGCTTGGTGAAATGAATTTCTTCTTGGGTCTGCAAATTACTCAAACAAAAGAAGGGATCTTCATCTCTCAGACCAAATATGTGAAAGAATTGTTAAAGAAATTTGGTATGGAAGACTCAAAACCTATGAACACTCCTATGGCAACCGGATGTAAGTTAAGCAAAGATGATGATTCTCCAAAGGCAGATCAGACAAAGTATAGATCAATGATTGGTGGATTGTTGTATCTCACTCAAACTAGACCAGATATAATGCAGGCTGTTGGTCTTGTGGCAAGATTCCAGGCTGATCCTAGAGAATCTCATGTTATGGCAATCAAAAGAATTTTTAGATACTTGAAAGGAACAGTTGAGTATGGTCTATGGTATCCTAGAGATCCGGATTTCTCTCTTCATGCTTACACAGATGCAGATTGGGTAGGAGATGTGGATGACCGGAAGAGCACTAGTGGTGGAGCATTCTTTTTGGGAAAGAGATTGGTTTCTTGGCTAAGCAAGAAACAAGATGCAATATCTCTGTCTACAACTGAAGCAGAATACATTGCAGCAGCAGGTAGTTGCACTCAAATCCTATGGATGAAGCAGATGCTAAGAGACATCAAAGTTGAATATGAGGAGCCTATCACAATTTTCTGTGATAATTCAAGTGCAATTAATATTTCCAAGAATCCGGTATTGCATTCTAAGACTAAGCACATATCTATCAAATTTCACTTCTTGAGAGAACAAGTAAATAAGGAAGAAGTCAGATTGGAGTATGTTCCCTCCAAGGATCAGATTGCAGATATCTTTACAAAACCTCTTCCCAAGGACTCTTTTGAATATCTCCGGGAGAAGTTAGGGGTCATGGCCCCTCCGGTGATGAACTAAGATGCACTGATGTGCATCAGTCCGGTGGCTATCACAGCCATATCTTGTGATCCGGACTAATGGGGAGCTGCAACTAAGGGGGAGCAGCTAGTATGATTCTGATGCATGAGAATTGCAAGTATGAGCCCTTTGCCATTGATGTCAAAGGGGGAGAGAAGACATGTGAAAAACAAGTGGTTGATGATCAAAGGGGGAGCAGTAAAGGAAGAGAAGACATATGAAAAGTCGAAGTTCTTGTCTTAATAGTTTTTCACATCATATGTTGCCATCAATGACAAAGGGGGAGATTGTTGCAAGTATGAGGTTATCCAGTATTGTCATTGATGTCAACATACTCATATTGCATTAACAAGAAGGATTTGATGAGCTGTGTGCTGAGGATATTGAGAAAATTAGTCTCAGTCAGGAACAGTGAAGAACAGTGATGAGAAGAAGGTAAATGTACTATATAGGATGAGAACCGGAGGATGCGGATTAAAGGGTTAGTAGATATGAGTCTTGAGATGCTACAGTTAAGATTTCCGAGGTCCGCATGAAGATCTGAAGGAGTCGTGGCTGCCGGTATAGAACCGGGTCTGGCAAGTATCCGGAGGTGACAGAGGATCACAAAAAGGTCCGGTGAGGTCCGGAATTGTATTATCCTAATCTGCAGATTGGAAGGAGTGTTTGGGATGTCCTTATGATGTATCATCCTGATTTGTGTATGATTTGGAGGTCCGGAAGTACCTCTTGCATTGTGACAGTGGCGACAGACTGTGTTCTTGAAGTTCCGGATGAGGAAGACGAGAGATCCCAGTAAGCAGAGGAAGTGCGGATGTATCCAGACATTCAGACAGGCTTGTGAAGGTTCTTGGATCATGTTTAGGTTTTGTTGTTGGTCCGCATTGATAGTAGAGCCCGGAATTGAAGTTATTCTTCCGGATGAAGTTCTTGCTCTGTGTAGCCGACCGGATGAGTTGTTCATCCTGCGAATGTTCTTGTGATGGCCGACCGGATGTGTTATTCATCTTGCGGATACTCCTATGGTTGTTTGCCGACTTAGATGTTTGTTCCTAAGTCGATGTCTTGTATAAATAACGGTTTGTGAGTCCATTTTAGAGTGTGGTGTAAGGATGAGCATGGTATAGCGAAGAAACGTGCAAAAGGCAGAGCAGAGATTGTTGGGCTTAATTGGAACTGATCCGGACATGGTAGAGATGTCATTCTCCAGTTCAAGACTGTGATTTTCATCACTTTGTAGACAGTGTGTCTCCTTGTAGGCAGTGGGCCTCTTTGTGAGCAGTGTGCTCGGGCAGTGAGCCCTTATTGGCATGTGCCATTCATCTTTCCTTTATTCTTCTAACAGAGAATAATTCTTGGGTTAATCACCCCGTGGTTTTTCCCTTAACCGGGTTTTCCACGTCAAAATCTTGGTGTTCAATGTGTTGATGCTTATCTGCTCTTGTGTTTATGTATTATGCTTCCATGGATGATTATTTGATATGCTGCTAACTAACAACAGTGAGTTAAGTGTTTGAATGAGAAGAAGTTTTATACAACTGATTCACCCCCCCCTCTCAGTTGTATGCCCTAGATCCAACACAAACTGCATTCCTATCAACACCAAGGCATATCCATCTTCATCATATGTAGATCCATCTGATCTCCTCAAGCCATCATCTAGCAAAGCCACTTCCAATCTCCATATCAAGTACACCGAACACAGTCCTGGTGAATACACATTGCAAGAATCTTGTTGTGTTGGCACCCTTCCCTTGTCTCCCAAATCTCATGGTAAACCTTCTACATCCAAGCCACCTTCATCCCCAGCTATCATCAAAGCCCCACCCACAATATTCATTAAATGTGGATTCCTGGATGATGAAGACATTGATGATATCAACTCTTGGATATTCTTTGATGAAAATGACCAAGTCCAACTTGAAGTGGAGAGATATAACAATGGGTTCCATATCATAAAGAATATGGGCTACAAAGGACATGGTGGATTGGAATCATAAGAACAAGGACATATTGAACCCATTGTTGTGTCTAAGAAGTTTAATAAGCAAGGCCTTGGTTATCAGCTGGAGGGACCTTGTTCCAAAGACATTAAGTGTATTTCTGATATGGATGCTAGACCTTCCTCGACAGGAGAGACTTCTAGTTCATATACCATCAACAATTCCTCCCTTCATATTACTGACCTTTTTCAAGAAAACTCCATCTTCATGATTTCCACAACCTCCTCTAGCCATAACCATTCCTCCGTTACCCTTTCACTTGTATATCTTGACCTTGTTGATTGGGACCAACAGGAGGCACCGATATTAGATACATTTGAGAATGATGAAGCTATTGCAGAATTCATGGGCTTATGACAAGGCATTCCATTGGGTGATCACAAAGCAGGTTTCATGATGGATCTACCTAAACTAGAATATTTTGGTGGAAGTATCAAATCCTTCAGTTGCAAAAGTGAAATAAACAAAATCAAACAAAATAGGTCACTAGGTGAAAACTGAAAGGCACCTCTTGACCATGAAAAAGTAAAAATAAAGGACATATCTGAAGGTGAAAACCTCTCTGAGGCACCTGAGGATGGGGGATTTGATCTTCCTATTACCACTGATTATCATGCAAAATCAATAGTACTAGTTGAACAATCACAAGACATGAACTTGGGTACAGAGCAGAATCCAAAGATCACTTTTTTGGTAGCATCACTATTAGAGCAAGAAAGAAGAGACTTCACAACATTTTTTATAAAAAGAGCTATAAATTTTGCATGGACTTATGCTGACATGTCGGGTCTAGATCCATCACTTGTGGTACATCACCTAGCAATATCTCTTAATGCAAAACTTGTTAAACAAAAATTGCGCAAAATGCATCCGCAAGTAGCTTTATTGGTCAAGGCAAAGATTTAGAAACTATTAGAAGCAAAGTTCATAAAGCTTATTGATTATCCAAAATGGGTTTCAAACTTGGTACCTATAGCAAAACCTGATGGATGAGTTCGTTGTTGCATAGACTTTAGAGATCTTAATAAAGCATGTTCCAAGGATGACTTTCCATTACCAAGCATAGACAACATTGTAGATCTCATAATTGGACATGAAATGCTATCTTTGATGGATGGATTTTCAAGATATAACCAAATTAGAATAGCAGAGGAATATCAAGATAAAACATCATTTATTTGTCCATGGGGCACATACTGCTGGGTTGTAATGCCTTTTGGTCTCAAGAATGCTGGAGCTACTTATCAAGGAACCATGATAGTTATTTTTCATGACCTTTTTCACACTATCATGGAAGACTATGTTGATGATATCCTAGGAAAATCTAAGACAAGAGAAAGACATCTACAAGTATTAGCACAAATCTTTGATTGATTAGAGAAGTATCAAGTTAGACTAAACCCAAAGAAATGTGTATTTGGCATAACATCTAGAAAATTGTTGGGATACATTGGGTCTCAATGAGGGATAGAAGTGGACCCAGCTAAAGTAAAAGCTATCATGGAAATTCCTCCGCCAGCAAATCTCAAGCAGCTTCACAGTCTACAAGGGAGGTTACAGTCCATCCGTAGATTTATATCACAACTAGTAGACAAATGTCATCCTTTCCAACATCTTCTTCGTAAGGGTGAACCTTTTAAGTGGGATGAAAAATGTCAATAGGCTTTTGATAAAATAAAGGAATATCTAGCAACACCTCCTGTGTTAGAACCTCCTATGCTTGATCACCCATTATTGCTCTACATATCATCATCAACAACAATATTGGGTGCCCTTCTAGCTCAACATGATGATTCAAGGAAAGAACAAGCCATCTATTACATCAGCAGAACTCTTGTGGGATATGAACTTAATTATTCATCTATGGAAAAAGAATGTTTAGAATTAGTGTTTCCTTCCCAAAAGTTGTGACACTATATGTTGAACCAAATGACAAAACTCATATCTAATGTTGATCCACTCAAATATCTTCTCTCCAAAGCAATCCTCATGGGAAGATTAGCAAAATGGGTTATGATCTTAAGTGAATTTGACATACAATATGTGGATCACAAAGCCATAAAAGGACAAGTCATCATTGATCAATTAGCTATAGCACCCATCACAGATATTCACCCAATATATCCAGAATTTCCTGATGAAGGGTTGTTCAATTTAACTTTCCCAACATGGTGGCAGCTATATTTTGATGGATCTTACACACAACATGGATCAGGAGTAGGGATATTATTTGTTACCCCTCAAGGAGATTGTATACCCAAATCATACAAAATTACATTCCCATGTACCAATAACATAGCAAAGTATGAATCTTTAATCATAGGATTACGCATGGCAGTACAATGGGCTATCAAATAGTTACAAGTCTTTGGCAATTCTCAACTGGTTATCAAACAATTCTTAGATGAATATCAAACAAAAGATGAGAAGCTTCTTCCATACAAGGTAATGGTTGATGATTTTAAAAAGTACTTTGACAATATCACCTTTGAACAAATCCCAAGGCTATAGAACAGAGCAGTAGATGCCATGGCTATGATTGGGTCTCTTCTAGACATGCCATCTAATACACATAAATGTGAGTTTCTAGTTGAACAACTTCTGATTCTAGCATTTGAAGTACCACAGTCTGAGCTTATATGTGAAATTGTTGGTCCCAATTCACCGTGGTACGAGGACTTATATGAGTATCTTTGCAATCAAACATTTCCATTTCAACTATCTAATACCCAACACAAAACCTTTATCCATCAAGCCTCTCATTACACTATCTTAGGAGACACCCTTTATCTTCGGAGTCTTGATTCTGAGGAAGAATAAGTGGCCTTACATGATGTACATGAAGGTGTCTATGGCTCACATTTCACTGGCCCTGGCCTTGTTAAGAAACTGCTACAAACAGGATACTATTGGCCAACCCTGGAAAAATATGCACAACAATTCACAAAGAGATGTGTACAATGTCAAAAACATGGAAATTTAATGCATGCACTAACACGAGCTTCAGCCTATCACTACTCCATGGCCCTTCTCATAGTGGGGATTTGATCTCATAGGTAAAATCCATTCTACTTCATCAAATGGTCATAAGTTCATTATCACTGCCACTGTATATTTCACAAAGTGGGTGGAGGCCATACCAATGACTTATATCACTAGAAAGAAAATATCCAAGTTCATCCTACACTATATCATTTGTTGCTATGGAGTTCCTCAAGCTATTGTCATTGATAATGGTCATCCCTTCAAGAACCAAGGGGTTAGAGATTTTTGCAACAAGTTCCATATCCAACATCAATTCTCTACCCCTTACTATCCTCAAAGAAATGGCCAAGCTGAGGCTTCTAACAAAATAATCATCAAGATTCTCAAAAAGATAGTTAATGAAGCTGGTCATGATTAGCATTTACAACTTCATCCTGCATTATGGGCATATAGAACAAGTATCAGAACTCCCACTAGAGCTACACCATATGCTCTTGTGTACGACATTGAAGCTATCTTACCTATTGAGGTCAAGATCCCCTCACTACGAGTATCTCTATAGCATACCATCTCAGAGGAAGAATATCAAGTATCTAGACTCCCTAATCTTGAGCTACTAGATGAACATCATCTTATAGCACTCAACCATCTCCAAGTCTATCAAAACTATCTATGCCACAGCTACAACAAAAAAATTAGAGAATGTAGATTTCAAGTTGGAGATCTTGTCCATAAAGAGAATCAAAGGAATTAGCAACATCGTGAGAAACAGGGCAAGTTTGAACCAAATTGGCTTGGTCCTTTTATCATCACAGTAGTTTATGGATCAGGAGCATATACTCTCTCAACACCTAAAGGCATTCCATTGGATGAACCAGTCAATAGCATCCATCTCAAGAAGTTTTATCCATGAATATTAGCTATCCTAAAAAAAAATCCATCAAATAGTGAAATCCACTTTGTGGCACTTTGGATAACAAAAAAAAATAGTATAAGATAAATAATTCATCCTCTGGTGAAAACCTAATAAACAGGCACCTTGGATAAGTACCATAGTGAAAACCTGGCAAACAGGCACTATGTGTAGTGACCAGCCTCCATTATCTGCTTAGTTTGTTTGATCACCACTCTTCCTAGCATACTTCGTCATCTTATCCTACATAATCCATATTATAATCCACATTTCATCGTAATAAACATCTTTTCCATCTTCGCCTTTGTCAATGCTAGCTATCATATTTTGACATTGTTGCGATAACTATATCTTTTTGGCACCTTAGCCTCTTGTCCGCACACACTATCCATTGTTGCTTCTCCATAATAAACCTCATCCTGCACTGGGTGCACTTGTCGAGCCTTATTTGGAAGTGGATACCACCAGCTCTAGCTCATAACACAGCGAACACCTTAGCTCACAACACAGCAAACTTTCAACTTCAACCATAGAATTCATCCAACGTCAAACATGGCAAACATTTGCAACTAGGATTCATATCTTCACAATCAACTCAAGCTCAACCAACATCCAAAAAAATCAAAAACATCACCAACGCAAGCATCCAAGCAATAAAGTTGATTCTTTCAACATCACTCACCAGCGTAATAAGAAAGAACTACATCCTAGCTCTATCGTTAAAGCCTTGATCCCATGGATACAAGGTATGTAGGCAATCTAAGATGCAAAGGAAGCACTCTAATTCAGGCTAAGATGATAGCCCTCTTTTCATCATCCATCTTCCATCTTTCTTCTAATCATCCTCCAATCTTTCATCTCACATTCTTCTATCTTTCATCACTTACATCATCAATAAAACCCAGAACTACATATTCATCATGTCTTATCATCATCATAAATGTGCTTTGATCCTATGGATATAGGGTATGTATGCAGTCTGGAATACGAAGGAAGTTTCTAGTACTCAAGCATAGACAATCCACCCCATCTTCTTCATCTTCTCTCATCTTCCATCTTCTTCTCTTTGATCAGCTCAAGTAGGAAGTAGACTATGTGTATACTAAAATCTCAAGCACTTTAACCAATAAAGAATAAGCTAGAAGCTATTTGTCTGCATGCCTTAAGCCAACATTTGCTATAGCATTTTATCAACATCTTTAGCCTTCAACAGGATGCAGCTTTCCTCTTAATAAGGTCCCAGCTTAAATCCATCTAAGAGCACCTAAATTTGGCAAGAGAACGTGATGACATTATCTTTTGTTTTATCTTTTGATTTATCTTTTTGTCCCTTTTCTATGCCTAATCAAGACTACCTTGATTTATCTATATCTTGGTATGTTGCGATGAAGTATGGAATGGGGCATGGTCATATTGCTTTCATATGCCATGTCAGCGGGATGATCTTATCCTCTTCCAGAGCATATTGGTATCTTGTATGTGTTGGGATTAGAATCTTACATATCAATATCTCTAGCATCTGAGAAGCTAAACAATCTCTTATGCCCCTGAGACTATTCTATGCTAAGACTAGCTCCATACATATAACCAACAAGGTGTCACTATGTGTAGTGGAGATAAGCTCAAACCATTCCTTGTAGCATCAAAGTCCATCTCGAAACACTAGCTACTATTCATATCATGTGTATGTTGGCTCAACATCTTGACCTTATACATTTAGACAAGATTGTAGTACGCTAGTTTTTGCATTGGATATCTCGACACCTTGGTCCTTTATACCCTGGTGCATAACATCCATATGCTATATCAAATATAAGGATTGCATTTCTTTACTTTTGAGCAATTACTTTAAAAGTTGTCATATCATCTATCCATTCCATCATAAACCTCTATAGTCCTCAACCAAGATCAATCATCTTTCCTTCATCTTCATCCTCTAAAGTCGACCTTGTATCTAGCCTTTCATCCTATTGTGAGTCAACCCAGCCCTTCCTAGTCAGCCTGGCTCACCTCTCGTGGGGGCATCACCTACCAGTTACACTAGGGCATAACTTTGTTTATCAAGCGAATATCGTATCTTCTTTGACATAATGCTCTAACAAACATTGTATCAAAGAGGGGCAAAATGTAGACACCCAAAATTAACCTAATTATCATTAGCATTCAAATATCGCATTATCTACCATCTAAATTTGTCTAACACACTTGAGCAATTTCAAAGCACTTATTTCTTCTATTAATTAAATAAATTTATATTTATTTAATTAATTCATTAGCTATTTCTTCTATTTTCTCTAATCTATAATTAAACAATCTTTAATTATTTAATTGTCTTATTTCTATCTATTTTAATTAAATAAATCTTATTTATTTAATTAAAATTCTTTTCACAAACCCACTTTCCAATTAATTAAATAAATTTTATTTATTTAGTTAATTTCTCTTAACATTTATCTTCATGAGCCGACATGTGTGCCTCTTTCATTTAAAAAGATAAGTGGTACTACATCTTTTATTTAATATCTTTCACATGTAGTACTTTTTATGTCCATGGTCACACATAAGCCTTACCTTCCCTTCCACTTGTCATCTTCATATTCACCTATGTCTATCATTTAATCTTAGCCATTCACATAGCCACCAAATCTCCACCGTTGATTGATTTTGGTTGAGTTCTATATAAACACCCTCTCATTCCATACTACAGATATCCAGCATTCATATAGCATCTACATTATCATCCTAAGCATATTGAGCACTTTAGCATCCATCTAGCATATTATCCTTATCATCCATCCATCATGGCAGCTTTTATCTTCATAATTGTTCATTGTTGAAGAAGCAATCCACATTATACACAAGGAATCATACAATCTAGGTGATATTGTTCCTGAATTTCATGCTTTTGATTTCATTTGGATTAGATTCTTTGATGATGGTAGGGTTAGGTTTTCATGGCTATGCCTGATCTTATTAACCTAATTTTTTACCTATCACAGATGGAAATGATGAAAACAATACGAATCTAATTGGATGTTGTCGAGAAAGATAGGTGAAGAGAATTGACACCTAGACCTAATGTTGAAAGTGATGATGAAGAGAAACTTCAATCTGTTGAACAATTTGGCAAAATCCTAGGAGGTGATGAAGAAGAAGAATCAGATCAAGTTAAGATGTTGCGAGCTATTTCAAAGATTGGAAAGAGACCTAGAGTTTTTTGTACAGAATTACACTAGCAATTTGAACCCTAAAGAGTTGATTGACTAGATAAATGACATGGAAGAATACTTTGAATATGAAGAAGTTGAAGATTTAGAGAAGGTGAAATTTGTAAAGACAAAGTTGAAAGGACATGCTGCTATATGGTGGAAAGAAGTTTAGTTGGATAGAAATAGAAGAGGAAAAGAAAAGATTAAAAAATGGGATAGAATGGTGACAAAATTGAAGAATCAGTTTATACCTACTAACTATGAGTTGGAGTTGTTGAACAGATTGCAGAACCTGAGACAAAATGAGAAATCTGTGAAGGAGTATACTAAAGAATTTCATAAGATGATTATAAGGATAACACATAGTGAAGAAAGCAAAGAGAAAGTGGCTAGATACATCAATGGACTGAGATTGAACATTCAAGAAGAATTAAGTTTGGTGAGGACGACATCTTTGGAAAAGGCATATCAGTTTGCCCTAAAAGTTGAAGAAAAGTTGAATAAGAGACATGATCAGAGATAGAGAGGTAGAGGAGGTAAATTTCAATGAGGTGAAACATTTTCTGGAGGAGATAGGTCACATCCAGAGTAGAACAAGTTTGATAGCCCATTTAAGAAGGATGACAGAGATAATAATGCTTACTGGAAAGATGACAGAAACTTTTACCGAAGAGGAAACCCTAGTGCATACCAGAATGAAGGATACAAAAGAGAAGTAAGAGGATTTGATAAGAGAACATTTAGGGGCACTTGTTTTAAGTGTGGTGGTGAAGGACATAGAGTATTTGAATGTAATCAAGGGAGTACAAGCAAGCGAGCAGAGAATAGTGGAAGAGCAGCCTATGTTGAAGAAGAGCATGTTGGATCACTGAGTTTAGTTGGTAAGCCAGAGAAAGGAGAATCACTTGTGATGAGGAGAGCACTATTTCAAGAAGCAACAAATGAAGAACCACCACAGAGGAAAAGTTTGTTCAGAACCAGATGTAAATCAGGAGGTAAATGTTGTAAGGTTTTTATTGATAGTGGTAGTTCAAATAACCTAGTTTTAGAAGAGATGGTGACTAAGCTGAAGTTGGAAAGATTGAAACACCCTAAGTCCTATTAGATAGCATGGATTTAGGATGATCATAAGGTACTGGTGAGTGAACAATGTTTGGTGAAATTTCATATTGGCTCTTACCATGATGAAGTCTTGTGTGATATTATGCCTATGGATGTATGTCGTATTTTGTTGGGTAGACCTTGGCAGTATGATAGAAAAGCTATACATGATGGGAGAAAGAATACATACACTATAACAGTAAATGAAAAGAGAATTACTTTGATCCCTTTAGAAGATGATCCTAAGAGTGAAGTGTGTGGAAATGATAGAATCTACTTGGTAGATGGAAGAAAATTTCTGGATGGTTTGAGACATGAGAATATGTGTTATGCTTTGATTCCTAAGAAGCCTGAAACATTGAAGAAGGAGACCAAAGAATCACAACTAGAGGAGATAACAGATTTGCTAATAGAGTATGAAGACATCATATCAGACAATGTACCTGAAGGATCAAGCCACCTATAAGGAGTATCAATCATCACAGGGATATTATACCTAGAGGTAGTTTGCCTAATAAAGAAACACATAGAATGACACTGGTAAAGAATTAAGAATTGAATAGACAAATACAAGAATTGTTGATGAAAGGTTTGATTAGAGAAATTTTGAGTCCTTGTGCAGTACTTGCAGTGTTAGCACCTAAGAAGGATGGAGAATGGCGAATGTGTACTAACTCTAGAGCAATAAACAAGATCACAGTTAAGTATAGATTTCCTTTACCTAGGATGGATGATATCATGAATTATTTGAGTGGAGCAAGATATTTCACAAAGATAGATTTGAAGAGTGGATACCATTAGATCAGAATCAGAGGAGATGAATGGAAGACTACTTTTAAGACAATGAACAATTGTATGAGTGGTTAGTGATGCCTTTTAGATTGAAAAATGCACTGAGCACTTTCATGATGTTGATGAATTAAGTCTTGAAGAAATTCTTGGGTAAGTTTGTTATTGTATACTTGGATGATATTCTAATTTTTAGTAAGACTAAAGAAGAACATTTGTGGCATATTAGATAAGTATTCCAGAGACTAAGAGAAGAGAAATTGCTTATAAACATCAAGAAATGTAGTTTCATGAAGGAAGAATTGGTATACTTGGGATTTGTGATTTCTATGAAAGGATTGAAGATAGACACTGAGAAAGTAAGAGCATTTGTTGAATGGTCTACATCAGAGAACATTGGAGAGGTTAGATCATTTCATAGATTAGCTAGTTTTTACTGAAAGTTCATCAGAAATTTTAGTTCAATTTGTAACCCTATGACAGAGACAATGACAGGTGACAGAAAAGACTTTAAGTGGACATCAGGAGCAGACAAAAGTTTTGAAATATTGAAGCGGAAGGTGACAAAGCAACCAGTCTTAGCATTACTGGATTCCAATAAGGTATTTCAAGTTGATTGTGATGCAAGTGGGAGCTCAATTAGAGCAATGTTGAGTTAAGAAGATAGACATGTAGCATATTTCAGTGAGAAGTTGAATGATGCAAGGAGAATATATTTAGTTTATGATCAAGAGTTCTATGCTATAATTCAAGCCTTGAAGAAGTCGAGACATTACTTTTTACCTAAGGAATTTGTGTTGTATACAAATCATCAAGCTTTGCAATATTTGAACAGTCAAGGAAAGTTGAATCAGAGACATATGAGATGGGTAGAGTTCATGCAGAGTTATACATTTGTGCTAAATCATAGGAGTGGAAAATCAAACAAAGTTGTTGATGCATTGAGCAGAAGAAACTTGTTGATAGATATGAGAATTGAAGTGTTAGGTTTTGATGAATTGAAGAACATGTATGAGGGAGACACTAATTTTGTAGAACCTTGGAAAGCATGTAAGGAACCTATTGTGATAGATAAGAGTAAGTGGTTGAATTATTTCATTCAATAAGATATGTTGCTTAGAGGAAATTAGTTATGCATGCCTAGAAGTTCAATGAGAGATAATTTGATAAAAGAGAAACATAGTGGTGGATTGGTAGGACATTTTGGCATTGACAAGACAATAGCTCTGGTGAGTGAAAATTACTTTTGGCCTTAGATACATAAGGATGTTAGGAAGTTTGTGTAGAGTTGTAGAGTTTGTCAAGTTGCAAAAGGAAGTAGTCAGAATACTAGATTGTATAAACCTTTGATAGTACTAGAGGAACTTTGGGAAGACATAAGCATGGATTTTGTAATGGGATTTCCTAAGACACAGAGAGGACATGATTCTTTATTTGTAGTGGTGGATAGATTTTCAAAGATGGCTCATTTATTACCTTGTAAGAAGACATCTGATGCAGTGCATGTAGCAGACCTATTTTTTAAGGAGATTGTGAGATTGCATGGATTACCTAGGAGTATAATTTTAGACAAAGATACAAGACTTCTTGGATATTTTTGGAAGACACTTTGGAAGAAGATGAAGATAGATTTGAAGTTCAGTTCAACATTTCATCCATAGACTGATGGATAGAAAGAGGTAGTGAATAGGATTTTGGGAAACTTGTTGAGATGTTTGGTTGGAGAGAAAGTAGGAAGTTGGGACTTGATTCTTTCACAAGCAGAGTTTGCATACAATAATTCACTAAATAGGAGTACTAGAAGAACATCTTTTGAGATTGTTACTAGAGTGAATCCTAGAGGAGTGACAAAACTGAGAGACATGGGTATGGAAGAAAAGAGAAGTATAGAAATAGAAGAATTTGTAGAACACATGAAGACAGTGCATAATTAGGTGAAGAAGGATTTGGAGGATATGAACAACAAATGTAAGGAGCAAGTAGATGAGAAGAGAAGACATAAGGAATTTGTAATGGGGGATGAAGTAATGGTATACTTGAGAAAAGAAAGATTTGCAGTTGGGACATATAACAGGTTGAAGATGAATAAGTTTGGACCTTGTAGGATACTCAGGAAATTTGATTTAGGAAATGTATATGAAGTGGAGCTACCGGAGACATTGGGCATATCACCTATTTCAACATTACATACCTATACCAGTATCATGAAGCAGAATTTAGTGACAACATGGCAGAGGACTTGAAGAAGCAGTTACCACAACAAGAACCAGAGCAGATTGAAGACATTTTGGACAGTAGAGTTGGACGTAGCACCAGAGAAAGACAATACAAAGAATACCTTGTGAAGTGGAAAGGCAGACTGGAAGATGACTCATCATGGATTTCTCAGGTTGAGGCGGACCATCTTGGTTTTCCCCTAGCCCCAACAAAGTGAGGGACTCACTTTTTCAATATCCCTAGATGTCTGATGCAAGAGCATCCCTAGTTCAAGACCAATCTTGCATCAACCAAAAAACATTTGCATTTCAGTTTGTTTTGTTTCTTTTCATTTTCTAATTCAGTTTAGGCAATTCAATTAGTAGCAGTTTTTGTATTTTGGTTTGCATTCTACCGCAGTTGTACTTTAGATCTTGTAGAGTTGGAATAGCATCTACATTCATTCATGCACAACATATACGAATCTCAGAGCATTTGAATTAGTTAGCAAAAAGCTATTGTTATCTGAAGATCAATTATTTTCTCAAAACAAAGCATCCTGATAACCTCTGATAATTAGCTAAATGAGAAGACTTGCAGAGCACTACTCGACTTTTGGAGCTTAATGACACATCATTCAATGATCTTTGGTTCGTGGTTGACCTCCTCAGAGATTCACACATCATTCCATTCATTTGTGGTGGTGTTCTACATGATTAGGTCTGACCTATCCATGTACACACACTACAACTCTTCATTAGAGTTTGTGATCTTCCTTGGCCGACACAGATGAATCTCTTGTTCCAAAGATGATATATATTGATGTAATAGATCTCTAGGAAATTAGGGAGATAGTTCATGATAATAGTGATAGTTGATAGTTTAGATTTTGTGTGAGGGAAATTCAAAGCTATATCTTGTGCATATTTTGAATTCTAACCTATGAGCCCAATTGTAAGCCTACATGTTGCCAGCCAGTTTGTATTTGAATTCTATGATATACCAAATGACTGAATATGCATTTGTTCTATATCTTTGAGTTGTTTCTTTTGTGTTTACTCTTTCTACATGGTTTGGATAGTTCATTCTGTGAACCCTCCTACTATGACTACACTAGTTCCTGTCTTACACAAAATAATCCAAGAATGGGTATTCCCAATAACTCTTCTTACAGATATCCTTGTTGCAAAACAAATCTCTCCATATCTAACTTCAAACATTTTAATCTATTCCTTGAATAGAAGCAACAAACTAGACATGCAACAAATGTATATTCATGAATTTAGAAACCCTCTGATGCAGAGGTAAAACGAAACGGGAGCTTACAAATGGGAAGGAGGAGTCATTAACACAAATAGCATGTTAAAATCCTATCGGCTTATCATCATCATCATATTTCTTGCTAACACAGACAGCATCATCATATTTTGAAGAGGCATGAAATATCCTCTTGCTGACTACTGTTCACTTCCTTATCGCCTTTCGCCTTTCGCCTGTCAGCAGCATCATGATATTCGGCTAGCGCAAACATCCTCCTGATGTTCACTGTTCATCTTACCGCCAGCCTCTATCTTCATCATCATGATATTCAACATCACCTTCATCAGCAGGATATAAAATATCTAGTTCCTCCGATATATCCTGATGACGACAACTTCAAGCACCTTTCCTTCGATGCTTACGTCACCCCGATATCCGACTACTCAAACAATAGCATCAGGATATGACTTATCCGGTCATATTGAAACATCCTGATGACGTTAACCAAACTTTATGCCGATGACTTACGCCGATGCCAAGACACTTAGCGACAGCAGGATAAACTTGTATAGGGTGATATTCGCAATATCCTGATGACGATGACGTCACATGCACCTGATGATGATGTCACGCAATATCCTGATGATGACCCTTCCGATCCTTAGCCAAAAAAATGAACTTTCACTTCCACATACGATAGCGATATGCGGATGATGGATACACACGAAAGATGATCCTGACGACAATATACACACTGAGTATATATCCGACTTATATCATCCTGATGCACTTGAAACATACAATCTTCGTCAGCTTCATAACCTGATCCAGATAGCGATATACTCACAGATGACGATGTGATTCGCTCCGGTTGGAAAAGCACATGCAGATCCCTGTATATCCGTCCGCTGCATGCAAACTCACATAACCACACAATTTCACAAAGAAAATATGATGATCGGGCCGGATCACCTTCAGATCAAAACTTAACAATTTATCTTCCTGAACCCTAGCACATGAGGATGTTAGGTTGATTCATAGCATGCTACCAACTGATCTCTCAAACAATGAAATGCATAAACAGAAAACTAAAATGCAAACTAAACTATCATACATGACCATTCCACCGATTCATAGAATCAACCGGTGGAAGGGTTGAAAGAATCCATCAACTTGTAATCAGAACAGAAATCAAAACATAAACAGCTGATAAACTAGATAATGCAATTGATGAGATCTTATTCAGATGAAACACAAATGTCCTGAACAATGTTTCACAATGTCTGGACTGATCTCTGGATTTCACTCAATCACCAGTACAACATAACACAACTACTACTCTCATGAACATTATTCATCTCAAACCTTAACTGATCTGAGTTATTTATAGCAATATCCTACGAGTACTACCAACTCGATTCCCAGCGGCTGGAAGCTTCCAAGCAGCTGGGAGAGGACAGCTCAGACTACCTGATCACGAACTCTAACTGTCTACACACTCTGCTAGGCTGATCTAATACATATGCATTGGTCCAATGGACCTTATTACATTATGAAGTCAAACATGCTAAAAATAGACTAATGTCCTGTCATGCGGACAATGAACCTATATTCTGTCTTGTAGGGGTGCTCCTGCACCATACTCCCCAGAAGAAAAAATCTCAAGTCCACTTGAGATGAGAGTATGAAGATCTGCCCCATGTTTCTGGATCTGCTCCTCAGTCATCCAGACTGCTTCAGAATTAGGTTTTCCCTTCCAAGAGACTAGATACTCCAAGTACTATTTGTTCCAAGTCTGTTTGACCACTCTGGTGTCCAAAACCTTCTGCAACTGTGGAGGATCATGCTTGGGAATGTTATCATGGACTGTATCCTGTAGGAGTTCCTGATCTGCATCTGGATAAGACTTGTATGGAGTTAAATCACATACATTGAATATAGGGGACAAACCAAGATCAGGTGGGAGTTGTATCTCATAAGCATTCTGTCCATGCTTGTGCAAGATCTGACATGGTCCAACTTTTCTCTGCATGAGTTTAGTATATTTTTCCTTAGGAAGTCTGTCCTTCTTCAAATGAACCCATACCAAATCTCCAACATCAAACTGAACATCCTTCTTCTTTTTATCAGCATATTCCTTATACTTCAAGGTGGTTTGCTGCAGTTGGGTCTTGACTTGATCATGAACCTCTTTTATGGCTTCTGCAAAAGCTTCTCCTTCTGCACTAATAGGGTCTACTGTAGGTAGATCTCTCAATTCCAAAATTCCTCTTGGATGCATACCATAAACTATCTGGAAAGGTGATTTCCCTGTGCTCCTATTGATAGTATCATTATAGGAAAATTCAGCTTGAGACAGAATATTATCCCACTTTTCTCCATGTTGTTTTGTCAAACATCTAAGCAAATTTCCTAAGGAACGGTTCACTACTTCAGTCTTTCCATCCATTTGAGGATGATATGCAGAGGAAAAAGACAAATTTATTCCAAGTTTCTTCCAAAGAGTTCTCCAGAAGTGACCAATAAACTTCACATCCCTATCTGACACTATGCTCAATGGCAATCCATGGATTCTGACAATTTCCCTGAAAAACAAATCTGTAATATATGAAGCATCAACAGTGGTTTTGCATGGCAAGAAATGTGCCATTTTGCTGAATCTGTCCACTACAACAAAAACACTGTCAAATCCTTTCCTTGTCCTTGGTAAACCCAAGACAAAATCCATACTTATGCTTTCCCATGGTCTGGAAGGAATGGGTAAGGGCTGATATAAACCTGCATTAGTCGACCTGCCTTTAGCTTTCTGACATATCACACATGTCTCTACAAACTTTCTGACATCTGATTGTATCTTAGGCCAAAAGTAATGTCTTCGGACAAGATCAAGAGTCTTATCTAGACCAAAATGACCTGCCATAGCTCCACAATGTTTCTCCTTGATGATGTTTAACCTCATAGAACACCTTGGAATACATAACTGTCCACCTTTGAACAACAATCCATCCTGAATAAAAAATTCAGAGAATTCAGCATGATATTTCTCTCCAAAAGAAGTACATACATGATATATCTCCCCAAAATCTTCATCAGTCTCATACATGGTCTTTAGTGAATCAATGCCAACACTTTCTAACTGAATCTGGTTGACTGTTAGAACTCTCCTTCTCAAAGCATCTGCAACTTTATTCTTGACTCCTTTCTTATGCTTCAATGTAAAAGTAAAAGCTTGTAAGGTTTCTACCCATTTCATGTGTCTGTGGTTCAGCTTTTCCTGGCTGTTTATGAAACTCAGAGCCTAGTTATCTGTGAATACTATGAATTCCTTTGGCATCAAGTAATGCCTCCATTTCTTGAGTGACTGGACTAAAGCATACATTTCCAAATCATATGAGGAATACCTCTTCTTAGCATCATTGAGCTTCTCACTGAAAAATGCAATAGGTCTACCTTCTTGGCTAAGTACTGCTCCAATGGCCATGTGACTGGCATCACATTCCACCTGAAAGATCTTGTTAAAGTCTGGAAGTGCAAGGACTGGCTGCTGTGCCACCCTCTTCTTCAATGTTTCAAAATAATCATCTGCTCTTTGAGTCCAAACAAATCTGCATTTTTGTCCTCCTTTGATGGTATCAAGCATGGGTGCACAAATATGACTAAACCCCCTTATAAACTTCCTGTAGAAGGTTGGTAACCCATGGAAACTTCTGACATCATTCATAGTCTTTGGGGTTGGCCAAGACAATATGGCACTTACCTTCTCCTTATCCATTTGTAACTTTCCTTGTGAAATGACAAAACCCAAATGTGATCTCCTCTTGCATGAACAAACACTTGTCTAAATTTATCATCAGCTGCTCTTCATGTAACCTCTTAAGAACCAAATCTATGTGTCTGAGATGTTCTTCTTTTGTGTTGCTGAAAATCAGAATGTCATCTAGATATACTATGACAAACTTACCAATGAACTCTTTCAAAACCTCATTCATCAACCTCATAAAAGTACTAGGTGCATTAGATAAACCAAAAGGCATAACCTTCCACTCATATAACCCTTCATTAGTTTTGAATGATGTTTTCCATTCATCTCCTGGTCTAATCCTAATCTGATGATATCCACTCTTCAAATCTATTTTTGTAAAATACTTAGCACCTCCCAAACAGTCAAGTAAATCCTCTATCCTAGGGATTGGAAACCTATACCTGATTGTGATCTTGTTAATAGCTCTGGAATCTGTGCAAAGCCTCCAAGTACCTTCCTTCTTTGGTGCTAGTACAGCTGGTACTACACATGGACTTAAACTTTTCCCAATCAGACCTGAATCCAATAATTCTTCAATTTGTCTGGCTACTTCTGCATTCTGTTCTAGAGTTAGCTTATAGGCTGCTTTGTTTGGAAGTGTTGACCCTGGAATTAAGTCTATGCAGTGACTAATATCCCTGACAGGTGGTAGGGATCTTGGCATTCCCTCTGAGATGATACCTTTGTACTTATCCAATAGCTCTTGGATAGCTGGGTCTATGAACCTTTGCTTCTTCTCTTCCTTGACTTCTTGCTGCTGTTCTTTATTCACCCTCATACATGGGATTAGGGCATATGCAACTACACCTTCTGCTGCTACTTCTTTCATGAACTGTTTACCTTCCATTAGCATTATCTTCACCTCTTTTCCTTTGGATTTCTCCTCCTTCTCTGTCAGTGGTAGTAACTCTGTCACCTTACCATCTTTAGTGATTGTATAGGTATTTCTAACACCATCATGTTGTGCCTTCAAATCATACTGCCATGGTCTACCAAATAAAAGATTGCAAGCATCCATCTTGGTAATGTCAAACAACAACTTATCCTTATATGCTCCAATCTGAAATTCTACCCAAGCCTGCTCTTCCACAGTTGTCTGCTAACCTTGGGTAAGCCATGAGACTTTATATGGGGATGGGTGAGGCAATCTCCTAAGCTTAAGCTTTGTCACCATTTCTTCAGACATAAAATTTTCAGTAGAACCAGAATCAATCAAAACTTTACATGCCTTACCTCCTGCTTTGCAAATAGTCCTGAAAAGAGACTTTCTTTGAGGGGATTCTTTGTCAGGTACCTTCATGGTGGTCACTGTTCTTCTCATCATTAGAGACTCTCCACTTTCTGGGTATCCATAATTATCAGGAGCATTCACACTCTGAAAAGAAGTCGAGCCTATCATACTTTGATTATCAGGTTCTTGGATCAGATTTGTTCTCCTTTCTCCTGTTGAGCTTGTGGCCTTTTCTGGACATCTGCTAGCTATATGGCCTTCTTTGTTACAGTTATAACATCTGATGGATCCTCTACCCTGGGATCTTCCTCTGAAAGGTCTTCTACCTCTGAAGTTTCCTTGCTGACTATAATTTTCCTTACTATTGTCATGACTGGATTCTCCTTGATATCCCTGTCCATGTCCTCTACCTCTAAAAGGACCTCTTCCACCCCTTTGTTGTCTTCCTCTTCCTCTATTGTGTTGTTCTTGTTTTCTCTTTAACTTCTCTTCCACTTTCAATGCCAACTGAAAGCATTTCTAAACTGTATCTGGATTATGCAGACTTAAATCTTCCTGAATATTGAACCTCAATCCATTAAGGTATCTGGCTACCTTCTCTTCTTCACTTTCCTTTACCTTTGTTTTCATACAAAGTTTCATGAATTCTTCTGTATATGAGCTGACATCTAGCTCCTTCTGCTTCAGGTTTTACTTCCTCTTGTGTAATTGGATACTGTAATCCAATGGGACATAAGCTTCCTTTACTAATGCCATCATTTTCTTCCATGTAGCGACTCTACGCTTTCCTTCCTGTACTCTATCATCTTGGACGAAATTCCACCATGTCAAGGCAGCTTCTTTCATTTTTGACTGGGCTATTTTCACCCTCTGTCATTCTGGTATCTCCTTTGTTTCAAAGAAATTGTTCAAGGAGTCTATCCACTCCATCACTGAATCAGGTTCCATCTTTCCTGTAAACACTGGCAAATCCAATTTCACATCCATGGTTCTCCTCTCCATGGCCTTGAGGGCATTCAACAGTGGTCTCTGGTCTGCAGGAACGACCTCCTCATTCCAACTAGGGATCTCTTCTTCTTCCCTATCTTCTTCTCTACCAGAACCTACTCTGCTCCTCAACTTCTCTAACTCATCCTTCAATTCCTGATTCTGAGCCTTCACGGCCTTGCTCTCTGCAATCTGTTTCTTTACCAGAACTGCCAACTCAACGTTGGTCATCCTTGCTGGCATCTCAGATGTTCCTTCTTCATCTGACATCCTGCTATATCCTTATCTTTTCCAGAAGATCCTTCCTTTGCTCTGATACCACTATGATGCAGAGGTAAAACGCAACGGGAGCTTACAAATGGGAAGGAGGAGTCATTAACACAAACAGCATGTTAAAATCCTATCGGCTTATCATCATCATCATATTTCTTGCTAACACAGACAGCATCATCATATTTCGAAGAGGCATGAAATATCCTCCTGCTGACTACTGTTCACTTCCTTATCGCCTTTCGCCTTTCGCCTGTCAGCAGCATCATGATATTCGGCTAGCGCAAACATCCTCCTGATGTTCACTGTTCATCTTACCGCCAGCCTCTATCTTCATCATCATGATATTCAACATCACCTTCATCAGCAGGATATAAAATATCCAGTTCCTCTGATATATCCTGATGACGACAACTTCAAGCACCTTTCCTTCGATGCTTACGTCACCCCGATATCCGACTACTCAAACAACAGCATCAGGATATGACTTATCCGGTCATATTGAAACATCCTGATGACGTTAACCAAACTTTATGCCAATGACTTACGCCGATGCCAAGACACTTAGCGACAGCAGGATAAACTTGTATAGGGTGATATTCGCAATATCCTGATGACGATGACGTCACATGCACCTGATGATGATGTCATGCAATATCCTGATGATGACCCTTCCAGTCCTTAGCCAAAAAAATGAACTTTCACTTCCGCATACGATAGCGATATGCGGATGATGGATACACATGAAAGATGATCCTGACGACGATATACACACTGAGTATATATCTGACTTATATCATCCTGATGCACTTGAAACATACAATCTTCGTCAGCTTCATAACCCGATCCAGATAGCGATATACTCACAGATGACGATGCGATTCACTCCGGCTGGAAAAGCACATGCAGATCCCTGTATATCTGTCTGCTGCATGCAAACTCACAGAACCACACAATTTCACAAAGAAAATATGATGATCGGGCCGGATCACCTTCAGATCAAAACTTAACAATTTATCTTCCTGAACCCTAGCACATGAGGATGCTAGGTTGATTCATAGCATGCTACCAACTGATCTCTCAAACAATGAAATGCATAAATAGAAAACTAAAATGCAAACTAAACTATCATACATGACCATTCCACCGATTCACAGAATCAACCGGTGGAAGGGTTGAAAGAATCCATCAACTTGTAATCAGAACAGAAATCAAAACATAAACAGCTGATAAACCAGATAATGCAATTGATGAGATCTTATTCAGATGAAACACAAATGTCCTGAACAATGTTTCACAATGTCTGGACTGATCTCTAGATTTCACTCAATCACCAGTACAACATAACACAACTACTACTCTCATGAACATTATTCATCTCAAACCTTAACTGATCTGAGTTATTTATAGCAATATCCTACGAGTACTACCAACTCGATTCCTAGCGGCTGGGAGCTTCCAAGCGGCTGGGAGAGGACAGCTCAGACTACCTGATCATAAACTCTAACTGCCTACACACTCTCCTAGGCTGATCTAATACATATGCATTGGTCCAATGGACCTTATTACATTATGAAGTCAAACATGCTAAAAATAGACTAATGTCCTATCATGCGGACAATGAACCTATATTCTGTCTTGTAGGGGTGCTCCTGCACCACCCTCAGTATCCTTATTCAAAAGAGAAATGCAAACAACATAGGAGACAATTATTGGAAACAATTGCTCAAAGGCATTTTTTATTAATGCAATCTGAAACTGATAAAATGCTTATAGAGAACATACATTCAACATGAAAGAAGTTACTAAACTTACTGTTGTCGATTAGGATTGCACCCTTATGCAAAGTTGTGAAACTCTACAATCCTTCAAGACATTAGATCAAACTTAGGCTGTGGGTGACCTATGGTGAGCTTGAACCTCCAGATGGGCTGGTTCCCTTGATAAAATGATAAATTTGCAAGAAAAGGGTAAAAAAATCTAATGGAATCCCTAAAATTGAAATTGTAAATGAGGTGATGCACCTAATTTTGATGGAAAACTTGCAAATCTGACTCACAATAGATCTCAGAAATCTATCCGCACAATCCACTTTTGGTAATGCAATCACAAAAATGTTTCTAAGGCTGGAAATTATCTTCTTTATGAAGGAAAAAAGAGTTTTTCACAACATGAAGGAAAAAGACTTTAGTAGCACAACCTAAGACCTTTGATATCACTATGCTTAACACTTGCAAATAAGAATGAGACAATAATTTTAACGGTTTTGATATTTAAACACAATAAAATTTCATCAAATCACTCATACAAGTAGCATTAATGGAAAGGCATACACTTGATTCCAATGAAAAATAAAGGAAAATATTGCATAAAAGACAAGAAAATGGACCCTGTAACATGTAATCTCTATAAAATCTGTAATCAATGAGTTACAAAAGCTTCTTTCTCTCTCAAAGTGTAAAGAGCAAAAAAGGCAAGAACTAGAAAAATGAGTTACAAACAAACTTTGTCTCTCAATGTGTAAAAGAGAAAAGAATGCAAGAACTAGAAAAACCTAAGTTTTTCTTTCAATATATAGTTTTCTCTCTCCAAGAGGCATTAAAAATTTTTTGTAGCTAACTGCCTCTCAAAATAAGCTCTCCAATTTGATCAATGAGCAAACTAAGAAATCCCTAAAAATAAGTGTCAAAATTGCCTCAAAATGAGCATAAATAGCTCTAATCTACTAGTCTCCATGTGTTTGACCCAAGCGTTGACCAATTTTGTCTATTTGATCTCCAAGCCATGCAAAAAGACTTCAAAAGTCCTAAGTTAACTTAACTCCATCTTGCATGATTTTGCATGTTTAGATCATGTGGAAAATTAGTAAAGTAATCATTTGCATGACTTACTCTATTATGAGTTTGAATTTGTCTAATTTCTCTAATTTTACAACTTGTGACAAAATAATAGGGTAGTTGATAAAATATTACTTTATTAATTTGTTTACATGGTATATAGTTGTAAATTTATGAAAAAATGGAAGAAAAAGAATATACCTTATCTCTCCTATTACATTTGCCTAATTTGCATGATTTTGCATGACAATGATGCCAAATTTTAATTAGGTCTTTATGAAAAAAATTACCCCCCTTATGCCTCCATGCAAGAAAATAGGTCATTTACATGCAAAAATAAGATAATGAATTATCAAGAAGGATGATAATTGCATCATCATCACCTTATAACTCCATGCAAAAAAGAACCTTCTAGTTGCATTACTTATGCACTTATGGCATAATAATATTCCCTTATCACTCCATTACATTGCAAACGAAAGCAAAAAACTAGTTGCACCTTACATGGAATCAAGGAAATAAATGTCCCTTTGTCTTCATACATCTTGTCTTCATAATGCTTTATCCACATAATCTGCCACCTCACCCTTTGTCTTCATAAACCTTCCAAATAGTCTTACCTTTGAATGATCCTTGTTTTGACTTTTGATGCATTCAAAAATGCATAAGGCAAAAAGAAGCTCGACCACACTTGGTCTCCATGCATGATGAGGATGTTGGCAAGAGACACTACTAAGCATGATAGGTGTTGTCATTGATGGCAACTAAGATCATCCCAATCATCCGCATAACACAATTTGTTCACACTAAAAGTCAGAATTAGAATTTGTCTAAGTCCGGGTAGTCAAGAATAGAGTAGGTGATAGGATCTGGTATCTTGGGCTAGATCTCTCTGGTGGAAAGGAATGGTTTGCTGCAAATCTGAGGTAGTTGTAAGCATTGTCAAGACACTCTAAATCTAGAGTTTTGTCTTCCGGAGATGGACTCAAAAGATATTAGCTTCTAAGTATCGGGTTTCAATTTGACAGAATAGACAAAAGAAGAATAAGCTGACCTTGGGAATGATATTAATTCCAGATGTATAGAAGTTGTTTATTGGGCAATTGGTGATGATAAGTAATGGTAACCGACATGATTGATGATTTGCAAGTGTAAGTTTTGGTCCCCATCTCATATTATGTATGGATCTAGTTGACATTGCAAAGTACTCGACAAAGTTCTAAATGTTCTTGAAGACGACTGGTAAAATGATTGTAGATCATGTTGCAGATATATATATTTGATGGAATTGGATGGTTTTGGTGTGTGTGTGTTGCAAATATGGAATAAAGGTGAAAAAGTAGAGATCTAAGATTCACATGAAGGCATAACAGTAAACAAGGCAGAGTGAAGATGAAATGTGTAAGATCAGTATTTTGTACTTAACTGGAACTGAATCTATGCATTAGTAGATGTTATTTATCAGTTCAAAATATTTGTTTTTCTCTTGTAATATTTCTATAGGCAGTAAGCCTCCATTTGAGTAGTGAGCCCAAATGCATGTGCATTCCCATTTGTAAAAATATTTTTAACAGGGTATTAAATTTTGTGGGTTAACCCCCACCGTGGTTTTTCCCTTAACTAGGTTTCCTCATCAAAAATCTTGGTGTCAAGTGTGTTATTTATGTTTCTGCTCATGTGTTATTATTTGATGTTGAAATGTTTAGATCTTTAATTTGATTATAAGTTGTAAAGGAAGATTAAAGGTAGAAAAGATTGACATATGTTCCAACTAATTCACTGTCGCCCTCTTAGTTGTTTGGACCTAAACCAACAATTGGTATTAGAGAAAGGTTCCTTAAAAGAAGCCTAACAACTTAAGGAAAGGTCTTGGAATGAGTTTTCAATGGGTTCACTCAAAGATCAACTTCAGTTGGCTCTAAAAGATCTTGCTTAGTCCAAAGTAGAAATATCTAATCTAAAAGATGAAGTCAAGGATGCTGATGATACCATTGAAATGTTAAAAGATAAATTAAAGAAGTCTATGGGAAGGAATAAGGAGCTACTTCTACAATTATCCAGTTTAACTGAAGAAAATGACATGAATGAAGCCTTGGAAGAAAAGACAAAGGAGTGTGAGAAGCTGTCAAAAGAAGTTGCTATTCTAAAAGTTGAGATGGAATCTAGAGCAATTAGGCTAACCAAAGAAATTAAGCAAATGAAGAAGATTGAAGAAGATTTGAATCAAACTCTAAAAGAAAGAACCGATGAATGCTATAGATTGGATAATATATTTAGCCATCTAAAATCTGATCTATAAGAAATCAAAGATAATGAAAGAGATCTTGAAAGGCAAATTGTCATTCTCAGACATGATCTAGAAGTTGCAAATGAATACAAGGAGAAGCTCAAGATAAGTTCAGCTAAACTCGAAGCAATACTTGAGGGTCAAAAAAAGGTTGATGACAAGAATGGTCTTGGATATGAGAAAGGTGAAAGCTCCAGATCTGGACAAAGAAACTTTCAACTAAGGAATAGGAGAAACAAACCTAGAAGACCTTCGATAAGACAGCCTAATGCTCAAAAGTATCCATCTTTCAATGGAAATTGCTTCAAGTGCAATAAATTTGGTCATAGAGCCACTCAATACAGAAGAAGAATAAATCAAAATAATACATCCTTCTCTAGACAATACTTCAATTGCAAGAGGTATGGTCATAAATCCAATGAATGCAGAAGTATGATAAAGAACAACTTGTCAAATAGAGGAAATGGGAATACCTTCAATGCAAAATGCTTTGCATGCAATATATTTGGACATATGGCCATTTAGTGCAGATCAAGAGAAAATCAATCAAATGGGCAAAGAAATGTTGTGTGCTTCCATTGCAACCGATCTTGTCATTTTGCAAAATTCTGTAGAAGAAATATTAATGAAAGAAGAGGTCTGGTAAATAGAAAACTGGATGAGCAGAGACAAGACAAAGGAAAAAGAAAAATTGAAGAGAATGAGATCCAAAATGAAACAAGTGAGAAATGGGTCAAGAAAACAATTGTGAACCATAGTAATGGGTCCGCACCGGAATCCAGTGTAGATAATTCCTTAGGGAATTAAATTATGAGCTCTGGCTTAGGGGGAGCTGCAATAAAAAAAAAATCCCCCAGCCAACAAGTAAGTGCCTAAACTTGGCACAGTGAGAAAAGAGATCTTGGATTGTTTTAGATCATTTGGAAGGATTTCCAAAAAAAAGGGTGGATATGGCAAATTATGGAGTAATTCATGAGAAATTGTTCAACAAATAGAGTAACTAGATGTATTAGGACGGAGCATTTAATACAAAGACAAATTAGGCACTGCAGAGCATAAAAGGGTCATTCATTCCCCAGACAGATCACTTTGCATCAGAAAAAAGCAAGAAGAGAAGAAGTGAATGAGCTCTGAGCTGAGAATTCTTAAGAATTGAAGTACGAAGAGGATCCTCAAGCAAAACCATAATCTACGGAACAAAGTATTTTTGTTTCCTACGAAACCTCTTGAATTCTCAATCTTTGTAAATAGCTACACCTTTAGTTGTTGATGTCACTGAAAGGCCCCGTCCTGAATTTAAGAAGCATCCTTACAAATCTATTGAAGTCAAACCGCTAGGTGCTTTTTTAGGTGTTCCATATGGGGTTTTACATGTTGAATATATTAGGGCATACATCCACTGTAACATGGATGAATTTGTAAACCTAAAACTTTTGGATTTGCTTAACTACTTAATGGATCATAGTCATAAATTGAAACCATAATTAAAACCCCTAGAAAGCAAACATTTTCTGCAAGTCATTAGGTTTCTGATATTTGATGAAAATGAATGGGTTCAATATGTCTTGAGCCAAATACATAATGAGTTCATATGGCTATTGAAACCATTTAAGATTACAAAGGATGTTATCAAGATTGTAACTGGGTTAAACTCCTCTAGTGGATTACCCATACTGAAAGCTGTGGAAAACCAGATAGTGACTAATGCTACCAGTGCCAAGTTTGACAAAAGGGCAATAACCATCAATGATATCATAGAACCTAATGTTAAATTTTCCTCCATGGTGATTGGGTACAAGATTTACCACTCTAACAGGGAAAATTCTCTCTCTAAAACTACAATATATGTAGCCTATCAAATATTAAAGGAGAATGCTAATTATGATATTTGTGAACTACTACATAATCAGTTGATTGAGAATCTGAGAAAAATAAAGAAAGATAAGAAAAATACCTTCAAATATGGTTCCTTGATTATATGTTTGTTCTTCTATTTTATGAATGAAGTACCTAGAGTTCAAGGTGCGCATTGGACAACTGACAGGCCAGTAGTATGGCAACTAAGAGATCACCTTCTCAGTCTTGGTAACTACCAAGCCCAAAAGACTGTCATTTGGGGCTACTTCAAAAACTTCCAAAGTTTAATGCAAGCAAGGGAGAGAATCTCTAAAACAATTGTGGAGAAGTATGAGAATGACATATGCTTCATGGTTGACAACAATCAGTGCTTGATGGAAGTTGTAGAACCAATGATAGTTTGGATAATGCCTATGGGTTATGAGGTGGATGAAAGGGTTTTGGATATGTATGCTCAGCATCTTCTAAGTACACCTAAAGATACCTCTGTGGAAAGGTTTGGAACTTACAAGGAACTAAGTCTAAAATTGCATGTGGAACTCAGACAACCAGAGACCAAGAGGAAAGTGTAGAGGCAAGTTGAAAAGTATGCTGAGAGCATTGGCTTAACCAAGGAAGTAGTGAAGTAGAATAGAGAAAGAATTGAGAAGGCTAAAAAAGAAAAAATAGGACAAGAAATAAGAAGATGCTCCATTGGAACCGTCCTCCACTTCAAGGACTACTAGAAGCTCTACTGCTATTACTATTCCTCCTAAACCTTCAAAACTAGAACTTAGACCATCCAGTGAAGCAAGAATGAATGTAGGCACAAAAGATGATGAGGAGACAGAGACAGATGAAGAAGTCAAAGAAATAAGATCCAAGAAAGCCAGAAATTCAAAGACTTCTAAAGACCAGCCTTCTGGAAGCAATAAGACGGGTAAAAAGTAAGTAATTGGTAAGGTCGCTATGACTATTGATGAAATTGTAAAAATAATCATTGTTCATGGAAATTTAAAGCCTATCGGAGTTTACTATGATAATTTTGATCAAGCAAATAAGTAAATTTTGGAAGATGCCATTATCATATATTTGAATAAATTTAATAGAGCCCTATTGGAAATTTTACAAGAACTTCCTAAATGTTTAAGGAAAGTACTGGAAATGAGGAAAGAAGTAGCCAAGGCTAAAGATCTAGAACTCAGAGAATATGTCCTTTCTACTCTATGTCCTGTAATGACTAGAAGAGAAGCTAATAAAATCCTTAGAGAAGTTAAATAAAAATTTTGAAGCAAGGTCCAGATGAACAAGCTAATGCTTGGTGAAACTGAGGAAATTGCAAAAGAAATAGAAGAAATTTTGAGAAAGGATTTAGACAAAGATAAATACTATATTGTTTCTAAGGAACAAGTTGAGGAATTCAATCCTTCAGTTCTAGAACAAGAAGCTCCAGAAAAAGAGGTTGAAAAAGGAAAGGATGACCAAGGTAATACTCTAAATCCTCTGGAGTTAACCTATGAGGAGACTAATGTTGGATGTGATTCATCAAATATGAATGTTGGAGAAGTTCATGAAAAGAACATCACTAAGAAGCATTCTGAGTTTGGTGAAGCCTTTGTTCCAGAAGAGGAACAAGTCAATCAGGAGGACATAGAAATGATAGACAAAATAGTTGATGTAGAAGAAACTCCACCTAATCATTCTAGAAAAGAAGAGGATATTGCTACTATACAAAGCCCTCCAGATTAGGTAGTGAGTGGTGAAGACAGAGAAAAGATTTCACCTACAAGTTATACAAGAAATGATAAAGCAAAGGAAGAGAAAGAAGAAAACTAAGAAGATAAAGCAGAAGAAGATGGTGCAAATGTTGAAGCACCTAAAATAGATGATGAGAAATCTGATGAAAAAAGGGATGATTCAGAAAATGTTGCAAGAGACTGAGCCTGAACTACTCCAAGGTCTAACCAATCTAGATGCTCTCCCTCCAATTCAATTGATGAAAATAGCATCATTCATCCAAGTAAAGGCTAGAGAAAAGTTGTTAAAGTCCCACATGGAGGACAATGAGCTACTAGGGCTTGCAACCGAGATTTTGGAGAAGTTAATGCTTTCCTGCCAGAAGAGTCCATTTGATTCCCCCTCTGAACATCTGAAAAATCTTGTAAGTTCTATAAATACTCATTTTGAATCCTTTGAAAAATCTGCAGAAGCAAAGGTCCAGAAAGAATTTTTGGATAAGAAATTTAGTGAAGTATAGAATCTAATAGGAAATGATAGGATGATACTTGGCATTACAATAAGGGGTATTTAGAATGATCTAAATGATGGAAGAGATATCTACAAATTTTGTCTATCATGGCCCAAAGTTAGTGAGGATATTGAGAAGAAGATAAAGGAGCAAGAATAGAAATTGTCAAATCTTTCTCAAATTTTTGATCCTCTAACAATTTCACCTAGAAGTTAGGAATGCCAATTAATTAGATCAACAGATGAGATAAAGAGGCTCAGTAAAGAAAAAAGTAACATTATGAAGAGAATGTGTGAGCTCCAGGAATTGATTGCCCCTAAGTTAGAAACCATGTTTAATGCCTTATCAGAAGCTCAAACTGTACTTCAGACAAGTAATCCTCCAGATCTGACAAAGGCAGAAGCATATGCATTTTTGCTAAGTGGACACATCTCAATTTTGGATGGAATAAAGGCAACTTGGGCCTCTAAACTTGAGCAAATAAAAACCAGCTTTGCAGACATTTTCAAGTTCATGTAAATTGAACTTAATGATTAGTTGTACATATGTGGTCCTATATACAAATTTTTGGAGAATTTTGGATTGTGGACCCCACCCTTTGCCATTGATGTCAAAGGGGGAGTGAAGATTAGTGAAAAATGAGGAATCCAACTAAGGAGGAGCATCGGCAAGCAGTGTGAACAACAGTATGGAACACAAGCAAAGGGGGACCTACTTTAGACACTTAGTCATTTTTCACTAAGTGTTGCCATCAATTCCAAAGGGGGAGATTGTTGGAAAGAGACACTGCTAAGAATGATAGGTGTTATCATTGATGGCAACTAAGATCATCCCAATCATCCGTATAACACAATTTGTTCACACTAGAAGTCAGAATCAAAATATGACTAAGTCTGGGTAGTCAGGAACAAAGCAAGTGATAGGGTCTGGTATCTTGGTCTGGATCTCTTCAGTGGAAAGGCATGGTTTGCTATAGATCTGAGGAAGTTTTAAGCATTGTCAAGACACTCTAAATATAGAATTTTGTCTTCTGGAGATGAAGGACTCAAAAGATATTAGCTTTTGAGTATCGGGTTTCATTTTGACAGAACAGACAAAAGAAGAACAGGCTGACCTTGTGAATGATCTTAATTCTGGATGTATAGAAGTTGTTTATTGGGAAATTAGTGATGATAAGTAATGACAGATGACATGATTGATGATTTGCAAGTGTAATTTTTGGTCTACATCTCATATTATGTATAGATCTAGCTAACAAAGCAGAGTACTTGACAAAGTTCTAAATGTTCTTGAAGCTGACTGGTAAAATGATTGTAGATCATGTTGTATATATATATATATATATATATCCAATGGAATTGGATGATTTGTGTGTGTGTGTGTGTTGCAAATATGGAGTAAAGGTGAAAATGTAGAGATGTAAGATTTGGATGAATCCAGAACAGTAAACAAGGCAGAGTAAATATGAAATGTGTAAGATCAGTATTTTGTACATAACCAAAACTGAATCTATGCATTAGTAGAGGCTGTTTATTAGTTCAAAATCTCTGTTATTCTCTTGTAATCTTTCTGTAGGTGGTGAGCCTCCATTTGAGTAGTGAGCTTTGGGCAGTGAGCCTGAATGCATGTACATTGCCATTTGTAAAAATACTTTTAACATGGTATTAATTTTTGTGGGTTAACCCCCACCGTGGTTTTTCCCTTAACCGAGTTTCCACGTAAAAAATCTTGGTGTCAATTGTGTTATTTATGTTTATGTTCATGTGTTATTGTTTGATGCTGAAATGTTTAGATCATTAATTTGATTATAAGTTGTAAAGGAAGATTAAAGGTAGAAAAGATTGAAATATGTGACAACTGATTCACCCCCCTCTTAGTTGTCCAGACCTAAACCAACAGAGGAATCTTGGATTGTTGACTTGGTTTTGCATTATGACATAAGGCACATTCAACCTTGACTTGTTGACTTCCATGAGATAAAGGAAATAAAAAAGTTTTAAGGCATTAAGCCCTATCTCTTAATGATTTTGATTTTTGACTTTAGCCAAAACAAATGTAAAAAGAAATAATTTCTTCGGCCCACAGGCCCCTCCTTGACATAAAGATTAGGTTTATCAAGAGCGAGTCTTGACCTTGGCATTCAGATAAGGTAAATGATTTTTTTTCTTTGCTTAGTCAAAACAGATGGGAAAAAAGATGTCATTGAACAAAAGAATGAATGAACCCTAAAAGTTGTCATTTCATTTCTATCTTTCACTTTCACTTCATTTTACTTTGCAAATCAGCTCAACCACCACTAGGGTTTGAAAGGAAATGCATATTCTCTCATTTTTCACTCCATTTTTTGTCAATCTCTGGCATTTTTATGGAATTTTGGTGGAGGAACAAGGTGAGCATGTCTTTTTGAGTTTCTATTTGGCAATCTTCTGTCATTTTTTTGTTCACCACTGTCAAACTTTGGCCATGGCTGTGTATTGAGCTTTTTATGGATATATTCTTACCATGACTTTTGTCTTTGTGTTGTCTTCATTTGTAATAGTAACATTCACATCCTAAGAAACTTCAAAATAAAGGTTGCGGCCTATAGATCTCTCCACACAAGAAAATGAGGTGAGTTTCTTGCTATTCGGCTTTCCTACCTCTTCATTTTTAAAAGTGTGGGTCCATTACTGACAAGGGTTTCAAAATTGCAAGTGGGTAACTATTCTTGAAAGAAAACTAGGCCTTCTAGTCTATTGGTAAACAGATTTGCACTATAACATATGGATGATTATATTGACTCTTTGCCCAGAAAAACACATAGTGAAAATAAGTACCAACAGTTGGTAAAGTTGTAGTTTTTCTATCAACTTACCTCTGCATGTAGAGGGGCAGCTCCCTCGTTTGATAAATTATAGGTTTTTGAGAATAAAATACAATTAAAGAAAGGTTTGGAAGATGAAGACAATGGGCTTACGAACATTGACTCATCCCGTATGCATAAAGTTCAACAATCCCACAAAAACAATATAAGAATACTTCTTAAACTATTACAATGAGTGTAGTATAGAAAGAAGAAATGATTCAGGAGATATTCAACATACATTGAAACATTATCTAATAACCAATTCCTTCAAGACTAATTGTTATTCCACATTGCAGATGCAAAATTATGTAAAGAAAACCATCATCCATCAACATAAGAGGAATGAATAATGTTAAGAAGATATTTGAGATCACACAATCCAAAATGCCTCTTATTTCTCCACATTGAGTTGTACAACTCTATTCCTTATAACATCCTTATAAATGTGAAAGCCAAAAAGTCCCTATTACAAACACCAAGCCTTGTATATATAGACTTGTCTTAGTAACCAACTTTATAACTACCTTATAACTACTTCTTGTAACCACCCAAAATATGTTATGAAAATAAAAGTGCACTTTAGGTAACCTTTATATAATGTTTCAAAAAGTCCTTGAAAGAATAAAATGCACTTTTTACCTTAATTACAAAAGAGTGACATAAAGTCACTTTCATAGAAAGAGAACTAAAACCTTCATTTGTAAACTTTGAAAAGTAGACCAATAAGATGGTTTCATGAGAGACTATCAGGTTTTGTCCTCACCATGTTTGACACCATCTGAAGGTGTTTCTGCTGCTCCAAATTGTTGTGAAGGGAGGGTAGACTTTGTTTTGTATACTCTGAACATCCTGTCATGCGAAGCTTCCATTCTGATTGATCTTTATGGACATCATTCAAATTATGTTGATAAATTGATATGTGATCAATGCCAGAATTGACAGCCATGAAGATGAGGTTCAATTTATCCATAAGTCCTTCATTGAAAACCTATTTGTTGAACAACCTTGTGTTAATCATGTCTTCAAAACTTCTTTTGATAGTTTGGGCTTCTAAAGCTAAAAAATTATCTATCTCAATTATATCAGGATTGATTGCAAATAAATCAGTCTGAATATTCTTCTTCACTTTCTCACAAACTTCTAAGAGCTTTTCTTGGGCTGCCAACACTTGTCTTATATTAGACAGTTTCCATTCAACTAAACATAGCCAAGAACTAGATTGGTTTTCTTCAATGTTTTGAAAGACTTTTTCAGCAAGTAATATCTCATTATCATTTTTGATCATTTCACCAAGGTCTTTGGATATTCCCTGCCATAACAATTCTTCTTTTTGGATACCTCTCATTTCATTCTCAATCTCTTCCCTCTTTGTTTCTGCTTCAAATAGATTCTTTGCCTGCTCAAAGAAACTGAAAGCTTTTGATTTCATATGTTCAACCCACTTTTTAGTCACCTTTCCATACAACTGATATTTGCTGACACTCTCAATAATTTCCTTTTCAACATTACTTTCAAGAGAGAAATTAGTGGAGGAAGAAGAAGCCTCAAGAGGCAAAGCTGATGTATCTATGATGGCTTTGAGATAAGATGTCAAAACTTGCACCTGTTGCTTTAGTTGCTCTTTCGTGTGTCTTTCCTTCTCTGTTCTTTTTATTAACTAGGCAGCCAATACTTGAAAGTTTTGCATGTCACCCTCATATGTAGATGGACCAAGATCTACCTTAGTAACGTTAAAATCACTTTCCGTGGCCTCATTCAAATTCTTTTCTGAAACAAGTTGTGCAACCTCAACACAAAGATTGCCTGATGAAGAATCCACTACCATCCTTGATGTGACCTTTATCTTTTTAGATTTGGGAGACCTTTGCAGCAAATTCGAGACTGTATCAAAATCTAGCATGGTTAATTGAGCAGTGTTTCTTTTTCTTGACAAACTTTGTTGCAACCAGGTAGAAGAAGGATTATGTGAGGATTCTGGAATATTTGTGGAAAGAGGTACTATGTTTGAGGGAAGCATATGCTCACTGAATATATTCATAGGTGGCGGGAGTGAAAATTGTAATGTATGAGGTGAACAAGGTGTTTCATGAGAAGGAGAAGCAACAAGGGGCAAAGGAGAGACATTCAAATGCTCAACATTTTGATGGGTTACTTCAGGACTTGTAGACTTGTTTACTTCAACTATTTCCTGTATGAGAGGCAATGCATTATCCTTCATTTTTGTTTTCCCTCTTTTCTATTTTTCATCATTTTCACAGATGCTCTTAGTACCCTTTCTTCTTGATGGATCTTCTCCATCATCTCCTCCTTGAGTACTCTTATGGGAACCACTTCTTAAAGATGGAGAATGAGAATGAAAAGAGGAAGAAGACGAATTCAAATGCTTATCTTTTCTACTAGATGATAAAGCATTATTACTTGTCAGTTTAGTAGTTGTTGCCTCAGTAGCCTTTTTCTTTACCCAAGCTTTAGTCCTTTGAATGATATGTGCAGTTCTTGTAGCTAAATCTTTGACCTCCTCATTGGCCCAATTGATAGGTGGTAAAGACTGTGTTTCAATTTTATCAAAATACATAGGATCAATTGATTCTGAACCATCTTCCTCAATTCCATCTGTATTGCAATCTAGTTGGAATTCTTTGATTTGTGGAATGGTCATCCTCATCCAGTCATGTTTACGTACCTCATAATCATTTTCACAATCTTCCCAAAAGTCTTCAAGTTCTGGAAAGTGACAGTATCCTGCACCAAGCCATAGATTGTCTCTGACATATCCTTTACTATCAAAAGGGAATCTCATAGTATAGGCATATAAGCTAATTTTTATCAGAGATATCTCTATGTTTTGAGCATTTGTGGATGATTTGTAGCTGTAATGGCTAAGACCAATGGGAAATGGAACTCCAAGTTTCCTCTTGTCTTTGCATTTCCTGTTAAGTGAACTAATTTGCCTGCATAGTTCTATCAATATCATCTTGTCATCTACATATCTAGGTAACTTATATGGATATCCATCAAACCCACCAACTCTCAGATAGGTAAATCTAGGATACTGGATGAAGTAACTCCCATATATTTTGATTAATTTGGCAACTTCTGGTGATATCCGGAGTGCAGTGTTACCTTGAAGTTCTCTTACTGTTAACATTGTGAAAGCATCGTTTACTCTGCGGTAGTGCTTGTAACTTTGTTCCAGTTGCAACTGAGGATAATGATCATAGATCTGTGTCATATTGTCATAAGTTCCTTCAGTAGCAAGACCTGGCCAAGATCTCATGCATGTAATGGCATAAAATAAGTAAGAGGACATATAGAAATGTTCATTCAACTCAAAATTGATCAACTGATAATGCAAATTGTCACTAATAATGCTGCCCCAATCAATAAACTGATTTCCTACACAAATAACATTTACAAAGAGAAACATCCACATTTCAAAATTTGCTGCTTTTTCATCTCCCATCACTCTATGAAGTAGAACAATCATATTTGAATTATCATCTATGAAACATGATCTGTGAAGAACTTTAGGCAACTGTGATTTTCCTCCTTTCGGTGTATGTAACCAATGTTTTGCAATGGTATTGAGGCATTGATGTTGTCTTTCATTGAAATATTGATGAGTAAGCTTCTTATCTATGTTCACAAACTAATCTCTGACAGGTAATCTGAAAGCTATACCAATTGAAACACTATCTAACCTGACAATAAGTTTGTCATCAAGGGTTCTAATCTCTCTGGTTTCCAGTTTGTAATGCTTCATACATTCTAGAACCAAGTCTGTGCATTAGACTGCCACAGGAAAACCAGCTGCTTGGGCCAATCCACTGTCAAACAACTTCTGAGTCATCGATGATTTCTTCTCTTGTTTCATTGTCTCCTAGAAATATGTCAAGCTAATATGCCCCAGAGAGGTATCTGATATTTCTGGAAGAGTGGATTCAAGGACTGAGAGAAACTTAAACCCCTGGTATCTGAATTTCATGATGAAATGTTTGCAATAAGATGTGAAAACTTTCTATGTTTATTCTTTCTCAAAGTTTTACTGGACTGTTTTAGGAGGTTTCTGTTTTGATAGTTTGTAAATTGTTGCAATGAATTTCAAATTTGGAAAAACACATCATTCAACTAGAAGGCAGAAAAAGTGTTCATACCTGGACATCTTCATTGACTAGACATGACTGCACTGCAAGAGAACTGCATTTGTCGGTGTCCATAGTTCTATATTTCTTCACAGACCTACACCCTTTGTATGACAAATAAACCAATCTGTGGAATAATTCACATGTATTGGTTTGTAATTTCACATTCTCCACCCACACTCGGCTGGGATTTGCACTCAAAAGAGATTTGATAAGTAAACAATGAGCATAACATGCAACTAACTTTCTGAGCAAACAATCCCTTCACAGAGATAAGGTTTTGTTAATTGAAACTTGGAGGCATTCTTTCAAGCATTTCACCTCAACTCAACAAGAATCTTGTGATTTTGATTTTAGAGTTATAGTTTTGCATAGCAATCTGGCCTTCCATGATGTTCATTTATCTCTTCCATAAATCTTGTTGTACTAATAAACACACTATTATACACAAATGCATATGCATAACCTTCAATAGCAGCTACCTCGATAAACCATCATCTCGATCTCAGAACATGTTCAACAATGTTTAATGAATATCACCCTACCGAACAAGAAATGATGTCTAACAGCTGTGTTTCCATGTTCTCTAACTGACTGTCGAACTTGTGTTGTGGTTATTATTTCCCAATAACTACAAATTTTGCTTCTGTCAATGATTTAAAATCATGTTCTACGAGATGTATTTCACTCGAACTTCAAATAATCATGTTATCTACATGATAACCTTCAGATCTTTTAGAAAACTGGCAGCAGAATGATGGCAATGAGTACATTTGCACCTGACTTTTAGTCTTTGAAACCGTTGGTTTTATGAAACTTCAGGGTGGCGAGCACAGAGACTTCCCTTTAGACTTCAAGAACACTCATCTGAACCACGCCAATATGCGACACTATGTATGATTCAAGGTAACTGCTATATGGTTGAAGCTAGTTGACTTTCGAATCCACAATTCTTTAGAAGTAGACCACGGCATAATGATATCCTACAGGTATCACCTCCTGTGTGCCATTTCGTAGCGGATGAGCCATGCATATATAGTGTCGCCACCAACTGCCCTGTCATATAAAGCTCTTAGTGATGGGTGTGTGACAAAGTTTCATACTCAGCAAGCATTATTCAAATGACTGTGAAGTGTTTACCAACAAAACAATGCCAGCAGCGTGGTTTTTATCCTCCTGAAGAGCCTCCAGATGGCAATCCGATTTATGAGCATTGTTCGCATGTTTGTATTGATCCATCTCTAAGATTTGATGTAATTGACCTTCGCTGATATAAGTAAATGCTCTTAACAACCACTTCAAGAAGATGGGGTCTCATGGAGATCTTCTAAGCATGCGCAAATCTATAGGGATAGTTATTAACTTGATTATAACTATGAGTGTTGATTTCTTTTAGTCTGCACTTGAGGTCACTACTTGACGCATACTTTTTGCCTTTATACGAGGGATGGTGAGAGTGATGATAACTGTTCTTGATAACCAAATTCCAGCTCATGCCACGATGCTCGGTAGATGATGGCACACAACAAGTTTGAGTTTCAACATTTTAATTTCATGAATTCGACACCTGTCGACTATGCCACCCTTTCCGGCATGTATCAGTCATATATTACTCGAAAGGTAAAACCAACGGCGAAACAATATGTATAGTGGCTGCGGCATCTTGATTATTCACTTGGAGACATGTGACAAACAGAATTTATGGACCGAGAGCATAGATGCCTCATGTCGACTCCTCAACATCGAATAGAACCAAGGAAATAAATCCAAATCCTTCATGCCATTAATGAAACATGCAAGATTGGAAAATTTGAATTGGGTTTTAATGATAGCATGAATAACAATATTACCGGCAGGGAGGTCTTTATTTTATTTTAAACTAAAGAATATTCCCTCATTTTTAGGAGATGATCATGGACACAAAAACTGCAACCAGCTTTTTATGCAAGTAATAAGTGAATTTTAACACCTTGGCTATTCGTAATTTTACGCCCCCACTTTTATTACTTGCTTCATAAGAGAAAAATGTGCAACTTGTGATTTGAATAGAAACGTCATTTAATTCCTGGTTGTCACAAGTGAATGTAGATTTCTTGCATCGGTAAAAAGTGGATGTGAACAACTTAGGCAAACTTCACAAGTTGCGCACACTTAGCAAAAAGGAGAAATTGGTGCGAGCTTGACAAGGATCAAAAGTAGATGCAAATGGACTTGGTGGGAAGCAAAAATTAATGTGGACTTAGTCAAAATAGAAAATAGATTCAAAGTAAAATATGACTAAGTGGTGAGTTTTGCCTTGGGATAAAAATTGGTTTTGACATTTTAAATGGAGAGAAAAATGAGACGAGGGAAGACTTATGATAACAAATTATGATTTAAAAGTATACAATGCAACCCCAAATGTATTTGAAACAAAAAATATGACTTCACACAGAGGATTAATTTTTGCAAGAAGATTTTATACTTTGGATAGAAGGATCGGGGCAAACATAGTCATGGCCATACTTCTCTATATCTTCTTTTTAAACTTTCTATTCATCTATGAACTTAAGCATGTAAGATCTGAAAAAGAAAAAATGAGGGTTTCACATAAATTTGTAGGAAAATGCTCTTTCATTGCCACGGCTTGTATGACTATGCTCTTCTCCTTTTCTATAGATACAAAAATATAAGGGTTTCAAAAAAATGGAGACAAGGTTTTTTGATATTTATTGCATAAAAGACCTCTCCTGGCATGGCCATGACATTTTCTTTCTTCCTATACTTTTCTTTTACTTGTAGATGCAAAAAAAGTAAGGGTTTCGAAGTACAAGTCTGAGGGTTTATTCTTTTCACATTTTCCTGGCCACGGCCTTCATTATCACCTTCTCTATCCTTTTTCTTTAAAAAATGAACAAGGATTTAAAAAAAAAAGAAATATGGGTTTTGTTACTTCTGCATAGAATGGCCTTTTTTGTCATTAATTGCTCCATTTTGCTTCTCTGTAACCATTCCCCTCAGGATCTCCATATAGTATGAAATTTCTTTTGACATTTATTCACTCTAATCACAATCCTTTTACTACCCTTAGGGATTTATAGAGCCCTTCATGATAGTCATAACCCTTGTAATATTTTCTTTGGCAGACCCCTTTACTTTGATTTGCAATAGGGTTCCTCTTACTAACAACCCTCCTGCTTATGATTAGATTCCCTTAAAAAGAGAATTTGTCATCTTCAAATGTATAGACTGCTGCCACTCCTTACAAAACTACTCCTTCTTGATGATGATTGTCCACTATTTTGATTTACTATTATGACTTTGACAGTTATTCTTTGATGTAGTTGTTCATCACTCCTCCTATAGCAAAAGAATGGTCTTTATGCATGGTGACTATCCTCCCATTTTGATGTATGACCTTTAGAACTTATACTATTTGTTTTAGAATTCCTTGTATCTAGTCATTGTCAATATGGCTGCTTTTTTTTTTCTTGGTGATAGTCACTTTGTGTAAATATCATCCATTTCAATGGTCAAACACTCATTAGCAATTTTACACTTCATTCACAATAAATAGTGGTAAATAACTATTTTATTTTCATTTGCCTGTACCTTAATGAGGGTTGTTCTTTATTAGAGCTATGACTATAACTTCATTGTTGATTCATTCTAGCATAAAAATTGCTACGGTTGTATCTCTTTTGTATGATAGACCTATGATTGATAATGATCAAACTTAATCATTGTCTCACCTTTATGTTCTACCATGTCATTGTGGTCTCAAGAAATATACCTTCTTAGGAGTTAATGAGACTATTCTAAGACAATAATGATTATCAAAAACTGCCAATAAAGAATGTTTCTTAATGCTATAAGTTTATATCTTTATTACAAACCTGAGATGCTATTCTATATGCTTTGGCTATATTTGGACTAATATAAAACAGTCAAAATGACTATTCCTTATTTTCTTTTCCTATTGTTTCTTTTAAAACTGACTATCCTTTAGTTGTATGTAATGTATTCAATTATTGGGTAGGGTTTTGTTGATTCTCTCATGCCTTATACTATCTAATGTGAATGATTGGTTGTCTTACTTGCCATCATAGACTGTTCCATGTTGTTTCAATGGTATCAATAGCTTTATGTAATATGGATCTCAAACACAATAGAAAGAAAGGAAAAAATACCTTTCATGACTGTACTCCACTCCTTTGATCATTGTTGACTACTCCAATGCATAACATCTCTTGAAAAATACACCTTATTTATTGTAATCTGATGTCCTTCTTGGGTGAATGAGAAGGAAGCATGCTGGGCTCTACCCTTGTGGGAGCCACATTTTCTCCACATGTTTTAAATGTCTTCAAATCAGCAACATTACTTACACAATGAACAAACAATTTAGCATAAAAACATACCTCTTAAAGTTGATCAATCCTTCTCATGATGATCTGATTTATTGCACATGTATGATTTTGATCCAATCACATCAAATGCCTAAAGTTTGCAAGTTTTATACATCTATTGATAAAGCATATGATGATTTTAAATATCTGGAGCGTAATCCACTAGAGGAAGAGATTCATTTTCATTTATTGGTACGGATGAAGAAGATTGGGGAGGTGGTGTCAGAGATAATGTTAATTGGGTTGGAAGAGGGTCCTAAGGGGCTTGCTATTTGACCTCTCCTTTTTTGTTCCTCCTTTGGAAAGTGTATTTTATTTGACTTCTAACAGGGGGATGATATGATGGTCTTTCTTCCATAGGGGCCTAAGTAGGATGAGGATCCTACATACTAATCACTTCATCAATCTAAGACATAATCTTTTTTATTCTAGTGATGAGGTCATCAACCTCTAGGAAAAGTCCTTCAAAGAATGGGTTCTTCTTCTTTATTTTTTCCACATATCTTATATATAATATCCACTTTTCCCTTTTCATTTTCACCTCATTATTAGAAATGGAATTTCTAATAACATCTTTGGGAAAGAAAACTTGATGGGGAGTATAAGACTTGTTGAAACTTCTCCTAATACTGTTGATAAATCCTTTAGGATCAGAGAACCTGGACTTTTCCTGTGCCATTCTGAAAGGCAATAACTTCTCATTTATCCTGTCAAATCCATCCTTATTTACTTTGAAATCTGAAAATACTATCAAGAAAGGAAAGAAAGATCCTTTCCTTTGTCCTTTTAAGTGAGAATTTTGTGCCTCAGTCAATTGCCAAATGATCTCTAGGAAACCCAACCTTAGGGGCACATGCTTGGGCAAATAATGTGGGTCAACATGGGTACCATAGATCCTAAAAATTGTACCTTCCTTGTGGGGGATGAAATCACCCCAATTATGCTTGATATCTAGAGGGGGAACTCTTGTTGCAGGTCTAAGAAAAATCATCAATGGCTCAGGAATCCTGGGTACAGATGATTGGAAATGTCTTAAAATTGTAACCACAAAGTAATCTCTGAAAACCTATAATTAGAATTGGCATCATGTCTATCCCAAATGTGGGTCCAACATTGGACAAGCAATTCAATTCCCCTATTATCAATAGGGTTGATCATCAGTTGGGGATGCCACACATTTTTAGTTCTTCCTTTATATAAAAACATGTGACAGAGCAAAGAGAACCACTTGAATTTGACTGGTTCTTTCTTGTTTTTAATATCTACCAATCCCTAATGGATATAATGAGCCAAATAAGAAGTAAAATCAAATTGGACATTCTGAGATGGGTACTGGATGTCTGCTGCCATATAAGTAAGATCAATAGGGATGCATTCCCTCTTATCTTCTCCTAGTACTTGATAGAGAGCATAGTAAGTATTAACACAATAATCCTCAAAAGTAATTAACTTGAAAGGTTCTTTCTCACTAAAGGGGATTTTCATTGATTTACCATTTAACCCCTTCACCTTGAATCTAGGCAAATATATGGTTCTATAGCTACTTTTATCCTTTGTATATAGGGCTTTAAATCTATCTCTGTCAATTTTTGTTGAGGCAACTAAGTTTAATCCAAAAATTGTGGCAATAGCCTCTCTGCTGATTTCCACCAGAATTCCTCTATTAATGCTCTTGATTGTTTTGGAGGTTTCAACATAGTGAGTTACCATGGCCTGAAGCAACCCAATATCCTCAAACACATTGGTAATCACTAACTTTCCCAGGTCACTTTCCCACACATATGACAATGGTGATTGAGCATTTCTCTTGCCCCACCAATGACAGAAAAGGGACCACCCAGAAATAGGGATTTCAGCATCCCTACAATCAGCATATTTATCAACTAATCCCTCATTTCCTTCCAAACCAATCACCCTTACCCTTTGTGAACTAAAACCTAGGAGTTGTTTTAGAATGTCTTCATGTAAGGCTCGTTTCTGAGTGGCAAAGGGAACCTAGGTTTTAGGTGGGACCATTGTTGAGATGGAGGACTCGAGATGGGGATTCTCTTTTCTAATTTTTCAAAGTTTGACTCAATTCTTATAACAGAATGCAATTCATTCAATCAGAGGGAAAACCCTAAATGAAAAAGTAAAATACAAATGAGGAGAATGAAGGACTCACCAGGCCTATTTTATGCATCCAACTTCAAACCTAATAGTCGAAGTGTTGCAACAATTTTTAGATTGAATTTTCCAGTGCTTCAATGTCTTATGAACTTACAAATATGAAAGAAATCAAGATACGCCTTTATATTAATAACACTCATCTTGAACTAGAAGAAGATGTGTCCATCTTCACTTCATCTCAGATGAACTAGATCATGCAAGATTTCACTTTTGGAAATTTGAATGCCGACTGTCAAATTTTATGATTTTGATAGCTACCCAATGACCTCAATCAATCCCAAGGATTTGATGGTAAGTACATGTCTGGAGACATTTATTTCATAATTTAATAGAAATACCCCTTTTCACATTCTCTATTATGTCTTGGAATGAGCAACCTACAAATACTGTGTCATCTTCGCCACATGGCAACTTTTTCATGATTCTACCATTTGGTAGGGCACACCGATCAATAACCCAATGGAATGGCGAAGGACCAAAAACCCATGGTGTTAGAACATGCCCTTCTCTAGCTGGATATCTGCTTTCATACAAGCAAGTAAATGTCATACTTTCACCTTTCTATGGAAACTGGTTGAGGCCTTTGAATGAAGTTTGGCATAATGGTAGAAACATTTAGAAATTGCCTTAACTTGGGATGGGGCCCACCATTTATGACATGCAATACTTCCTGAGGAGCTGGCAGTGATTCTGCCATCGTGTCTCAGAATTAATATTGAGTATCAACGGATCGACAGAAAAGCACGTACTGAAGTTACCTACCAAAAAGGGTTAGCAGTACCTAACACTTGGCACAAGATCTACTTTCAAAAATGGTTCATGTCATGCTAAAATTAGATATAGAAATAGAAATATTAGGCAATCTAAAATATAGTTTTAGTCATGGGAAAAGGTAGTGACTGTACGACAAGGAATCTAACAACAAGGTTCTAAGGCCACCCTTGATGATTTCAACTTGGATATGCATTGTTTTACTAAAATCCTAAATTACAAACCTAACACATAGTCGCAAACAACCAAAACCATGGAAAAATTTAACATGGTACCATCAGGACACAGTAAAAAAAATAGCAACCTCTTGCTCCACATCTGATTTTTTTGATTTGGTGGGACAAGAAGGATTGTAAGAAACTTCAGCTATTGGGTTGAAACTTGGAATCTTGATTGGCTTGGGCTCTAAAACCTTTTGCTCTTGTTCACTATACCAACTTGAAATCTTAATTGGTTCAAATATTACTACTTTTTTCTCTTCCAGATTTTGGATTGGTATGGAATGGGTAGCCTTTATAAGATTTGGCATTTTATAATTAGGATGTTTGGTCTAAGAAGGATGCCATGGCTTCTCAAAACTATGATGACTTAGTTCAGGTACTTGATGTGACTGATACTAAGGATTAATGGACTGATTTTGAATGCAAACAGGTTCCTAAGCAAAATTAGAACTTCTAAAACTTGGAATTTGATACTTACTAATCTCATTTTGAATAGGCTGATCTAGAATGAATGCAGCTGTTTGGATTGCTTACCTTTGTACTTGTACAAGAAATTATTCTATTTGTGCTTCTTTGGCTACAACCTCCCTTGCAAGATCTTCTTCATATCATTTCCTCTGCATCAGCATGTCTTCATATTGTTGCAAGTATGGGCCTAACCAGTGTTGTCATTGATGTCAACATACTCCTGTTGCATTAATGATAAGGTCTAGATGAGCCGTGAGCTGAGGATATTGAAAAAATTAGTCTCAATCAGGAACAGTGAAGAACAATGATGACTGTAAGATAAAAGTCCAAGATAGGATGATGATTAGAGGATATGGATTAAAGGGTTTGTAGATATGTGTCTCTAGGTGATCTAGTAGAGATTTCAAAGGTCTGCATGAAGATATGAAGAAGTTGTGGCCACTCAAGTAAAACCGGTTCTGGTAGGTGTTCAAAGGTGATAGAGTGTAACAAGAAAGGTCCGGTGAGATCCAGAAATGAAGTTTCCTGTTCTACAGATTTAAGGGAGTGCTAATGAAGTCTTTGTGGTGTATCAACTCTATTGGTGCATGGTTTGAAGGTCCACATGCATCTATTCTTTTGTGACAGTTATGACAGACTGTGTTCTTAAGGTTCCAGATGGAGAGAAGGATTTTAGTAAGCAGAAGAAGTGTGGATGTTCTTCATGACTCAGGCAATCTTGTGGAAGTCTTTGGATCATGTCCAGTTCATGTTGGTGGTCCACATTGAAGTTGGAGCTTGCAATTGAAGAGTATTCTGTATGATGGTGTTCTTCTTGAGACAGGCCGACTGGATGAGTTATACATCTGTCAAATGATCTTATGAATGTTTGCTGACTTGGATGATCATTCCTAAGTTGATGTCTTGTATAAATAAGGGGTTGCGAAGTCATTTGTAAAGTGTCCTTGTGGAGATGAGTGTGTGGTAGCGAAGAGGAGATCGAAAGGTAGAGTAGAAGTATTAAGCTTAATGGAACTGATTCAAGCATGGTGAAGATGTTGCAAGTTTGGGTTTAACCAGTGTTGTCATTGATGTCAACATACTTATGTTGCATTAATGAGAAGGATTGGATGAGCTGTGTGCTGAGGATATTGAGAAAATTAGTTTCAATCAGGAACAGTGAAGAACAGTGATGATAACAAGGTAAAAGTCCAAGATAGGTTGAGGTTCAGAGGATGAGGTTTAAAGGGTTTTTAGATATAAGTCTTGAGATGCTCCAGTCAAGTTTTCAGAGGTCTGGATGAAGATCTGTAGAAGTTATGGCTATTCAAGTAAAACTGGTTCTAGCAGGTGTTCAGTGGTGACAGAGTGAGACAAATAGGTCTGGTGAGATCCAGTAATGCATTATCCCATTCTACATATTTGAGGAAGTGTTGAGGATGTACTTGTGAAGTGTCAAGCAGATTGGTTTATGGCTTGAAGGTTTGGAAGAACCTATTCCTTTGTGATAGTGATGACAGACTGTGTTCTTAAGGTTCTAGATGAAGGAGAGAAGGATTTTAGTAAGTAGAGGAAGTGCGGGTGTTCCTGGTGATTTAGGTAAGCTTGTGGAGGTCCTTGGACTATGTTTAGTTCGTGTTGATGGTCTGCATTAGAGTTGGAGCCTGGAATTGAAGAAATACTTCCGGATGAAGGTGTTCTTTTCTGTGACTAGCCGACCGGATGAATTATACACCTTACAAATGTTCTTGTGGTTGTTTGCTAACTTAGATGTTTGTTTCTAAGTTGATGTCATGTATAAATAAAGGATTGCGAAGTCATTTCAAAAGTGCACTTGTGGAGATGAGTGTGTGGTAGTGAAAAGAAGAGCGAAAGGTAGAGCAAAAGGTTTGAGCTTAAATGGAACTGACTCAAGCATGGTGAAGATACTATTTACCAGTTCAAGTATGTGATACTTATTCTTTTGTAGACAATGTGTCTCTTGTAGGTAGTGAGCCCCTTGTGAGCAGTGTGCTTGGGCAGTGAGCCCTAATTGGCATGTGCCATTTTTGTTCTTTCTATTCTTCTAACAGAGAATACATTCTTGGGTTAATCACCCCATGGTTTTTCCCTTAACCGAGTTTTCCACGTCAAAATCTTGGTGTCTCATGTGTTGATGCATTTTTGTTCTTGATTTGTTGCACTATGCTTTCATGGTTGATCTTCTATTATGATGTTAATTAACAATGTGGAGTTAAGTGTTTAATCAAAGAGAAAGTTTCATACAACTGATTCACCCCCCATCTCAGTTGTGTGCCCTAAATCTAACAATTGGTATCAGAGCCAAGTTCCTCTGAAAGGAGCTTAACCACTTGAGGAGATCCAGGATGTCGTCCTACAAGAAGGATAGTCCAAAGTTTGATGGAACTAACTTTGCTCTTTGGAAAGGTCGCATGAAATGTCACTTGCAGTGTATGGGATTTGCATACTGGTCCATGGTTACAGAAGCTTATATACCTCCATAGGGTGATCTGACAACCCTAAATGAAATCACAGATGCTGAAAACAATCTGCGGACCAAAGAGGCTCTCTTAAGCATATTATCTGACTCAGAACTCTCAAATGTTATTGATCTACCAACTGCCTTTGAGATTTGGAATAAACTGGAACTTTTGCATGAAGGAGACCAGTATGTTAAATGTGCAAGGTTACAAAGTCTAAAAGGGAAATTTAAAAAACTGAAGATGAGAGATGATGAAAATATTACCTCTTTTATGCCAAGAGTGAATGAGCTGGTTTGTGGAATTAGAAATGCAGGTGGAATCCTAAGTGAAGAAGAGATTGTTGGTAAAGTTCTCAGATCCCTTCCTACTTCTTATAAAATCAAGGCTTTTGCAATCGAAGAATTCAGAGCTCACACAACAGTCACAAGAGATCAATTGGTTGGTAAGTTGATTGCTTTTGAAATGGCCGAGTTTGGAGATGATCCTCCAAAGACTGAATCTGCATTCAAAGCCAGTGCCTCTGTAAAAGGGAAACAAAGGTTTGATCTAGGAGAAAACTCTTCAAGGAATCTATCATGGTATGAAACAGCAAGAAAAGACTTGGAAGAAGAAGCTGAAACTGCTCATCTTAAAGCTCTTATTGCAAAAAGACTGCCAAGAGGATCCAGTAAGTATGAAGAGAAATTACCTTTTGAGTGTTTTAACTGCAATAAAATTGGTCATTTTGCTTCAAGATGTCCGGAAAGATTTTCAAGACCAAATCCTAACAGACCAAGGTTTCAAAAGAATTGTTACTATGTTCATGAAGAAGATGATAATAAAAGAGTAACAGATGATGAATCAGAGACAGGAAACAAATCCAGTAATGAATGGGTGTTTATTGCCATCAAAGAAGAGGAACCAATATCCTCTGTATCTGTCAATCATGAAGTTGAAGAAAAAGCTCTGGCTGCTCAAGTTGAAGCAAAGGATGATTGGGTCATTGATAGTGGATTCTCTCACCATATGACAGGTGACAAGAATAAGTTCTTAAATTTGGAAAAGTATGAAGGAAGAATTGTAAAGTTTGGAGATAATTCTACTGGCAAAATCAGAGGTAGAGGAACTATTGTTATATGGAGCCTAATTAGACTCGGAGGTTATATTTACCCCACTTTTATCAGCGTGGTTTCCCCCCAAATTCCGTTCCCTGTCGCGATACAGGGCGGGGTCGAGGGGTAGTGCCCCCGTGGGGGCTCAGGGGCAACGCCCCCGAAACCTCACACAGTTTTTATTATTTTATAATGCACTGGGAGTTATTTTTCATTGACCGACATAAGAAAACCCTATTTTTGTAACTGACAAAAACTTGATAAAAAGTGGCTAAGGGTTAGGGTTTTGATATATTGTATTGTAGCATTTTGCAGCGGTATTGAGTTGCAGGGATTGCTGATTGTAATTGGTTTGATTTACTGGATAATAATATTGGACTCTCTATTTGGTGGATGTAGCCCGAGTTTGGGTGAACCACGTTAAAACTTGTCTCTCACTGTTATTATTTTTGTATATTTCCATTCCTCTGTTTAATCTTTATTTGCATTTAATTGATATCTTCTTCCAGCTAACCCTAACAAGTGGTATCAGAGCGGGTTGTGTTCAATTATCGTCTGTAGGAAAGTCTCACGGTTGAGTGGGAGCAATGGCAGACGAGGGTAAAATGAAGGTTGATAAATTCAATGGGCAAAACTATCAGTTATGGAAGATGCAGATGGAGGATTACCTCTATCAAAAGGATTTATGGAGGCCATTGGAAGGAGTAGCCAAGAAACTGGCAACAATGTCTGATGAGGATTGGAATCTTCTTGACAAAAAGGCACTGGGAACCATTCGGTTGTGCCTGGCACCGTCGGTGGCATTCAATATAATGAAAGCGAAGACAACAGATGGTCTGATGAAAGCTTTGGCAAAATTGTATGAAAAAACCCCCAACCTCAAATAAGGTATTTCTCATGAAGCAGTTGTTTAATTTGAAAATGGTTGAAGGTGGATCTGTGACAGGTCATTTAAATGAATTTAATACGATTGTCAGTCAATTGACTTCTATAAATGTAAAATTTGATGAAGAAGTTAGAGCTCTCTTGATATTATGTTCATTGCCTGAAAGCTGGGATAGTTTGGTAATGGCGGTTAGTAACTCTGTTTCTGGTTCAAATACCCTAAAATTTGATGATGTTGTTGGTGTTATTCTGAGTGAGGAAATTCGTAAGAAAATCTCAGGTGGATCCAAATCAGGCAGTGTTTTGAATGCAGAAAGCAGGGGTAGATCAAAGGAGAGAGGAAAAGGTTCTGGAGGTCATGGGAAGTCACGAGGAAAATCAAAGGATAAAAGATCCCAAACCAGAGGACAAAAGGATTGCTGGTACTGTGGAAAACCAGGTCATCTGAAGAAAGATTGCTGGTCTCGGAAGAACAAAGAAGGAGAAAAACAAGAAGGCAATAAGGAAGCAAATGTGGTAAGCAATAAGTCTAAAGATGATGCTTTGATTCTTTCCCTAGATAATGCTGATGATTCATGGGTTTTAGATTCAGGGGCCTCATTTCATGTTACGCCCCATAGAAGTTATTTCCTTGATTATGTCCAAGGGGATTTTGGGCTGGTTTATTTGGGAGATAACGAACCTTGTCAGATTGTTGGAAAGGGAAGAATCAAGATTAAGTTGCAGAATGGGAATCATTGGCTACTACAAGAGGTAAGGCATGTTCCAAGGCTCAGTAGGAATTTAATTTCAGCAGGGCAACTAACTGAACAAAGTTGCACTGTTACATTTACTGATAAAAATTGGAAGGTTTCAAAATGTGCTTTAGTAGTAGCAAAAGGTGTGAAAGTAGGCACCTTATATCTTTGTATAGGTCATACTGTTCCTTCTACTTTAGCTGTTACAGAGAAAAAACAAACAGGTTCAGGAACAGTTGCTACAGGTTTGTAGGAAGAGACTAAAAAGTTGCTGCAGGTTCTGAGACAACACTGTGGCATAACAAACTTGGGCATATGAGTGAAAAAGGTATGAAGGTACTTCATTCTAAGAAAGTTTTACCAGGTCTGAAATGTATTAATAAGGATTTCTGTGAAAGTTATGTGTATGGAAAACAAAAGAGAGTCAGTTTTCTCAAGGACGGGAAGCAAAAGAAAAATGAAAAGTTGGAGCTTGTGCATACAGATGTATGGGGACCAGCTCAGGTATCTTCTCTCAGTGGCTCTCAGTATTATGTTACATTCATAGATGATGCAACTAGGAAGGTCTGGATTTATTTCCTTAGACAGAAATCTGATGTATTTGAATTATTTAAGAAATGGAGAAGCTTGGTTGAGAATGAGACGGGTAAAAGATTAAAATGTCTCAGATCTGATAATGGCGGTGAGTATTGCAGTAAAGAATTTGAAGATTATTGTTCCTTTAATGGAATTCGTAGGCAGAAAACGGTTCTAGGGACTCCATAGGAAAATGGAGTGGCTGAACGCATGAATAGGACAATAATGGAGCATGCAAGGACCATGAGATTGCATGTTGGACTGCCTTTAAACATGTGGGTAGAGGCTGTCAACACTGCTATATATTTAATTAACAGAGGTCCTTCAGTTCCTTTGGGCTGTGGTATTCCAGAGGAAGCATGGATAGGCAAGAAGGTGAGTTATTCTTTTCTAAAAACCTTCGGCTGTGAAGCATTTGCACATATAGATTCTGAAAATAGAACCAAGCTGGATGCAAAATCAAAAAAATGTACCTTCGTTGGATATGGCATTGATGAATTTGGTTATAGGCTTTGGGATTTTGAAAATCAAAAAATTGTGAGAAGTAAGGATGTTATATTCAATGAGAAGGTGTTGTACAAAGATCAGTTGTAGCAGCATGAGAAGAAAGAAAAAGATTATGTGGTGTTGGCTAATACTCTAAATAGTGATGTTCCAGTGGTTCCTCATGCTCTGCAATAGCAACCAGAAATACCACAAACTCTAGTGAATGTTAGATGGTCCACAAGGATAAGTAGACCTCTTGAAAGGTTTTCTCCCTCTTTGTATTCTATTTTGTTAACAGATGCTGGTGAACCAGAAGGGTATGATGAAGCTATGCAGGGGGATACACAGGTTCAGTGGGAGCTTGCAATGAAAGAAGAAATGGACTCCTTGCTGAAAAATCAGACTTGGGAATTATGTAAGTTACCTGCAGGTAAAAAGCCTTTCCCAAATAAATGGGTTTATAGGCTGAAAGAGGAAGATGGAGGTAAGAAAAGATTTAAGGCCAGGTTAGTTGTAAAAGGATTTGCACAGAAAAAAGGCATTGATTTTGATGAGATATTTTCTCCGATTGTCAAGATGACTTCTATTCGTACTGTTTTAAGTATTGTGGCTGCTGAAGATTTACATTTGGAACAACTAGATGTTAAAACTGCCTTTCTCCATGGTGATTTGGAGGAGGAGATCTATATGGAACAACCCCAAGGATTTAAGGTCAAAGGTAAGAAGAAACTAATGTGCAGATTGAAGAAGAGTTTGTATGGCCTAAAACAAGCACCTCGGCAATGGTATTTGAAATTTGATAGTTTTATGGCTGAGCAAGGCTACAACAGGTGTAATTCTGACCATTGTGTTTATTTTAAGAGGTTAGATAATGACAGCTACATTATTTTATGTTTATATGTTGATGACATGCTTGTAGCTGGGTCTAACATGGATCACATAAGAGAGTTAAAACAACAATTGGCACAGTCATTTGATATGAAGGATTTGGGGGCAGCAAAACAAATCCTTGGTATGAAAATTTGCAGAGATAGGTAGAACAGAAATTTAACTCTATCTTAGGCTACTTATGTTGAAAAGGTGTTGCAAAGATTCCACATGGAGAATGCAAAAGCTGTCAGCACACCTTTGCCTAGTCATTTGAAATTGACTAAGAACATGTGTCCTAAGACACAAGAGGAGGAAGAGAAAATGTCCAAGGTACCATATGCTTCAGTTGTAGGTAGTTTAATGTATACCATGGTACGCATGCGACCAGATATTGCACATGCTGTAGGAGTCGTTAGCCGGTATATGAGTCATCTCGGATTAGAGCATTGGAATGCAGTTAAATAGATTCTCAGGTATTTAAGAGGTACATCCAATAAACACTTATGTTTTGGGGGCTCTAATACTGTTTTAGCAGGCTATGTAGACTTAGATTTGGCAGGAGATATTGTTACCAGGCGGAGTACTACAGGTTATGTCTTTACTGTAGGTGGAACAGCAGTGAGTTAGATTTTTAGGTTCCAAAAGGTGGTTGCTTTATCCTCCACAGAGGCAGAATATGTAGTTGCAACAGAGGCAAGCAAGGAGATGATATGGCTGCAATCTTTCATGAATGAATTGGGTGCACAACAAGTTAACAGTTATTTGTTTATGGACAGCCAGAGTGCCATACATCTTGCAAAGAATTCTGTCTTGCATTCAAAGACCAAACACATACAGTTGAGGTATCACTTCATTTGGTCAGTGTTGGATGATAGACAATTACAGCTGGCAAAAATACATACAGATGACAATCCAGCAGATATGTTTACAAAGGTAGTGACAAGGGAGAAGCTGAGCTCCTCTCCAGCTTCGGTTGGTCTTCTAGACTAAAAACAACAAAAATAGAACAGCAGAGTCCAGGGTGCTTATTTCTAGTGGGAGCTACAGGGTCAGTGATGTTATGATCAGTCTCCAAGTGGGAGATGATATGGTGTGGAGTCTGATTAGTCTCCAAGTGGGAGATTGTTGTTATATGGAGCCTAATCAGACTCAGAGGTTATATTTACCCCACTTTTATCAGCGCGGTTTCCCACCAAATTCTGTTCCCTGTCACGATACAGGGCGGGGTCAAGGGGCAGCGCCTCTGTGGGGGCTCAGGGGCAATGCCCCTGAAACCTCACATGGTTTTTTATTATTTCATAATGCACCAGGAGTTATTTTTCATTGACTGACATAAGAAAACCCTATTTTTGTAACCGACAAAAACTTGATAAAAAGCAGCTAAGGGTTAGGGTTTTGATATATTGTATTGTAGCATTTTGCAACGGTATTGAGTTGTAGGGATTGCTGATTGTAATCAGTTTGATTTACTGGATAATAATATTGGACTCTCTGTTTGGTGGATGTAGCCCAAGTTTGGGTGAACCATGTTAAAACTTGTCTCTCGTTGTTATTATTTCTGTATATTTCCATTCCTCTGTTTAATCTTTGTTTGCATTTAATTGATATCTTCTTCCGGCTAACCTTAACAGGAACTATTTCTCTTGATGGAAAGAACAAAACTGATAATGTACTGTATGTTGAAGGACTAAAGCACAATCTTCTCAGTGTTGGACAGCTGGTGGACAAAGGCTATGATCTCAGATTTAGGAATAGAAAATGCAAGATCTTTGAAAGTTCTGGAACAGAGATTACATCCGGTACCCAAACAAAAGGTAACATCTTTCACTTGGCTGGTACTGGTAAAAGTTGTTTATTTGTTCAAGTTGATCAGAGTTGGTTATGGCATAGAAGAATGTGTCATATGAACTTTGATAATATCATCAAGATAAGCAATACTCAGGCTATAAGAGACCTTCCAAAATTGGTAAAACCTACAAATAGTTTGTGCAAAGAATGTCAGTTGGGAAAACAAAGCAGAATCTCATTCAAAAGCAAGGAACAATCTTCTACCAGATTATTAGACTTGGTTCATACTGACTTATGTGGTTCGGCAAGAATCAGGAGTGTGTAAGGTGATAGATACTTCATGTTGCTAATTGATGACTATTCCCGGATGATGTGGGTAACCTTTATGAAAGAGAAATCAGAAGCTCTTGAGAAATTCAAAATATTCAAGGCTATGGTGGAAAATGAGACCAGATTAAAATTGAAATATTTGAGGTCTAATAGAGGTGGAGAATTCACATCCGATGAGTTCATAGACTTCTGTGAGAAACATGGAATAAAGAGACAGTTGTCTGCCCCTAGAACTCCACAGTAGAATGGAGTTGTTGAGAGAAAGAATTGGACCATCCAAGAAGTATCCAGGGCCATGATGATGGAAGCAGATGTTCCTCAAATCTATTGGAGAGAAGCTGTCAGCATTGTAGTCTACACTATCAATCGAGTTCAAATTAGAAACTATACCGGTAAGACTCCTTATGAACTGTGGTTTGGCATTACTCCCACTATGAGATACTTCAGAGTTTTTGGTAGCAAATGTTACATTAAAAGGGATGAAGATCTAGGAAAGTTTGATGCTAGAAGTGATGAAGGAATATTCTTGGGTTATTCTACTCAAATCAAAGCATACCGGTGTTACAACAAGAGACTGAGAAAGATTGTAGAAAGTGTAAATGTGAAGGTTGATAAAGAAATTGAAAGACCCTCAAGAATTCTTGAGCGTGATGAAGATGATCAGAATGGTGTTCAAATTCAAGGTATCCAAGCCTCTTCTGAGAAACAAAGTCAAGTTGATCCGGTAAGACAGGAAGAAGAGATAAGTCTCAATGAGACTGATCAAGAGTTAGAGGTGCAAGAAACTCCCAAAATTCCAAGGTATGTAACTCTAAACCACTCTGAAGATTAGATCATAGATGACAAAAGCAAAGGGGTGCAAACAAGGAGAAGAATTGCTCAAAATTTAGATGAGTATTGTCTAATTTCAAAGATTGAACCTAAGACTGTAAATGAAGCCTACAATGATGAAAACTAGACTAAGGCAATGGAGGAAGAACTGATGCAAATTGAGAAGAATCACACTTGGGATCTTGTTCCCAGACCAAGAAATAAAAATGTGATTGGAACCAAATGGGTCTTCCAGAACAAATTGAATGAAGCTAGTGAAGTGATCAGAAATAAGGCTAGATTAGTTGGCAAAGGTTACTCTCAAATAGAAGGAGTTGATTTTGAAGAAACTTTTTCTCTAGTAGCAAGAATTGAAGCAGTCAGATTATTTATTGCATTTTTTGCCTTCAAGGATTTCAAGGTGTATCAGATGGATGTCAAATCTGCCTTCCTAAATGGTAATTTGGAAGAAGAAGTGTATATTGAGCAACCAGATGGATTTCAATTGTCTGATCATAGTGACATGGTCTGTAAATTGAAAAAGGCACTGTATGGACTGAAGCAAGCCCCAAGAGACTGGTATGAAAGATTGGATAAGCATCTCTTGAAGATTGGTTTCAACAAAGGTACTGCTGATAGTAATTTGTATTTCAAAATTGATCATGAAAATATTTTAATTGTTGAAGTATTTGTTGATGATATCATTTTTGGAGGAAGAGATAGTATGTGTAAAACTTTTACAAGTCAAATGAAAAGTGAGTTTGAGATGTCAATGCTTGGAGAAATGAATTTCTTTTTGGGTTTACAAATTACTCAAACAAAGAAAGGAATCTTCATTTCTCAGTCAAAATATGTGAAAGAATTGTTAAGGAAATTTGGGATGGAAGACTCAAAGCCAATGAACACTCCAATGGCAACCAGATGCAAGTTGAGCAAAGATGATGACTCTCCCAAAGTTGATCAGACAAAATATAGGTCAATGATTGGAGGACTATTGTACCTCACTCAAACTAGACCAGATATAATGCAGGCTATTGGTCTTGTTGCGAGATTCCAGGCTAATCCCAAAGAATCTCATGTCATGGCAATCAAAAAGATTTTTAGGTATCTAAAAGGAACAATTGAGTATGGTCTGTGGTATCCTAGAGATCATGATTTCTCTCTTCATGCATATACAGATACAGATTGGGTAGGAGATGTGGATGACCAGAAGAGTACCAGTGGTGGAGCATTCTTTTTAGGAAAAAGATTAGTTTCTTAGCTAAGAAAGAAATAAGAGCTAATATCTCTATCTACAACTAAAGCAGAATACATTGCAGCAGCAGGTAGTTGCACTCAAGTCTTGTGGATGAAGTAGATGCTAAGAGATATTAAAGTAGAATATGAGGAGCCTATCACAATTTTCTGTGATAATTCAAGTGTAATAAATATTTCTAAGAATCTGATGTTGCATTCTAAGACTAAGCATATATCTATCAAGTTTCACTTTCTGAGAGAGCAAGTGAACAAGGATGAAGTCAGATTGGAGTATGTGCCCTCCAAGGATCAGATTGCAGATATATTTACTAAACCTCTTCCCAAGGACTCTTTTGAGTATCTGAGGGAGAAGTTAAGGGTTATTGCCCCTCCAGTGATCAACTAGGATGCACTGATGTGCATCAGTCTGGTAGATATCACAGTCATATCTTGTGATCTGGATTGATGATGGGGAGCTGCTACTCAGGGGGAGCAGCAGGTGTGATTCTGAAGTTGCAAGTATGAGCCCTTTACCATTGATGTCAAAGGGGGAGAGAAGACATGTGAAAAAAAAGTGGTTGATGATCAAAGGGGGAGAAATATAGGAAGAGAAGACATGTGAATAGTTGATGTTGATAGGGGGAGTTGTGATAGTAACGAGAAGTTCTTGTCTTGATGGTTTTTCACATCATATGTTGCCATCAAAAACAAAGGGGGAGATTATTGCAAGTATGGGTTTAATAGGTGTTTTCATTGATGTCAACATACTCATGTTGTATTAATGAGAAGGATGGGATGAGCTGTGTGCTGAGGATATTGAGAAAATTAGTCTCAATCAGGAACATTGAAGAACAGTGATGATAACAAGGTAAAAGTCCAAGATAGGTTGAGGTTCAGAGGATGTGGTTTAAAGGGTTTTTAGATATAAGTCTTGAGATGCTCCAGTCAAGTTTTCAAAGGTCTACATGAAGATCTAGAGAAGTTATGGTTGTTCAAGTAAAACTGGTTCCGGCAGGTGTTCAGTGGTGATAGAGTGAGACAGATAGGTCCGGTGAGATCCGGTAATGCATTATCCCATTCTACAGATTTGAGGAAGTGTTGAGGATGTCTTTGTGAAGTGTCAAGCAGATTGGTTTGTGGCTTGAAGGTCTGGAAGAACCTATTCCTTTGTGACAATGATGACAGACTATGTTCTTAAGGTTCCAGATGAAGGAGAGAAGGATTTCAGTAAGTAGAGGAAGTGTGGGTGTTCTTGGTGATTCATGTAAGCTTGTGGAGGTCCTTGGACTATGTTTAGTTCATGTTGATGGTCCACATTAGAGTTGGAGCCCAAAATTGAAGAAATACTTCCAGATGAAGGTGTTCTTTTCTCTAACTGGGCGACCGGATGAATTATACACCTTGCGAATGTTCTTGTGGTTGTTTGTCGACTTAGATGTTTGTTCCTAAGTTGATGTCCTATATAAATAAAGGATTGTGAAGTCATTTCAAAAGTGAACTTGTGGAGATGAACGTGTGGTAGAGAAAAGAAGAGCGAAAGGCAGAGCAGAAGGTTTCAGCTTAAATGGAATTGACTCAAGTATGGTGAAGATGCTATTTACCAGTTCAAGTATGTGATACTTATTCTTTTGTAGACAGTGTGTCTCTTGTAGGCAGTGAGCCTCTTGTGAGCAATGTGCTTGGGCAGTGAGCCATAATTTGCATGTGCCATTTTTATTCTTTCTATTCTTTTAATAGAGAATACTTTCTTGGGTTAATCACCCCATGGTTTTTCCCTTAACCAGGTTTTCCATGTCAAAATCTTGGTGTCTCATGTGTTGATGTGTTTTTGTTCTTGATTTGTTGCACTATGCTTTCATGGTTGATCTTCTATTATGCTGTTAATTAACAATGTGGAGTTAAGTGTTTAATCAAAGAGAAAGTTTCGTACAACTGATTCACCCCCCCTCTCAGTTGTGTGCCCTAAATCTAATAGAAGATGCTATTCTCCAGTTCATGTATGCGATACTTATTTCTTTGTAGACAGTGTGTCTCTTGTAGGCAGTGAACCTCTTGTGAGTAGTGTGCTCGGGCAGTGAGCCCTAATTGGCAGGTGCCATTTTGTTCTTTGTATTCTTCTAATAGAGAATACATTCTTGGGTTAATCACCTCATGGTTTTTCCCTTAACTAGGTTTTCCATGTCAAAATCTTGGTGTCTTATATGTTGATGAGTTTCTACTTTTGATTTAAATCCATTATATTTCATGTTTAGTATACTACTAATCACTAAGAGGATTTAAGTGTGTAAATTGGAGAAAGTTTTGCACAACTGATTCACCCCCTTCTCAGTTGTGTGCCCTAAGTCTAACAATTGGTATTAGAGCCAAGTTCCTCTAAAAGGAGCTTAACCGCTTGAGGAGATCTAGGATGTCATCTTACAAGAAGGATAGTCCGAAGTTTGATGGAGCCAACTTTGCTCTTTGGAAAGGTCACATGAAATGTCATTTGCAGTGTATGGGAATGGCATACTGGTCCATTGTTACAAAAGCATATGTACCTCCACAGGGTGGTCCGGCAACCCAAAATGAAATCACAGATGCTGAAAATAATCTGTGGACCAAAGAGGCTCTTCTAAGTGCATTATCTGACTCAGAGCTCTCAAATGTTATTGACCTACCAACTGCCTTTGAGATTTAGAATAAACTGGAACTTTTGCATGAAGGAGACCAATATGTTAAATGTGCAAGGTTACAAAGTCTAAAAGAGAAATTTGAAAAATTGAAGATGAGAGATGATGAAAATATAACCACTTTTATGCCAAGAGTGAATGAGTTGGTTTGTGGAATTAGAAATGCTGGTGGAGTCTTGGATGAAAATGAGATTGTTGGTAAAATTCTCAGATCCCTTCCTGCTTCTTGCAAAATCAAGGCTGCTGCCATTGAAGAATTCAGAGCCCATACAACTGTCACAAGAGATCAATTGGCTGGAAAATTAGCTGCATTTAAAATGATAGAGTTTGGAGATGACCCCCCAAGACTAAATCTGCATTCAAAGCTAGTGCCTTTGTTAAAGGTAAACAAAGGTTTGATTCGGGAGAGAATTCTTCAAGGAAAATGTCATGGTATGAAAAAGCAAGAAAAGATCTAGAAGAAGAAGAAGTAGAAACTGCTCAACTTGAAGCCCTTATTGCAAAGAGGCTACCAAGAGGATATGGTAAGTATGAAGTAAAATTACCTTTTAAGTGTTTTAACTACAATAAGATTGGTCATTTTGCCTCAAGGTGTTCGGAAAGATTTTCAAGGCAAAATCATAACAAACCAAGGTTCCAAAAGAACTATTACTATGTACATGAAGATGATGATAATGAAGGAGTAATAGATGATGAATCAGAGATAGGAAACAAATCTGGAAATGAATGGGTGTTCATTGCCATCAAGGAAGAAGATCCATTGTCCTCTATATCTATCAATCTTAAGACTGTGGAAAGAGCTCTGGCTACCCAAATTAAAGAGAAGGATGATTGGGTCATTGACAGTGGATGCTCTCACCATATGACAGGTGACAAAAATAAGTTTGTAGATTTGAAAAGGTATGAAGGAGGAGTGGTAAAGTTTGGTGATAATTCTGTTGGTAGAATCAGAGGAAGAGGAACTATTTCTTTTGATGGAAGAAACACAACTGGTAATGTACTATATGTTGAAGGTTTGAAGCACAATCTTCTCAGTGTTGGACAGTTGGTGGACAAAGGCTATGATCTCTGATTCAAGGATGGAAAATACAAAATCTTTGAAAGATCCAGAACAGAGCTTGCATCTGGTATTCAAACTAAAGGTAATATCTTCCACTTGGTTGGTACTGGTAAAAGCTGCTTATTTGTTCAAATTGATCAGAGTTGGTTATGGCATAGAAGGATGTGTCATGTGAATTTTGGTAATATCATCAAGATAAGCAATACTTGGGCTGTAAGAGATCTTCCAAAATTGGTGAAACCTACTAACAGCTTGTGCAAAGAATGTCAATTGGGTCTCATTCAAAAGTAAAGAACTGTCCTCTACCAGATTATTGGACTTAGTTCACACTGGTCTTTGTGGTCTGGCAAGAACCAGGAGTATTCAAGGTGATAGATACTTCATGCTGCTAATTGATGACTATTCCTGCATGATGTGGGTAACCTTTCTAAAGGAGAAATTAGAAGCTCTTGAGAAATTCAAAATATTCAAGGCTATGGTAGAGAATGAAACAGGATTAAAGTTGAAATGTCTGAGGTCTGATAGAGGTGGAGAATTCACATCCGGTGAGTTCATAGAGTTCTATGAGAAACATAGAATTAAGAGACAGTTGTCTGTTCCTAGGACTCCACAGCAAAATGGAGTAGTGGAGAGAAAGAACTAGACTATCTAGGAAGCATCTAGGACCATGATGATGGAAACAAATGTTCCTCAGATCTATTGGAGAGAAGCTATCAGCACTACAGTCTATACTCTCAATTGAGTTCAAATTAGAAGCAATACCGGTAAGACCCCTTATGAACTTTGGTTTGGCATTACTCCTACTGTAAGATATTTTAGAGTCTTTGGTAGCAAATGTTACATCAAAAGAGATGAAGATCTAGGCAAGTTTGATGCTAGAAGTGATGAAAGAATATTCTTGGGTTACTCGACTCAAAGTAAAGCATACCGGTGTTATAACAAAAGACTAAGAAAGATGATAGAAAGTACAAATGTGAAGGTTGATGAGGGAATAGAGAAACCCTCAAGATTTTATGAATATGATGAAGATGATTAGAATAGTGTTCTAGTTCAAGGAATTCAATCCTCTTCTGAAAGTAAGATTCAAACTGATCCGGTAAATCAGGAAGAAGAGATAAGTCTGAATGAGCCTGATCAAGAAGCAGAAGTGCAAGAAGCTCCCAAAGTTCCAAGGTATGTAAGACTGAACCACTTTGAAGATCAGATCATAGGTGACAAAAGCAAAGGTGTGCAAACTAGAAGGAAAATTGCTCAAAATTCAGATGAATATTGTCTGATTTCAAAGATTGAACCTAAGACAATAAATGAAGCCTGCAATGATGAAAACTAGACCAAAGCAATGGAGGAAGAGTTGATGCAAATTGAGAAAAATCACATTTGGGATCTTGTTCCTAGACCTAGAAACAAGAATGTGATTGGAACCAAATGGGTCTTCCGGAACAAACTAAATGAAGTTGGTGAAGTAATCAGAAATAAAGCCAGATTGGTCTGCAAGGGCTACTCTCAAATAGAAGGAATTGATTTTGAAGAAACTTTTGCCCTGGTGGCAAGAATTGAAGCAGTCAGATTATTCCTTGCCTTTGCTACCTTCAAGGATTTCAAGGTATATCAAATGGATGTCAAGTCTGCCTTTCTAAATGGTGACTTGGAAGAAGAAGTGTATATAGAGCAACCGGATGGATTTTAGTTGTCTGATCATGGTGATATGGTCTACAAGTTGAAGAAGGCACTGTATGGATTAAAACAAGCCCCAAGAGCCTGGTATGAAAGATTGGACAAGCATCTTTTGAAGATTGGTTTCAACAAAGGTACTACTAACAGTAACCTATATTTCAAAATTGATCATGAAAATATCTTGATTGTTGAAGTATTTGTTGATGATATCATCTTTGGAGGAAGAGATAGTATGTGTAAAGCCTTTGCAAATCAAATGAAAAGTGAGTTTGAGATGTTTGTGCTTGGTGAAAAGAATTTCTTCTTGGGTCTGTAAATTACTCAAACAAAGAAAGGAATCTTCATTTCTCAGACCAAATATGTAAAAGAATTGTTAAGGAAATTTGGGATGGAAGATTCAAAGCCAATGAATACTCCCATGGCAACCAGATGTAAGTTGAGAAAAGATGATGACTCTCCTAAGGTAGACCAGACAAAGTACAGATCAATGATTGGAGGATTGTTGTATCTCACTCAAACTAGACTAGATATTATGCAAGTTGTTGGTCTTGTTGCAAGATTCCAGGCTGATCCCAGAGAATCTCATGTCATGGCAATCAAAAAGATTTTTAGGTATCTAAAAGGAACAGTTGAGTATGGTTTGTGTTATCCTAGAGATCATGATTTCTCTCTTCATGCATATACAGATGCAGATTGGGTAGGAGATGTGGATGACCGAAAGAGTATTAGTGGTGGAGCATTCTTTTTGGGAAAGAGATTAGTTTCTTGGCTAAGAAAGAAACAAGAGACAATATCACTGTCTACAACTGAAGCAGAATACATTGCAGCAACAGGTAGTTGCACTCAAGTTTTGTGGATGAAGCAGATGCTATGAGATATTAAAATAGAGTATGAGGAGCCTATCACAATCTTTTGTGATAATTCAAGTGCTATAAATATATCTAAAAATCTTGTGTTGCATTCTAAGACTAAGCATATATCTATTAAATTTCACTTTTTGAGAGAGCAAGTGAACAAGAATGAAGTCAGATTGGAGTTTGTGCCCTCCAAGGATTAGATTGCATATATCTTTACTAAACCTTTGCCTAAGGACTCTTTTGAGTATCTTAGGGAGAAGTTAGGGGTTATTGCCCCTCCAGTGATGAACTAAGGTGCACTAAGGTGCATCAATCTGGTGGAAATCACAGTCATATCTTATGATCCAGATTGATGGGAGCTGCTACTCAGGGGGAGTAGTAGGTATGATTCTATAGTGTTGGAATTGCAAGTATAAGCCCTTTGCCATTGATGTCAAAGGGAGAGAGAAGACATGTGAAAAAAAAGTGGTTGCTGATCAAAGGGGGAGCAGTAAAGAGAGAGAAGACATGTGAATGGTTGCTGTTGATAGGGGGAGTTGTGATAGTAAGGAGAAGTTCTTGTCTTGATGGTTTTTCACATTATATGTTGCCATTAATGACAAAGGAGGAGATTGTTGCAAGTATGGGCCTAACCGGTGTTGTCATTGATGTCAACATACTCTTGTTGCATTAATGATAAGGTCTGGACGAGCCGTGAGCTGAGGATATTGAGAAAATTAGTCTCAATCAGGAACAGTGAAGAACAGTGATGACTGTAAGACAAAAGTCCAAGATAAGATGATGATCAAAGGATGCAGATTAAAGGGTTTGTAGATATGTGTCTGTAGGTGATCTAGTAGAGATTTTAGAGGTCCACATGAAGATATGAAGAAGTTGTGGCCACTCAAGTAAAACTAGTTCCGGTAGGTGTTCAGAGGTGACAGAGTGTAACAAGAAAGGTTTGGTGAGATCCAGAAATGAAGTTTCCTATTCTGCAGATTTAAGGGAGTGATGATGAAGTCTTTGCGGTGTATCAACTCTATTGGTGCATGGTTTGAAGGTCCGCAAGCATCTATTCTTTTGTGACAGTTATGACAGACTTTGTTCTTAAGGTTCTGGATGAAGGAGAGAAGGATTTTAGTAAGCAGAAGAAGTGTGGATGTTCTTCGTGATTCAGGCAAGCTTGTGGAAGTGTTTGGATCATGTCTAGTTCATGTTGGTGGTCCGCATTGAAGTTGGAGCTTGCAATTGAAGAGTATTTTGTATGATGGTGTTCTTCTTTAGACAGGATGACCGAATGAGTTATGCATCTGTCGGATGATCTTATGAATGTTTGCCGACTTATATGATCATTCCTAAGTTGATGTCTTGTATAAATAAGGGATTGTGAAGTCATTTGTAAAGTGTCCTTGTGGAGATGAGTGTGTGGTAGAGAAGAGGAGAGCGAAAGGCAGAGCAGAAGTATTGAGCTTAATGGAACTAATTCAAGTATGGTGAAGATGCTATTCTCCAGTTCATGTATGTGATACTTATTTCTTTGTAGATAGTGTGTCTCTTGTAGGCAGTGAGCCTCTTGTGAGCAGTGTGCTCAGGCAGTGAGCCCTAATTGGCAGGTGCCATTTTGTTCTTTCTATTCTTCTAACAGAGAATACATTCTTGGGTTAATCACCCCGTGGTTTTTCCCTTAACCAGGTTTTCCACGTCAAAATCTTGGTGTCTTATGTGTTGATGAGTTTTTGCTTTTGATTTGAATCCATTATGTTTCATGTTTAATATACTGCTAATCACTAAGAGGATTTAAGTGTGTAAATTGGAGAAAGTTTTGCACAACTGATTCACCCCCCCTCTCAGTTGTGTGCCCTAAGTCTAACAGGTTGCAACCTCCCTTGCAAGATCTTCTTCATATCGTTTCCTCTGCATCAACATGTCTTTCTCATAGAGATAGGCCTGATAATCCATCTCTTCCTATTCTTGATCATACTCTTGTTATCTTTTGAAATCTCCTACTTGCTTATTGATTTCCAGCAATGTATTATTGAGATCAAGTGACATACTCCTTATGCTTGCAATCTCTTCCTTTGCATACTCTTGAAGTTGATTTGGTTCATGTATAGGCTACCTACAAGGCTGAACTGGGGTGGGTGGGAGGTAAGAGTATTGTGTATGCTAGTTTCTTTGTAAATCTATGGAATTTCGGTTAAAACTAGTAGCATGGCTGATCTGATATGGCTAATAAGATGGTGGATTAGTAGTGTTTTCATGATATGATGGATGATATGACATGTTTCCATGAAGGATAGACATGTTTACTTATTCAATAGTTGGAAAACAACTAAAACCTGATCTTGTGATACTTTTCATGGGTTGCAAAGTCTGATCTATCAAACCAGAAAGCTAGAGTCACTAGGTACTTTAAAAATAACACCTCTCAAATGTTGTATTACTACTGATCATACCAAAACAACTGTAGTTAGGGTAAAATTGTAAATTAGGGCAAATGAATAAACAACAATGATAAAACCCTAGCAATGCACAATGAAGCACAAGACAACATGAAAATCAAAATAACAAATATAAATGCAAACCGATCTCCATGTCAAACTTGATTTATCTCCATTGCTCTTCTCCACCTCGCATGAGCATGTAAGATTTTGAAGGATTATTGTTGGAAGAATGTTGGGTGCTCACTTCTGTAGCATAACACTAAGATGAAGATGATATGAAGATAATAGTTGAAGGATGCAAAGGCTCTAATGATATTTTGACAGAATAATGGTACTTGAAGCTCAATGCATTATAGAAAATTTGACAGAATAAGGGTGCTTAAGGCTCAATGCCTGCTAATGGCTTGTGAAGGGTTTGATTTATAGAAAAGGCTTGGTTCCAATGGATGGCTGAGATTAAAAAGTTAATTGATTGATGTGGACGGCTAGGATTGATTCAGTTATCCCACTCTTCAAGGGAGTTGTAGTCATTTGACAAGTGTCAAGGAGAATAGGGCTCATGTATGCTTGTGTACATAAAAAGTACTACATATGAAAGATATTAAATAAAAGGTTGCAGTACCACTTATCTTTTTTTTAAATGAAAGAGGCACACATGTCGGCTTAATGATAAGATAAATTAATTAAATAAATAAGATTTATTTAATTAATTGGAAAGTCAGCTTAGAATGAAATGTGAGAACTTAATTCAAATAAAATATTTGAATTAGTTGGGATATGAGTTGGATATTAATTAAATAAATAAAATTTATTTAATTAATTGGATAGTCGGCTTAGGATATGATAAGATATGATATGAAAATTAATTAAATAAATAAAATTTATTTAATTAATTGGCTAAGTAGGATAAGGATGGGATTGAATGAGATTTTAATTAAATAAATAAAATTTATTTAATTAATTGGCTTAATGGATTAGGGAAATTAGGACAAAATGCTACAAGATGTCTAGGATAATATTTTTAGCTAGGTGTTGCAAGACATGGACAAATTTGGGACAAATTTGGGTGTCTACATTTTGCCCCTCTTTGAGATGATGTTCGAGGTGATGAGCTTTATGTTGAGTAACATCATTTCAAAGAAGTTAAGGTATGGATAGAGGAATATGATATGGAGATAGGATGATGATGCCCCCTCGAGAGGATAGGTGGGTTGGACAAACACGGGTAGGCTCTCGAAAAGAAATGGCTTGGCTGCAAAAGAAAGATAAGGGAATAGATAGAAGAAATGGATGATGAGTTATGTTGTAATGGAAGTGAGCAACCATGATGTTTGATATAGCATTAGACGTTATGCACCAAGGTATAAGGATCCAGGGTGACGTTATGTCTCATGCCCTAGCGTAATACAACCTTGTCTGACATATGAGGAAGATAACTTAGAGCATTGAAGTCCTAATGCACAAAAGGTATGATATGACCTTAGATGCAAAGGATAGTGCAAAAAGCTATTCCAACATACACAAGATATGAATATTAGCTGGAAAGTTACAGATGTGATACAAATGCAAGATAAAATAATAACACACACAAGCAAGAAAGCAAGAATGCACAAATGATTGAAAAACAAACAAGGTATTGCCCCTATCAAGCTGTAAACCAATGATTAATTGTTTGATGATGATAGTTGAGAGTGTTGTCATTGCGGGGAAAGCTATATCCCTAGATCAACACAAGGTTGTTTGCTGAGTTGGTTGGCTAGTTGATTGATTGATTGGGCTTACAACAAGGCTAGGATCAAGACCATGGATTGCATTTGGATAACTTGGCTTGATTGATTAACTTAATTGGTATAGATTAAGGATGGGCTTGCATTTGGATCTTTGCTTGGAATAATTTGATTGGATGATGAAATGATGAATGAAGATTAATTTGATAAAATGTTGATGATGGGATGATATGTGATAGATTGAGTTGCTTTTGATTTGCTGAAATGATTGGATTTGTTTTGATGGCTATCTTGATGTGCTTTGATGTTGATGCTGATGATTGATAAGATTTGTTTTGATAGTTGGCTTGATGTGCTTTGGTTTTGATGTTTGCTATTGCTAGGTTGATTGTGTTGATGATTGGATTGTTTTGAATGATGATAATGATGGTGTGATGATTAGAGTGTCGATTCAATCTAAACATAAACAAGTGTTCTTAGTGTGCTCAAAGGATACAAAACAAACAAGGTATTGTCCTTGTCAAGTCATAAACCAATAATTGATTGTTTGTTTGATGATGATAGTGTTGTCATTGCAGGGAAAGTTATATCCCTGGATCAACACAAGGATGTGGGAACGCTATATCCCAGTGATGATGATTGATTATGATTGATTTGGTTCATGACAAGATTAGGATCAAAAACTTGTTGATTTGATTGGATAATGTTCCTTGATTGATTAGCTTGCTTGATACAGATTAATGTGACGTGGATTTAAGATCACTGCTTAGATTGATTTGATTGATATGATTGGAAGAAGTGATTGATTGAAATGGATGCATGAATGTTATTGATAAGAAGAATTGATGATGATGATGATTTGATTTTGATTGAATGTTGATAAAGTGGATTGATTTGGATGATGTGATTGGATTTATTGCTTGGATTTTTCATTGGATATGGATTTTTTTGTGTTTTTGGAATATTTGATTTTTTTGGATTTTTTTTAAGTGTTTTGATTTTTTTGGATTTTTTGTGATATTTTGATTTTTTTTAATTTTTGAATGTTTTGGGATGTCAATGGATTTACAATTGGAGTAGCCTTTGTGCTAGATACCAATGACAAGGGAGAAAACCAAGTCTAGGTGCAAGGATGGATAAATGGATGGGCTCATATTAAATGGGATAGAAAGCTCATGATAAATAGGTGGATAGATGGGATAGGCCATATAAGGGATGGATGCTTGCTTCATGATAAACAGATAGGTAGGCTATAGTGGAAAGCTCATGATAAACAGATGGGGATAAGCTATAAGATGGAAAGCTCATGATAAGGATACGCCATAGTGGATGGATCATAAGGGAGCTAGGATCTGATCTCCAAAGGCTATGTTGCATAGGAAGAACTTGCCCCATTCTAGGTGGTAATGCTTAGGATTTTTCATGACAAAGTTCATGACAATGGGATGACATGATGGATTTTACATGACAAGGCTTATGATAGGTGGATAATGATAAGATTTTATGGAAAGGATGAGGTATACCAAGAGATATCCAAACATGTTTCAACATTTTTCCCCTATGTCTTCATCAAGATCAAAAGGAGGAAGGATGCATAAATGGGTTCAATAGGATAGGCATGTTTATGTAATGGCTAAGAATGGTAGGATGGTATGGTAATGGTAGGATAGGATGGAAAATGATATAATGGGATAGATAGTTTGGAAATGGATAGGTTGGATGAGACAATGTGCCCCAAGTGTAAGTGACATAGAAGATCAACCTACACATGACGCCTATTTGCCAGGTTTTCATCATGGTATTTATCCAAGGCGCCTGTTTACCAGGTTTTCATCGTTGGATGAAGGGATTTCTCCTTACTATTTTTTTTTTGTTTTGTTTTTAGATGGGTTGACAATTACACATGGTGCATGTTTGCTAGATTTTCACCATCGTAATGGACAGGAGGGACTCAAGTGTCTAGTGCTATGAAAGGTGATAGTGTCCCATTAGAGATGGATGATGTCTTCACATGGACCATGTCATTATACTCATAGATGTTGATAAGGGATTGCATGGATGGGAGATGGAGTAGGTAGATAGTGGATGATGAAATGGATTATGGAAGGGTCATGCAAGGATAGATGGATGGGGATATTGGACTATGATGTGGATTATGTAGGCTTATGCAAAAGCATGGACCATAGGAAGGTGATTGAGGAGATATGTAGGATAATGGATGAAGGATGGGGAGATATAGTTATGTGGAGGTGTTGCGGAGTGGAAGGGAACCATGACCAATGGTTGCACATACCGTGATAAACATTGAAGCTTTTGGTGAGATGGTGGTGTAGGAAGCAATAGAGATGTTTGCTTAGGGGATGGTTGATGAAGTGATTTAGGAACCCACATAGATTTAGTATTTTTAGTGCTTTTGCTTTTCTTGTGGGATTTTTGAAGGGAATGAAAGTTTTGGATGGAAGTAGGCTTTTGGATGGATATAGGTGATTGGGATTCTTGAGATGTGGATGAGGATGCCTCATTCGCTTTGCTAGCTATTTTCTTAGGAACCCAAACCATTTTGCCTTTGGGCTTTGCATTTGGAGGTAAGGATTTGGGTAGCTTTTTGGATTGCTTTGCTTTGGTTCTTTGCATTGATTTTTCATGTTTGTGCCTGAAGGCATGAGAGTCCTTAGGATTTTTAGTTGGATTTTTAGCTTTATAGGTAGAGGCATCAAAATTTTTGCTTTTGAATCCCATGAGATGGGTGGAGTGGATGGAATGATTGGAAGTTTTATGCTTAAACGATGTGTGCTTTTGTTGGTCATGATTAGGGATGTAAGGATACTTATGAATGATAGGTATGTTAGGTGTTGGAAGCAATGGTGGCAAGGTGGATGGAGGGATATTTGGAGTTGGTAAAAGTGGAGGCAAAGTGGATGGCAGAAGATGTACGGTCACATGCTTTTGACATTTATAAGATGATGGAGATGGAATGGCTACATATGTCTTGCGTAGATGATGGGGGGTACGATGGAAAGTCGTAGGTTTAGGATGCACGAAGGGATTACCAACATCTTGGCCTTGTTTACCTTGGGGTGTGTATCCAAGGCCATATGAGCATGGAGGAACTTTGACATGGTTTGGCTCCAAAATACCTTGTTCATAAAGGACTAGACCTTTGCCTTGGTAGCTCATGTTTTGGAGGATCCGATTGACTATGGGACTTGGTGTGCTTTGAACATTAGACTTGAGTTCATTATTGGATGGAGAAGATGAAGTGGATAAAGGTCGTTGTTGTCCTAAGGAGGAACACTCATGTATAAGGGTGGTAAGACCAATAGGACATGATGGTGGACTTAAAGTGGAATCGATGGTGGATGTGGAAGGAGAATCATTAGGATCTTGATTAGCATTGTGTTGATGTAGATCCAAGTTATTTGTTTGATCTTTTATGCTTACTTGGGGGACAAGTGTCTCATCATGACAAGTGGATGTTTGCTTATTATGGATAGGGCTAGATAGCGGATGACTAGGAGTAATGTGGATATCTTGCTCAAGGATAGATATAGGATTATGGATAGGATCAAGGTGCTCATGGATAGCTTCTTCATAGGTATCATCTTGATCATAAAGAAGGTAAATGTTATGGATGGGTTGCATGAAAGTGTTTTGATCTTGAGTTGGACTAGGGCTTAATGTTTCCACATGCTTAGGATTAAACCTTTGACATACCTCTTGGGTTGCTTGGATGGAAGTGGAAGGCTCTTGGATAAGCTTGACATGTTCTTGGTCAACAACATGAGAACATGATGACTCTTGACTTGGATTAATGATAGAAAGTTCACAAATAGGCTTGATGGCTTGTAGGTCACATGATGGGCTTGAAGGGTTAAGAATGTTAATTGAAGGCTCTTGGATAGGCTCAAGGATAGGTGGACCACACGATGGGATTATAGGATTGGACATGACCTTTAGAATTTCTTTGGTAGGCTCATGAATGGGTGTTTGACATGGAGGTAGTTTATTCCTAGCTAGTAGCCAATGGATCACATCCTGGGCAATATAATGGATGAACAATAGTAGCAAATGACGTTGTAGGTTTAGGACTAGGATTAGGTTGGGGGATAATTGGATTTGATAGGCTAAGATTTGGATTGGATGAGGGTAATACATGGGATTGGGATGATGTGACATGATTTCTTATTGTATGTCGATACACCTTGTAAACAATTGGGAAAAACATGGGGCATGTATTTGTATCATGGCCTTTGGTCCTATGGTATGCACAATAATCATGTTCATCATATGGACTTTTTTCACATGGTTTGACTTCAGGAAGTTCAATGAGTTTTGCTTCAAGCATTCTTTGTAAAACTATCTCAACTGCATCCTTTGGTGAAGGATTAGAATGACATGGTGATGAAGGTAATGAAGGGCTTGGTGATTTGGAAGGTTGATGGAGCAATGGACTAGGGGTAGGATTACATGGTGGTGTTGGGATAGGACTTGTTGGTTCATGTGATGGCATGTGATTGGATGGTGGTGGCCACTCATAGGATGAATTAGCTAGGTTGGTATCTCCCTTGTCAAAGGTAATTAAGTCTTGTTGCATTAGGTTCGCATGGTTTATGTACAAAGGTCCACTTAGATCTGCATGTGCTTCTTGTTGCAAAGGTGGATTTGGGCTCATTTGTGCTTGTTGTGGAGGCCATTGATAGTCTTGGAAGCTAGGTGTAATGGTAGGATATGTAGACAAAAGATCTTGAGGTGGACTCAAAGTTGAGGGCATTTGATCTTGTTGCCAAGGTTGACTTGTGCTCACTTGATTTATATACAAAAGGCCATTTGGACTTAAATGTTGTTCTTGTGATATCACTTGATTGCCTTTTGGATGGGCTTGGTAGTGCATTGGCATGGTGGCATGAGGGATTGGATAAGCTTGAGGTGGAGGTTGATAGGTTGATGTGGCATTGATTTGGTGGATAGGTGGATTAAGTTGATAGGAAGTGGATGGATATGACATGTGGCTATGAGGTGGATTAGGTTGGTATGGAGTGGCTAAGGATTGATGTACTTATCGAGCTTGACTAGTGGCTAAAAGGTGTTGGACTTGGGCTATAGAGTGTTGCAGTTGAGGTGATTGGCTTGCATGGGGTTGAGCTTCTTGGATGAAGAATTGTAATATTTCAATGGCGTCTTGGTTTAGGGGTTGTAATCCTTGATAAAGATTTTGGAGGAATCTTTAGAATTTGATTTCTGGGCCCTCTAGTGTAAACATGTTGTCACCCAAGTGTTTGCCTTAAGTCCTTTTAACAAGTGCTTGTTTAGGGATTTGGATGATAACGTGGCTTGTTTGGATGACTTGGCTATGTTTGGAATGAAAATGATTGGGTTTAAATGTTATTGGAAGAATGTGTAGGATGACTTGTCTTTATGTGTTTGGGTGTTTATAGCTTGATGTGGCAATGTTCAAACAAATGATTATGCATATACACACATGAATCACTCACGCAAGACACATAAGCAATTGTTGACTTTGAAAATGAAATGTGATGATTATGCAAGCACACATGGAAGACACATCAACAAGCCTAATGTGTAGTCAAGTGGATATATCCAATTAGGTCTTAGGCTATCTATTGCACAAGGTTGACTATGAAATTGAAAGTGAAATCCTGCCACACAGCCAGGAGAAAGGGGTAACCCACCCTTCACTTTCACTTCCCAAAGGTATAAAGTTCTTTGGGGCTTAGCCAAGAGTGACAAGATTTCAACTCCCAATGAGGGTGTCTTTCGATTCAGCCTTGATTGAGGTCATCCCTTGGAGTGGTGTGTCTCTAAGAAGGCCTCCTAGATAGGGTTTAGAAAAGCAAACCAAGTGAGCTATCACTTAATTCACACTCGCACTTGTTAATTGACCCTTTAAAAATGAGATGTGTAGAAGACAATTCAAGCACTTGTTCGTTTTAAACCCAAATCTAAATGTGATGGAAGACAATGATTCATTTTAAGCCCAATTTCTTAATGATGTGATAGCAAACAATTGTTCATTTCAAAGCCCAAATCCAAGTGTGATGACAAACAAGTTGTTTGTTTTATGCCCAAAATCTAAATGTGTGATCAAATAATGATTAGAGATGAGAGATTAGAATGAGTGCACCTCATAAAAATTGCTTTCCAAGTTGCTATTATGATTGATCCAAATGTTGCTCCAGCTCCTTTGATTCATCTACAAGTCACTGCAAAAAATAAAATGTGATTTGGTTCGCTAGATTGGAAGATATGATTTTTTTTTTCTAAAAGTCGCGCGTCAAAAATTTCTGAAAAATTAGAATCGCAGGGTCAACTTCAAATCGCCATAACTCTTTGAATACTGAGCCAAATCTTTAATGTAACCACTTTTTGGAAAGCTCTCGAAGTCCTCTTTCCAACGAATCTAAGATCTTTTTTTTTCCAAGACCTGTGTAAAACAAAAAACCCTCTGCAATAGATCTGGTCATAAATAAAAAAAATCAGCAAAAAGTCGTGCATCAAAATTTTTAAAAAAATTAGAATCGCAGAGTCAACTTCAAATCGTCATAACTCTTTGAATACTGAGCCAAATCTTTAATGTAACCACTTTTCGGAAAGCTCTCGAAGTCCTCTTTCCAACAAATCTAAGATCTCTTTTTTCCAGGACCTGTGTAAAACAAAAAACCTTCTGCAACAGATCTGGTCATAAATAAAAAAAATCAGCAAAAAAAAATTGCGCGTCAAAAATTTCTGAAAAATTAGAATTGCAAGGTCAACTAAAATCGTCATAACTCTTTGAATACTGAGTCAAATCTTAATGTAACCACTTTTCGGAAAGCTCTCGAAGTCCTCTTTCCAACGAATCTAAGATCTCCTTTTTATAGGACCTGTGAAAAACAAAAAACCCTCTGCAACAAATTTGGTCCTAAATAAAAAAAAATCAGCAATATAAAATATCTTCAACCTACAAATCAAAGTGCATAAACCTGCAAAAAAGAGGGTGAGTCCCACCAGGCATGCCAAAATGTAGTTAGGGTAAAATTGCAAATTAGGGCAAATGAATAAACAGCAATGATAAAACCTTAGCAATGCACAATGAAGCACAAGACAACATGAAAATCAAAATAAAAAATATAAATGCAAACCGATCTCCATGTCAAACTTGATTTATCTCCATTGCTCTTCTCCACCTTGCATGAGCATGCAAGATTTTGAAGGATTATTGTTGGAAGAATGTTGGGTGCTCACTTCTGCAGCATAACATTAAGATGAAGATGATATGAGGATAATAGTTGAAGGATGTAAAGGCTCTAATGATATTTTGATAGAATAATGGTACTTGAAGCTCAATGCATTATAGAAAATTTGACAGAATAAGGGTGCTTAAGGCTCAATGCCTGCTAATGGCTTGTGAAGGGTTTGATTTATAGAAAAGGCTTGGTTCCAATGGACGGCTGAGATTAAAAAGCTAATTGATTGATGTGGACGGCTAGGATTGATTCGGTTATCCCACTCTTCAAGGGAGTTGTAGTCATTTGACAAGTGTTAAGGAGAATAGGGCTCATGTATGCTTGTGTACATAAAAAGTACTACATATGAAAGATATTAAATAAAAGGCTGTAGTACCACATTTCTTTTTTTTAAATGAAAGAGGCACACATGTCGGCTTAATGATAAGATAAATTAATTAAATAAATAAGATTTATTTAATTAATTAGAAAGTCGGCTTAGAATGAAATGTGAGAACTTAATTCAAATAAAATATTTGAATTAGTTGGGATATGAGTTGGATATTAATTAAATAAATAAAATTTATTTAATTAATTGGATAGTCGGCTTAGGATATGATAAGATATGATGTGGAAATTAATTAAATAAATAAAATTTATTTAATTAATTGGCTAAGTAGGATAAGGATGGGATTGAATGAGATTTTAATTAAATAAATAAAATTTATTTAATTAATTGGCTTAATGGATTAGGGAAATTAGGACAAAATGCTACAAGATGTCTAAGATAATGTTTTTAGCTAGGTGTTGCAAGACATGGACAAATTTGGGACAAATTTGGGTGTCTACAACAACAACAATAAATAATTTCTTTTTGAATTGAAAATCCGTTCAAAGTCCCACCGGGTGTGCCAAAAACTATTGTCGATTAGGATTGCACCCTTATGCAAAGCTTTGAAACTTTGCAATCCTTCAAAAAATTGGATCAAACTCAGGCTGTGGGTGACCTATGGTGAGCTTAAACCTCCAGATGGGCTGGTTCCCTTGATAAAATGATAAATTTGCAAGAAAAGGGTAAAAAAGATTTAATGGAATCACTAAAACTAAAATTGTAAATGCGGTGATGCACCTAATTTTGATGGAAAACTTGCAAATCTAACTCACAATAGATCTCAAAAATCTATCCACACAATCCACTTTTGGTAATGCAATCACAAAAATGTTTCTAAAGATATGAAGGAAAAAGAATTTTTCATAACATGAAGGAAAAAGAATTCAGTAGCACAACTTAAAACCTTTGATATCACTACACTTAACACTTGCAAGTAAGAATGAGACAATAATTTTAAAGTTTTTGATATTTAAACACAATAAAATTTCATCAAATCACTCATACAAGTAGCATTAATTGAAAGGCAAACACTTAATTCCAATGAAAAATAAAGGAAAATATTGCATAAAAGATAAGAAAATAGAACCAGTAACTTCCTATAATCTCTATAAAATCTATAATCAATGAGTTACAAAACCTTCTTTCTCTCTCAAAGTGTAAAGAGTAAAAAAGGCAACAACTAGCAAAATGAATTACAAACAAACTCTGTCTCTCAATGTGTAAAAGAGAAAAGAATGCAAGAACTAGAAAAACCTAAGTTTTTCTTTACAATAAATAGTTTGCTCTCTCTAAGAGGCATGAAAAAATAATTGCAGCTAACTACCTCTAAAAATAAGCTCTCCAATTTGATCTACGAGCAAACCAAGAAATCCATAAAAATAAGGGTCAAAACTATCTCAAAATAAGCAAAAATAGCTCCAATCTGCTAGTCTCCATGTGTTTGACCCAAGAGTTGACCAATTTTGTCTATTTTGACCTCCAAGCCATGCAAAAAGACTTCCAAAGTCATAAGTTAACTTAACTCCTCCATCTTGCATGATTTTGCATGTGTAGATCATGTGGAAAATTAATAAAGTAATCATTTGCATGACTTACTCTATTATGAGTTTCAATTTGTCTAATTTCTCTAATTTTACAACTTGTGACATAATAATAGAGTAAGTAATAGAATATTACTTTATTAATTTATTTACATGATATATAGTTGTAAATTTATGAAAAAATGGAAGAAAAAGAATATACCTTATCTCTCCTATTACATTTGCCTAATTTGCATGATTTTGCATGATAATGATGCCAAATTTTAATTAGGTCTTTATGAAAAAAATTACCCCCCTTATGCCTCCATGCAATAAAATAGGTCGTTTACATGCAAAAATAAGATAATGAATTATCAAAAAGGATGATAATTGCATCATCATCACCTTATAACTCCATGCAAAAAAGAACCTCCTAGTTGCATTACACATGCTCTTATGGCATAAGAATATTCCCTTATCACTCCATTACATTGCAAAAGAAAGAAAAAAACTAGTTGTACCTTACAAGCAATCAAGGCAAAAAATGTCCCTTTGTCTTCATACATCTTGTCTTCATAATGCTTTATCCACATAACCTACCACTTCACCCTTTGTCTTCATACACCTTGCAAATAGTCTTACCTTTGAATGATCCTTGTTTTGACTTTTGATGCATTCAAAAATGCATAAGGCAAAAAGAAGCTCGACCACACTTGGTCTCCATGCATGATGAGGAATCTTGGATTGTTGACTTGGTTTTGCATTATGACATAAGGCACATTCGACCTTGACTTGTCGAATTCCATGAGATAAAGGAAATAAAAAGGTTTTAAGGCATTAAGCCCTATCTCTCAATGATTCTGATTTTTGACTTTAGCCAAACAAATGTAAAAAGAAATAATTTCATCGGCCCACGGGCCCCTCCTTGACATAAAGAATAGGTTTATCAAGAGCAAGTCTTGACCTCGGCATTCAGATAAGGTAAATGCTTTTTTGTCTTTGCTTAGTCAAAACAAATGGGAAAAAAGAAGATGTCATCGAACAAAAGAATGAATGAACCTTAAAAGTTGTCATTTCATTTCTATCTTTCACTTTCACTTCATTTTATTCTGCAACTCAACTTGGTTGTTGCTAGGGTTTGAAAGTAAATGCATACTCTCTAGTTTTTCACTCTATTTTTTGGTGGATCTCTGGCATTTTGGTGGAGGAACAAGGTGAGCATGTCTTTTTGAGTTTCTATTTGGCAATCTTCTATCATTTTTTTGCTCACCACTATCAAACTTTGGCCATGGCTGTGTATTGAGCTTTTTGTGGATATATTCTTACCATGCCTTTTGTCTTTGTGTTGTCTTCATTTGTAACTGTAACATTCACAACCTGAGAAACTTGAAAATAAAGGTTGTGGCCTGTAGATCTCTCCACACAAGAAAATGAGGTAAGTTTCTTGCTATTCGGCTTTTCTGTATCTTCATTTTAAAAAGTGTGGCTCCATTATTGACAAGGGTTTCAAAATTGCAAGTGGGTAACTATTCTTAAAAAAAAACTAGGCCTTCTAGTCATGGCCATACTTCTCTGTATCTTCTTTTTAAAATTTATTTTCATTTGTGAACTTGAGCATGTACGATCTAAAAAAGAAAAAAAGAGGGTTTCACATAAATTTGCAGGAAAATGCTCTTTCATGGCCATGGCCTATATGACTATGGTCTTCTCCTTTTCTGTAGATACAAAAACATAAGGGTTTCAAAAAAATGAAGACAAGGTTTTTTTATATTTCTTGCATAAAAGATCTCTCCTGGCATGGCCATGACATTTTCTTTCTTCCTATACTTTTCTTTTACCTAAAGATGTAAAAAAAGTAAGGGTTTCAAAGTGCAAGTCTAAGGGTTTGTTCTTTTCACATTCTCCTAGCTATGGCCTTCATTATCACCTTTTGTATCCTTTTTCTTTAAAAAATGAACAAGGATTTAAAAAAAAAAGGAATATGGGTTTTGTTACTTCTGCATAGAATGGCCTTCTTTGTTGTCACGACCTATTCCATTTTGCTTCTTTGTAACCATTTCCCTCAAGGTCTCCATATAGTATGAAATTTCTTTCGACATTTATTCGCTCTAATCATAATCCTTTTACTACCCTTAGGGGTTTACAGAGCCCTTTATGATAGTCATAACCCTTGTAACATTTCTATTTGACAGACCCCTTCACTTTGATTTGTAATAAGGTTCCTCTTACTAGCAACCCTCCTTCTTATGATTAGATTCCTTTACAAAAGAGAAGTTGTCATCTTCAAATGTATAGACTACTGCCACTCCTTACAAAACTGCTCCTCCTTGATGACGGTTGTCCACTATTTTGATTTACTATTATGACCTTGATAGCTATTCCTTGATGTAGTTGTTCATCACTCCTCCTATAGCAAAAGAATGGTCCGGTGACTGTCCTCCTATTTTTATGCATGACCTTTAGAACTTATACTATTTTTTTCAGAATTCCTTGTATCTGGTCATTATCAATATGGCTGCTCTTTTTTTCTTGGTGACAGTCACTTTGTGTAAATATCATCTATTTCAATGGTCAAACACTCATTAGCAATTTTACACTTCATTCACAATAAGCAGTGGTAAATAGTTTTCCTATTTTCATTTGCCTGTACCTTGATGAGGGTTGTTCTTTATTGGAGCTATGACTATAACTTCATTGCTGATTCATTCTAGCATAAAAATTGCTATGGCTGTATCTCTTTTGTATGATAGACCTATGGTTGATAATGATCAAACGTAATCACTGTCTCACCTTTATGTTCTTCCATTTCACTATGGTCTCAAGAAATACACCTTCTCAAGAGTTAATGAGACTATTCTAAGACAATAATGATTATCAAAAATTGCCAATAAAGAATGTTTCTCAATGCTATAAGTTCATATCTTTATTACAAACTTGAGATGTTGTTCTATATGCTTTGGCTATATTTGGACTGATATAAAAGAGTTAAAAGGACTATTCCTTATTTTCTTTTCTTGTTGTTTCTTTTAAAAGTGACTGTCCTTTGGTTGTACATAATGTATTCAATTATTGGGTAGAGTTTTGTTGATTCTCTCATGCCTTATACTGTCTAATGTGAATGATTGGTTGTCTTACTTTCCATCATAGATTGTTCCATGTTGTTTCAATGGTATCAACAGCTTTATGTAATATGGATCTCAAACACAATAGAAAGAAAGGAAAAAATACCTTTCATGACTATACTCCACTCCTTTGATCATTGTTGATTGCTCCAATGCATAACATCTCTTGAACAATACACTATGTTTATTGTAATATGATGTCCTTCTTGGGTGAATGAGAAGGAAGCATGCTGGGCTCTACCCTTGTGGGAGCCACATTTTCTCCACATGCTTTAAATGTCTTCAAATCAGCAACATTACTTTTCCTATACCTGCACAATGAACAGACAAGTTAGCATAAAACATACCTCTTGAAGTTGATCAATCTTTCTCATGATGATCTGATTTACTGCACATGTCTAATTTTGATCCAATCACATCAAATGCATAATTTTTGCAAGTTTTATACATTTATTGATAAAGCATATGATGATTTTAAATATCCAGAGCTTCTAACAGGGCTTTCCCCCAATTTTTTGTAGGTACACTGTTATGATCAAGAGATAAAGATAAGGACATGAAGACCAGCTATCAACTAAGGACATCAACCTCCTAAAAGGCAATGATGGATATTTAATATTCTCATATGTTCTTTCTCTTTCCTTTTATCCTTAGATGTATAGCTTGCACATGTCTGTATTACTTAGTTTAGTCACTCCCACAGCTTGTGTGGGACACATTCAAACATTTCTTTATACATGATCATTTACTTTACCTTATGCAATTGATTTATGTATGTTTACTATTTTGAATCAAATGCATAGGATAGAATAACTGAAACTGATATGAAACACATGTTCAAAAAATGATATGAAATGATAGTTTTATAAATACCTTTCTTTCACACTGAAATGTGATCACTTGGATAATTCAATTGTCTCATAATTGAAAGGTAAAACCAATTAGATCTATTCTGTCATTCATTGACTGTCTAATATCTTGCGTTTAAATATTGACTTGTCAAGATGGTTTGACAGTCTTGATTGGACTGTCAGATTATCCTAACAATTGATCATTGTTTTTCTCTTGTCAAGACATCAAACATTCACTGATTGCATTAACTTAAAAGTTTTATTTTACTCATTTTGAAACAATATGCAAATCACGTCTTATTAAATTAGGTGTGAACATAATTTAGTAACACTTACAACTTAGAAATATGGACATCTCAAAATTACTCTGTATTTCATTATCAAACTTTCCTAAATCTTTCAGCAACCTTCTACAAAGTAGTACAACATGCTCTTTTATAAACACAAGAGCATTTGCTCAAAAACTCATTACCATATGTCGGTTACAAAATCTTACATTACAAGACATTGCCCATAGGCATTAGGAAACTAATTAAAATGACATATGAAATAGAAAAGACAAAAATACAATTTATCTTGGAGATAACAAAAAACCATTGGAGGTACTTTATTCCAATGATGAAGAAAACTTATCACATGATTGGACACATTTATCCATATTTCTCCACCCAGGTTGCACATGACTTCTCTGATGGCCATTGGAAAGGAATCAACTTTGCTATCTTTTCATTATGCACTGTTTGCATCCAATAAAATCTTTGATTCCTTGCAAAATATCTCAAAATTCAATTCCAGCACATGCAACTTATCAAATGTAGAATTTAAAATCTTCATGCTTGGGTCACCATCTACACAACTTGATGATATAATTTGGCCAACTATGCTTTCAAAGTCAACCTTCCATTTGTCTAGACTTTTGATTTGTCCATCATCCTCCAATATGGTTGGCATAAGCTTTTTATCTATTATAAAGGGTGGAATTTGGATAGTTGAGTTTTTGGTAGTTTGGTATGTGTATCCTCCTTTCACCCTTTCATTCAAGGACCTAGGGTCGAGTGGCAATGTACTATCATACCGTAGGTCACTATGAGATGTACGGAAACTTGAATTTGTATGATTTGATTGTCAATTACATTCACTTATGCTCAATTATACTTCAAAACCCTAATTATCCAAATACGATAGCAAACAGATGGATATTGGAAAATGATTCTACAGAAAGATGTAAAATGACAAATTGGTGCAGGAGCACCTTCTCTATGGTGGATCCAATCTTGGATCATTTGAATTTCTATGCATGTCATGTTTTGTTTATGTTTTCAATAAGGATTTTTAATCCACATCATGTTTGTAATAAGGATTTTATGTCAATTTGGTCACTAAACCTATGTAGACCATGTTTTGGTCAAGTTTGATGTAATAACACAATGAAAACATGTAGTTTTCTTGTGATAGGAGAAACCCAATGGCTAACTGACTTTAAAAATTAGTTTGTATGGTTGGGAGGGATGTTAATTGATGTCTCAAGCCTTTTATAGGCAAAGTTTGATGTAATTACCAAGTATGAATGAAGATTTGGAGATTTTGATGTGCTAAAACACAATTTTTTCCTAAGTAATTCACTGTAACAGTCATTTTTGTACAGCCTAGTATGGATAGTTAATCACTTTAAACTGATTGGAAATGTTCATGTATTGAGGTAGATTTCATTTGGAATTAGTTTGGTGTCTTTAAGTGTTGTAGTTTGTGAGATATTGATCTTTTTGCAAAGACTGGTCAGAAAACCTAAGAAACTAGGGTTTTGTGAATAAATGGATTGTTACTCCTCTGTCCACTAAAAGCAAGATTCTCATTTTTAGTGTGATGGAAGAATATAGTGTATATTTTGTGTTTTTTGTGGTTTTGGGTCAAGCACTCAAGAATCCAAGGAGTTTGGCATGAGTTTGACTAGGCATCTGTATCTGACTAGTCATTGAAACGATAGGAAAAGTGTTGTCGTGTGAGAACAGTTAGTGGAGTGGCCAAATTGATGGGTGCTCAAGTGTTTGTAGAGGATTATAGACCCTTTGATATCACTATTTTGTTCTAAGCAGTTTGATTTAACATAGTTCCTTTGTAAAGGCCTCAAATTAGGTCTAATCCCTAAAAAACTAGTGTTTGTTGTCACAGGGATCTAAAGTCAGAGTACAATCCTGAAAGTCCGAGGTTTGGTGTATGGATCTAAAGGGTATCCTAATCTATAATGTGTTTTGGAAGTCCTTTGGAAGTCTATAAAGTTATCTTTGAATTACTCACTTTGTAGGGCTATCTCTCAAGCTGATCTAATGGTACAGACCTGTCCTACCCAGATCAAAGCAGTCTCAACAAGTATTGGTGGGCGTTGTTGAGTCAAATGAGGCATTTTGGACATGACCATGTCATATGGGGTCTTGGGTTTGAGTGAGATCCTGATTTGAGGAGGTAACATGCTTGGTTGTGACCTAGAGTGTTGGTGTTGGTTGGGTAGAGTTGAGTCACCGTAATAGAGAAATGAATAGCCTTTGTGTGAGGACACATGAGTGTGGCCCTAGGCTAGTTCTCTCTCTTGAGCAGCCTTGTGAATGGGCTTGAGTTGTGTAAGGTTTGGGAAGTCTTATAGAAGAGACCTAAGAATCTAGGTTATTTGATAGGTTATACCCAAGTATTGTTTGTACGTCTGCATCATATTGGTATCATAGCCAATATTTGAATTGGAGTAGTGTATGTCAGACGAGGAGATAGAAACTGAGGCTAGTACAATGCCTCCCAAGTCTATGAGCCAAGAAGCCATCAAGAAGATGGTAGAGGAGATGCTTGAAGCAAGGTTGAAAGAAGAGAAGAGGTCCAAGGGTAAGAGTAAAGAGGATGAAAGTACTTTTGATGCAGAAGAACAAGAAGAGGCAAAGGAGAGCCCTCAAGAACTAGATATGTTTGTAGACCAAAAGGCATTCTTGAATGCACTCAAAGGTGCTCATGGAGTTAGTGGCGATCCAAAGATGGATGTTCCTACATTCAATGGGAAACTAGATGGAGATGGCCTCATGGATTGGATTGAAGCCATGTGGAACTAATTTGACTTCAAGAAGTATAGTGACAGTAAGAAAGTCAAGTTTGCTAAGACAAGATTGAGAGGTTCTGCCCTAATTTGGTGGAACTATATGCAAGGTGAAAGAGAGAAAGTTGGAAAGAACCCTATCACCAAATGGAGTAGAATGGTGGCCATGCTAGGAGGCAAGTTCATACCATCTGATTATGAGTTACAGACCATTAGGAAGTTTCAGAATCTTAGACAAAAGGATATGGATGTGGCTACATATAATGAAGAATTTCATAGATTGAGCATGAGAGTCAATCACAAGGAGGAGAGAGAGATGGTGGCTAGATATCTCAATGGCTTGATATATAACATACAAGATGAAGTTAGTATGGTGATCCCTAAAATAGTGGATGAGTGTTTTCAATTAGCCTCTAGGGTTGAGGAGATGTTGAAAATAAAGAGTGATCAAAACACTAGAGGAAGAGGTGGCAGAAATAATAGGGGAAGAGGCAGTTTTGGTAGAGGACAGTCAAGTAGAAATGAAAACCCAAGTCAACAAGAGACTCATTATGATGTAGACCATAGAGGTGGTGGTTTTAGAGGTTGGAGAAGACCAAATGGCAGAGGTAGAAGTGGTGATGCAGGTAGAGGACCTAGAATTTTCACTGGTAGATACTATGGCTACAATCAAGTAGGCCATACTATGAGCAAATGCCCTAAGAAGGCAACTAGTTCCCATGATGGTGGAAGAAGGAATCAATTGTTGAAAGATGATGATTGCCAAAGTGTGAATTCACCCATTGGTAGTGCTACACCAGTCTTTGAAGGAGAGAGCATGATGATCAAGAGGACCTTGATGAAGATGCCAGTGAAACAAGAGCCCCCACAAAGGAAGACTCTCTTCAAAACCCAAGTTATAGCATATGGTAAACTTTGTAAAATCATTGTTGATTCAAGTTCTACTGAGAATGTAGTGTCTACTAAAATGGTAGAGAAGTGTAAGTTGAAAAGGCTGCCCCATGTTAGTCCTCATAAGATCTCTTGGTTGAATAAGAGTCAAAATTACATGGTAGAAGAACAAACTTGGGTTGAGTTTGAGATAGGTGATTATAAGGACAAGATACTATGTGAGATTATTCCTATGGATGGTTGTCACCTTCTTCTTGGACATCCATGGTAGTATGATGTGAAGGCACAACATGATGGTGAGAAGAACACATACCCCATCACCAAGAATGGAAGGAAGTTTAGGATGGATCCTATGAAAGAGCAGATCGGAGAGAAGAGTAATGACACCAATGTCATGATGGTTAGTGGCAAAGAGTTCTTACACCTCATGAAGGAGAAGGATACCCAAGGGTATTCCTTGGTAATGAAGCCTAAAGATGAATCAGGGTAGCAAGACAAAAGGCAGAAAGAGATTCCACTAGAAGTGCAACAATTGTTGGATAAGTACCAAGATCTTGTGGTAGATGATACTCCTAACTCCTTACCACCCATGAGAGATATAAGTCATCAAATTGACTTGATTCCAGGTGCCACATTGCCCAATAAGGCTGCCTATAAATTGACACCACATCAAAATGAAGAGGTGAGTAGACAAATTCAAGAACTCTTAGAGAAAGGACTGATTAGAAAGAGTCTTAGTCCATGTACAGTCCCTAGTGTACTTGCTCCAAAAAAAGATGGGAAGTGGAGACTATGTATGGATTCAAGGGCCATAAATAAGATCACAATAAGAATTAGGTAGGGAGATGAATGGAAGACTTCCTTTAAGACAAATTAAGGTCTCTATGAGTGGATTGTCATGCCATTTGGCCTTCACAATGCCCCAAGCACATTCATGCATTTGATGAATGAGGTACTTGTTGAATTCATTGGCAAATTTGTAATTGTTTATCTTGATGACATACTTGTTTTCAGTAGGACAAAAGAAGAACATGTGAAACATCTTGGACAAGTGATGAAGAAGTTGCATGAGAATAAGTTGATGATCAACTTGGATAAGTGTGAGTTCATGAAAACTAAACTTGTGTACCTTGGTTTTGTGATTTCTAATGGTTGTTTGAAGATGGACCCCACAAAGGTTGAGGCCATTCTCAATTGGCCTACTCCTAAGACAGTGGGAGATGTTATAAGCTTCCATGGCTTGGCAAATTTTTATAGGAAGTTCATTAGAGGATTTAGTCACAAAAGTTCTCCTATTCTTAACACCATCAAGGGTGGAATGAAGTGCAAATTTCAATGGACAAAGCAAGCAGATGATAGCTTTGAATTGTTAAAGAAGAAAGTGACTGAATTGCCTACATTGGTACTCCCTGATTTTGATAAAGTTTTTGTAGTGGAATGTGATGCAAGTCAGAAAGCAATAGGTGTTGTTCTTAGTCAAGATGGACATCTAGTGGCCTTTTTTTTAGAGAAGTTGAATGAGGCTAAACAATGGTACTCTACCTATGACCTAGAGCTCTATGCAATGGTACCTACTCTCAAAAAGTGGAGGCACTATTTGCTGCCCAAGGAATTAATTGTTTTTACTAATAACCATGCTCTTAACTTTCTAAATAGTCAATAAAAGTTGAATCATAGGCATGTTAAGTGGATGGAACAATTGCAGGCCTATACCTTCACTATTAAGCATAAAAAAGGTGTTGCCAACAAAGTGGTTGATGCTTTAAGTAGAATGATGCTTGTCATACATGAAGTATAGTTGGAAAGCATGGGGATAGATTGTTTGAAGGGGTTATACAAGGAGGATGCAGATTTCAAAGTTTCTTATGAAGTTTGTGCTAATTTGGCTAACACTTTTCATGGTGAATATTCAAATTTTGTGTTACAGGAAGGTCTCTTATTCAAGGGTAGTTTGCTATGTGTTCCTAAGTGTTCCATGAGGGATAACATCATCAAAGAGAAGCACAATGGAACCTTAGGAGGACACTTTGGGTTGGACAAGACTTTGGAACAAGTCACTAGATTCTACTATTGGCCAAAAGTACAATCAGATGTAAGGAGATATGATGCAAGTTGTACCATATGTCAAAAGGCCAAAGGTATGTCTTCTAATTCTGGTTTATACCAACCCCTTCCTATTCCCAATAGGCCTTGGGAGAGCATTAGTATGGATTTTGTACTTGGTCTTCCTAAGACAATAAGGGGTGTGGATAGTGTTTTTGTCATTGTGGACAGATTTAGTAAGATGGCTCATTTTGTGCCATGCAAATGCACAAATGATGCATCTCACATTGCTGGTCTCTTTTTTAGAGAAGTGGTTAGAATCCATGGTTTGCCCCTTTCAATTGTCACTAATAGAGACTCCAAGTTTGTTGGTCATTTTTGGAGGACCTTATGGAGAAAATTCGGAACAAAATTGTCTTTCTCATAAGCCTACCATCCCCAAATTGATGGTCAAACTGAGGTTGTTAATAGGTCCCTAGGAAACCTTCTAAGATGCCTTACCAAGCAGCATGGGTTGGCATGCGACTTGGTTATCAGTCAAGTTGAGTATGCTTACAATGATTCAGTGAATAGAAGCACTAGGAGAGTCCATTTGAAATTTTTTATGGTTTCCATCCAAGAGGACCACTTGAGCTCAAAGAACTACAAGGTTGGTATAAGAGGAGTGCTCTAGGAGAAGATTTTGTTGCCACCATGAAGGCAGTTCATGATCAAGTCAAAGTTCAGTTGGAAAAAATAGTCTCCAAATACAAGGATAAGGTAGATCTCAAAAGGAGAGATGTACAATTCAAGGTGGGATATTTGATGATGGCCTATCTAAGGAAGGAAAGGCTTCCTAAAGGACAACCAACCAAGCTTCTGATGAAGAAAATAGGACCATGCAAGGTAGTGCATAAGTTTGGTCCAAATGCCTATGAAATAGAACTGCCATCCGGTCTTGGTATTTCTTCCATATTCAATGTTTCAAACCTCTTTCCATTAAAACCTCCATTGAATGCTAAAGATGGATCATATGTTGTGATTGAAGATGAAGATTGGGTCAGAGATCTACCTCCAAGTAAGCCTTTACAATTGGAATGCATCTTAGATTCCAAAGTTGTCAAAAAGACAAGGAAGGGTGTGTACAAGGAGTACTTGGTCAAGTGGCAGGATCTTCCTAATTTAGAGGCTACATGGATGAGTGAGGCAGACATTTTGAAGCATGGGAAGACACTCCAATAGTTGGCAACTCAAGGGACTTAAGTTTTTCTTGCAAGGGGAGTATGGTGCAGGAGCACCTTCTCTATGGTGGATCCAATCTTGGATCATTTGAATTTCTATGCATGTCATGTTTTTGTTTATGTTTTCAATAAGGATTTTTAAGCCACATCATGTTTGTAATAAGGATTTTATGTCAATTTGGTCACTAAACCTATGTAGACCATGTTTTGGTCAAGTTTGATGTAATAACACAATGAAAACATGTAGTTTTCTTGTGATAGGAGAAACCCAACAGCTAATTGACTTTCAAAATTAGTTGGTATGATTGGGAGGGATGTTAACTAATGTCTCAAGTATTCTATAGGTGAAGTTTGATGTAATTACCAAGTATGAATGAAGATTTGGAGATTTTGATATGCTAAAACACAGTTTTTTCTAAGTAATTCACTGTAACAATCATTTTTGTACAGCTTGGTATGGATAGTTGATCACTTGAAACTAATTGGAGATGTTCATGTATTAAGGTAGCTTTCATTTGGAATTATTTTGGTGTCTTGAAGTGTTGTAGTTTGTGATATATTAATCTTTTTACAAAGACTGGTCAAAAAACCTAGGAAACTAGGGTTTTGTGAATAAATGGATTGTTACTCCTCTGTCCACTGAAAGCAAGATTCTCATTTTCAGTGTGATGGAGGAATATAGTGTATATTTTGTGTTTTTTGTGGTTTTGGGTCAAGCACTCAAGGATCCAAGGAGTTTGACATGAGTTTGACTAGGCATCTGTATGTGACTAGTCATTGAAATGATAGGAAAAGTGTTGTTATGTAAGAACAGTTAGTGGAGTGGACAAATTGATGGTTGATCAAGTGTTTGTAGAGGATTATAGACCCTTTGATATCACTATTTTGTTTTGAATGGTTGGATTTAACATAGTTCCTTTGTAAAGGCCTCAAATTAGGTCTAATCCCTAAAAAACTAGTGTTTGCTATCATAGGGGTCCAAAGTCAGAGTACAATCCTAAAAGTATGAGGTTTGGTGTATGGACCTAAAGGGTATCCTAATCTATAATGTGTTTTGGAATTCCTTTGGAAGTCTAGAAAGTTATCTTTGAATTACCTGATTTGTAGGGCTACAAGCATTAGGTCTCTCAAGCTGATCTAATGGTACAAACCTGTCCTACCTAGATCAGAGCAGTCTCAACAAGTATTGGTGGGTGTTGTTGAGTCAACTGAGGCATTGTGGACATGCCCATGTCATATGGGGTCTTGGGTTTGAGTGAGATCCTGATTTGAGGAGGTAACATGCTTGGTTGTGACCTAGAGTGTTGGTGTTGGTTCGGTAGAGTTGAGTCACCCTAATAGAGAAATGAATAGCCTTTGTTTGAGGACACATGAGTGTGTTCCTAGGCTAGTTCTCTATCTTGAGTAGCCTTGTGAATGGGCTTGAGTTGTGTAAGGTTTGGGAAGCCTTATAGAAGAGACCTAAGAATCTAGGTTGTTTGATAGGTTATAGCCAAGTATTGTTTGTACCTCTGCATCACAAATAACTATGCACCTATTTTTGGGGTTCCAAAGTGGAATAGTCAGGGGCTAATGAGTGGGTGCCCAAGTCCAAGGCCTAGATTTTTGTCAGGATTTGGAAGCTCAGTCTGCAACTTGTTCCTATTGTCACAAATATTTTCCCATCATAGAATCTAGAGGAATAAAGAGCGGGCACCCAAGTCTAGGGTGTTGTTTTCAACTCTGATCTACAAATCTAACACTCTATAATGCCCTCCTGCAACTCCATTTTTTCTATAACTTCAACTTGTAACCTACAATCATAAAAACTTTGGGAGGGGGTTGTGGTGTTTAGAGGCTTTCCTTAGTCAAGCCCCAAAGAGACATTCAAGTCTTTTGAACACCATTGTTATATAGAGATTGCATGCCCTTGAGAGGTAGAGGCAAAAACCAAATGATAAATGCTCAAAAACATAAATTATGTCACCTTGTAGTGAAGACCTCATGGAAGGAAGAATCTCTTCATGCCATGAGGAGATGATTGCTCAAATCTGCAAATACAAACACATGGACAACACAAATATACTCTTGCTACACAATGAATGCCTTAAATCACCTTCACATAAACTTGAGAATCCAAATTGCTAGCTAGTAATCATCTAGTTGAAATCTAGTTCACAAATGAATGCCTAAACATGCTTTATATGCAACTACAAACACTCCTGCCAAGAATTTCATAATTCAAACTTATCGTGTCGGCATAGGACCCAAATAACGGTCACAAGCCGACACTCAAAATTTGGGACTGACCCAAAATAGGGTAGGACTAGGGCATGGGCACCCAAGTCCTCCCCCTATTTTGGTCAGGGTTAGGTTCGAGGGATCCCCCTAGGTCCCATTTGTCATGAAAATTAGGGATAATTTCATCAGGATGTCAAAATATGATGCAAGATGTCCTAAATGCAGATAAAAGACCTGAGAACTAAACCTTATGAGGGAAAAGTCCCGAAGGGGACATTTTCTGATGTTACATTTAGCCCCCACTTTCATGTATGTATAAACGTGAGGCTGATACATGCATTAAAGTATGGTCAACAAACACAACAAACACACCAAGCATAGAGAAAACACATCAAATACATTGAAGACAATGATAGGCACACAAAACATAGAGAAGATAGTTACAGTCACGCAAAACACGAAGAAAATGGTAGATGCATAGAAGACAGTTAATGCATAGAAGTCAAGAATGATTTCTTTTCTTTTCTTTTTCTAATATATATGAAATGCAGATGCAAGTACAAGGAAAGTAAACACACCTCCCATAATGTAGGAAGTACTCATCACACTAGTCTTTAAACTGCATATGGGGTAACACACATGCAAGACACGCCAAACCTCCCATAATATAGGAAGTACTCATCACACTAGTCTTTAAATTGCATATGGAGCAACAGACACGCCAAACAAATCAAGTACATAAAAAACACACACTTTGAAGACACAGAGAAAACATAGCAAACAAGCGATGGAGTGTTCATATTTCTAGGTTCATCACCATCTCAGGCACATTACAGGCACACATCGACGATTGGGCTTTGCCACAACAATCACGGAAGACATGCCTAAGGGTTGAGTTAGTCACAGAACTGCTCCCCACCTCTGCAGAGGACTTTTGAAAATGATAGGATGGGAACTCTTTGCAAGAGATACACCACCTCCACCTCCTCAAAGGGCTTAAGATGATTGATTGATTGATTGCAAACAAACTCAGAGTGCAGGAAGTACTCATCGCACTAGTCTTTAAACTGCACCTGAGGACAAGCACATTGCTAACATCTACAATAGATAGCTTACCTTATATATGCCCCCACCTTAAGGTGGTTGATATCAAGTATCAATATCAAGCACGTTAAGGTAGGAAGAAAATACACAAGGGAACATGGACTTTTGCAAAGCGCATGCCCCCCAGAGGTGACATGTACTTTACGATCACCAAATGTTCCCACAAACACATCCCTACAAGAAACATGTTAGTGTCTACATAATCATGATAAACAACAACATCAATGCATATGATTAATCACTTAAAGAGCCAAGGTTATACTACAAATTCAGAGATCAAGGATAACCGTGGCGATATATCACGAAAATCTCATAATCGAGCGTCACCAAGGCGAGATTCAAAGACAAACAAAGTGCACGGAGCACCAGTATTGTTAAGGTTTGTAAGAGAGATAAGACACCATCAAGATCACTATGCAAAAAGCACAGAGTGCTTCTATTATCCAAGCATTAGATCATATATACAACCCAATCGTCATATTAGGAACTAAGTCCAATTTTTGATTTCTCACTAAAGAGATGCTAGGTCCACATTGAAGTATAAATATTTTTTGTCATCTGCTCGCTAGATAGAAACACTAGAGGAAGGTAAACAATAAATGAGAGAGGAAAAACAAGTGTCTTAGGGATAGTCACGTAGGAGGGTGCCCCCAAGTCACCAACCGCAAAGCTATGTCTGTAAGACACAACACACAATAATGAAATCAGAGAGAGGCAATATAGAAGAATGATGATACAAATAAAAGGTCACAATAGAGGTAGTCTCCTCATATCCCAGACCTTACAAGAGAATCAGGGGTCATCCTAGAAGGCCTTGTCATGCCCACATTTCCCATGTGGTCACAACACACAACACACATGTCATGTCCACATTTGTCATGTGGTCAAGACACGAAATATCAAAAAATTTCCACATGTCCCTAGAAACTCCCTTGCACGCATCAGCGTGATCAGTGGAAATATGCATAAGGCATAAACATGTCAATCATATTCAGGGAAGTGCATCTACCTACACAATCCCCTGCATGATGAAAGTCAACTAGGGAGTATGCGACGCGATGTGTGTCACTTCTAGGGTTAGAATAGATTTAATTCGAACCCTAAGTTTCCTAGGTGAAAGAGATGATTTCAATCAAATCAAAAACAACTCTACTCTAATGCATAAATAATATTGAAAATAAAAATGCATCAAAGGAAGATGGTCGCATGATAAAATGGAGTGGTTAATGAAAGTAGTAAAAAAATACTATGAAAGTAAAACCCTAAATTCTAGAAAAATTTCGATAGCATAACGCTTTTTCAATAATAGAAATAAATGTTTTAAAAGGAAAACCCTAAGAAGTAAATAATGCAAAAATTGAAAATAAATAAAAATAAAGATAAATTAAATAAATTTCTAAATTTGACCACGTTAGATTTAGGGCACACAACTGAGAGGGGGGTGAATCAATTGTATAAAACTCTCTCTTATTTTAAATACTTAACTCCACATTGTTAATTAGCAGCATAATAGAAGATCAACCATGAAAGCACAATGTAACAAATCAAGAGCAGAAACACATCAACACATGAGACACCAAGATTTTTGATGTGGAAAACCCAGTTAAGGGAAAAACCACAGGGTCCACGGGGTGATTAACCCAAGAATGTATTCTCTATTAGAAGAATAGAAAGAGCAAAATGGCACATACTAATTAGGGCTCACTGCCTGAGCACACTACTCACAAGAGGCTCACTACCTACAAGAGACTCACTGTCTACAAAAGAATAAGTATTACATACTTGAACTGGTAAATAGCATCTTCACCATGCTTGAGTCAGATCCATTTAAGCCCAAACCTTCTGCTCTGCTTTTCACTCTTCTCCTTGCTACCACACACTCATCTTCCACACCACCACTTGAAATGACCTTGCAATCCCTTATTTATATGCTACATCAACTTAGGAATGATCATCTAAGTCAGCTAACACTCATAAGAACATCCGCAAGATGTATAATTCATCTAGTCGACTAGTCACAGAAGGAACACCATTATCTTGAAGTTATTCTTCATTTCTGGGTCCCAACTCTAATGCGAATCATCAACATGAACTAAACTCGATCCAAGGACCTCCACAAGCTTTCCTGAATCTCCAAGAACATCTGCACTTCATCTAATTACTGAAATCCTTCTCTTCTTCATCCGGAACCTCAAGAACATAGTCTGCCATTGCTGTCACAAAGGAATAGATACTTGCGGACCTTCAAACCATGAACCAATTGAGTTAACATACCACACAAACTTCCCAAACACTTCCTCAAATCCACAGAACTAGAGAATGCATTTCTAGATCTCACCTGACCTATCTATATCACTCTGTCATCACTGAACATCTACCAGAACCAGTTTCACTTGAACTACCATAACTTCTTCATATCTTCAATGAACCTCTGAAATCTCTACTAGAACATCTTAAGACACATATCTACAAACCCTTTAATCTGCATCCTCTGATCCTTAACCTATCTTGAGCTTTTACCTTGCTATCATCACTATTCTTCACTGTTTCTAATTAAGACTAATTTTCTCAGTATCCTCAACATATAACTCATCCAATCCTTATCATTAATGCAACAGAAGTATGTTGACATGAATGACAATACTAGTTAGGCCCATACTTGCAACAACTCCCCCTTTGTCATTGATGGCAACATATGATGTGAAAAACTAATTTGACCATCAATACAAGAACTTTTCCTTATTGTCACAACTCCCCCTATCAGTAACAACCATTCACATGTCTTCTCTCCCTTTACTGCTCCCCCTTTGATTATTAACCACTTGTTTTTCACATGTCTTCTCTCCCCCTTTGACATCAATTGCAAAGGGCACATACTTGTAGTTCCACCACTTGAGAACCATGCCTGTTGCTCCCCCTGAGTAGCAGCTCCCCATCATCAGTCCAGACCACAAGATGTGGCTGTGATATCCACTAGATTGATACACATTAGTGCAGTTTAGTTCACCACCGGAGGGGCAATAACCCCTAACTTCTCCTTGAGATACTCAAAAGAGTCCTTAGGTAGAGGTTTAGTAAAGATGTCTGCAATCTAATCCTTTGAAGGCACAAACTCCAATCTAACTTCATTATTGTTCACTTGCTCTCTCAAAAAGTGAAATTTGATGGATATATGTTTAGTCTTTGAATGCAACACCAGATTCTTGGATACTAAAATTATCATAGAAAATTGTGATGGGCTCCTCATACTCTACTCTGATGTCTCTTAACATCTGTTTCATCCACAAAACTTGAGTTCAACTACCTGCTGCAGCAATATATTTTCTTCTGTAGTGGAAAGAGATATTGCTTCTTATTTCTTGCTTAACCAAGAAACCAATCTCTTCCCCAAAAAAGAATGCTCCACCACTGGTACTCTTCCAATCATCCACATCTTCTGCCTAATCAGCATCTATATATGCATGAAGAGAGAAATCATGATCTCTAGGATACCACAACCCATACTCAACTATCCCATTTAGACATCTAAAAATCCTCTTGATTGCCATAACATGAGATTCTGCTTTGTTTTCCCAACTGACATTCTTTGCACAAACTATTTGTAGGTTTTACCAATTTTGGAAGGTCTCTTACAACCTGAGTATTGCTTATCTTGATGATATTATCAAAGTTCACATGACACATTCTTCTATGCCATAACCAACTCTGATCAACTTGAACAAATAAACAAATTTTACCAGTACCAGCCAAGTGAAAGATGTTACCTTTTGTTTGGGTACCGGATGCAATCTCTGTTCCAGAACTTTCAAAAATTATGCACTTTCCATTCTTGAATCTTAGATCATAGCCTTTGTCCACCAACTGTCCAACACTAAGAAGATTGTACTTTAATCCTTCACCATACAGTACATTACTAGTTTTGTTCTTTCCATCAAGAGAAATAGTTCCTCTACCTCTTATTCTGCCAGCAGAATTATCTCCAAACTTTACAATTCCTCCTTCATACTTTTCCAAATTTAAGAACTTATTCTTGCCAACTGTCATATGGTGAGAGCATCCACTGTCAATGACCCAATCATCCTTTGATTCAACTTGGGCAGCCAGAGCTCTTTCTTCAACTTTATGATTGACAGATACAGAGGATATTGGTTCTTCTTTGATGGCAATAAACACCCATTCATTACCGGATTTGTTTCCTGTCTCTGATTCATCATCTATTACTCCTTCATTATCATCTTCTTCATGAACATAGTAACAATTCTTTTGAAACCTTGGTCTGTTAGGATTTGGCCTTGAAAATATTTCTGGACATCTTGAGGCAAAATGACCAATTTTATTGCAGTTAAAACACTTAAAAGCTAATTTCCCTTCATACTTACCGGATTCTCTTGGCAGTGTTTTTGCAATAAGAGCTTCAAGATGAGCAGTTTCAGCTTCTTCTTCTTCCAAGTCTTTTCTTTCTTTTTCATACCATGATAGGTTCCTTGAAGAGTTTTCTCTCAGATCAAACCTTTGTTTCCCTTTTACAGAGGCATTGGCTTTGAATGCAGATTCAGTCTTTGGAGGATCATCTCCAAACTTAACCATTTCAAAAGCAGCCAACTTACCAACCAATTGATCTCTTATGACTGTTGTTTGAGCTCTGAATTCTTCGATTGTAAAAGCCTTGATTTTATAAGAAGCATGAAGGGATCTGATAACTTTGCCAATGATCTCTTCTTCACTCAGGATTCCACCTGCATTTCTAATTCCACAAACCAGCTCATTCACTCTTGGCATAAAAGAGGAAATATTTTCATCATCTCTCATCTTCAGTTTTTCAAATTTCCCTTTTAGACTCTGTAACCTTGCACATTTAACATACTGGTCTCCTTCATGCAAAAGTTCCAGTTTATTCCAAATCTCAAAGGCAGTTGTTAGGTCAATAACATTTGAGAGTTCTGAGTCAGATAATGTGCTTAAAAGAGCCTCTTTGGCCCGCAGATTGTTTTTAGCATCTGTGATTTCATTTAGGGTTGTCAGACCACCCTGTGGGTACATAAGCTTTTGTAACCATGGACTAGTATGCAAATCCCATACACTGCAAGTGACATTTCATGCGACCTTTCCAAAGAGCAAAGTTGGTTCCATCAAACTTGGGACTGTCCTTCTTGTAAGATGACATCCTGGATCTCCTCAAGCAGTTAAGCTCCTTTTAGAGGAACTTAGCTCTGATACCAATTGTTAGATTTAGGGCACACAACTGAGAGGGGGGGTGAATCAATTGTATAAAATTTTCTCTTATTTTAAATACTTAACTCCACATTGTTAATTAGCAGCATAATAGAAGATCAACCATGAAAGTACAATGTAACAAATCAAGAGCAGAAACACATCAACACATGAGACACCAAGATTTTTGATGTGGAAAACCTAGTTAAGGGATAAACCATGGGGTGATTAACCCAAGAATGTATTCTCTGTTAGAAGAATAGAAAGAGCAAAATGGCACATGCCAATTAGGGCTCACTACCCGAGCACACTGCTCACAAGAGGCTCACTGCCTACAAGAGACTCACTATCTACAAAAGAACAAGTATTACATACTTGAACTGGTAAATAGCATCTTCACCATGCTTGAGTCAGTTCCATTTAAGCCCAAACCTTCTGCTCTACTTTTTGCTCTTCTCCTCACTACCACACACTCATCTTCCACACCACCACTTGAAATGACCTTGCAATCCCTTAGTTATACGCTACATCAACTTAGGAATGATCATCTAAGTCGGCTAACACTCATAAGAACATCCACAAGATGTATAATTCATCTGGTCGGCTAGTCACAGAAGGAACACCATTATCCAGAAGTTATTCTTCATTTCTGAGTCCCAACTCTAATGTAGATCATCAACACAAATTGAACTTGATCCAAGGACCTCCACAAGCTTTCCTAGATCTCCAAGAACATCCGCACTTCCTCTACTTACTGAAATCCTTCTCTTCTTCATCTGGAACCTCAAGAACACAGTCTGCCATTGCTGTCACAAAGGAATAGATACTTGTGGACCTTCAAACCATGAACCAATTGAGTTAACACACCACACAGACTTCCCTAACACTTCCTCAAATCCGCAGAACCAGAGAATGCATTTCTGGATCTCACCGGACCTATCTGTATCACTCTGTCATCACTGAACATCTATCGGAACCGGTTTCACTTGAACTACCATAACTTCTTCATATCTTCATGCATACCTCTAAAATCTCTACTGGAACATCTTAAGACACATGTCTACAAACCCTTTAATCCGCATCCTTTGATCCTTAACCTGTCTTGAGCTTTTACCTTGCTATCATCATTGTTCTTCACTGTTCCTGATTGAGACTTATTTTCTCAGTATCCCCAACATATAACTCATCCAATCCTTATCATTAATGCAACATAAGTATGTTGACATCAATGACAATACTAGTTAGGCCCATACTTGCAATAGACCATTCAACAAAATTATTAAAATTTGAAAATAAGTAAATGACCAGATTAAACTCAATACATTAATAAATATAATCTGACAATTACATTTATTAATTATCTCAAGTTAAAATAATTAAATAGAGGATAAATTAAAATATCCCCTCTGGAATAAAGACTATTAAAATTAAATTAAATTCAATAAAAGTTTCCCCACCACAATAATTTAAAACGCACTAAGAAAATTAAAATGAATGCCCCAAAATAAATAATTTTCTAAGGGATAAAGCATTCCATCACAAATGGAAACAATCCATTCCCACTATAATAAAACTCAAGGGTAAATAAAATTAATTCAAAAAAACAAGGGCAAAGGAGAGGGAATTTTAACTTCCCGTGCACAAGGCAAAATGAGGGAAATAAATAAAATGCATTTAGAATTCATTTTTCCTCATCCTCCAACCTAACCCTGATCTATAATTTTATTTGTTTCCTACACTAGAAAGCCCTAATTTTTATTTTATTAGTTTCTTTATGGAAACCCTATCTTTTCTTTTGTTTTCCTCTCTCATTGTTCTCTCTTCCCTCTTTCTCATGTTTTGTAGGTTGAAGGTTTTCTCCATCCATGGCAGCCATGGATATCTTGCACAGTGAGGTATACACTTTTTGTAGATATAAAAGCATTCTCTTTTTGTATTTGGAATATATATCCTCTTGTTGCAGGTATTAAAAAAATATTGAACAGTTAAGAAGGTGGCTGACTGGTGGCTAAGGTAAAAATGAGACTGAGAGTGAAGGGCTGTCAGCCGTTTTACTACCGCCACCGCCGTGGAGTAACAAGGGAGTGCGAAGGGTTGGGGGTGTGGGGATGAGGCCATGCTTCCACCCACACCCTTGGGTGTGGGGAGGAGGTCATGCCTCCACCCACACCCTTGGGTGTGGGTGGGGGCACGGCCCCCTCCCCACAGCCCACGCTATAACAAGAGGGCAATGGGCGGTGGCCATGGCTGCCGTCCATTGCCTTAAATTTTTTTTTTCTATACTCTCAAAACCTAACACTTGGAGATCACAGACACGCCAAAATAGATTCTAATGACATAGTTTTCATTCCCCTTTTTAGCAGTTTAATATATATATATATATACTGCTTATTTCTCAAAAGCATAGTGAGGGTAAAAATATATATACATTTGTATATATATATTTATATTTGAGTATATAAATATATATGTATATACATAATAATGTAAATATATACTGTTCATTTCCCAAAAGCACAATGAGGGTAAAATATATCAAGATTTTAGAATTATATATATATATACACACACATTATTTCATATATAAGTCTACTCATACACAAATTAAAATAATAGAACTAGCTTGCATTATAACCATAGCCAGATTTGAAAACCTTTAATCACCAATACTATGACTCTTTTTTTTAAAGAGCAAAGACCAGATTTACTATTATATATATATATAGTTTGCAAGAATAATCCACAACAACCTACTATTTCTTTCTTTCCTTTATGATAGAATTCAAAAGACAAATGATATAATTTCTTTTAACCAACAACCTAGATGATTCAGACTTCATATATATATTTTTTAACACAACAGCAGCATAATAATGGGAATGGAACACATTTTACTGCTCTAAAACTCATTCCCATCAGCATTATTTGTTTATTTTTCATTCTAGCCTACAACCCATTCAACTACAACATAATTAAAATTTCATGAATGCAAGAAAACATTAGCAAGTTATAAACCTTTATTCTCTTGAAATACATCACAAAAAGTTTGTAAACAAGTATTTTCATTGCATACAAACAGCAAAGTATATTTTCTTTGGCATTTTTCCATGAACACATGAACACAACAGCATAAAATAATAAACAAATTTTGAACTGACAATAAAGAGTACTCACATTAAATTTCCTTGTAACAGCCAACACAAAGGAGAGTAATAAATTTGACAAAAAATACAATAAGGGCTCTAAGGCCATGGCTCACAACAACCAACCAAAAATAATGCCAAAACACTAAAAAATGGACTTCTCCAAAGCTCCATTTTCTCCAATAAAACCTGCAATAATACAACACCAAAAAATGGGGAACCAAGCCATGAAGGAATGCCCTCCTCCCTACCATAGACCTGCTAGTGGGTCACCCCCAAGCTACGGAGGTAGGATTCACACATTTTTGCACACACACACCACATCAAATGAAAATTTCCAAACACACAAAAATCCACTCCCATGCATTTGCACATACAAAGCTCAATTAATTGAGTATGGAGGGGGAAGGGGAGTGGACTCCTCAACTCAAGAGGTCACCCCAAGAACTCCAAAAACCACAAAATCTCAAGGCCTCAAGCCATAGTAAAAATATACATATCTCCATAAATCTCAAAACCATCATGGCACTCTTGCCATCCAAATTTCTCCCAAACACCATAGAATACCCTCAAGGCTATAAATAGTACAACAATAAGGAGGTGACCTCGAGGAGGTTCACTCTCCCCCACCCCATACGAGTTGAGCCTTACATCCAAATGGAGGTGCTCTTACCAACTCCCAACCCACACAAAAGAAAACAACACCAAACATAAATTTCCAACACATTCACAAAAGTAAAACACGCATAGGGAAAGGGCTATTGCCATGAAGCTTACCTTCAAAAGCCCTAGAAATGGAAGCATGTTTGAAGAAGAGCTCCAAGCTTCTCCAAGTCTCCAAATCTCTAAAATTTCTCTAACACTCCCAAAACCTCCAAGAATAGAAATAAAATTTCAAAAAAAGAACCCCCCACTCCTCTCCAAGAGGAGATAATATAGGCCTTCCAATTTGGCCTTGAGGAATGAGAAGGTGACACTTGTCACCTTCACCTCCCTCATCCAATGCCACTTGCAAGGGAGAATGAGTGTGAGGGTGACAAGTGTCACCCTCCAATCTATTCAAACCCTCACCTTATCCACTTGTGCTCTCACATGTGTGAGAGACCAAGTGGAGAGGTGGCAACTCCCTCCAAGCCTCCCATGAGGATAAGGGATGCCACATGGCATCCTCTTATTTTCCAAGAGAGCCATCTCCCTCCAAGATGCTCTCACATGTGTGTGAGAGTCTTGGACAGAGATCCCACACACTTGGGAGTCTTGGAGACCTCCCAAGTCTTCTTGGTGAAGGTATCCCCAAACTTTGGGAAGGGAGATGGGTCTTTCTCAAAGCATGACTCATCTCCCACCCTTAGCCATTTCAAAATTTGTCACTTTGACTAAACCCTAGTTTAGAGTGATCAAAAGTGAGTTACCCTAGGGTTTAGTTAGTCAAAATTGACCCTAGACGCTAGGGTTACCTCCTAGGGTAAGTTTGGGACACTAATACACACCTAGGGAGGTATAAAATCACTTTAAATGGCCCATAAATAAAAATAATACCAAATGGTGTAACTTAAATATAAATATACAACACATGATATAAATCAATTTAAAAAGGGGTAACTAGGCCAACAAATAAATTAAGCATGCACACAAGCAACATTCGATCAAACGTGATCATCATCCCTCTTGGGAATGGATTGGCTTAACAAGGAATAACATATGTGTGAACACTACCTCTGATTTCTTGTGGCCTGGGAATATAACTTGCACAACTAGATCAAGTGTCAATCACATCATGGATAATCATAGCCAAAGCAACAGAATTTAAAGCCATGTCAATGCATACAACATTAATCATTCACATCATAATTAGGTTTAAAATTGTATTTTCTATCTAATGTCTCATAGTCATCATAATATAATAAATCCACATAATGAACTTGAAATAAAATCAATAATCATCATCAAATATGTCTCACATGTCTAACATCATCATAACATCAAAATATGATCAAACCAAGTCACCACATGTCTAATCAATGCCAAACCAAAATTAGGAGATATAATCTAATCTGCATAATGGAATAATAGTCTCTAATGTCTGATAATGTCACCAACTAAAATGCAAAATGATCAAAATAGGGAAGTGAAAATAATTGGCCTCATAGGCCTAAACAACACATAACACATCACGAGGGAAGCACATCACACGAGAGATAAAGGGTTAGAAATACTTACCTGATAGGATTTTTCAGGCTAGCGGTCATCAAGTAAATCATTGTCATCCTCCCATTCCCATATTTTAGAGGAAAGTGGGACATAAGGTACCATAGCCCAATTCTTGTCATTGTCTTTAGATTGTTCATTGTTAGGATCATCTTTGTTTGGTTCAATGTTTGGATCAATGTTTTCTTGTTGAGATGCAAGGTTTATGGCATAAGCTTGTCATCTTCTTCTTTTTTTTTCTTTTCTATTCCTTTTTCTCTTACCACTTATCTCTTGTAAGATAGGGCTTTGCTCTTTCATGGGTTTGTGCATTTTAGAAGAGGAAGCACAGGGATCAAATCTCATTTATCTAGGTGGAATGCTTTGTTGTTGACAATTACCTCTTGATCCTTGTAAGGATGGCGGGGGAGGAACCTCAGCATAGGGACCTTGTCCTTTTAGTCTAGGGTTCTCTTCAAATGTGGGTTTCTTGTTTTTTATTACTTCTTGCATAGAAGGATCGACCATTGGATGTAATAGTTTTGCTTTGTAATTTCTATAGCTCAAGAAGTTGAAGTCTGTTCATGGCTTTGGTTTCATTTTAGATTTGTCCCAAAAGTAATCCAGTGTATAATGTTTTCTTGTAACCAAAGGTTTATACTTGTTGCGAGGGATAGTAATTATATGTCCATCAAAAGGAAATTTTAGACAATTATGAATTGTTGAAGGGACAACTTTCATAGCCTTTAACCAAGGGTGTCCCAATTTAATACAAAAGTGGTTAGACATGGGGACAACATCAAACCATTGTTCTACATGTTTCTCAAATATAGTTACCAACAATGATATCTTACCCAAAGGATTCACAAAGGTTCCCTTATGTGTTCTAATCATCATGTCCAAAGGGTCATAAGATCCTTACATCAAGTTATGTAAATAGAGGAATTCTTCCATGGAAACATTAGTCATGCAATTAGGATCAATAAGGGTTCCATCCATAGGGTTTCCCATTATTTTCACAGTGATGTAAAGAGGTCCTTCAGTGTCTCCAATTGCTCTATCATTAGGTGTAAACACAATTTTAGGTTCAGGGACCTTTCTCTTCATGTAAGGCCTAGGAGGGAATATATTGTTGTTGAAATTAGAGGCCATGTGTATATGCTCAAATTAATGCAAGATCATATTTTAAAAGCTTTCTAAAAGTGCACAAAAGACAAGTGCAAAACTATATGCAAAAATGACCTAAAATGCTTGATTTTTTGTACTTTTTGAATGCAAATATATGAAAGAAAAGGTGTTGTAAGGAAATTGATCAGGGACATAAAACTATATGTCTAATATCAGTCCAATACAACAGTAATATCCATCACAACACACTCTTGATGCAAATCTAAGATGAAGACAAGTCAAAACCTAGTGAAAATATGCTAAAATATGCGATTTTTTCACCAAATCTCAATGCAAAAGAGCCTAAAAAGGGTGTTATGAGGAAAATGATGATGGAAATAAAATTATATTAGTAATAACAGCCACCTAATTCAAAAATATCTGTCACAACATGCTTATAGTGCCACTCAAGGTCAAACCCTAGTGAAAATATAGCAAAAATATACAAATTTTCACAATTTTTTAATTCCAAGACCTAGAAAAAGGGGTGTTGTAAGGAATTTTAGGAGCTAAAAAAAATAATAGTAATTATATCATTCACCTATAATCATAAAATCCTTTACAACACACTTGGAGTGCAATCTAGGTCAAACCCTAGGGCAAATATAGTTAAAATGTGTAATTTTTCACCAAAATTTCAATATAAGAGCCCAATAACAAGGTGTTGTGAAGATTTTTAGGAAGATAATTAGATAATTACCTTGATAAAAGCTAATTAGTGCAAAAATAGTCTTCACAACATGCCTATGGTGCAAAATTAGAGAGTCGATAAGGCCAAATTTAGTGAAAATCAAGGTTTTTCAAGCCTTAGGTTTGAGATCTTGATGTAAAATGCTATATAAATGTCTTGAAATATAATTTATGATGAAAATTAAATTAAATCAGATCTAAAAATTATTTCCAAGTCCTAAGATGCAAAATGCAAGTGCAAATCTAAGGAAAAATTAATGAAAATGATAAGTTTTGTTTAAATTTTCTATGTAAAAATGCAAAATTTTGAGATCTAAATGTAAATTTACACTAAAATACACCACTAAAGCCAAATGCAAATTTGAATGAGTGTCTAAGATCAGTAGAAAAATCTGAAATAAGATTTTGCCTACAAACCCTAGTTTTTGGAATTACCAGGTTATATGAAAAATGTAAAATTTCCAACAAAACCCTAGCACTTTTATGATGAAAATGTAATGCAAGCTATTGAATTTTTGTAATTTTCTGAAATTTAACTTAGATATAATGCAAAAATCAGAAAATTGATGAAATTCAAATTAATTGACGAAAAATAGAAGCCCTAAAATGCAAATTTTTTAATTTTTTTTGTAAGTTTTCCAATGCAATAAGATGAATGATACTATGAATGAATGAAATTAATATAAATATGAAGCAAAAAACTCAGCAAGGTGCAAAAAAGTCCAATAACATGGGTTCACCAAAATGTAAAGGGTGGAATTTGGATAGTTGAGTTTTTGGTAGTTTGGTAAGTGTATCCTCCTTTCACCCTTTCATTCAAGGACCTAGGGTCAAGTGGCAATGTACTATCATACCCTAGGTCACTATGAGATGTAGGGAAGCTTGGATTTGTATGATTTGATTGTCAATTATGTTCACTTATGCTCAATTATACTTTAAAACCCTAATTATGCAAATACGACAGCAAATAGATGAATATCAGAAAATGCTGCTATAGAAAGATGTAAAATGACAATTACCTGTGCACCTATTTTCAGGGTTTTGAAGCAGAACAGTTGGGGACTAATGAGTGGGTGCCCAAGTCCAAGGCCTAGGTTTTTTTTTGGATTTGGAAGTTCAGTCTACAACCTATTTTGGTCAAGGTTAGGTTTAAGGGATCCCCCTAGCTCCCATTTGTCATGAAACTTAGGGATCATTTCATCAAGATGTCAAAATATGATGCAAGATGTCCTAAATGCAGATAAAATACTCAAGAGCTAAACTTTATGAGGGAAAATCCCCCAAGGGGACATTTTCTGATGTTACATCTATATTCTCTATTGATTGTCTTTTCTCATTCAAAACTTTATCCATTTTTAGCTGAAAGGCCACCACCTCTTCTAACAAAATCAACATATCTAGAGTCAGCTTTATTTTTGGTGGGGCATCAAAGGCAAACTTTGAACATCTGTGGACTTCCCTTATATGTCTCCAGTTCTTGGTAGCCACACTCTATGCATCTCCTTCAGGCTTTCCATATCCCTTTCATGTTTATCCAGAGCTATCTTCAAATTTGAATAAGACATCCATGTATCATCAACTCTAGCTATGATCTTGGATAACCTATGATTGATTAGATTAGTAGCAAATTCCCTGACAGTGCTCTTTTTCTCATCCTTCAACTTCTTTACCTCTTCTTTCAACTCTTTGATTTAAAAGAGTAGTGCTTCCCTATCTATTGGAAATGCCTTTGCAGTCTCTACAAGAGCAAGAACACTTTGAGCTGAAGTAGTTGGAGCCAACAACATTTTCTCCTTGCATAAAATTTATTCAATTCTAAAATGGCTTGCCCATAGTTAAAAAGGAGTTCATCATAATCTCTTTGCAATTTATTTCTAACAACCTCAACAAATTGGGCAGTATGAACATTCAAGCTTGCAGCTTGAGGGACTGGAGTGTTTGACACTCTCTTTATTATTACATCCCTTGTTAATTCTCCTAAACCAACCCTTGGCTTATTATTATTTGGGGCTAATGCCCATATTGCTAGGGTCTCAAATCTAGGATTAAATCCTGCACCAGAGAGTGCCTTCTCCACCTGATCATCTGAGACACCTATATCATTCCTTGTGATAGTGTCAAAAGAAATTGCATCTACTAAGGTCCAATGTGGAAGCAATAGAAGACCACTCTTCTCCACCAAAGCTCTTCTCTCATCAGGGGTCATCTTGTTGCATCATCAATTGTATGGCTAAAGGCCACAATACACTTTACACTTGTCTCCATTTTGCAGCCGCATGGTAGGAAAATGATGTCATCTTCAATGGTCTGTGGGCTTGTGATATTCTACCATGTGGCACCTCTGGGCCCCTACAAAGACTTAGGACTTAAGAATTTTATAAAACATGACTTCGATGGGTGACTGTAGAGGAAAAATAATGCGTTATAGACTTAAACAAAATCTAGGGTTAAACCTAACAAAACAATCCACTCTATCATTGCATTCCTACATTGAATTATCGACTAGAAAGCATAAGATTATGATGATGCTCACACTATATATGCCTTCAAGACTCATTTCTATCCTAAACTATCTCATACAAACTTATTCTAGCCAACTTAATTGACTGTAGTTTATAGAAATGAAAGAACAACAAAAACAATTAAAAACCTAGTTGCTACAAGTACCCCCAACATAGGTTGAAGATAGCTATATTCAATAGAGAATCACAAAATTAACTTGAAATACACAGAATGAGAAAAGACTTAACACTAACCTCCGGAGGACTTCAATGATGTATTCTATGACTATCAGAAATAGCATTCACGATTTCTTACTTCACAATGCAATGTAAAAGGTAACATGAAACAGTCTAACTAGAAATGCATGAATAAATAAATAAATGTATGAAGTGAGAGTTAGTACCTTGAGTGGCCAGCTTAGGGAACTATCTCACTTCTTCTGGAAACTAAATCTACTTCAGATCTTCACACAATTTCATGACATACAGTTGAATTTAATTCATATCAAAGACAAAATCTTCTTTAGATTTTATTCAAAATCAAAACATGTCTGGAATAACAGATAACTGTAAAAATAGAGTAACGACTATGTAGATGGAAAGTAAAAAAATAACAGCTAACCAATCCACAAACTCATCCCCTAATTATACAAGAGTGGGAGAGTTGTATGCAAACTTCTAACTAACTGTGATCATCAATTCATCCTTGGATATTAGGATATAGTTTGAGATCAACTTATTAATTATCTAGAACAAAGGAAATAGAGTCCTATCTGAATAGAAATCCCATGCAATGGCTCTTGAATGAAAACACATAAGCGGCAGTTAGACTTCTGGAACAAGTCTTCTTCTTCCTTGCATTTATCCTTCCATGATGACCATGTTCATCTCCATCAATCTTCATTTCTGGCACTTGGTTTGCACTTTAATTAATTCCCCTGTTCTACACTCTACTATAATTACTCCTTCCCATATGCTATGTCTTTGCTGCACAAGGTTAATTATTCCAACATATATACACAAAATAACCTTTCATATTAAACTTATTAAATCCCATCTATATTACATGCATATCAATAATTTAAAACATCCACTTAAGAATATAATCACCATATTCCATTTATCATCATAGGTTCAAAGTCTTTGGGAAGTATATGTGAAATAACATATAACAAAGGTAATGTCTGTAAGGTTCTTGCATAATCATGTAAAAAGGTCTTTAAAACATATAGAAACATTATAAAAGAAAGTCAATATTTCAACCCAACAATGACAAAAGGTAAGTACTAGGACTTGGGGCCAGTCACTTCATGACATAATAGACTCAAGGTTATAACTTAAGTAACCGGTAACTTAGGCTAGACAGTCAACATCAGATTATAACATAAAGTAAAACCATGACTGCAAGACTTAGGGTTTTAAGGGGAGATAAGGAAAAACATTCATAGACTAACTTAAAATCCTAAACCCTAGGTAGGAACCACCAGAGCTCTTAGTTTAGGGGAAGGTTGGATCCTAATTTAATAAGTCAAACAAGGATCTCATTTGACCTTGTTCATTATTAAGAAAGTAATTGGGGTCATTGGTACACTCATTTTTTTCAGCAATGCTATCACTATTATCATTCTCAAAAGGTATTTTAGGTTATTTTTGAGGGAAGAGATCTTGAATGAAAGGACTTTCTTCATTGAAGTTCCTATTCATTTTGGCTTGTTATCTTGTTATAGGTTGCATAAAGCTTTTTTCAATTTTGATTTTAGGTTTTGGTTTTTTATTTTTGCATGGGTTTTACATAAAGTGGGAAGATGAAGAAGAAACAACACCCTATATTATTCATGTGGGAGTGTTTGGCCTATGAGCTCACCAATATACTGATCTTGTTCATTATTAGTGTTGGCCCAATGTCTTAGGCACCAATTATGGAGGGTTGGACTATATATAGACCACTATCTTATCTCTAAGGTACATGGTAACTTCTTGGGGCTAATCGCTTACCAGTGTATCATAGGTTAGAAACAACTGATGGTTTCCTAATCTATGTTTAAACAAGGCTCAACTAGGGGAGTCCTTGATATACCTTGTAGTACATGAAGCCCAAATCCATGATACAAGGGTTTTGTCTAAGGCCTTGGTATTAGTGAGATGAAACCACCTCACTTCATGGTGCACTTAAAATACATAGCCATTTAGCTAAAAATAATAATTCCTCCAAGGAATTTATATATACCATAGAAACATGGGATTTATCCAATGCTTGGTGATGAAATTGTAAAGTGTGGAAAATTACATACTAAACATAGTATTCCAAAAAGCAATGCTTATTCCAAAATGGAAAATGAATTATTTATAATTTACAAATATCTATAACTTATAAAATAAAAAGATTCCATTAAAAGAAGTATAAATTTCCATACACTAGAAAGTGTTACAATTCCATTACATACACCAATTAGGGTGTTACAATACATCTATTTCAATGTTACAAGTTATTGCATCAATACATCAATGAAAGTAATATTACATTTTACAAATTGGGTAGCCATACAAGAGTAATACAATGAAATAAATATCCATAATGAATCATATAACATAAGAATATCTAATCTCGACCACCATGACCCCACCAGTCTTCTGCAAGCCAAGGCCAAGAGTGTGGTTAAGGCACTTTTTCCACCCAACCACGAAGTACTAGACTTCCTCAGGTTTCTTCCTAACTTGAAGAAAGCACCGACCCTACACAAGGAGCCTAGCAACCTGGAATGGTATAAGGAGGGAATCTCTCAACGCATTCCTATTGCTTGTATGCATTCCTAACCTAGAATGACATAACTCTTGCAAGAAAGATGTGGCAGAGACATATATAACATGAATCTAGTCTTTTTCTAATTCCATCTATTTCAATGGTACAATAGCTTGGCCAAGCAATAATAAAAAGTGATAGTTTTAGAAAAAGTAAAACTATCATCTTTCGAAGCCCACATTCAGCATCCTATCTTGAAAGTACATTACTTTACCAAAACACATCTAATGAATAGTTTTCTAAGATTAATTATCCATGATCACAAATATCCATTCCGGAAAACAATTATAGTTTACATCAACCAATTCATTTCTCTAGTTTGCTTGTTGTCTAAGTTTATAATTTTCTAGTGGTTTATATCAATTTTCATGACAAGACTATTTTCTAGATGTGATGGGTAATATTAGTTTGGTAATAAAAAATTAATCTATCAGTTAACTATAGTGCATTTCTTTCACAATTCAATGATTTTGATATAATACTAGTTTTGACAAAAATAGTCTTAATACAATATTTATCTTCATACAATAAACTCTTAATCAATAAGTTTATATTATAGTTCTATTATGACATCAACAACAGTGTAAAACAAAATAAAATGAGAATATCTTTTGCTACCTTCCATTATAAATACCGATATATATATATATATATATATATAAGAATCCACAACAGTAACTATATATACTAAGAATACCAATTCATTGTAGTGTTGTTACATCATATCCATACAATCTACAGTGAATACATAATGATATATATAAAACTGAGAAAATTGATGTAATAGATAGTGCCCAGAATTGGGTAAAAATCACAATGCACAGTAAATAAGATCTTAGCGATCATGATAAATTTTAGAGAGTTCATAAATGTCGATCAACATACAAACACACACACACACACATTATAAGTGCAATGGCTGTCGTAGTAGTAATCAAGAATTATACACAGCAGACTTAGCAATGGATACAGTCTAACGAATGGCATACTAAATGCAAGTTTTAAGTTTTAAATTTGTAAAGGTTTAAACATATGCCGACGTCCCCATATGGGGTCGTAGTCCCCAAAGGGGACTGTGACACCATATGGTGGTGTTGTAGCCACTTAGCATGTCTTCCAAAATTCCAATACGGCCTTTGTGCCATTAAACTCTCTTTTAATCTTTGATTTAATTTCAAATTTAATGGATCCAATCTACAATATATATAATTCGAATGTAGTTTCAGTGATTTAATATATTTTTCTAAAGGCATATTTCAAATATGAATCTCTCTCTCTTTAGATATAATGTATACACAGTAATATACTCACTACCACAGTGACATATATCCACAAGCTATAATAAATATAGATAATAATCATAGTATTACAATATGTGTAAAATGCAGAAATAATGTTAACGAAAAACATATCTATCCACAGAGAAAATTTAGAAGTTTGTCCACACAATATTCAATCACACACAATTTAAGAATATAGATTTGAATAAAAACCTGGGGTTTCAATCTTCAATCAGTTGAATTCTTCAAACCCTATGTTTCCTAAAAGCTTCATTTTCTCTAGATCTTTAAACCTCTTGACTAAGCCCTCTTTTCCAGTATCAATAAAACTTGTGTTTTTTTGTTTACAAATTGAGAGATGAGAATGAAAGTTGTGAATGATTTTTCTGTGTAGAGAGAATGAGATTTATTCCTCTTTTATTATTTTCTGCTCTATTCTTTCTTTGCTTTCTTTTTTGTTTTATTTTCTAAATAAAAGTTTTTTTTCTATTTTTCCAGTATTTTACTCTTTTCTTCCTTTTTGTTTTGTTTCTAAAATCTTGTTTTATTTTCTAATTTTATTCTCTAAATTATCACAACTATTATTAAATAATAAGCATGATTATCTCATTTATCTATATAACAATTAATAATAATATTTTCATTCTTCAAATAAAAATCAAATAAATAATTAAACCATTTAATCTATTTTTCTATGAACATATAATATTAAATGTCAATTAATTAAATAATCTAACTATAACACAATAAAATAAAAACTATATAACAAAAATCAAATAATGCAATTCTAATGCATCTACATGACTCTAAGTGTTGTGTGTGAGAGAAAACCCTCCATCTTAACCCTGCCAGGCTACTAACCTCCTTTACCTTAACCACACCCTTGTCTTTGACAACCTATAACTCATGGTAAACTCAAATTTCCTATTATTAGGTTAGTAACCCAATCTCTGAAGCATCAAAATTAATAACATGAAAGTAATATTCATTTCATTTCATCTTTTCCATATTAAAATAATAATTCATCTTTCAAAATAACAATTATTCATCTAACCACATATAATTGTTCATGAAATATTTCCACATACAATAATTGAAGAAAGTATCAAAGTTTGAGACATGGCATCCTTCCCCACTTGGAAGAGACATCGTCTCGATGTCTTATTACAAAACATCTACATATAGAGTCTTATACATCTAATATCAATAATTTAATAAATTTCATCATATGCATAAAAAAATGAACTAAAATCTCAGACGCGGAAATGATCTATCAATATTCTCCACATTCCCCCAGGTGGCACTATCCACCGAAGTATTGGTCCTATTCGACCTTATACCAAAACAATTTCTCAAATTTGCATTTAACATTACGTCCATCAAATAAATCCAAGTATATAATCAATCAAAAAAATTCACATGGCACAATTTCCAATTCAATTTATATAATCCAACACATGGTACAACTACCACTTAATTACATTTATTCTAGTATAAGAGTAACAATCATAGCTTTAATGCACATAAAAAAGGCATAAATCAATTTATCATAGACACAAATCAATCATCACAATGCACATGCAATTGCATGGTAACACAATATAATATCAAAAGACTAGTCTTCCAATCAAACATTGGTTGAGTTCTCCAACATCAAGACAAAACTCCAAAGGTGCACCAACTAGGTCCTATCAAACCATTATGCAAACAACTCCTCTGAAACTATACGACTCATATCATTCCTATCAATGGAATCCATTTCCTCTTTCATTACTTGCAACCAAAATTTATCTTCAGCCTGATCTACAATTCAAAAATTCCTAGAAAAGCTCTTCCTTGTCTTCCTCGTGCTTTTCTACAATGGTCTAACAATTCAATTTCTTCAATTTCTTTACTATTCTATGCACTTGGCTATTCACAATATTTGGTTATTTGTTTCTGTTGTTCAATTCCTTTTCCTTTTCTCCACAGGAGAGGACTTATTTCTATAAATCATTCTAAACACCCTATGATCTTTTGTCAATTAAATACATTTATCCTTGACCATACTTCATTTCCAAACAATTTGTCATAGATTCATTTTTCAACTCTCTATTCCAACATGTCTTTTCACTATGATTTTTTTTTCCTAACTACAAGTTTTGCAAGGATGTAAATTCCAACAATTTTCTTTTCTTTGATCTTCTCTATCACAATGGAAATAGTATAAAATCTTTTTCTTTAAATGATTTCTTAGTACTTGCAAAAACATTGGTCTTTTCCTTTACCTTGATACCTGAGACCTTCATACTTAGTCCTTACAACTAACTCAATGGGCTCTTTGATTCCTTGCCCATGCTTAACCAAACCTTCTCCTATATAACCAATTTTCTTCAAAATTTTCAAACCAGCTTTATCATTAAAAAAAACTAGCTATGTTAGCAAATTCATCATCATTTTTCTCCCTTTACATTAGATTGATCATCTGACAGCTTGATTTCAAAATTCATTTTCTTTTTGTCATGCTACAAACTATTATTTTAACTCAGCATTTTGATTTTTCTCCTTCTAAGTTCTTCAACTTTCCTTGCATACCTTCATATATATATATTATTTTTCTTTCAAAAATTTTCATTCACCCCATAAACCTTTAACTTCAAACAAAAATTCCGTCTTACCTCAAGTGATCCATAACGACACCAAAATCCATTCCAGAACTTCCTCAACACTTCACACAATGTTCATTGTATCTAACAATAATTAAAGAATTCAATCTACCAAAACTCTTAGTAACACACTTGCTACAAAATAGTATATTCTTCGCATCTTAGTGCCTTACAAACCTATCAGAGGCCCATCATGGACATGATAGAAAACATAACATGATATATGGCCAACAGTTTAAAACATTTAAGCATAGCCACCAATAATAAATAAGTAAATAAAGTCCAAAGAAAATAAAATCAATTCCAACAATAAGGCATAAAAATGCGTGCAATTTCAACAATAAATACAACATGACCATCAAGGTCATAAGATAAGTAAATATCAATTTTAATGGCTATACTTTCCCATAAATAAAAAAAATAAAAATTTCAATGTTGGTCCTTACAATGTTTAGATAATTTATCAAAGTCAAATAAATAAAAATCAAAATTCATAAGTTTCACATTACATGAACTATGTGACTAATTCTAGCCACTAGAGAGGGAGTATGATGCTACACTACGCTTGGTACTTGTTATCAATCACATATGCACCCAATGCTAAGCTATCAACTTAGCTACCTATTGACACATGGGAACACTCCTAGGCCTGTGGGTTGTCTAAAACTTGGAGTGAACCTCTAGAGTGGGCTGGTTCCCTTGATAAACCACCTAATCTAAAAGACTTCTTGAGGAAAGGGTAAGAAGATAATTGAAAATTAAATTCTAAAACCTAAGGATATTTTACCAGAATTTTATCTATTGACTCACAATCAGCCTCACAAAGCCTTTTATCCTCACAATTTCACAAAAAACATTGCAATACATAAGTAATTTGCATGAAAGCTTGAAAGCTAGAGGTTTGCATGAAGGAAAAACACAAGTTTTATCACAACTTCAACCCACTAACCAAGGATAAACATAACATGCAACCTGTATTACATGAAACTTTCACACTCAATCCTACAACAATGAGACATATGAAAATGATTCTAAGGTTGAATCACAATGGAACATCAGATTATTGATTACAAAATGAATTAGAAAGTATGAAAGAGGAGAACTCTGCTGCTTTATTAAAACTGAAAGGAGTAGAAACTGAGTATCTGAGTACAAAGAATGTTTACAAAGCTCTCTATAAATGAACAAGAGAGGAAGAAACAAAGATATCAATCTCTAAAAATTAAGTCTTTCTCCCCTATTTATAACTCCAAAGATCTCCCAAGGAAAAAGCCAAGAAATCTTCCTAGAATAGAAAATTTGATCCATTTTTGAGCTCCACCGAAAAGCCAAAAATAAAGCTTTCAAATCACCTCCAATTTGTATATGAATGCTACCAAAATCTTCCTCAAGGTAGACCTCACCAAAATCTGCTTTAAAATAAGCTTTATTTGCTCAATGAAAGCTTAGTTTTTTTTTATTGTCCTCATCTGCCTCAAAATAGAGAAAATCCAGAAAAAGATATTTGATTTGTTTTAATAGTTTTAACTTCATAAAATAATGAAATATTAAAAGCAATTTATAAAGAACATTGCTTTAATATTAGTCTTACAATAGCTCCTGCAGCTTTTCCTTCTGATTTGCCTAATCTTACAAGGCTTATTTTTGTCCATATCTTCCCAGAAGAAAGAAAACTAAAAAAAGAAAGATATTGTTTGCTTTACTTTGTTTTAATTTCATAAATAATGAATATTTATAAGTGCAATTTATAGGATATTGCTTTAAATATCTTTTTACAATAATTTTTTGCAACTTCAAATTTGCAAAAAGAAAGAGGGTCTGCCATTGTGAAGATTACTTGAAAATGACAAACTGGGTTGGTGAGAAATTTAAAGGGTTTTTGTGCTTTATTCTCTTCTCATTTATGTTTGAAAATTTTAAAAACCTAGATCATATTTTGTGAGATATGATTAAAACACGCGATTGTATCTTCAATTTGCTGTGTATTGTTCTTCTAATGGTTCCTCGAAAACTAAAAATGGGGTTGCTGAAAAATTTAAAGGGTTTTTGTATCTTATTGTCATCTAATTCATATACAAAAATCTCAAGAACCCAGATCATATGTTTCAAGATATGATTGAAACACGTGACATCTATCTTTATTTTGCAGGGTCTTTATGTGACATTGTTTCTCTTTCAGACTCTTTCTACAATCCTCTTAAAAATTGGGGGTAGCATGCTGGGCTCAACACTTGTGGGAGCCCATTTTACCCCACATTCTAATTTGTCTTCAATTAGCTACATGACTTATCCTATACCTGCACATGAAACAAACAGATTAGAATAAAACATTGAAATTCTATGATTGTTTCTTTCTTAGCTCTTCTTGCATGTGGATGATGTTCATTGATCAATGCATTATAAACAAAGTGTTATGCCTCTTCTAATAAGATATAGAGATCTTATAACTGAAGATCTAATAGGACCTTCCCACATTTTTGCAGCTTCATGTCAAGATCAGGAGCACGAATAGAAGACAACTTTAAAGATTGAAAATCTTCAAGACAATGATGGTTATGACCTTCTCTTTCTTACCCTGAACAACACTGCAATTATCACTGAAACACAATAACTATGAAAATAACTTATAATAGAAGAATGTTAACCTTCACTCTGAAAATAAATTTGTTGCATCAGCTCTGCCAATTTTGAACTGTGGTGAAAAAATAGTAACATTTTTGGTGACTTCTGCTATATGCTTACCTGCTAAGCATCGGATCAGTTGCCTTGAATATCCATTGGGCATTGAGTCATACTCTACTCTTCTCAAACCCAGAAACACTGAAATTCAGCTCTCCAACTAGTTGAAACAACAGCAGAAAACTAAAAACAAACTAAACTGAAGCAAACTAATAAGCCCTGATGGCCAGAAAAATCTTGTGCAACAACACTTCGGGAAACAAAATACTGAAAACAAATGTGTAAGAAGCACTTATTAACTAAAAACACTACCCTAACCTACTATAACCAGCCAGTGACACTGATCAAACAAACCCATCCACTGGCTCAATAAAATAGTTGCCTTTCCTCTGCAGTCTGCAATACTCCATAAGGTTGTTAATCAACCCAAAAAGGTGGAGAACAATTAAAAATTTAGAAAATTGTTGTGAAACCTTTCTAAGAAAGAATGTATAGTCACTTACCCACTTGACTTCCTTTGCTAATTGATCCACCTGATACCCTCCTTGATGATCCAAATCAGTGTCACTATGAGGTTGTCCCCTCCTGTTGATTTCTAAACCAGCTAGATATCTAATAGGACATCCCCTTGAAGATTTTGGATTGGGAACAAATACATGATTTGTACTTTGTATGATAGCCCACCATGTGGCTTCCTCCTCTTCGGTTAATGGGTCATCCTCCTCAGTCGAAACAAGATTGCTTTCACATACATGTCCATGAATCAACATGTTATTCAAATATTCTGCAATACTTTGATGGTCAAAACTTGGCATAGACATGCTATTTTCATCTCCAACATTAAAGCTAGGAAGCTCATCATGCAGACTAACTGAAACCTTTTCCACATTGTCAAAATTTGCAACAAAATCATCAAGGTCATCCCAAAACGCTATTTCATCATGATCCTCTTGATTTTCTGATAAAAGAGAGCTATATTTTAGCTCATGACAGTCTTCAATTAGCTATGTAACCTCCATGGTAGATTTATCTTCACACTTTTCCATTTGATCCAATACCTCTTTATCAGATTGCTCAGCTTCAATCAACAGCTCACCAAATGGTTGAGGATCCTCATGCTGCTCTGAAACTTCTACCTTTGGTATGGGTATGTTCTCTTCATCTGATTCTACAAAACCAGGTAACTGATCGAATAAGGTTACATATTCTTCCTCATTATTTGGTGTCTTCTTAGATGAGGCTTTGGATTTCAGTCTTTGCAATTGAAGGCATTTACCTTGTGACTTCTGCACCCTGCTTTCATGCATCTTATGAACAACATTAGAAATTTTTTCAAATGAATCAAAATTCAAAGCATTCAGTATCATATTTGAATCTACCTACCCTGCACAAACAGCAGCAACCTTTTCATGTGAATTAACCTCTTGCACTACATGACTTTCTAAAAAAGATTTATTGTCTTTTACAAAACAAGGAGGATCATCAATGCAAATATCATAAGGTTCATCAAGAGGAGTATTTTCTAGTTTGATCTTCTATTGCTCTAACTGATATTGCTCCATAGCTATATACAATAAATCTACCTACTTAGCTTCCTTTTGTCTGTTAATGGATTGGTCTCGAATGCTAATAGGTTCCTTAGCAAAATTAGAACTTCTAAAACTTGGGATTTTGACCTTATAGGCATTAAGAGGCTTATCTTGTCTAAAACTTGAAAATTTATACTTACAAACCTCTTCTTGAGTCGGTTGTTCTAGAATAGAAAGGTCTTCTTGGGCTTGAGAAAGAAAAACTTTGTTTGTATAGTTGCCTCTCTCTCAAGATTCTCTTCGAACTGTCACTTTTGTGTCTCCCACTCCTGATCAGAAACAAAGGTCTCATAGGGTGGCTACTCTAGAAGTTGAAGGTAAACTTGGTGATTCAACTCTTGCAGCTGCAAATTAGATTCTTCATACTGCCTTGCTTGAAACCCGTCTCCTTGTTGGTATTGGTAACTCTTCATACTTGCTATTTCCTGCTCATATTGTGCTCTTTGTGCCTCTAATTCCCACTCATGCAAATAGGCTTGGTAAGCCAGTTCCTCCTAGTGTTGTTTATACTCTAGTTCCCTCTTGATCTCCTCCATCTACCTATTAAAGTTTGACATAATGTAAGCTCTTTAATTTCAGACTGGTAAGAAGGCTGACTAGGAGATTGGGCAGGAGTAGGCATGCAGTAAGCATCCTCAGTATTTGGGCTAAAACTAGCATTATGACTGCTTTTATATGACTGGTAAGGAAGCTGAGCAAGGGTGGATGGGTGGCAAACATGTTGTGCATGCTGGTATACGGTTGTTGCATGGTTGTTTGGAATAAAACTAGTTGCTTGATTGCTCTGGTATAACTGATAAGATGGTGGAATAGTAACGCTTTCATGATATGATGGATGATATGAACTGATCATCTTGAAACCAGAAGATTAACATTTAGAGTCGCCAGGTATGCTAATTTCCTGCCTTTAATGGTTGAGATCACTGGTACACACACCAAATACCAATGATAAATGAACATGTAATTGGACTAAGATAGTCCAATCAATCCCACCAGGCATGCCAAAAACTGTTATCCAATCAGATATGCACCTAATGCTAAGCTATCAACTTAGCTACCTATTGACACATGGGAACACTCCTAGGCCTATGGGTTGTCTAAAACTTGGAAACCTCCAGAGTGGGCTGGTTCCCTTGATAAATCACCTAATCTAAAAGACTTCTTGAGGAAAGGGTAAGAAGATAACTAAAAATTAAATTCTAAAACCTAAGGATATTTTACCAAAATTTTATCTATTGACTCACAATCAGCCCCATAAAGCCTTTTAACCTCACAATTTCACAAAAAACAATGCAATACATAAGTAATTTGCATGAAGGAAAAAACAAGTTTTATCACAACTTCAACCCACTAACCAAGGCTAAACATAACATGCAACCTGTATTACATGAAACTTTCGCACTCAATCCTGCAACAATGAGACATATGAAAATGATTCTAAGGTTGAATCATAATGGGACATCATATCATTGATTACAAAATGAATTAGAAAGTATGAAAGAGGAGAACTCTACTGCTTTATTAAAACTGAAAAGAGTAGAAACTGAGTATCTGAGTACAAAGAATGTTTACAAAGCTCTCTACAAATGAACAAGAGAGGAAGAAACAAAGATATCAACCTCTAAAAACTAAGTCTTTCTCCCCTATTTATAACTCCAAAGATCTCCCAAGGAAAAAACTGAGAAATCTTCCTAGAATAGCAAATTTGATCCATTTTCGAGCTCCACTGAAAAACCAAAAATAAATCTTTCAAATCACCTTCAATCTGTATATGAATGTTGTCAAAATCTTCTTCAAGGTAGACCTCACCAAAATCTATTTTAAAACAAGTTTTATTTTCTCAATAAAACCTCAGTTTTTTTTATTGTCCTCATCTGCCTTAAAATAGAGAAAATCTAGAAAAAGATATTTGATTTGTTTTAATAGTTTTAACTTCATAAAATGACGAAATATTAAAAACAATTTATAAATAACATTGCTTTAATATTTGTCTTACAATAGGTCCTGCAGCTTTTCCTTCTACTTTGCCTAATCTTACAAGGCTTATTTTTGTCCATATCTTCCCAACAAAAAACAAACTAAAAAAAGAAAGATATTGTTTGCTTTACTTTGTTTTAATTGCATAAATAATGAATATTTATAAGTAATTTATAGGATATTGCTTTAAATATCATTTTACAGTGCTTCAAATTTGCAAAAGAAAGAGGGTTCGCCATTATGAATATTACTCAAAAATAACAAACTAGGTTGGTGAGAAATTTAAAGAGTTTTTGCACTTTATTATGTTCTTATTTATGTCCTAAAACATCAAAAACCCATATCATATTTCATGAGATATGATTAAAACATGTGACTATATCTTCATTTTGCTGTGTATTGTGCTTCTATCGGTTCCTCAAAAATTGAAAACTACGTTGGTGAGAAATTTAAAGGGTTTTTGCATCTTATTGTCGTCTGATTCATATCCAAAAATTGCAAGAACCCAAATCATATTTTTCTATATATGATTGAAACACGTGACATCTATCTTTATTTTGCAGGGTCTTTATGTGACATTGTTTCTCTTTCAGACTCTTTCCACAATCCTCTTAAACTTGGGGGTAGCATGCTGGGCTCAACCCTTGTCAGAGCCCATTTTATGCCACATGCTAATTTGTTTTCAATCAATTACATGACTTATCCTATACCTACACATGAAATAAATAGATTAGAATAAAACATTGAAATTCCATGATTGTTTCTTTCTCAGCTCTTCTTGCATGTGGATGATGTTCATTGATCAATGCATTATAAACAAAGTGTTATGCCTCTTCTAATAGGATATAGAGATCTCATAACTAGAGATCTAATAGGACCTTCCCACATTTTTGCAGGTTCATGTCAAGATCAGGAATAGGAATAGAAGACAACTTCAAAGATTGAAAACCTTCAAGACAATGATGGCTATGACCTTCTCTTTCTTACCCTGAACAACACTGCAATTATCACTGAAACATAATAACTATGCAAATAACTTATAACAGAAGAATGTTAACCTTCACTCTAAAAATAAATTTGTTGCATTAGCTCTGCTAATTTTGAGTTGTGAAAAATAGTAACAGTACCAAAATTGGGCGAGTTAAGAGAACATACTCAATTGCACAAATCAACAAGTCTTCCCAAGACTCCAAACTCATCTATAACATAAAATTGCTTCTACTAACCACAAAACATCACTCGCAACAAAGATTGCATTCTGATCAAGGAAATCACAATCATCATGCAAGTCATACAATCATACATTCACAACATCCAACAACTAAGACTAAGCTAGGACAAAACTTAGGTTCACAAACCAAGATGCCTATATACATCAATCTCTCCCACTAACAATGGTTAACACTCCTCATCCTACAATGATTCACCAAGCATGGGTAATACATTAATGTAACATTCGCATGAGGCTAAATTTTCTTCACAACATGAAACTAAACAATGAGAATCACAACTCAAGTCACATATCCATCTTTCCAATAAGCAATGGTTGGCACTTCCCATCAATCATGGGTTTTCTACTTCACTCAAGGTTCCAACACCTCAACATCACAAGGACTATGTAATTACCCTTTTCACACCCCCCTTGTTCCTCTTTACTTTTCAAACTATGCAATGCAACACAAAAATATACCCAGGTTCCACATGAATCTTAGGGAGGTACAATCTAGGAATATAAGTCATTACCCAACAATCTATCTTACAATTGTAAAATGAATCCATAATTAGAATCATGCTCTCCATAAGATAAAGCAATATTCATTTCAAGCAAGCATTTACCAAAAAGATAATTATTTAAAGTATAACCAGTAAACATCCTCTTTCGTATACCAAGTTCAATTACACTCGAGAACATGGTTTTTCCTTTCACACAAAGATTCTCATATCTCCACTATCAAAAGTGGTCACACAAGCATGAACATGACCCTACAAAGGTCACTCGAGTACACTCATACACTACAAAGGTTCATGCCAAGTATTCAAAACATCCAGAAGAAAAACACACATAAGTAACCTCTATCATGGGTCACCAATGAAGATCCTTAAGATATTTGTACCTTGCATTCTCGAAAGATCTCATGGATTCTACTAGATCCATGCTCACATTTTGAAAAGAACAATGCATTGCTCTATAAATTATCTTATCCATAACCTAGTACTGTTATAGGCACTCTTGCCTTAAAACATCCATCCCAGATTTCCTTTTCTAAAAAGACTCGGTCAAAGTCTTTCCATCATTATCGACATTATTTCACAAGAGATTTTTCCTTCTTCCTCTTATCAAGATTATATCTTTTCTTCTTTCCTTGTATCTTATCAACTCATTCATCCTTTACGTTATCAAAGAGATCTCTTTCATCAATATATATATTTTTCTTATTAATTCACTTTTATTGCCACATCATCATTCATGGGTTGTCACCATATACTATCCATCTAAGAATCACCAAGAGTCCTACTCATCAAAAGAACCTTTGACCCATAACTAGGGTTCTCTATTCAATACAACAGGTTCATGATAAGAATTTAGAACTTCAAGAAGAAAAACACCCATAAGCAACAATTATCAAGGTGTATCTAACTCCAAAAGAAGAAGGCACATGCTATCCATAGCAGGCCAACACACAAGGACCCACACATGCTCGATCAACCAAGAAACACACACCCCAGAGCTCCCAATGCTAGAACCTGGCTCTGATACCAAATGTAAAGTGTGGAAAATTACATACTAAACATAGTATTCCAAAAAAGTAATGCTTATTCCAAAATGAAAAATGAATCATTTATAATTTGCAAATATCCATAACTTATAAAATAGAAAGATTCCATTAAAAGAAGTATAAATTTCCATACACTAGAAGGTGTTACAATTCCATTACATACACCAATCAGGGTGTTACAATACATTTGTTTCAATGTTACAAGTAAGTTATTGCATTAGTACATCAATCAAAGTAATAGTACATTTTACAAATTGGCTATGCTAGCCATACAAGAGTAATACAATGAAATAAATATCCAGAATGAATCATTTAACATAAAAATATCTGATCTCGACCATCGTGACCCAACCGGTCTTCCGCAAGCTGAGGCCAAGAGTGTGGTTAAGGCACTGGACTTCCCCAAGTTTTTTCCTAACTTGAAGAAAGCACCAACCCTACACAAGGAGCCTAGCAACATGGAATGGTATAAGCAGGAGGGGATCTCTCAACGTGTGCATGTTGCCTATATGCATTCCTAACCTAGAATGACATAACTCTTGCAAGTAGGATGTGGCAGAGACATATATAACATGAATCTAGGCTTTTTCTAATTCCATCTATTTCAATGGTACAGTAGCTTGGCCAACCAATAATAAAAAGTGATTGTTTTAGAAAAGACAAAACTATCGTCTCTAGAAGCCCACATTTGGCATCCTGTCCTGAAAGTACATTACTTTACCAAAATACATCTAATGAATAGTTTTCTAATATTAATTATCCGTGATCACAAATATCCATTCTAGAAAACAATTACAGTTTACATCAACCAATTCATTTCTCTAGTTTGCTTGTTGTCTACGTTTACAATTTTCTAGTGGTTTATATCAATTTTCATGACAAGATTATTTTCTAGATGTGATGGGTAATATTAGTTTGGTAATAAAAAATTAATCTATCAGTTAACTATAGTGCATTTCTTTCACAATTCAATGATTTTGATATAATACTAGTTTTGACAAAAACAATCTAAATACAACATTTATCTTCATACAAGAAACTCTTAATCAGTAAGTTTATATAATATTTCTATTATGACATCAACAACAGTGTAAAACAAAATAAAATGAGGATATCTTTGCTGCTTTTCATTATATATATATAGCAAATAAGAATCCACAACAGTAACTATATATATTGAGAATACCAATTCATTGTAGTGTTGTTACAGCATATCCATACAATCTTCAATGGATACATAATAATATATATAAAACTAAGAAAATTGATGTAATAGACAGCACCCAAAATTGGGTAAAAATCACAATGCACAGTAAATAAGATCTCAACGATCATGATAAATTTTAGAGAGTTCATAAATGTCGATAAACACACACACACACAATCGTTATAATCACAATGGCTATAGCAGTAGTAATCAAGAATTATATACAACAGACTTAACAATGGATACTATCCAACGAATGGCATACTAAATGCAAGTTTCAAGTTTTAAATTTGTAAAGGTTTAAATATAGGCCGACGTCCCCATATGAGGTCGCAGTCCCCAAAGGGGACTGCAGCACCATATGGTGGCACCGTAGCCACTTAGCATGTCTTCCAAAATTCCAATATGGCCTTTGTGCCATTAAACCCTCTTTTAATCTTTGATTTAATTCAAAATTTAATGGATCCAATCTACAATATTTGAATGTAGTTTTAGTGATTTAATATATTTTTCTATAGGCGTATTTCATATATGAATCTTGATATATATATATATATTACGTATACACACTAATATACTCACTACCATAGTAGCATATATCCACAAGCCGTAATAAATATAGATAATAATCATAGTATTACAATATGTGTAAAATATAGAAATAATGTTAACGAAAAGTATATCTATCCAAAGAGAAAATTTAGAAGTTTGTCCACACAATATTCAATCACACACAATTTAAGAATATAGATTTGAATAAAAACCTGGGGTTTCGATCTCCAATCAGTTGAATTCTTTAAATCCTCTATTTCCCTAAAGCTTCCTTTGCTCCAGATCTTCAAACCTCTTGACTAAGCCCTCTTTTCCAGTATCAATAAAACTTGTGTTTTTTTGTTTACAAAGTGAGAGATGAGAATGAAAGTTGTGAATGATTTTTCTGTGTTGAGAGAATGAGATTTATTCCTCTTTTATTATTTTCTTCTCTATTCTTGCTTTATTTTCTTTTGTGTTTTATTTTCTAAATAAAAGTTTTCTTTTCTATTTTTCCATTGTTTTATTGTTTTCTTCCTTTTTGTTTTGTTTCTAAAATCTTGTTTTATTTTCTAATTTTATTCTCTAAATTATCACAACTATTATTAAATAATAAGCATGATTATCTCATTTATCTATATAACAATTAATAATAATATTTTCATTCTTCAAATAAAAATAAAAAAAATAATTAAACCATTTAATCTATTTTTCTATGAACATATAATATTAAATGGCAATTAATTAAATAATCTAACTTTAACAGAATAAAATAAAAATTATATAACAAAAATCAAATAATGCAATTTTAATGCATCTACATGACTAAGTGTTGTGTGTGAGAGAAAACCCTCCATCTTAACCTTGCCAAGCTACTAACCTCCTTTACCTTAACCACACCCTTGTCTTCGACAACCTGCAACTTATTATAAACTTCAATTTCCTATTAATAGGTTAGTAACCCAATAGCTGAAGCATATCCCAAGCATCAAAATTAATAACATGAAAATAATATTCATTTCATTTCATCTTTTCCATATTAAAAAAATCATTCATCTTTCAAAATAACAATTATTCATCTAATCACACATAATTGTTCATGAAATATTTCCACATATAGTAATTCCAAAAAGTATCAAAGTTTGAGACGTGACAGAAATCCAAGTCACTAAACCCCTAATTTTTTAAGATTGCCTTATCATATGAGGAAAAAGAATACATAGATGGACTCGACAAACACAAGTGACTAAACCATTTCTAATTCTCAAGATTGCCCTACAGTGTAAGAGAAAAGAATACATAGCTTAGTCATGCAAATAGACAAAGAAAAATAACAAGAAAGAAAATTTAAATTTGATTACAATTTTAGCTTATTTGATTTTTGAGTGTTTGTAGATAGTGTGGCTACACAAGCATTAGTAGTTTTTTTTTAATCAAAATTCTTTGTTGTACAATACTCATTACACTAATTTAAGAGAGTTAATAGAAAAAAACATTCTTGCAAAATACTATCAATCATTAGCCACAACTTTCCATTAGATTTTAGAAGCAGAAATTGACAAGGAGTGGAATGTGGGTGAGTATAATTAGAATTATTTATTTATTTTAATTAGATATCTATGCATGGATTAATTTGGAGCTAATTAATTATGGGGTGATGTTAGCAGGATGTAAATGGGATTAATTAATTAACATAGCATAATTAACTAATTAACAAGGTGAATTAAGAAGTAGCATGATTAAATTAATAAGTCAACAAGATGATTAGTTGATGATATGAGGATAGGATTATGATGAAATTAGTCAATGAGACTAGAATAGATTGATTATGACATGAGGGTGGTGAAATCTAGGTGTCTACACCCTCTACCCATGGAAACCTTAAACCTTAGAAATTGATAAAAAAATTCAATGACCACATATGTTAGTTAAAATACATATTTTTAAAAATTTCATATAAACTAATTTCAAAATAAATATTACATTTAAAAAAAAAATTAATTAAATTTATACCTAAAAAATGTGTTATCACATTAACAGTGTCTACAACTTTCTTTATGTAGTAAAATTAGAATTGTTCATGTTTTATGGAGTCGAATTGTCTCCGTGTAGTAAAATTTCTTAATTTAGTTGTAAAATGTTAATTTTGTTTTACAAAATGCCAAAAAATTTGTATAAAAATAGGTTTTGGTTGAAATAGTGTCAAAGCATTTTTGGGCAAAATGGTTTCAGTCAAAACCCTTCCACTTCAAACTACTGAGTTGATAGCCCATGTCCCTCTTTAGGGGCAAATTCAACACATAGAATTTCAACTCCACATTTCTCCAACCAAAGACATTTTCATGAAATTATGAAAATATGAAAATACTCTTTGGTAGGGCTTAGAGCTTAGAATCTGACAATATTTTTTTAATAAGAAACATCAAATGTCCATAGTCCATAATTGTTATGAATGGATTCTAGTTTAAATTGTGTTCAAAGTTTTGAATCGTACTCCATGATCCATCATCAGGATAAGAACTCAAGAAGAGAATGATCATTCTCTTCTCGAGTTCTTATCCTGATGATGGATCATGGAGTACAATACGAAATGTTGATTTTAAAACCTTGAACACAATTTAATCTAGAATCCATTCATAATAATTATTTTCTAATATCTTAATTAGTTTTATTATTAATTTGTTTATAATTTATAACAAGTAAGTTGTTATGTTGGAATAATGTGACAATAATGCGACAATAATGTGACAAAGATATGAGGTCTTCACAAGAAGACCCCTACCTTCACAACGGAGTTTGTTTTTCGAAGCCACAAGGGCACGGAGATGCCCATTCTTCCCAGAGAATGAACGCCTAGGGTTTCGAGATGTTTTTCGTAATGTTTGACAGAGATCTTATCCAGCACGCCATGACCCTCCTCGATACCATAATTTTGGTTCATTTGGTAGAAATACTGGACGAAATCTGCTCAATGCTTTAGGCCAGGTAGAATCTGGAAATGGAGTTTGCCAGGTATGGAAGGAAAAGGAAAAAACATCTCAGGTTAATCATAATCATGGTGAGGAGAGTAAAATTCATATGGATAGGGTTTCTTCAGAAGTTGTTAACATCCAAATACTGGAGGATATGGTAAACCCATCTATTCAAGATCTTACTACACGGGCCCTAATTGGTAAGGTCTAGAACCCTAAATTTAATTTTGATAACTTTCTTAACTGGGTTAGGGTTACATGGAAAGGGATTTCAGATGTTTTCTTTTTACACAAAGAATTATGTGTTTTTACGGTGGTTTTTGAAAATGGATGCTTTTGAGATGAAACCCTGAATCAAAAGCTGTGGTTCTATCACGGCAAAGGGATTTGTTTACAGAAATGGGAACCAAAATTTGACCCAGTTAAAGCTAATATGAATTTTGTTCCATTTTGGATTTCTTTGCCCAACCTAGCGCTAGAATATAGGGACCTTACTATTATTGAATTTTGTGCAAAGAAACTGGGCTTCTTTATTAAACATGATATGTCAAACTTTCAGAGACCAGATATGCCAGTGAGATTTTCTATAATTCTTAATACTTCATTCCCCTTTCCCAAATTCATGGAGTTCCACTCCAAATTTGGGAATTGGAAATAAGTAGTTGTCTTTGAAAATCCTATGCTTATGGACAAAACAGAAATGATGGATTCAACTAAAACTGGCGAGGCCTTAGATGAAGTAAATTTTGCAAAGGAAAATCTAGATTCTGTTAATTTAGGGGAAGCATCTCTGAACCATTTTGTGAATTCCCCTGTTTTTGAAGAAGAACACTAGTCTGTAAAGGGATTAGAGGAAGAATGTCCCTTTGATTTTACTTTTGGTAATATTGAGGAGTTCGATACCCCGTCTTTTCGAGTGATAAAATTAAGAAAAATCTGCTTAATTCTTTTAACAATGAGGAAAACAGTAAAAAGGAAATTGCAAATAAGGTGGATGATCCAGGCTTGGATGTTTTTCCTTTTTTTGAAAAAGAAGCTAATGAATTTGTTGAAAGAACCTTCCATAAAGTTGCTTCTGATCTGATAGAAGAACTGGCAGATGAGGTACTTATAGAGAAGACAAATTCTTTTGAAGATAATCCAACTCGTTTAAACACTTCTGTCCCCAGTGTAGATCTTGATAATTGCTTAAATCAGGGGAATTTAGAACAAGCTGCACCTTTAGGAGAAGATAGTGAGGTTTTCAATTTTACAACCAAGCTATCCATTTCACAATCATTGAGTCAGGATTCACCTACCAAACAGAGTTCCATTTCTCCCTCTAAGAGAGGATGCAAGCCAAAATCTTTTAAAACACAAGAAGAAATTAAAGCGGGTTTACAGGCCACCTTGGATACATGTCTGAGATCGGGGAGAGTGAGAAACTCTCCCCGCGAACAATGAAGCTCCTTTCTTGGAATGTTAGGGGCATTAATGCCCCTAACAAGAGACGCTTGATTAAGCATCAATTAGATTCATCTAGTATGGATATTGTCTTACTTCAAGAGTCAAAATTATCAAATTCTCAAGCTGATATTATTTTTCCAAGCTGGTTGAAATGGAAGTACATTCACTTTCCCTCTCAAGGGGCCTCAGGAGGTCTGGCTGTTCTTTAGGACAGTAAAGTGTGTGAAGTAGATTTAATTTTCTCTGTTCCAAATTTTATATTGGTTAGGATTACTTCCTCCTCATTAAACTTTTGGCTCTTTAATATCTATGGACCTACTGCAACCAGAGAAAAAAAATAATGTTGGGACATTTTAATAGCACTTTTAGAGCAATTATCTGGAGAGAAAGTTATTTTAGGGGGGGATTTTAATGCTATTTCTTGTTTAACAGAAAAGTCGGGAGGAATCTCCCCTCCCCAAAGGGTAATAGAGGATTTTAAAGGATTTATAGCAGATAATGCTTTGATTGATAGCCCATTACTCGATGGGAGCTTCACCTGGTCTAACAGAAGGAAAGGTTTTTTAAATATAGCAGAAAGATTGGATAGGTTTCTTTTTTTGTTTGAGTGGCGTCTTGAGTCAAATATTTTTGGTACTTCTGCTATCCCTTTTATAGCTTCAGATCATTTTCCTATCTCTATCCAACTTGGTGCCATTTTGAAAAAAAATATTTTAGGGCTTCATTTAAATTTCAAGCTATGTGGTTTAGAGATAAAAATTTCTTATCCCTACTGGAATCCTGGTAGAAGAATGCTCCTTTTGTAAAAGGCTCACGTATGTTCTAGGTTAATGAAAGATTGAAATACATGAAGAAACAAATTTTAGAATGGAATAAATCTTCTTTTGGTAACATTTTTTCACAAAAAGTAGCTCTACAATCTCAATTACAATAGTTAAATGAAGCAATTATTACTAATGGTATGGATAATGTATCTTTTGAATATGTAAAAACGCTTCAATCTCAATTAGAGGAAATTTTAACCCGGGAAGAAATTTTCTGGAGACAGAAATCAAGGGAAGTATGGTTAAAGGAAGGGGATCGAAATACAAAGTTTTTTCATGTTTCGACCATGTTAAGAAGACACAAAAATTCTATTTTCTCTATAAAAGATTCTATGGGAAATATATTACAAGAGGACTCTCTCATCCAAAAAGAAGGAATTAATTTTTTTCAGAAGATACTCTCTAAAGAATCAATTCAGATTCCTAGCTTGACTGTAACCAAAGTTTTGAATCACATTCCTAATCTGATTTCCCATGAAGATAACCTGGAATTGATGAAACAGTTTACTATGGAAGAAATCAAGGCAGTAGTCTTCTCTTTAGAGCTAGATAAATCTCCTGGCCCAAACGGTTTCACCCCTATTTTCTTTCAAAAATGTTGGGATTTTGTGGGAAAGGATATTTGGCTGGCTGTAGAAGAAGCTCAGAGAAAGAGAACTATTTTGAGAGAAATTAATTCAACATTTATTGCTTTAATTCCAAAAATCACTAATCCTTCCTCCTATGCTGATTTCAGACCATTTCACTATGTAATACTTTTTATAAAATCATTTCTAAAGAAATTACCTTAAGACTAGCTACACTAATTCCAAAAATTGTTTCTGATGAGCAAGGAGGCTTTGTCCCAGGCAAGGAAACATCAGAAGGTGCTTTGGTTTCCCATGAGGTTATACACTCAATCCATCAACACAAACTCCCTGCTATGCTGGTTAAACTGGACATGCTAAAAGCTTATGATAGAGTGTCCTAGGATTTTTTGTTCTAAGTTCTCCTTAAATTCGGTTTCTCTCCAAAATGGTGTAAATGGATTCATTCTTGTATTACTGGTGTAAGTTTTTCAATATTGATTAATGGCTCTCAATCTGAATTTTTTAAGTCTTCCCAAGGAATAAGACAGGGAGACCCTCTCTCACCTTTTCTTTTTATTTTAATGGCTGAAGGATTGAGTAGAAGTCAAAATTCATTGGGTTACTGGAGAGGGATTAATATTCCTAGAATTCCTTTTTCTATTATGCATGCTTTGTTTGCAGATGATACGTTGTTGTTTGGGCAACCTGTGATGAAAGAAGCTAAAGTTTTGAAGGATGCCATTTCTAAGTATTGTTTAGTATTAGGTCAGAAAGTGAATCATAGCAAGTCTAAAATTTTCTTTTTCTTCTCTTTTGTACTGGTGCAAAGAAGGATAGCTAAGTACCTTGGTTTTCAAGTTGACACCTTGCCCTCAAGGTATCTGGGAATCCCTCTTTTCTTGGGTTCAATTAAAAACATGTTCTGGGATAAGCTTATCACAAGCATCAAAGCTAAAATATCTTCATGGAAAGGCAAATGGCTTACCTTGGCAGGTAAAATTCTGATGATTAAAACAATCATATCAGTGATCCCAGTCTATTTGCTATTAGTCTTAAAGGTCCCAAAAACTATTCTTACCTATATTGTGAACATTTTAAGAAAATTCCTCTGGAATGGCTCCAATTTACATGGGTGAAAGATTCCCCTCCTTTCTTGGGATAGAATTTGTACTCCAAAACAGTTAGGAGGATCTGGAATTCATAATATTGCAGCTCAAAATAAAGCTCTTGGAGCTAAACTGGTCTGGAATCTATATGAAAAATCAAAGTCTAAGTGGGGAAAAATAATGTATGCAAAATATCTAGATTCTTTCAACCCCGAAAGAATATTTACTACTCTTAATCCAAAGGAGGGTTCTCACATGTGGAATTTCTTGATAAACTATTGAGAAGTTATCTCAACTTATTTATCTTGGGTTATCCAAGATGGAAGCTCTGCCCTTTTTTGGGATGATTCTTGGAACAATCATCCCCCTTTAGCTAAAATAGAAGGTCTTCAAGAGATTAAGTCTTTGCTATGTCAGGTTTGGGGAACAAAAGTTAAAGATTATTTTGAAATTGATCCCAATTCAGAAATTAATATAGTCAAATGGAAAATTTTTGATGAGTTCTTGGTCCCTCAAGAGAAGAAGACCTTACTTACGAATATTTTGAAAGAAAGAAGACTTTTTATTTCAGGTGAAAAGGATAAATTAGTCTAGGCTCCTTCAAAATTATGTCGTTACATAGTTAAACAAGGTTACCTAAGTATCACTAGTAAGGATTCTAATTCAAATTTTACTTGGCCTTATAAGCTCTGCTGGAGTGAGTCTTGCTTGCCTAAAGTAGGAGCTTTTACTTGGTTAGCTTTACATTACCGAATCCTTACTAGCGATAGATTAGTTAAACTTGGGGTTGCAAATTCCTTCTTATGCCCCCTTTGTCATGAGGTGGAGGAGTTAGTGGATCATCTTTTGTTGAATTGTGATTTCTCCTCACAAGTTTGGTATTGGCTTCTCTCTAAATTGAACTGGTCGGGTCCTCTTCCTTGTTCTTTACTACAAGTCTTTCAAAGCTGGCCTATGTTATTCTCCAAGTCTACTTTTTCTTCTTTGTGGATTGTTTCACCAAGTATTGTCATCTGGTCCTTATGGCTAGAAAGAAATAATAGAATATTTTAAAAAATAAAAAATCCTCTCCATATAGTGTTGGGCAATGTTGAAAAAACTATTACAGAAGTGGTTTTAGCCGCATTGCTATCAAAGAAGGCGGGCTCTCTAATTTTCACAAATTGGGATGATATGATATCAAAGAATTGGAAGAAGTTAAGGCAGCCTAATTCTAGTTTCTTTAAATCTAAAGTGATTATTGATTGATCCTCTATCAAATGGATCCCCCCACCTGAATCTTTTGTAAAGCTTAATTTTGATGGTGAGAGTAGAGGCAATCCAGGAATTTCTAGTGCTGGTTGTGTTATTAGAAATCATCATGGAATAGTTCTCAGAGCTTTGTTAATTAAGCTAGGTACAATAACAAACAACGAGGCTGAGGCTTTGGCCTTAATAGCTAGTTTGAATCTAGCACTAAAATATGGATTTACTAACATCATTGTGGAAGGTGACTCACTGAATATTGTTAGAGCTTTCTCTAATAACTCCTCTCCGAGTTAGAAATTAGTGGTGCAGGAGCACCCCTACAAGACAGGATATAGGTTCATTGTCCACATGACAGGACATTAGTCTATTTTTAGCATGTTTGACTTCATAATGTAATAAGGTCCATTGGACCAATGCATATGTATTAGATCAGCCTAGGAGAGTGTGCAGGTAGTTAGAGCTCGTGAACAGGTAGTATGAGCGGTCCACTCCCAGCCGTTTGGAAGCTCCCAGCTGCTGGGAATCAAGTTGGTAGTACTTGTAGGATATTGCTATAAATAACTCAGATCAGTTAGAGTAGTAGATCAGTTAGATAGAGGAGGGAGTAGTAGTTGTGTTATGTTGTACTGGTGATTGAGTGAGATCCAGAGATCAGTCCAGACATTGTGAAACATTGTTGTAGAAACAGGACATTTGTGTTTCATCTAAATAAGATCTCATCAATTGCATTATCTGGTTTATCATCTGTTTATGTTTTGATTTCTGTTCTGATTACAGGTTAATGGATTCTTTCAACCCTTCCACCGGTTGATTCTGTGAATCAGTGGAATGGTCATGCATGTTAGTTTAGGTTGTATTTTAGTTTTCTGTTTATGCATTTCATTGTGTGGGAGATCGATTGGTAGCATGCTATGAATCAACCTAGCATCCTCATGTGCTAGGGTTTAGGAAGATAAACTGTTAAGTTTTGATCTGAAGGTGATCCGGCCCGATCATCATATTTTCTTTGTGAAATTGTGAGGTTCTGTGAGTTTGCATGCAGCTGACGGATATACAGGGGTCTGCATGTGCTTTTCCAGACGGAGTGAATCGTATCGTCATCTGCGAGTATATCGCTATCTGGATCGGGTTATGAAGCTGACGAAGATTGTATGTTTCAAGTGCATCAGGATGATATAAGTTGGATATATACTCAGTGTGTATATCGTCATCAGGATCATCTTTCGTGTGTACCCATCATCCGCATATCGCTATCGTATGCGGGAGGAAAAATCATTTTTTTGACTAAGGACAGGAGGTTCTTAAAAGTCGTCATCAGGATCTTAAAGGTCATCATCAGGATATGTATAATATCACCTGACATTTTATTATCATGCTGCGGAAGATGTAAGAGTCTTATATCCGGGTGACATCATCATCAGGTGCATGTGACGTCATCGTCATCAGGATATTGCGAATATCACCCGATGCAGATTTATCCTGCTGACGTTAAGTGTTTCGGCATCGGTAGGAGTAATAGCGTCGGGGAGACCTTTTTCGGCCTGGCCGATAGAAGAAGGGTTGCCGATAGGCAACCTGACCGATGAAAAGAGATATCGGGGTGATATCGGACATCGGGACAGAGTGTTGGAGTCCGGCCGATAAGCCAAGTCTGGCCGATCGGTATAGGACCGATATATTCATCAGGGTGACATTAGTCATCGGGGGTAAGACATTTTCCCTTGGCCGATGAACCATGTCTCGCCGATAGGCGATAAGGAAGTGAACAGTGGTCAGCAGGAGGATATTTCATGCCTCTTTGAAATATGATGATGCTGTCTGTGTTAGCAAGAAATATGATGATGATGATAAGCCGATAGGATTTTAACATGTTGGTCGTGTTAATGACTCCGCCTTCCCATTTGTAAGCTCCCGTTGCGTTTTTCCTCTGCATCATAGTGGTATCAGAGCAAAGGAAGGATCTTCTGGAAAAGATCAGGATATAGCAGGATGTCAGATGAAGAAGGAACATCTGAGATGCTGGCAAGGATGACCAACGTTGAGTTGGCAGTTCTGGTAAAGAAACAGATTGCAGAGAGAAAGGCCATGAAGGCTCAGAATCAGGAATTGAAGGATGAGTTAGAGAAGTTGAGGAACAGAGTAGGTTCTGGTAGAGAAGAAGATAGGGAAGAAGAAGAGATCCCTAGTTGGAACGAGGAGGTCGTTCCTGCAGACCAGAGACCACTGTTGAACGCCCTCAAGGCCATGGAGAGGAGAACCATGGATGTGAAATTGGATTTGCCAGTGTTTACAGGAAAGATAGAACCTGATTCAGTGATGGAGTGGATAGACTCCTTGAACAATTTCTTTGAAACAGAGGAGATACCAGAACAATAGAGGGTGAAGATAGCCCAGTCAAAAATGAAAGAAGCTGCCTTGACATGGTGGAATTTCGTCCAAGATGATAGAGTACAGGAAGGAAAGCGTAGAGTCACTACATGGAAGAAAATGATAGCATTAGTAAAGGAAGCTTATGTCCCATTGGATTACAGTATCCAATTACACAAGAGGAAGCAAAACCTGAAGCAGAAGGAGCTAGATGTCAGCTCATATACAGAAGAATTCATGAAACTCTGTATGAAAACAAAGGTAAAGGAAAGTGAAGAAGAGAAGGTAGCCAGATACCTTAATGGATTGAGGTTCAATATTCAGGAAGATTTAAGTCTGCATAATCCAGATATAGTTCAGAAATGCTTTCAGTTGGCATTGAAAGTGGAAGAGAAGTTAAAGAGAAAACAAGAACAACACAATAGAGGAAGAGGAAGACAAAAAAGGGGTGGAAGAGGTCCTTTTAGAGGTAGAGGACATGGACATGGATATCAAGGAGAATCCAGTCATGACAATAGTAAGGGAAACAATAGTCAGAACCAGAGGGAAAATTATAGTCAGCAAGGAAACTTCAGAGGTAGAAGACCTTTCAGAGGAAGATCCCAGGGCAGAGGATCCATCAGATGTTATAACTGTAACAAAGAAGGCCATATAGCCAGCAGATGTCCAGAAAAGGCCACAAGCTCAACAGGAGAAAGGAGAACAAATCTGATCCAAGAACCTGATAATCAAAGTATGACAGGCTCTAGTGATTTTCAAAGTGTGAATGCTCCTGATAATTATGGATACCCAAAAAGTGGAGAGTCTCTAATGATGAGAAGAACAGTGACTACCATGAAGGTACCTAACAAAGAATCCCCTCAAAGAAAGTCTCTCTTCAGGACTATTTGCAAAGCAAGAGGTAAGGCATGTAAAGTTTTGATTGATTCTGGTTCTACTAAAAATTTTGTGTCTGAAGAAATGGTGACAAAGCTTAAGCTTAGGAGATTGCCTCACCCATCCCCATATAAAGTCTCATGGCTTACCCAAGGTCAGCAGGCAATTGTAGAAGAGCAGGCTTGGGTAGAATTTTAGATTGGAGCATATAAGGATAAGTTGTTGTTTGATATTACCACGATGGATGCTTGCAATCTTTTATTTGGTAGACCATGGCAGTATGATTTGAAGGCACAACATGATGGTGTTAGAAACATCTATACAATCACTAAAGATGGTAAGGTTATAAAGTTACTACCATTAACAGAGAAGGAGGAGAAATCTAAAGGAAAAGAGGTGAAGGTAATGCTGATGGAAGGTAAACAGTTCATGAAAGAAGTAGTAGCAGAAGGTGCAGTTGCATATGCCCTAATCCCATGTATGAGGGTGAATAAAGAATAGCAGCAAGAAGTCAAGGAAGAGAAGAAGCAAAGGTTCATAGACCCAGCTATCCAAGAGCTATTGGATAAGTACAAAGGTATCATCTCAGAAGGAATGCCAAGATCCCTACCACCTGTCAGGGATATTAGTCACTGCATAGACTTAATTCCAGGGTCAACACTTCCAAACAAAGCAGCCTATAAGCTAACTCCAGAACAGAATGCAGAAGTAGCCAGACAAATTGAAGAATTATTGGATTCAGGTCTGATTGGGAAAAGTTTAAGTCCATGTGCAGTACCAGCTGTACTAGCACCAAAGAAGGAAGGTACTTGGATGCTTTGCACAGATTCCAGAGCTATTAACAAGATCACAATCAGGTATAGGTTTCCAATCCCTAGGATAGAGGATTTACTTGACTGTTTAGGAGGTGCTAAGTATTTTACAAAAATAGATTTGAAGAGTGGATATCATCAGATCAGGATTAGACCAGGAGATGAATGGAAAACAGCATTCAAAACAAATGAAGGGTTATATGAGTGGAAGGTTATGCCTTTTGGTTTATCTAATGCACCTAGTACTTTTATGAGGTTGATGAATGAGGTTTTGAAAGAGTTCATTGGTAAGTTTGTCATAGTATATCTAGATGACATTCTGATTTTCAGCAACACAAAAGAAGAACATCTCAGACACATAGACTTGGTTCTTAAGAGGTTACATGAAGAGCAGCTGATGATAAATTTAGACAAGTGTTTGTTCATGCAAGAGGAGATTACATATTTAGGTTTTGTCATTTCACAAGGAAAGTTACAAATGGATAAAGAGAAGGTAAGTACCATATTGTCTTGGCCAACCCCAAAGACTATGAATGATGTCAGAAGTTTCCATGGGTTAGCAACCTTCTACAGGAAGTTTATAAGAGGGTTTAGTCATATTTGTGCACCCATGCTTGATACCATCAAAGGAGGACAGAAGTGCAGATTTGTTTGGACTCAAAGAGCAGATGATTCTTTTGAAACATTGAAGGAGAAGGTGGCACAGCAGCCAGTCCTTGCACTTCCAGACTTTAACAAAATCTTTCAGGTGGAATGTGATGCCAGTCACATGGCCATTGGAGCAGTACTCAGCCAAGAAGGTAGACCTATTGCATTTTTCAGTGAGAAGCTCAATGATGCTAAAAAGAGGTATTCCTCATATGATTTGGAAATGTATGCTTTAGTCCAGTCACTCAAGAAATGGAGGCATTACTTTATGCCAAAGGAATTCATAGTATTCACAGATAACCAGGCTCTGAGTTTCATAAACAGCCAGGAAAAGCTGAACCACAGACACATGAAATGGGTAGAAACCTTACAAGCTTTTACTTTTACATTGAAGCATAAGAAAGGAGTCAAGAATAAAGTTGCAGATGCTTTGAGCAGGAGAGTTCTAACAGTCAACCAGATTCAGTTAGAAAGTGTTGGCATTGATTCACTAAAGACCATGTATGAGACTGATGAAGATTTTGGGGAGATATATCATGTATGTACTTCTTTTGGAGAGAAATATCATGCTGAATTCTCTGAATTTTTGATTCAGGATGGATTGTTGTTCAAAGGTGGACAGTTATGTATTCCAAGGTGTTCTATGAGGTTAAACATCATTAAGGAGAAACATTGTGGAGCTATGGCAGGTCATTTTGGTCTAGATAAGACTCTTGATCTGGTCCGAAGACATTACTTTTGGCCTAAGTTACAATCAGATGTTAGAAATCCAGATGCAGATCCAGAACTCCTACAGGATACAATCAATGATGACATTCCCAAGCATGATCCTCCACAATTGCAGAAGGTTTTGGACACCAGAGTGGTCAAACAGACTCGGAACAAACAGTACTTGGAGTATCTAGTCTCTTGGAAGGGAAAACCTAATTCTGAAGCAGTCTGGATGACTGAAGAGCAGATCCAGAAACATGGTGCAGATCTTCATACTCTCATCTCAAGTGGACTTGAGATTTCTTCTTCTGGGGAGTATGGTGCAGGAGCACCCCTACAAGACAGGATATAGGTTCATTGTCCGCATGACAGGACATTAGTCTATTTTTAGCATGTTTGACTTCATAATGTAATAAGGTCCATTGGACCAATGCATATGTATTAGATCAGCCTAGGAGAGTGTGCAGGCAGTTAGAGCTTGTGATCAAGTAGTATGAGCGGTCCACTCCCAGCCGTTTGGAAGCTCCCAGCCACTAGGAATCGAGTTGGTAGTACTCGTAGGATATTGCTATAAATAACTCAGATCAGTTAGAGTAGTAGATCAGTTAGATAGAGGAGAGAGTAGTAGTTGTGTTATGTTGTATTGGTGATTGAGTGAGATCCAGAGATCAGTCCAGACATTGTGAAACATTGTTGTAGAAACAGGACATTTGTGTTTCATCTAAATAAGATCTCATCAATTGCATTATCTGGTTTATCATCTGTTTATGTTTTGATTTCTATTCTGATTACAGGTTAATGGATTCTTTCAACCCTTCCACCGGTTGATTCTGTGAATCAGTGGAATGGTCATGCATGTTAGTTTAGGTTGTATTTTAGTTTTCTGTTTATGCATTTCATTGTGTGGGAGATCGATTGGTAGCATGCTATGAATCAACCTAGCATCCTCATGTGCTAGGGTTTAGGAAGATAAACTGTTAAGTTTTGATCTGAAGGTGATCTGGCCCGATCATCATATTTTCTTTGTGAAATTGTGAGGTTCTGTGAGTTTGCATGCAGCTGACGGATATACAGGGGTCTGCATGTGCTTTTCCAGACGGAGTGAATCGTATCGTCATCTGCGAGTATATCGCTATCCGGATCGGGTTATGAAGCTGACGAAGATTGTATGTTTCAAGTGCATCAGGATGATATAAGTTGGATATATACTTAGTGTGTATATCGTCATTAGGATCATCTTTCGTGTGTACCCATCATCTGCATATCGCTATCGTATGCGGGAGGAAAAATCATTTTTTTGGCTAAGGACAGGAGGTTCTTAAAAGTCGTCATCAGGATCTTAAAGGTCATCATCAGGATATGTATAATATCACCCGACATTTTATTATCATGCTACGGAAGATGTAAGAGTCTTATATCTGGGTGACATCATCATCAGGTGCATGTGACGTCATCGTCATCAGGATATTGCGAATATCACCCGATGCAGATTTATCCTGCTGACGTTAAGTGTTTCGGCATCGGTAGGAGTAATAGCATCAGGGAGACGTTTTTCGGCCTGGCCGATAGAAGAAGTGTTGCCGATAGGCAACCTGACCAATGAAAAGAGATATCGGGGTGATATCGGACATCGGGACAGAGTGTTGGAGTCCGGCCGATAAGCCAAGTCTGGCCGATCGGTATAGGACCGATATATTCATCGGGGTGACATTAGTCATCGGGGGTAAGACATTTTCCCTTGGCCGATGAACCATCTCTCGCCGATAGGCGATAAGGAAGTGAACAGTGGTCAGCAGGAGGATATTTCATGCCTCTTTGAAATATGATGATGCTGTCTATGTTAGCAAGAAATATGATGATGATGATAAGCCGATAGGATTTTAACATGTTGGTCGTGTTAATGACTCTGTCTTCCCATTTGTAAGCTCCCGTTGCATTTTACCTCTACATCAATTAGATTACATTCTAAAGCCTGGAAGGGATTTATTGAAACATTTTCAATCATTTCAGATAATGCATACCTATCGTGAAGGTAATCTTTTAGCAGATTTTTTAGCTAATTTTACTTTCAGTTCAAATGATACTGCTATCGAATGGGACTCTGAATCTTTCCTTCTGATCCCCAAAATCAGTTATATATTGGACAAGGACTCAAATGTGTAATTTATGATAATTTGGTACACTTCTTTAGATTATTATCTTTAATTTAAGTTTTATTTTCTTTGGCCTTCCGTGCTGATATGCTGACATTGGTTTAGTGTTGTGAACTCTCTTTTCGATGGGCGTAAAGTATTTTGATGCTTGTTTCAAATGAAGGCTAGCAGAACTTGCACAAGGGAATTGGCATTTCATTATCTCTCATAATTTATGTGCTATGTGGAGTATTTTTTTCATTTAACTTGGTAGTATGTTTTGTTCTCCATTCTAGCAGCTTCTATTATCTCTCACTTTCTGTTAACCTATAGATTTTTGCAGTTTAGTATGGGTTCTATTCACCGGAACACTAGAATTTCCTGGCCTATCCGGAACTGGGAACGTCCCCTCCTTGGTTGTTTTAATCCAAATTCAATGCAGGAAGTTTTTAAGGTCTATGAGGATTCTGTGAGCAGAGCGATTCTTCAGGTTTGTAATTTACCAGTTTTACATTCTCCAGTTGCTATTTATCCTTCTCAGGCTGCTTCACATTTTCTCTCCAATGCGATGGATCTTTTGCAAAATGGAGCTAGGGTAAGGGATTTGGGGTTAAATTTTATTTAGAATGTCCACTTTTCTGTCGACACATTTAATTCTGCTTTAGAGAATTAAGATTTGCATGAAGGTTCTGCTCTTGTGGGAGGGTTATTTGATTGTAGGTTACTGTTTCGCATGCCTAGACTTCATTGCCTCTTCAATGCGTTTTCACATGGCCTCCGCAACAATTGTGTCATTTCTTTTCAAAACTCAATTCACTGTCACAGGCATGAACTGGGAAATCATTTGGCAATGAAGGCTTCAAAAATGTTTAATGCTCTGTTGTTTTTGTTGAACTATGTGCCTCCTCCACCGCCCCCTCCTCCTCAGCATGCAGAAGATGATGGTCAAGCCGAGGATCATGTTTTGCAGATTATAGAGATAGCAGATTAATGGGGAGTTCCCTCATGATTTTGGCCTTCAGCGATTAGTTTTTTGTATTGTTCAATGGTTGTATCTGCCAGTTGCTCTGTAAATTCTTACTGTTAATTGTATGTATTCTAGCATGACTTTAGCCATAAACTTCGTTTGGATCGACTCATATTTTTGAGTTGATTTTGTTTAATTTTATTAAAAATAGGCTATAACCGGAGGTTTTCTTTGCCAATTCTTTCCTGCCAGTATGCCTTTCTGAATCTGGCATTTTGTATCCTCTTTTTATTAATAAATTTTAGTGGTATTTACCACTTTTTGTTAAAAAAAAGAACAAGTAAGTTGTTATAATCAAACATAAGGTTTATTAAAAATTGTTGGTGTAATTATTTAATTGTATCTTATTAAGTTTACTTAGGTAATTTGTTTTTATTACATAGGTGGGATAGCATAAATGTGTACAAGTCATTTCCTTCTTTCATGAGATTCTACTTTTTCCTCATCCTCTTGGATTTATAAACTTAGATTGAAATCTAGGTTGTTTTTTAGTTTTCTACCTTTTCCTTATCCTCATTAGGTTTAGAAACTATAAGTGTGTGTGTGTATATATATATATATCCTATCATGAATGAATCAATTAGTTGATCTCTTTTGATTATTGTATCCTTCAATAAATAGTATTATTATTTCATATCGATCCTCTTTGTACTTGCTTTTAGCTCTCTTGATTTTGGGTGGCTATTTCTATAGCCAAACCTAACATGGTATTAGAGAGGGTGAATTTCTAGGGCTAGTCATTTAGAAGATCAATGATTAGAGATTATCATTTCTCTTGAAAAGTTGAGTATGCTCTTCCATTGCATCAAATGATGATGTAGAGAATTAAAAAACTTGAAAGAAATACTAGATTTGGGGGGTTTTATTTGTGGATTTATTTTTTAGGTAGTATAGGGTGATTTTTAAAGTGAATCTAAGCTCACCATTGAGTTTAGACCAAACAATAAAGCTATATTTTCATTTTTTTATGCAGGTTAGATATCAAAGGATAATCTAAAAGGGTTAGAAGTTGGGAGGTACATGCCAGTTCCAACATGTACCTAATCTTCCAAAGTATTTTGGGTCAAATTAGACCCTTCCACATCAAGTCCAAAAGGCCTAAGAACATACATATCAATTATCAAATTTCCAAAATCAAAGCAATTTACTTAGAGGCTTTAGAAAATTATTTCCTTCTTTGTCATATAGATTGTACAATTGTCACAAAAATAATAATAAATGTTTTTCTTTTTAGTGTTGTGCACCCTGTTTAGACATGTAGACCCAAATTTTAGCTTATGTCAACCTCTATGTCTAGGTTCTACTCCCTATTCAGCCTATTTGGCCCTATATTTGGTCCCATTTAGACCCTCATTTGACTCTACAATCTACCTCTCATACTCCACTGTCCTTTGTTTGCCACTAGTGGTCTTTCTAGGCAATGCCACCCTATTTTCGCCCCACATCCTCAAAACCACCCTTGCATCTAAAGGTAGTTTCATGTTGAAATTATCAACAATTTTATTTAAATTTGGGTGGTTTTGTGGTATGGTAGTAGTTTTAAAGAATCTCAATGGCAGTTTGGAATATTCTATCAAGGTTAGAGTATATTCTAGTGACATTTAATTTTTTATGAAATGAGGTTAACTATATTATCCCCTTTTAGATTTACCCAAATCTCCATTGAAGTTTTGTCTTTAACACCTAACTTCTAGGTAAAAGCACAAAGTTGTGTCACACTTTCAACCAGCTTATCAACACAAGTGAATTTATGTATTTCTAACTAAAAATTAATTTTGGCCAAACATATGATCTTGTAAGATTCATTCTAGCTAAGTTAGATATGTCTACAACTTTTCCAACTAAAATTGTTGGCTAAATGCATATGTAGCACCACTATGAGGCCAATTTACCAAAAAATTAAAATTACTTGAAAAACTTGATATTTGAACAACTTCTAGCCATGTAAATAATTTTTTTTTTAAATATAAAAATACCCTTTTGTAGATCTATAATTTTAGTTTTCAAAAATATATATTTTAATAGTTTAATTATTATTTATATTTTCCTTTCTATTTTTACTAAAAGTAGGTTATCAGCACAAAACATTAGGTCGATTACCATGTCAAGGAAAAATAGTAAAACTTATTAAAAATTTTGAAAAAAATATGATGCACTAGATAAAAGAATCTATATCAGGATGGTATATATTTTTTTTCTATTTTAGATAAATACTTAATATGAAAGTTGACATCGAATGGAAACAACTACATTTTAATACATGCACATTTTATTATATATATATATATATATATTATAAAGAAAAAGTGGCAAAGCCACTAAAATTATATTAATTAAAAAAGAAATACAAAATGTCAGATTCAAAGAGGCATACCGGTAGGAAAGAATCGGCAAAGAAAACCTCTGGTTGTAGCCTTTTAATTACAATGCAGATTTAAAACGATGAGTCAATCCAGTGAGAATTGAAAATGTTAATACAAAAAGTCTAGCTTCTGTGTCCCAAAAGAACTATTACAAAATTTTCACTTGCTACATAAACAAAAATTATAGGTAGCCTTGCAGAACCATCAGATTACCACCTGCCCACCTTCAACAATTATACCCTGTTGTCCACGATCCTCTTCGTCAACCGGCAGAGGGGGCAGTGGAGGAGGAGGAAGGTTATAATGCAGAAGAAAAGTTAAAGCATTAAAAACCTTTGTAGTATCATCTTGTATCTACCTACACAGCTCATTTTTATGACAGTGAACAGAGTTATGAAAGGAAAGAACATAATTATTCTGAAGTCCATGCAGCATAGCATTATAGAGACAATGAAGAGTTGGACGACAGAATAACTCCCTGCGAACAAACAACCCTCCAACAAGAGCATTACCCTCATACAAATCATAATCTTCTACACTTGCATCAAAAACATCTACTGAAAAATAATCATCATGAATAAACATGGCTCCCAAATTCCTTACCAGGTCAAAATTTTGCAACAAGTCCATAGCATTAGAAAGAAAATGTGAAGCAACTTGGGAAGGATAAAGAGAACTAGGGAAATGCAAAACATCCCATCCACATACCTGTATAATAGCTTGTTCTACTTCTGCCTCATAAATCTTAAAAACTTCATGCATCAAGTTAGGATTAAGAAGGCCTAATGAAGGCCGTTCCCAATTTTGAATAGGCAAGTAAATTCTTCTATTTCATTGTGTAGAAGCCATAGTAAAAACTTCTCTTAAACAAGAATCAGCTTTGCAGATGGGAATATAGCAAACCAAACAAAAATAGATAATTGCAAAAGAAAAGGAAAACAAGAATATAATGACTAATTCCCTCGATATACATTGTATGAAAACAAATTGATATGATTTACCGTTACGCAAGATCTACCATTCTTCGTGACAAGTAATGCTGAAGGACTTTTTCACTCAATGCAAATTGATAAAGGACTTAATTTATCAAAATTGAAAAAAAAATATATATCCATGCACTAAAGTTTCAAGTTATAAATACATCAAAAAAATTGAAGAAAAAAAAAAATTTACTATATAGAGATTGACCTCTCATGTAACTTCATTTTTCAACATTTTATTAGCAACTAAATTATAGTGTCAATTTATTAAAAACTATATTCAAATAATTTTTTTAATTTTTCAAAAAATACAAACATAAAATATACTAAAAAATAAATATTTTATTAGTTTATATCATTTCAAAATTCAAAACATATGTCACTTTTTAGTGATTCAAGTTTAAAAGTTGGATCAACGTTGGTTGTTTCCTTTATAAAAGTGTGACACAGCTTTGTTCTTTTACTTTTCTAGATGGTGATATCTTGGGCATACGACCCCCTTTTTTGGTGCATTTTTTTCCATGTACTTCATAGTGGTACAATTATTTTCTAATGTTGATTCATTATTGTATTAGATATTATAGATTCTCATAGGAGGTATTGCGTAGCTCCCATTTTGGGACCTTTTAGGGCCTCATTTGAGCTCATACAAGCTCCTTTTATGTGCATTTTTTTTTAAATTACAAAACGTTTTGAGATCTACACAGTCCAGCACGTTATTGGTTCATTCTAATTTTGGTCATAATCTATATTTTAGATTTTGAGCCTCTTTTGTTCATATTCATAAAGCATTGAGATCAAGTCCACTTGGTGATATTTGATAGTGTCAATTGTACTTGCACTAAATATAAAGTTCCTAGATCATATTATATTGGGGCGATCATTGATTGAGTGAATTTGGGTGGATATCCTTGTGTCTATGCTTGCATTCTTCTTAATTTGTGTTCTCTCTTTCTTGATTCATCATGGCACAATCTATGGTTCCACTTCTAAAATCTTCCAACTATCCTAAATGGAAATATGAAATGAACAAATTTGTAATAGTTAAGGGGTTATATAGGATAGTTCATGGGCTTGATGGTGAACTAGATGATGAAGTTAAAAAGAAGTGGTTGAATAGTTGTGAAGAAGCTATTGGCTATTTGTGCTTGTATGTCTCTCATGAGTTCCTTCACATTGAGTACCTAGATACATATGTGGTTATGTGGGATACATTATCAAAATTGATTGGGTAAATAGATGAAATCCTGGGACATTTGTTAGAAAATGAACTAATAGTCTCAATCCATGCAATTTTGACAACATATAAGACTTCATCACCAAATTCAATTCATTAAGAGCACAACTAAAGGATTGTAAAATTGATAAATTAGATACATAGTGTATATTAAATATTCTCTCTAAGCTAGGACTTGATTATTTAGTGTTTGTGTCTACTTTCTATGCTATAAAAAGTTCATGGGGAGTGAGTTTAAAATATCTTCCTTTGAGGATTTTGCTATGTCACTCACCAGGGGGAAAGCAATCTTATTCACACGGGCACCTTAAAGCCTTTGAAATCACAATCATTGATCGCAAAAGATGAGAAGTCTTCTAGTGGCAAAGAAAAGAAAAAGAACAAGCTTAAAAGGAACACATGCAACAACAATCCACATCCACTTCCACAAAAGAACATAAAAATTCCTCTTCTAAAGAGGAACTATCAAAGAAGGAGAAGCCCAAATGTGCATATTGAAAGAAATTAGGCATGATGAATACCAATTCTATAAAAAATAAATTGATGAATTAAAGTATCTTCTAAAGAAGGCCAATTTACCATAATGAGTTCATCTTCTTCTTCTTCAAAGTCAAAAAATAGAAGGGGCAAGCACTTGTTGTTGTTGTAGATTTTTGATTCAAGGAAATGGGTTCTTGATTTTGGAGCTTCAAATCATATGGATTCATCATAGAATATGTTCTCTTCATTTGAAAGTCATTCATCACCAAACATCCTGATGCTTAACAATGTACATATATGTGTGTTTATGGGAAAAGGTCTATTGACATGGATAAAGGATTGTTTAATGATGTCCTTTGTGTTCCTTAATTGTCAATCAATATCCTTTCCATCTATTAGATCACACATGGTGGGGTAGAGAAAATTGTTGATTTCACACCAGATTTTGTGGCCATTTAAGATTTGTATAATAGAAATATTATTACAGTTGGGGAGGTAGATCATCAATCATAGTTATACACCTTCTCAAAATTTTCTTCTATTGTTCATTCAGTTGAAGTTCACACTCAAGCATCTAGTATGGACACTTATGAGGAGATACAGTATGGTCATTTGAATCTTATTTTTCTTCCATCAATTGAGGTTCTAGAGACACATGTGCTAACATTCCATCTCCTCTATATCCTACTTCTCTAGAGTTTAATGTTTCTTCAAATGGGGCTTCCAGTGTTTTAGTGCAGTAGGATCATCATTTTCCAAAGATAGCTTCATGGGATGAATACTTGATAGATATATTAGGATTGCTTTGTGAGTCCCATCTTGCAAACATGAGGAAACTCTTGAGGACATTCATATCCTCTTTGATGATTGTTCCATCATAGCTATTGTCTCTTCATACGTGTCTTTGGATCTTGTTCTACATTTGTTTCCACAAGGTTCTAGATTGTCACATTCTTTAGTTAGACTTGGGACTTCTAAATTAATTGTGGCACCTCTCAACACCAACATGGAAAGACCAGAGTAGCTTCTAGAGACATTTTACATCCTAAGTTTTCTTCCCTAGTATTACTTTTAGGAATGGGAAGACATAATGCATAAACATTTAACCTTGTTTCTTACCAATGGGAGGAACTTTGTGTTGATCATAATGTTAGTCATAAACAAACATAGAATAAAAGTTATACATCAACCTTTACTCATCTTGAAAGATATGATGAATTCAAAGAATTCATGATCCTAAGTCTCCATGGATTAGATCTTAATCAACTAACGTTACTCAGTGGTTGATGTGTCTTACTATTTCCATTTTGGGGCCTTGCATTGGATTATCAATATGATTTTGTTCCTGTAATGATACTACATAGAAACGTCATTTTACACAGTATATTTCTACAAATAGTGTGTCTATGCTTAAATCTTTGCATGATTTTTATCAATTACACATGCTTTATCTTCAAATATGCTATGAGTATACAATTATCTATGAGATGTCCACATATTTCATGTACTTTTCTTTTGATTGTCTATTATTTGCAATTATGATGGTGAATTGTTCTAAAATTAAAAGAAATGTAAATGAAAACTTCAAATTATGATGAATCTTCAGCTATTGAGCCACATACACACTTGATACTATCATTAGGAGAAGAAATCAAACCATATGTTCACCAGGATGTTCCATAGCTAGATATAGTTGATGCTAACTTTAGAGGATGGTGAATGAAGACAATACATGCAGATTGATGAGCACTCCAAAGTACGCAAAAAATCAAATCATATATCCAGAATTTAGACACAGATTACTCAGAATTTATGATGATTTGTAATCAAAATGGTCTTCTCTTTCATTAAGTATGCAAAAAACATGTACATATACAATAACTTTGAAATGAGCCCTGATACTTCAGAAAATAAATTTCAATTAAGCTTCGAATGTTCAAAACAAAGCATCCCTGCACCTTTTATAGAACAAGGTGAGGGAGTAGTTACACATGATCTACGATCAAGATTTATCTATTAAGATCTATGGTGGATATTCATCTTTGACTTAGTTAACATTTCACGTGGCACAGGTTGCCAGCTGGCAACCATCTGAATTACTTATTTTCTCTAAATGTTGGATGCTTGTGCCTTCTTTGGTATTACATCTTCATCTACTCTTCATTATTTAGGTTCTTCATCTTCATCATCAAGAGCATCAGGATCATCACTTCCCGTATCTTCATCATCTTGATGAACGTTGCTTTGCATATGGGCCTGCATGATTGTTCTAACATTTTCATATGCTCCCACCACTTGTTCAACTTCTTCGCCATTCTGAGTTTTTGCTTTGGCAATGGCGTGTTTGTGGGCTTGATATTTATCTTGAAGAGCCTCCAATTTACTCATGCTATTGCTTGATGTTTCATTGTAATTCTCCACCTGACCTTGATCCTCATGATCTTGTCCATGGCTTCTTTTGTCAGGTGTTTAAGAGGGTCATCAGCTATCACCTGGAAGTTATTATGCAGAGCCTTTATAGAAAAATTTGCATCTTGATTCTCAATCTTTCCTTCTATTTTCCCCTCTGTGGCCTCCAGGATCTCTGCTTCAAATGACATCATGTCATGCAGCTTCATGCTGATGTCTCTTAATTTTCTATTGCATCTCTTTAATATATCACATTCAAATTTGATATCTTTATACCAGATATCTATCAGCATGGCGGTATTATTATCCAGCACCTATTTGTTTATTAGAACTTGAGGATTAATCCTCTTTATTTCAACCAAAGCACTCAAGACTTTCTCTAATTGGAATGACCTTCTTCCAGCCTCCATTTGCAATTTATCAACCTTCCTTCTGGAGATACTTAGAGAATTCCACCTCTGCAAAGAGGCTTTTACTACTTCTTCAGCTCCACTAAGTGTGGATGCCATCCACTTTCTCATTATTACTGATTCGTGCTTCATAAGGTCCAACTTATTGACCTCTTCCTGAGAAATTGCAATCAATGGGACTGCTTCTAAATTTCAAGTATCATTAGCATTAATTAACCCTTTTATGTAGGTATGCAACTAAGAAATGTGCTCTTTATGCTGCTTATTTTTCTCTTTTTCCTTCTTTACCCTTTGGGTTAAAGAATCAATTATATCTTTTCCTTCTTGACCTACTTGGTCTTAATTGGAAAACCCTAAATCAACAGTAGTGATATGGAATTCTTCGAGGGTGATCTTGCCTTTCTCCTTTTCAACCGTGGGAAGTGCTACCTGATCAATCCTTCTGCCCGTAGCAGGATCTCTTCTTAAGGCCGAGGTTAACCTGGCCTTCCTCTTCAGCTTCATGATGGTCTCTAAAAATAGTGTTGACACATCGAACTCTTGGATTTCAAAACCTAATTCCATACCTATTTCTTTCTCAATCCATGGAGGAACTTGGTCTCCGGATCCTTGTCGTCCATCATCATCATCATGATCACCCTATTCTCCAGTAACTGCATCTATTTTCGATGGAGATGGTGACTTCCTTATTTCTTCCTCATGATGCTCTTCATGAGCGTGATCCTGGGGTACTTCCTCCTATTGAGGAACTTCTTCTTGTGGTGGAGGATCTTGCAATGCATCCACATGATGATCTTGTAATTGGTCCTATACTTCATCCTTTTTTATTTCATCCCCTTTGGTAATTTCATCATTATGAGGCACATTTGCATATGTGGATGTCATAGTATCTATATTAGGTGCATCTACCTGATCTTGCATCACATTATGCTCCGCACTTGTAGTATCTACCTCTTGAGTTTTTAGGTCATCATGACTTGATGTATCTTTCTCACTTGAGGCTTCTTGAGTCTTGTTGGTTATGATGTTAGTCACAAACAAACATAGAATAAAAGTACACATTAACCTTTATTCATCTTGAAAGATACTGTGAATTCAGAGAATTCGTGATCCCAAGTCTCCAGTGATTAGGTCTTAATCGTCTGACGTTACTCAGAGGTTAATGTGAGTTGCTGTTTCCATTTTGGGGCCTTACGTGAATATTATCATCATCATGACGTTCCTATAGAAATTCTTTACAGAGAAGTCAAATTATGCGGTTATTTGATGAAAAGATGTAAAAATACCTCAATCTTTGCATGATATTTTCAATTGTGCATGCTTAGTATTCAAATATGCTAAATATTTGCGATTATCTATGAGATGTTTGCATATTTTGTGTTGTTTGCTTAAGATTAGCAGTTATTTGCAATTGCGATCGTGAGATGTTCTGAAGTTGAAAGAAATTAAAAGAAATACTTCTAATTAAGTTGAACCTTTAGCTTTTGATCCACATACATGCTTGATACTGTCATGAGGAGAAGAAATCAAACCATATATTCACCAGGATATTCCACAGCTAGATACAGTTGATGCAAACTTCAGAGGATAATGAGTGAAAACAATACATGCAACATGATGAGCACTCCAAGGGACGCAACAAATCAAAGCACATATCCAGAATTCAAGCACAGATTACTCAAGATTTACGAAGATTTGTAACCAAAATACTCTTCCCTTTCATTAAGTATGCAAAAGACATGTACATATACAGCAGCTTTGAAATAAGCCCTGAATACTTCAGCAAACAGATTTCAATTAAGTTTCGAATCCCTATAATAAGGCATTCCACCACCTTTTATAGAATAAGGTGAGGAGGCCGTTACAAAAGATCCCCGATCCTGATTTATCAATACAAATCTATGGTCATAATTTCATGACTTGTCAATTCATACAAAATGGCACAAGTTGCCAGCTGGCAACTATCTATATTACTTATGCAAATATCCCCCTTCATGATGTATCTCCATCATGTTCTTCAGCTGATTCATGCGGGTCATCATCATGTGCATCGCTTCCTGAACCTTTGCTATCTTGATGATGATGCTACTGCATATGGGGTTGCATGCCGCTCCGGATCTGTTCATATGATTGCACAACCTGATCTATTCCTTCGCCATCTTGAGTCTTTGCCTTGATAATGGCGTGCTTGTGTGCTTCATACTTATCCCTACTATTATCCAGCTTATTTTTCCTGTCCTGCAATGTCTCATTGTAGGTCTCCATCTTGACCTTGATTCTCATCACCTTATTTATAATCTCCTCTGTCAAGTGGATGAGTGGACCATCTTCTTCCATTTGGAAGTTGTTACACAGAGCCTTAAGGGCAGAGTCTTCATCTTGATTCTCTATTTTTCCCTCTACTTTGCCTTCTAGTGTTTCTAGCATCTTTGCCTCAATGCCCATTAAGTCCCGCAACTTCATGCTGAGCTCCCTCAGCTTATTATTGCATCTCTTGAGGACTCCGCATTCGAATTGCACATCCTTATACCAGATGTCCACTAATAGTGCAGTATTATTATTCAATATTTACTTACTGATAAGTAGTTGTGGGTTTATCTTCCTTATTTCTCCCAAGAGACTCAGGACCTTTTCCAGCTTGTAAGACCTCTTCTCGGTCTGCATCTGCAATTTATCCACCTTGGTCTTGGAGTCACTTAATATGCTCCACCTTTTCAAAGAAGTCTTCATTATTTCTATAGCATCATCCAATGTGGATGACATCCATTTCCTTATTACAGAAGCCTCATGTTTCATGAGGTCCAATTTATTTACCTCCTCCTGAGAAATGGCAGTCAATGGGACTGCAGCTTCACTTGTAGTATCATCAGGATTGGTCAAGCCTTTAATATAAGCATGCAACTGAGCAATGTGCTCTTTATGTTGCTTATTCTTCTCTTTCTCTCTTTTCACTTTCTGAATTAGAGAGTCAATGATATCCTTACCTTCTTGACCCTCCTGTTCCTCGTTGGTGTTGGTCATGATGTTAGTCATTCGCAAACATAGAATAAAAGTTACACAACAACCTTTACTCATCTTGAAAGATACGATGAATTCAAAGAATTCATGATCCCAAGTCTCCGTTGATTAGGTCTTAATCTACTGACGTTACTCAGTGGTTGATGTGTGTTGCTGTTTTCCATTCAGGGGCCTTACGTGTTTCTGCACTGTTCATCATCATCATCTTCAAATATCCTGCTCTGGATGTTCGCTCTGCATAAGTCTCCAACAATTCTACCTCTGCACTGTAAATTTAGTCAAATAACGTGCCTACAGGCTGATATTTGCATGATTTCTATCATTATCTATGATTCTTTGCATGATATTTTCAGTACTACATGCATTTAACTCAAATATGCTAAGGATCTTCAGTTACCTACGGGATTTCAGCATATTTCACTGTTTCTGCTTGTTATTTATCATGATTTGCAGTTATGGTGATGAATTAATGAAATTAAAAAAAGGAAAAGGGTTAGAGAGTGAGATTCCCAAAATTACTGGACTTAGATCACTGATTCACATACAAGCTCCCATACTTGCAATGAAAAGAAGGAAAACTAGAAATCATACTTCACCAGGACATTCCACAAATCCACATGATCTAGTGCAAAGCTTCAAAGGAACAGTTGACAACAACATGTAATGAAATGAAAGCGCTTCCAGTTGAACACAGCATTCACCAGTACATATCCAGAAATCAACAGAAAGATTACGTAAAATTTACAATCAGGATGTAATCTGGAACTTCATATTCATTCAGTATGCTCAAGAACAGGTACATTTACAGTGATCTGAAGAAAGAACCTTGACATTTCAACAATTCTATCCTCATTAGTCTCAGTAATCCGATCTCCTAACTTATTCTACAGTAATTGACTTTTGCGCCAGATGCGTCTGTGTATTCTAATGTATTCCCCCTTTTTCTAAAATGTTTCAGGCTCTGGCCTTTATATAGAGCAAAAGCCAGAAAACGGTTACAGTGATCCAAAGATCAGGATCCTCTTATAGCAATTAGCGGTCCAGATGAAAAGCACATGCTTCGTTAGTTGGCAAATGCACAGCTGGCACATAATATTCCAGCATCTTCAACTTGATTCGGTCTCCAGCTGGCGAACAGCATATTTGACAATATCCTCCTCATGTCTGGCCCATGTTGACTCCATGCGTAACTTTGTAATTATCAGCTTCAGCAGCATCATCATGATTTCCACGCTCAGCTTCAGCAGCATCATGACTTCAATGTTCAACCTCAGCAGCATCATCATGACAAGGCTCAGCCTCAGCAACATCATCATGACCTCCTGCAAGTAAACAAACAAACATTAAGTTCATTATCATCATGATAAACAACAGGAAGTAAAACGTTTTATTAAACATGCCTTCAAAATGCGCAGCTACAGGCAATCGGGCTCCAAATTTCCATCGCTTCATGCTTTTGCCCATTTTCTTGTATATCGGGTTCAAAATATGATGATGATGATCACAAATATACAAGGAAATAATCGCCCTTCAAGCATCCTTCGAATCCGGCTTTGCATCATCATCATATTTGCATCGGCGTGACTACATATGATCAGGGTGACAATTTTACCTTAGGCCGACGGCAACAGTTATACCGACGCCAAAAATCATGAGGATGACCAACTATATGCCCTCTGTATCTAGCCGCAGGATATTGTGAAATATGATGCTCCTCTCCTCCGAATGCTCTGAGGAAAAGCACATCAGGATGTTTTGTTTTTGCATATTCGGGAAGGAAAGACATCGTCATCATCATCATGATGAAGACAAACAGGAGGACTTGGAAAATGATCCTGCCGCTGAGGAATATCATGATGACGTCATCGTCATCATCAGGCTTCAATAAAATGCAAAGGGATGACGTCACCGTCATGTTTCGTTAAGAGCAGGAGATAAATGGAATACGGGTCACCTCTAAGGAAGATGATCGGGTCATGAATGCAGTATGACCCCCTTTTCGGCCAAGGTGATCCTCCTTAAAAGATCAGGATGATGAACATCATCATCATCATATCCGCACTGGGTGATTTAGAATATGATCCTGCTGAAAGTCCTGACGACGTCATCAGGATATCCGTGGCCTTCATTAATCTTCGAACATGACGTCATCGTCATCATCATATTGGTGAACAGGATCATACCCTGGAAAATATCATGCCGAAGGATAAAGGTGATGGTGACGTCATCGTCATCATCATATTCGCAAAAGTTTATACTTCTCGGCAGGAGGATATTACGAACTGTCGGGTAGAGAAAGATCATGATGATGATGTCAACAAGACTAAGGAATGAAATATTACCCTCCGCTTCGAAAGATAAGGTGATCATCATGATCACGCAAAAAGGAGATCAGGAGGATATTAGGAAATGTGATCCTGCCATGAAAGATCATGATGATGATGATCACGCAGACTGTCGTGCGTGCGCAAATTATGCAGATGGCGGGCTTCTTAAGCAAGGTGATGATGATTCATCAGCATGATATTACAATATGCTCGCGACGTTGGAATATCATGATGCTCGCGATGTGAGAATATCATGATGATGATGATGTTAGAATATCATGGTGATGATGATGTTTCTAGGGTCGCTTGACGGGAAAAGCTCACTATGACTTAAGATTGACGTCCGGATGTTTCGGGACTGCATGATTTTTTATCAGGTGATAGAGTAAGATCATGATGATGACCTTTGGCGACACAAAAGACCGCTCGACGGGAAAAGATTACTACGACTTAAACTTGACGTCCGGATGTTTCAACCTCAGGATATTATCGGAGAGCTTTTCAAATATCATGATGATGATGTTCATCATACAGCAATTATCAGGTTTGACCAAAACTTTGACTGCTCATAACTCCTTCATATGGACGAATTTTCGGGTGATGTAAAAGGCAAACCTGCATGGAATTTCAAACTCATTCTAACCATGAAGTCATAGAAACAAAATATGAACTTTGACAAACTAACCTCATGATGATGACCTACCTCATCCTGACCTTCATGATGATGATGCACCTGACTTATTTTTACCAAAAGCGCCAGAAACAGACAACACAAGCCAAAACAAAAGCTGGGTCCCTGTTTTGCCAAGTCAAAATGGGGCGTGTTGTGTAACCACACAACAGTTGGCAAAACCCAAATCTATTGTGCTTATCTGAAATTCATCCACAGTGATTTTGCCCTTCTCCTTCTCCACCGCAGGTATAGCAATTTGTGCAGTCCTTCTCCCTGTCGCCGGATCTCTCTTGATGGCCGAAGTCATTCTGGCCTTCCTCCTGGGCTTCATTATATCCACGGAGAATAGGGTGGAGACGTCGAACTCTTGAATTTCAAGTTCCTCCTCAACATTTACCTCTTTTGTCAACCATGGAGGTACCTGATCATGTTTTTCGGCATCATACTGCTGTTCACCCATACCTCCCGTTCCTATTAACAAGTGTTGCAGAGATGGTGATTTTGCTTTCTCTCCCTCATGATGCTCGTTTTGTTGTTGATCCTTCGGTGCCTCCTCCTGTTGAGGGATTTCTTTTTTTGGGGGAGCATCTTCTCGGTGTGGGGAACCCTGCGGTGCATCTGTATGTAGGTCATGATGATCATGATCTTTCTCCATCATTACTTCACCTGTCCCTAGTTCTTCCCCTTGTGGAGGTTGATCATCCTCTGGTTTCTCTGTTCCTGGTGGCATGTCCACCGTTCCGGATGTTGTGAGGTCTGCTTGAAGTAACAGCATCTATTCTATTCCTACACTATCCACCTCTTGTGTCTTAGCAGCAGGATCTTCTATTGCTGCTTTTTCCTCATCAGCCTTTGCTTCTTGGACCTCTACTATAGCAGGTCCTGCTGATGTATCCTGTGGGCTTTGTTGGCCTGATTCAATAGCATGGCCTTTAGATTCTGCCATCTCTACCTCTTCTATTGGGTGGCCCTTCTCAGGTGATCCTGCTGGCTATTCAGGACTCGCATCCTGTTTCTCTGTCAAGTCCCCCATTGCAGGACTTGTCACCTCTGCGATCAGTGTGTCTAGCCCCATTTCCTGAGCTACTTGCTCTGGACTCTTTTCTTGCTCCGCCTCTGCTTGTTTCATCTCCTCAAGCACTGATTGAATAGATGGAGGCTTGTGAGGAGTCATGCTGGTACCAGCAGCCAGTGTTTCCATTTTCTGTGCAGACACATCCTGCACAACCTCATCATCAGACAGGTCGATTGTCTCTTCCAGTGAGACATGTCCTTCTGCTTGCGTCTGGGAGGTTTCCTTTTGTTGCTCTTTAGCAAGTTCAGTTTTGAACTTGACAATGGTAGGAAGTGGAACGTTATGTTCAAGTTCCTTTGGCACTTCACTACCTGCTCCTTGTACTAGTGTAGGAGGTTGGCTTATTTCACCTCTCATGGAGGTTCTTGGTTTCTTAGGTGTGGTAGGAACCAGCACCTGCGGAGCTCTCCTCTTTCTTCTTATTATCAGTGGAGCTTCTTCTTCTTCAGGCTCCTCCTCCATGAGGATATCTTTTCCTGGTTGTTTGGAAGACTGACCCACTTCTTGGGACTCAATGATTCCAGCCTTTGCTGTCTTGCTTTTCTTGGACTTTTCCTTCTTTGGAGGGGAATCTGATCCTCAGCTGTAAACACTGCCCTTTCAATTATTATACCTTTCGGTCCCTTTTCCACCTTTTTACCCCTTGGGGATCTTTTGCTTGGCTGTTGTGGTGGAGGGATTCTCTCTCCCTTGGTCTTCCTCTTCTCCAGCAGGAAGTCATCATATTCGTCTGCAGGGATGTCCTGCCCCTTCTTCTTGTTGTCCACCGTGATGGCAACACCCCTGTTCTTCAGTGCCTCTATTTGTGCATCTACCCAAGCTTGGGTCAAGTGTAGGGTTCTGGCAAGGAATGTGTCTAAGGACATATCCTCCTGCACGGTGAGGTCAGGTGCAGAGATGGTATCATTATAAATCTTTTTCTGCTCATACTCATCTGCCATTATCCTGCCGTCATCATTCTTCAGCTGTTGAGGGAGAGAGATGCAGTCAAATGTTCTAATCTGGTTCAGAGTCAACCTCTGATACCTCCTTCTCTTGGCCTCTGCCTCATCTTCGCAGTCAGCCCAAAAATCTTCTAGGTGCCTCTGGTGAATAGGCTTTCCTAGAATCTTCTGTATTCTGCCGTAAGGATCATATAGTCTGGTTATTGGAAAAGGCTGTAGATTCATCTTATTCAGGGTGACCATCACCTTCTTTATATTGTCAGAGTCAGGGCACATGTAGTTGCCGATGCTGACTGGGAACAAAATTGGTGGCAGCTTCTTGGCATCCTTATACATCTATATCATGGTGGAGCCCTGCCTGATAAATTCCATTAACACTACTGCATCAGTAGGATATCTTGGCAGCATCAGGGGATGTCCTTCAAAACCCTCAACCCTTATATAGGAAAAGGTGGCAAATTGTATGTACCATGCCCCATGCCTGTATACTGCCTCTTGAGCCTCCATGCTCAATCTCTTTGTTCTATCTTCTTCCATGGTCCTTACCAGATGCATAGAGAATGCATCATTGACCAGTTTGTAGTCCTCGAGATAATTGGTTCTTTGCAGCTGGGGATAATGATCCCAGATATAAGCTGCATTTGTGCCTGTCAGTTTTCCATCTGTGACTAAGGCATCAAAAGTGCCTCTATAAGCACAAGAATAAACAATATAGGATGTCATGTAGAATGTACAATCTGAACCTCCCAGGTTCATCAGCTGCTCATGCAGAGCATCACTTATTATTTGGCCCCACAGTGGCTTGATATCTGCATACAGACACATCATTATGATTCCGTACATCCAATCTCTAAATTCACCAGTATCAGGCTGGCCAGTCACCCTGTTCAGGAGGGCAATCATGTACTAATACTCCTCATTGAAATCAAACTTGAACATGTGCACAGAAAGCTTGGCCGCTGCATTGTATGTGTTGTTCTCAGCCCGCCAAGCATACATGTTCTTTCTGGCCGACTTCTTGTTGGCCTCGTATTCTCTTTCAGACTTCTTCAAGTCTACACTCTTTACCTTACTGCCCATTGGCAGTCCAAATGTCTGGGAGAGACCTTTGATGGATAGGTCTGCATACACCCTCCCATGCTTCACCACCTGCCTCGTCTAAGGGTTATAATTCTGGGCGCACTCAATGACGAGCTCCGGAGACTCCATGGAGTATGGGAAGCCAGCAGCGTTCCACATACCTGATACAAACACTGCGTCCAATACCGGACTCTTGTCATGTCCATCATTTAGCTTGGCTGACCAGGCTTCCAGGTTGGTAATCCCCTGATGGGTGTCTGTAATTGCTCCATATTTGAACAAGACCCCTCTCTGAGAAGAGAACATAGGCCTGTTGAATTCCTCCTGACTCTTGATTAATCATTTTTCAGCCATGAGTACCTGCAATTAACAACATCTCTTCTCACAAAAAGGGATATACATGCATACATATTGCAATCATCATGCCTGAGCATCAATTTCAACATTACTTACTCATATGGATGCATAACAAGAACTTACAGCATCATATAGAAACAACATGATGAGGGTTTCAATTTACTTACCTGGTTATGCAGATTTTCCTTTATACCAATATATCATCAAGACGCTCTTGATTCAACTGCTGATCACTTCCTTCCTTCTGTTTGTGAGCTCGAATTGCGCAACGGTAGCTGTTATGCAGATATGGAGGCTGATGCTCTGTAAGACAATTTTAATGCAGGTAAATGTAACAATGGCAGTTGAATTACCTTTTAACCTCGCATTTAGGGTAAATTTAGGGCAACTCTGACAAGTTAGATTGCAATCTTTGATCATTCGTGAAAACTCAGGATCTCGCCAGGTATTTCATTGAGTTCCGGGGTCGGCGGGAATCACCTACCATATCTGCGCGCATTTAATGATAATGGTGGCAAAGTGAGCAGGGGAATATCCATATGACAAGATAGCATGAGGGCAGGATGATATTCACAAATATCAGGTTGAGTTTCAATATCACCCTCCCTAGTCTTGAAATTGTTATCGCGACAAGATTCGGGTAACAATGCACCTTTCGTTTAATTTAGCACATCAGGAGGGTATTTCGGTTTATCGGGTGACGTTACAAAATAGGATGATGATGTTCGAAACTTACTCGTCTTCCTTTCGGAATATCGGGATGACGTCATCATGATATTTGTTCTTTGTATCGGAAATGTCTCATGACGTCATCGTCATATTGGGTGTACATGATCATGTTTGTAAAATATCCTGTCGTAATGTAAATATGATGATGATGTCATCAGGATGTTTGTTTCTTCGTTTATCGTATTCAGATGATGTCATCAGGATATTTGCTAAGGGTGATATTTCGCGTCAGGAGGATATTAACAAATATCAGGTTATATTTGAAAACATGATGTTCGCGGTATAAAAGACCGCTTGACGGGAAAGACTTACTACCGCCTAAAGTTGACGTCCGGATATTTGAGCCACAGAATATATCAGGGGATGTCTCAAATATGATGATGATGTTCGAAACATGACTGAGGTTATAAAATATGACCCCCCTCTTGCGAATATCAGGTTTGACCAAGACTTTGACTGTTCATAACTCTCACATCCTGATGAATATCAGGGTGATGTAAAAGGCAAACCTGCATGAAATTTAATGTTCTTTCAGAATATGAGGTCACAGATACAAAATATGAATTTTGACAAACTGACCTCATACTGGGGACTTACCTCATCCTGACTCAACATGATGATGCACTTGACTGATTTTTACCAAACCGCCAGAAAGCAAGAAACACAAACCAAGCCAAAAGAAGTTGGGTCCCTGTTTTGCCAAGTCAAAAAATGGGGCGTGTTGTGTAACCACACAACAACTTGCCACCAAAGAAAATGAACAAATTCCAATGATTCAAGTGATGTGATCACATTCATCTATAGTGTTCTAATTCTGTCTAAGTACAATCATCATGATCCTCTAAATGATAAAATTTCATCATGGTGATAATGCTAACAAAGGATCAGGTGTGTGCACATGATTAATTATCCTCATCTTGAAAGTAAGTTGAAAACATAAGTAACTGGTGTTAAACTACATAGTTGGAGATCATCCCTCATAGCCAACCTGGATAGAGCCTTGCTGCCAGCGGGCGTCTATAGCCCCGGCAAGGTTGTCTATACAATCTCCCTAAGTAGAGCCCCACTGCCAGCAGACGTCTATAGCCCCGGTAGAGTTACTTAGATGGCCTAATTTTATTTCTTTTCTGATTTTCTTTTTTTCATATTTATATCTGATATTATCATGTCAGTTCATTTGTAAAAGGTATAGTCACTTGCAGCTTTAGGTTGGAGATTGTATTGGTAGCAAGGGAGTCCCTTTAGATTTTTCACTTAACACCTATACTATTGTGTTCAACAAACCCAAGGCTGTTAGGTGTTTCATTGTGATTGATTCACTTTGATCAAGAAAAAGCACCCTGATGAAAAGATATCACAAACCTGATCATGAACACTTATTAGAATGAATCGTAACCTATGTTTAAATGTGATCTCATCATCGAAATCTTAACAACTTAATTATTTTCTGGGGTGATGAAGTGCATCATCTTGACTTACCAGAACAAGGTCCCAACCAACAAAACAAAACAAGCACAACAAACAAACTGTACAAACAACTATACAAATATACACTATGATACATACTGACTGTCATGAAGTCCTTCAGGCCTGGAAATAATGTTTGAGGAATTGTCCATTGACTGGCAATGGGACATCCTCACCTATCAGGTTCTTAAGCCTATAAGTGTTGTCTCCTAATATCTCAAAAATTTGAAAGGGGCCTATCCATAATCTATCAAACTTACCATGGTCACCCTTCTTTTCATGGGCCTTATCCCACATCAGGACTAAATCAGATATCCTGAAAGCTTTAATTTTGGCTCTCTTGTCAAACCAGCGTTTGACAACAGCCTGATGCTTAGCAAATCGGTCAATCGCTTGACTCCGTTTTTCTTCCAAGTGCATTAGTTGAAGTAACCTGACTTCCTGTTTATTATCTATGCCTAGATATTCTTGGGCAAACTATAGAGTAGGAATTTTCAAGTTTACAGGGAGGATAGGATCTACCCCATATACTAGTTGGAAGGGTGAGTTTCCTAATGCAGTTTTCATTCTAGTTCTGTCTACCCATAAGGCATATTTCAAAAATGAGTTCCATTCCCTAGGGTTTTTCTCTATCAGTTTTCTTATGATACTCAGTAAATTCTTGTTGGTGGATTCTGCTAATCCATTCCCCTGGGGATAGTAGTTGGATGAGAACTTCAGTATGATCCCATGATCAAAAGCCCAACTTGACAATTTGGTGGAAATGAAGGCAGAACCATTATCACTTACCAATGCATAAGGAGTTCCATACCTGGTAACAATGTTGCTCTCCAGAAACTTAATGACATCATCAGCAGTGCAAGTTTTGCTGCTGGTAGCCTCAGTCCATCTAGTACAATAGTCAGTAATCGTTAAGACATACCTATGGCCTGAGGAAGACGGAGGATTGATCGGTCCTATGAAATCCATGCCCCACTGTGCAAATGGGCGCTCTTCCATTACTGGCTGCAATGGTTGCGCAGCATATTTCTCTCTGTTGGCAGCAACCTGGTAAACATGACAACATTTAACATGATCAGCTGTGTCTTTAAAGATGGTGGGCCAGTAATATCCTGCTCTGAGGATTGCATGAGTTGTGGCCAATGCTGATCCGTGTGCCGTTCCAAACTTGTCATGTAACTCTGTCAAAACTTTATTTACTTCTAGTTTCTCTAAGCATCTCAGGTATATTCCTTCATAATTCTTCTTAAACAAGGTTTCTCCCTTCATCATATACTTTTGGGATCTCATTTTCAAGGCTCTTCTCTGTGAAGCTTTCATTCTTGAAGGACATCTTCCGGTGATCAGGATGTGCCTGATGTCTGAATACCATTCTCTATTGTCTTTCTCATTGATCACATACTGTTGACTGATGATGTTTGGATCTGTTTCAGATATCATCTGGCTCAAAGCTTGTCCTCTTACCAGCTTCATTGGTGTGATCTCCATATCATACTCTTGTAATACATTAATCCATTTGGCTCTTTTTTCACTAGGTTCACTCTGCATCAGCAACATCTTCACTGCTGCATCTGGTACCACAGCAATCACTTTGCTTCTCAGTATATAATGTCTAAACTTCTTTACTACTCTGACTAATGCAAGTGCATGTCTCTCAACATCTACATATCTTAATTCAGCATCCCTGAAAGGACAGCTCATGAAAGCAATTGGTTTCTCTTCTTTCGCTTCATTTCTTTGAGTTAACACTGCTGCAGAAGTATGTTCTGAGGCAAATGAGTAGATGTAGAAATCGCTTGTATAATCTGGACTAATGAGGACAGGAGCATCTAAAATGGCCTTCTTTATATCTTCAAAAGTAGCCTTGGCTTCTGGTGTCCACTCAATTTGTGCATCCTTTTTCAACATGGCATTTAGTGGTTTGACAATCTCAGCAAAGCCGGTGATGAACTTCCTCACAAAATTTATCTTACCAAAGTAAGACTTAAGTTCCTTTTTGCTTCCTGGAAGTTGTAACTTCATAATAGACTCCACCCTGTCGGGATCGATGATAATTCTGTCTTTTGTGATTAGGTGGCCTAGTAATTTTCCTGTTGTGACTCCGAATATGCACTTCTTAGGATTCAAAGATATTCCGTACTCTTCACATTTCTTCAGCACACTTCTGAGATCAGCAACATGATTTCCCCTTTCCTTAGAGAAAACCATTAGGTCATCCATGTAGATGACTATACACTTTCCTATTAAGCCTTTGAAGGCTATGTCCATTGCTCGCTGGAATGTAGCTCCAGCATTTATGAGTCCAAATGGCATACGTCTAAATGCAAATATCCCCCACTTTGTGGTGAAGGCAATTTTCAATCTGTCGATTTTATCAACCATCACTTGGTTGTATCCTGAAAAACCATCCAGGAAGGACATCATTTTGGCTCCATTTACAATCTGTAGAACTTCATCCAAGGAGGGCAAAGGATAATTATCCTTTTCTGATGCTCTGTTCAGGTTCCTGAAATCTACACATAACCTGATGTCTCCATTCTTCTTTCTGACTGGCACAAGATTTGCCACCCAAGTGGAGTGCCTTACAAGAAATATTATCCGGGCATTTAACAATTTCTTGACTTCTTCAAGGATGATTGGTTCAAGTAGAGCATTGACTAGCCTCTGCTTCTGTCTGAAAGGTTTTACATCTGGCTTGAGAGGTATAGTATGAGTTATGATAGAAGTGTCATATGTCTTTAGCTCATCATAAGTCCATGCAATCACATGTATGTAATCTTTAAGGGCCTGAGTTATTCCTTCTAACTCTTTTGGTGTACATACTTTACCAATCAGCACATTCTTCTTGTCTTCCTTTTGTCCTATATTCACTTGTGAATATTGACCCCCATCTGCCTTGGGCAGGTCCTTATGTTTAAGCATATTATCTAGATCAAAAGCTCTTTCTAATTCAATCATACCTTTGGGAATTCTGTTGCTAGGCAACTCTAATATCTCATCTTCTTCCCAGACATGATCTTCCATACCATTCTCATCTATAATCTGAGCTTCAAATATGTCTCTGTTTGATATAAAGTCCAAGATGTGCTGATCATCATCAAACACCTAGAGATTAGTCACATTGTCAGGTACTGAAGGTACTGACACCAATTCTACTGAAAATCTCTTTAGACCAGATATAGACAGCGGTTCCAACGTACTGGCGGCCTGGGCGAGTGCATCTGCCCTCTGGTTCTGTTCTCTTGGTACGTGAATGATATTAAAGGCATCAAAGTCTTCAATCAGGTCCCACACTCGATGTCTGTAATTTGATAGTTTTCTGTAGTTACAAGAATAAATTCCTCTTACTTGCCTCACAACTAGTTCTGAATCCCCAAAGACATGCAGGATCTTCACTTTCTTCTTATGAGCAAACAACATTCCATGAATCAGAGCTTCATACTCTGCTACGTTGTTAGTACAGGGGAACTGTAGTCTGTAGGCCGCTAAGTAGGATTTTCCTGATGGATTGATAAGATCAATTCCCACCCCAGCACCTTGCTTGGATTTAGATCCATCAAACCTTAAGATCCAAGGCTTATCCTCAGCAGGACATTTATCTTTAGTAGGATATCTATTTGGTCCTCCTTTCTTCTTTGCAGCTCTGGCTGCTGCTCCACCTGATATCCACCTTAACTTAGAGGTGTTATCCTCCTCAAGTTTCTTCTTTCCTTTATTTTGTGAGCCTGATGGCTTTTCTATTTTCTCTTCCATATCAGCAGGAGGATGATGTTCAGGATCTACAGCTGCATGCTTCTTCAAAATGTGTAAACATAGTGAGCAAGTTGTTTCAGAGTGAGGTGCCTCATGCAGCCTACACCAATCTTTAATTAACACCTCGTGGGGAGATTTATGCTGTCGTGTCATCTTCTCTATTTCTTTTACTAGAAATTCTTCGAATTTGGTCAGGTCACTGCCTTTGTCTTCATCAGACAATTCATAATCTGGTTCCATGAAGCAATCACTACCAGGGGTGATCTTTTCTTTTGTCGCGTCATTCATCTGATTGGACACCAGGATCTCTTCTGCTTCCAGGATATGATCTTCATCGTGATCTGTCGACTCTTCTGTTCCTGCAGAAGACAAATAAGAATTAGTATCATCATCATCATCAGATGTAGTACTTACTTCAGAATATGATGATGATGCTCTGTTGCATGTCTGCTCCAGCATCATCATATCTAAGCATGTCTCACAAGTCTTTTCTGAATGTGCTTCATCGTGTAATCTGCACCATCCATCAATCAAAATGTCATTAGCAGGTATATTTAATAATTGACAATGTTTTACCTGAGTAGATAAATACATCTCAAAATCTCTGAAGCGATTCATTTCATTTTTGTTATCTGGATCATTATCAGGTTCTATAACTAGCCGGTCTTCATGATGATGATCATCATGATGATGATGAACATCAAGCATTAGGATTTCTTCTATTTTAACAGTCTGCGACCTGATGCAGTAAACTCCAGGTTCTACGTTTACGTACATGATCTCATTCATTTTGTTGTACTCCGTGATCATATGTTTCATCCTAGGTTCAGCATCAATCCTTATCTGATTAGGTATACCTTTCCATGGCAACCACATGTGACTGAAATCTGTGGACATATATCCGTTAAGCGTTTTGGACCAGTCTCGGCTAAGCAACATCCTATATGTATCAGGTATGTCAACTACCTGAATGTCAATGTAATATTGGATCCCAGGATCAGATGCTAGCTGCATGTGGATGTGAGTTAGTTCTCCTACTACACTTACTGTCTTGTCCAATTGAGTGACCTTCTTTAAGGATTTAGCAGGATGCAGTCCTAAAGCATTACATATTGACAAAGGCATAACATTCGTTGAGGCTCCTGAATCAACCAAATAGTTGTGTAAGTTCTTGCTGAACATTCTTATAGTGAGGAGGAACGGAGGTGATTCAGTTTTATCTCTTTACAAGGTCATATGGGAGGTTTCAGCAGCTTGGACTGTAGCTGACACTTTAGGCTTGATAATATTATCCTTAGCAGCATGATCTTTGCCACTGGATTGACTTGAAAGATGGCTATCCTCTTTAGGAGTAGTATCAGCTAGTGACTTGATGAATGCCTTTTTGATGGCAGGAGTTTTCAGTAACTCAGATAAAGACAGGCTGATCTTGATTTTCTTCATTTCATCAGCCAAATAGCTAACTAACTTGTCAGACTCCTAAGGTGCATTTACGACCTTTGATCCGGTGCTTTGAGGTGACAAGTACTGAGCATTCACCTTAGGGAACCCAGGGTTATTGTTAGCCTTAGGATCATGAGGTGTGTTGAAGTTGTTTGGAGGCAAAGATGATGTCAACGGACCAGTAGGTCTATTGGCATTACTTCTCAAGTTATAATTGTGCTTACTAGGATATTGCTATTGGTATGCATGTACTTCCTCATGCTCTCTTGCAGGTTCATTTTCATCCTCAAAAGGAAAAACATAATTTGTTTCGAAAGTTAAAGCAGATTCCTCACAGGTCTGATCATAACTCGGATGAGGCTGACTAGTGTACGTTTCTAGCACAAAAGTTGAATCATATCCACAAGGAACTATCTCATTTCCTTCTGCCTAAGGTGGATTTCCAGAAGTGTTGGACACTTCAGTTTGAATGATGCTGGCAGCAATCCTAAATTGTGGGCAATCTAATTCTGCATGTGCATTGGTATTGTGGATCCTACACCAATTGGTAAGGGCTGCCTCAGCAAGATTGACTCTAGTAGTCTGTTTAGCTTCACCCGGAGGCTAATTATCTAGGGGTGATGGTAATGAACTGTTATTTGGCCTGGAGTTCCATATTCTGGGCTGTCTAGGTGGATTATTATTGTTTCCACCATTATTGTTGAAGTTATTGTTGTTATATCCTCTGTCAGGGTAGTTTGGTCTATCATTGGAATAATTTCTATTCTGACCTGACTGTGCATAAAACCCTTGATTTCTCAAATGTGTTACTTCGGTGGTGAGTTTTCTCAATTGAGCGGAAATTTCTTTGATCTCCTCCTTTTCCTCTTGGGCTTTGGCCACTACATTTTTGGTCTGAGGCTTGAAAAAAGAAGATCCATGGTTATTGTTGGACAGATCAGTACCCTGAGGTGTCTGAGCATGTGCAGGATATTGTGGTAATTGGCTATTTCCATTAGGAGGAGGCATAATGCTCAGTGGAGGTACTTGCAAAGGTGCAGGCATGACTGCCGGAGGTATCACTGCTCCATTAGGATATTGTGTAGGATACTATGAGGAATACGGTGTAGGATATTGTGACTGCATGCCAGGCAAGGTAGGGAATACTATATTTGGAGTAGGGGCAGGTATCAACTACTGATTTACTTTGATAGCTTCTTGAAAAGCTCCTGTCAATGTAGTGATCTCAGGATGTGTTCTTCTGATGAACATGGAAGTTAATGGATCCAGGGCTGAATAGTAAATACTCCTAGCAGCAGCATCAACTACTACATATGGGGCAACTAGCTTGGACAACATTTTCTGGAACCTAGCATTGAAATTAGCAATAGGCTCATTCTCAAATCTTTTGATTGTAGCAAACATGTGATAATTCATAGATGGATCAATAGGGACCTTGAACCTGTCAAGAAAAGCTTTCTCTAAGACAGCCGATGAACCAACAGAGGCTTGGCCAAGACTGATGAACCAATTATAAGCCTCTTCCCCTAAGGAAAAAGGAAATAATCTGCACACCACGTCCTGATGCTCTATTCTGGCTCTGCAGCAAGCCTCTTTAAATGTCCTGATATGATCATCAGCATCTTGATAAGGATGATATTTTGGACAAAGTTTGTCCAGATTCTTTGGTAACTCGTAATATGCATTAAAGGTCAAAGGTGACTCTGCTGCAAAGAAAGACATTGCAGACTGAGGGGGCTGAACTGGTGGTGCAGCTGGCTGAGTTTGAACTAAAGGTATACCCTAAGGTTGAACAGGAGGTGTCACAGATATCCCAGAAGGTATTTGCAAACCAACAGGAGTCACGGGAGGAGGTTCTAGTGAAGCCTTTGACGCACTAGACCCTGGAGTACGATGAATGTCTACAGTCCTAGGTCTGAAACCTCTAACAGGTAATTCTTCAAAAACTTCACTAGGTCTAGACCTGGTATTTATCCTGTGAGCCAGGATTTCTTGATTTGGAGGCAAATTGGTTGAAACTTTGCAAATATTGGCTAAATTTCACTGGATGAGGTGATATTTGTAGTCAGAGGGCAAATCAAACTGGATATTTACGAAATATTTGCGAAGGTACTGCAAATATGACAGGATATTGGGGTATCTTGACCCGTAACACAAGATCTCAAGTGTCTCCGGCCTAAATTCTTCAAAACTTTGAACAAATTTACATATCTTTGGCCAATATTAGTGAATTCACAACGATCTACTGTAAAGCTTGCAATACTGATGTGAGATTTGGAAATCTTTACACAGCATGAGCATATTCAAACTTCTTACGGTAAATATTCATGTAATTTACTGAAATTCACAAACGATCTGAGGTTACCTTACTCTATGCGTCATCAAACCTGAAAATACTGACGATGAGCGTGGTATCCTGGACTCTGGCCCTCCTCCTAGCGCCAATTTATGTTGGTTATGATGTTAGTCACAAACAAACATAGAATAAAAGTACACATTAACCTTTATTCATCTTGAAAGATACTGTGAATTCAGAGAATTCGTGATCCCAAGTCTCCGGTGATTAGGTCTTAATCATCTGACGTTACTCAGAGGTTAATGAGAGTTGCTGTTTCCATTTTGGGGCCTTACGTGAAGATTATCATCATCATGACGTTCCTGTAGAAATTCTTTACAGAGAAGTCAAATTATGCAGTTATTTGATGAAAAGATGTAAAAATACCTCAATCTTTGCATGATATTTTCAATTGTGCATGCTTAGTATTCAAATATGCTAAATATTTGCGATTATCTACGAGATATTTGCATATTTTGTGTTGTTTGCTTAAGATTAGCAGTTATTTGCAATTGCGATCGTGAGATGTTCTGAAGTTGAAAGAAATTAAAAGAAATACTTCTAATTAAGTTGAACCTTTAGCTTTTGATCCACATACATGCTTGATACTATCATGAGGAGAAGAAATCAAACCATATGTTCACCAGGATATTCCACAGCTAGATACAGTTGATGCAAACTTCAGAGGATAATGAGTGAAAACAATACATGCAACATGATGAGCACTCCAAGGGACGCAGCAAATCAAAGCACATATCTAGAATTCAAGCACAGATTACTCAAGATTTACGAAGATTTGTAATCAAAATACTCTTCCCTTTCATTAAGTATGCAAAAGACATGTACATATACAACAGCTTTGAAATAAGCCATGAATACTTCAGCAAACAGATTTCAATTAAGTTTCGAATCCCTACAATAAGGCATTCCACCACCTTTTATAGAATAAGGTGAGGAGGCCGTTACAAAAGATCCCCGATCCTGATTTATCAATACAAATCTATGGTCATAATTTCATGACTTGTCAATTCATACAAAATGGCACAAGTTGCCAGCTGGCAACTATCTATATTACTTATGCAAATATCCCCCTTCATGATGTATCTCCATCATGTTCTTCAACTGATTCATGCGGGTCATCATCATGTGCATCGCTTCCTGAACCTTCACTATCTTGATGATGATGCTGCTGCATATGGGGTTCCATGCCGCTCCGGATCTGTTTATATGACTACACAACCTGATCTATTCCTCTGCCATCTTGAGTCTTTGCCTTGATAATGGCGTGCTTGTGTACTTCATACTTATCCCTGCTGTTATCCAGCTTATTTTTCCTGTCCTGCAATGTCTCATTGTAGGTCTCCATCTTGACCTTGATTCTCATCACCTTATTTATAATCTCCTCTGTCAAGTGGATGAGTGGACCATCTTCTTCCATTTGGAAGTTGCTGCACAGAGCCTTAAGGGCAGAGTCTTCATCTTGATTCTCTATTTTTCCCTCTACTTTGCCTTCTAGTGTTTCTAGCATCTCTGCCTCAATGCCCATTAAGTCCCGCAACTTCATGCTGATCTCCCTCAGCTTATTATTGCATCTCTTGAGGACTCCGCATTCGAACTGCACATCCTTATACTAGATGTCCACTAATAGTGTAGTATTATTATTCAATATTTGCTTACTGATAAGTAGTTGTGGGTTTATCTTCCTTATTTCTCCCAAGAGACTCAGGACCTTTTCCAGCTTGTAAGACCTCTTCCCGGTCTGCATCTGCAATTTATCCACCTTGGTCTTGGAGTCACTTAATATGCTCCACCTTTTCAAAGAAGTCTTCATTATTTCTATAGCATCATCCAATGTGGATGACATCCATTTCCTTATTACGGAAGCCTCATGTTTCATGAGGTCCAATTTATTTACCTCCTCCTGAGAAATGGCAGTCAATGGGACTGCAGCTTCACTTGTAGTATCATCAGGATTGGTCAAGCCTTTAATATAAACATGCAACTGAGCAATGTGCTCTTTATGTTGCTTATTCTTCTCTTTCTCTCTTTTCACTTTCTGAATTAGAGAGTCAATGATATCCTTACCTTCTTGACCCTCCTGTTCCTCGTTGGCAAAACCCAAATCTACTGTGCTTATCTGAAATTCATCCACAGTGATTTTGCCCTTCTCCTTCTCCACCGCAGGTATAACAATTTGTGCGGTCCTTCTCCCTGTCGCCGGATCTCTCTTGATGGCCGAAGTCATTCTGGCCTTCCTCCTGGGCTTCATTATATTTGCGGAGAACAGGGTGGAGATGTCGAACTCTTGAATTTCAAGTTCCTCCTCAACGTTTACCTCTTTTGTCAACCATGGAGGTACCTGATCATGTTTTTCGGCATCATGCTGCTGTTCACCCATACCTCCCGTTTCTATTAACAAGTGTTGCGGAGATGGTGATTTTGCTTTCTCTCCCTCATGATGCTCGCTTTGCTGTTGATCCTTCGGTGCCTCCTCCTGTTGAGGGATTTCTTTTTCTGGGGGAGTATCTTCTCGGTGTGGGGAACCCTGCGGTGCATCTGTATGTAGGTCATGATGATCATGATCTTTCTCCATCATTACTTCACCTGTCCCCAGTTCTTCCCCTTGTGGAGGTTGATCATCCTCCTTTGGTTTCTCTATTCCTGGTGGCATGTCCACTGTTCCGGATGCTGTGAGGTCTGCTTGAAGTAACGGCATCTGTTCTGTTCTTGCACTATCTACCTCTTGTGTCTTAGCAGGAGGATCTTCTATTGCTACTTTTTCCTCATCAGCCTTTGCTTCTTGGACCTCTACTATAGCAGGTCCTGCTGATGTATCTTGTGGGCTTTGTTGGCCTGATTCAATAGCATGGCCTTTAGATTCTGCCATCTCTACCTCTTCTGTTGGGTGGCCCTTATCAGGTGATCCTGCTGGCTGTTCAGGACTTGCATCCTGTTTCTCTGTCAAGTCCCCCACTACAGGACTTGTCACCTCTGCGATCAGTGTGTCCAGCCCCATTTCCTGAGCTACTTGCTCTGGACTCTTTTCTTGCTCCGCCTCTACTTGTTTCATCTCCTCAAGCACTGATTGAACAGATGGAGGCTTGTGAGGAGTCATGCTGGTACCAGCAACCAGTGTTTCCATCTTCTATGCAGACACATCCTGCACAACCTCATCATCAGACAGGTTGATTGTCTCTTCCAGTGAGACATGTCCTTCTGCTTGCGTCTGGGAGGTTTCCTTTTGTTGCTCTTCAGCAAGTTCAGTTTTGAACTTGACAATGGTAGGAAGTGGAACGTTATGTTGAAGTTCCTTTGGCACTTCACTACCTGCCCCTTGTACTAGTGTAGGAGGTTGGCTTATTTCACCTCTCATGGAGGTTCTTGGTTTCTTAGGTGTGGTAGGAACCAGCACCTGCGGAGCTCTCCTCTTTCTTCTTATTATCAGTGGAGTTTCTTCTTCTTCAGGCTCCTCCTCCATGAGGATATCTTTTCCTGGTTGTTTGGAAGACTGACCCACTTCTTGGGACTCAATGATTCCAGCCTCTGCTATCTTGCTTTTCTTGGGCTTTTCCTTCTTTGGAGGGGAATCTGATCCTGATCCTGATCCTGCTGCCTCCTCAGCTGTAAACACTGCCCTTTCAATTATTATACCTTTCGGTCCCTTTTCCACCTTCTTACCCCTTGGGGATCTTTTGCTTGGTTGTTGTGGTGGAGGGATTCTCTCTCCCTTGGTCTTCCTCTTCTCCAGCAGGAAGTCATCATATTCATCTGCAGGGATGTCCTGCCCCTTCTTCTTGTTGTCCACCGTGATGGCAACACCCCTGTTCTTCAGTGCCTCTATTTGTGCATCTACCCAAGCTTGGGTCAAGTGTAGGGTTCTGGCAAGGAATGGGTCTAAGGACATATCCTCCTGCACGGTGAGGTCAGGTGCAGAGATGGTATCATTATAAATCTTTTTCTGCTCATACTCATCTGCCATTATCCTGCCGTCATCATTCTTCAGCTGTTGAGGGAGAGAGATGCAGTCAAATGTTCTAATCTGGTTCAGAGTCAACCTCTGATACCTCCTTCTCCTGGCCTCTGCCTCATCTTCGCAGTCAGCCCAAAAATCTTCTAGGTGCCTCTGGTGAATAGGCTTTCCTAGAATCTTCTGTATTCTGCCGTAAGGATCATATGGTCTGGTTATTGGAAAAGGCTATAGATTCATCTTATTCAGGGTGACCATCACCTTCTTTATATTGTCAGAGTCAGGGCACATGTAGTTGCCGATGCTGACTAGGAACAAAATTGGTGGCAGCTTCTTGGCATCCTTATACATCTGTATCATGGTGGAGCCCTGCCTGATAAATTCCATTAACACTACTACATCAGTAGGATATCTTGGCAGCATCAGGGGATGTCCTTCAAAACCCTCAACCCTTATATAGGAAAAGATGGCAAATTGTATGTACCATGCCCCATGCCTGTATACTGCCTCTTAAGCCTCCATGCTCAATCTCTTTGTTCTATCTTCTTCCATGGTCCTTACCAGATGCATAGAGAATGCATCATTGACCAGTTTGTAGTCCTTGAGATAATTGGTTCTTTGCAGCTGGGGATAATGATCCCAGATATAAGCTGCATTTGTGCCTGTCAGTTTTCCATCTGTGACTAAGGCATCAAAAGTGCCTCTATAAGCACAAGAATAAACAATATAGGATGTCATGTAGAATGTACAATCTGAACCTCCCAGGTTCATCAGCTGCTCATGCAGAGCATCACTTATTATTTGGCCCCACAGTGGCTTGATATCTGCATACAGACACATCATTATGATTCCGTACATCCAATCTCTAAATTCACCAGTATCAGGCTGGCCAGTCACCCTGTTCAGGAGGGCAATCACGTACTGATACTCCTCATTGAAATCAAACTTGAACATGTGCACAGGAAGCTTGGCCGCTGCATTGTATGTGCTGTTCTCAGCCCGCCAAGCATACATGTTCTTTCTGGCCGACTTCTTGTTGGCCTTGTATTCTCTTTCAGACTTCTTCAAGTCTACACTCTTTACCTTACTGCCCATTGGTAGTCCAAATGTTCAGGAGAGACCTTTGATGGATAGGTCTGCATACATCCTCCCATGCTTCATCACCTGCCTCATCTGAGGGTTATAATTCCGGGCGCACTCAATGACGAGCTTCGGAGACTCCATGGAGTATGGGAAGCCAGCAGCGTTCCACATACCCGATATAGACACTGCGTCCAATACCAGACTCTTGTCATGTCCATCATTTAGCTTGGCTGACCGGGCTTCCAGGTTGGTAATCCCCTGATGGGTGTCTGTAATTGCTCCATATTTGAATAAGACCCCTCTCTGAGAAGAGAACATAGGCCTGCTGAATTCCTCCTGACTCTTGATTAATCATTTTTCAGCCACGAGTACCTGCAATTAACAACATCTCTTCTCACAAAAAGGGATATACATGCATACATATTGCAATCATCATGCCTGAGCATCAATTTCAACATTACTTACTCATATGGATGCATAACCAGAACTTACAGCATCATATAGAAACAACATGATGAGGGTTTCAATTTACTTACGTGGTTATGTAGATTTTCCTTTATACCAATATATCATCAAGACGCTCTTGATTCAACTGCTGATCACTTCCTTCTGTTTGTGAGCTTGAATTGCGCAACGGTAGCTGTTATGCAGATATGGAGGCTAATGCTCTGTAAGACAATTTTAACGCAGGTAAATGTAACAATGGCAGTTGAATTACCTTTTAACCTCACATTTAGGGTAAATTTAGGGCAACTCTGACAAGTTAGATTGCAATCTTTGATCATTCGTGCGAAAACTCAGGATCTCGCCAGGTATTTCATTGAGTTCCAGGGTCGGCGGGAATCACCTACCATATCTGCGCGCATTTAATGATAATGGCGGCAAAGTGAGCGGGGGAATATCCATATGACAAGATATCATGAGGACAGGATGATATTCACAAATATCGGGTTGAGTTTCAATATCACCCTCCCTAGTCTTGAAATTGTTATCGCGACAAGATTCAGGTAACAATGCACCTTTCGTTTAATTTAGCACATCAGGAGGGTATTTCGGTTTATCGGGTGACGTTACAAAATTGGATGATGATGTTTGAAACTTATTCATCTCCCTTTCAGAATATCAGGATGACGTCATCATGATATTTGTTCTTTATATCGGAAATGTCTCATGACGTCATCGTCATATTGGGTGTACATGATCATGTTTGTAAAATATCCTGTCGTAATGTAAATATGATGATGATGTCATCAGGATGTTTGTTTCTTCATTTATCATATTCAGATGATGTCATCAGGATATTTGCTAAGGGTGATATTTCGCGTCAGGAGGATATTAACAAATATCGGGTTATATTTGAAAACATGATGTTCGCGGTATAAAAGACCGCTTGACGGGAAAGACTTACTACCGCCTAAAGTTGACGTCCGGATATTTGAGCCACAGGATATATCAGGGGATGTCTCAAATATGATGATGATGTTCGAAACATGACTGAGGTTATAAAATATGACCCCCCTCTTGCGAATATCAGGTTTGACCAAGACTTTGACTGTTCATAACTCTCACATCCTGATGAATATCAGGGTGATGTAAAAGGCAAACCTACATGAAATTTAATGTTCTTTTAGAATATGAGGTCATAGATATGAAATATGAATTTTGACAAACTGACCTCATACTGGGGACTTACCTCATCCTGACTCAACGTGATGATGCACTTGACTGATTTTTACCAAACCGCCAGAAAGCAAGAAACACAAACCAAGCCAAAAGAAGTTGGGTCCCTGTTTTGCCAAGTCAAAAAATGGGGCGTGTTGTGTAACCACACAACAAGTCTGGGGTACTTCTTCACTTAATATGGCCTTGTCATTCCCACCCTTTTCTTGGACTTCAACTATTTTGGGCTCATTAGATATATCTTATTGTTGTTAACCCATATCTGAAGTGTGGCCTTCCATTTCTGCCAGCTTCACTTTCTCAATATTTTCTACTTTATCAGGTGCACCTGCTTAATATTCAGGACCTACATCCTCTCTATATGTTAGATCGATCACTGCAGGGCTAGTTACCTGATCAACCAATTCATCGAGCCCTATTTGTTGTGTAATCCTTTCTGAGCTCTTTTCCCTTTCCTGTTCGACTTGCTTCAATTCTTCTAACACAGCCACCTGTACTGATGGAGTTCCTTGTGGAGTTATGTGGGTGTTAGCAGCAAGGGTTTCCATTTGTTGAGAGGCTACATCCTTTACTACCTCATCGTCAGATAAGTCAATTGTCTCTTCCAGTGAGACAAGACCACTTTGAATTGGCCTCGAGGCTTCTTTCGTTTGTTCTTCAGCTTGTTCAGTCTTGAACTAAACAATGGTGGGAAGTGGCACATTATGTTGCAATTCTTTTCTAAATACTTCACCACCAGCTCCCCTTAATACTATGGGGTCATGCTTTATTTCACCTCTCATGGATGTTCTCAGTTTCTTAGGTGTGGATGCCATCACCTGAGGTGCTTTTCTTTTTCTAATGAGGGGCATAGGGTCTTCCTCTTTAGGTTCTTCATCAAGAGGAACATACTTTTCCATTTTCTTTTGTGATGCTTGACCCTCCTTATATGTTTCAGTAGCTTCCATAGCTGGCCTTTGGATCTTTTTAGCCTTTTGTTTATCCATGGGAGGTGGTGCTGATGAGGCTGTTGCCTATCCTGATGCGGATGCATCCTCTGCTGATATAACTATTCTTTCAACCATTACCCCTTTAGGTTTGTTATCAGTTTTCTTAACTCTGGGGGGTCTCTTGCTTTGTTCTTGAGGTGGCATTCTTTCTCCTTTAGATTTCCTCTTTTCAATCAGAAAGTCATCATATTCATTGTCAGGAATCTCCCGTCTCTTCTTCTTATTGTCAACTGTAAGGGCTACACCTTTCTTCTTTAATGCATTTATTTGTTCATTTACCCAAGACTGGGTTAGCTGCATCATCCTACCTATAAATTGGTCTAATGAGATCCTCAGGCTGTGTAAGATTAGGCGCTGAGATTGTGTCATTATATATCTTCTTTTCTTCATATTCATCTGCTATTATTTTGCCATCATCCCTTTTTAATTGCACAGGCACTGGAATACAATCAAATGTTCTAATCTGGTTGTGAGTTAGCCTTTGATATTTTCTTCTTCTAGCCTCAGCCTCATCTTCACAATCTGTCCAAAAATCCTCCAAGTGCTTCTGATGGATGGGCTTCCCCATGATTTTATGCATCCTCCCATATGGGTCATATGATCTTGCCAATGGGAAAGGCTGTAATTTCATCATGTCTAGACTAGCTATGGCCTTCTTGATGTTTTCAGAATCTTGGCATATGTACCAACCCATTGTTACTGGAAACAATACTGGTGGAATCTTATTATTTGCTTTGTAAGCATCTAGTATTGTGGATATCTATCTCATGAACTCCATCAAAACAATTGCATCAGTGGGATATCTTGGGAGCATGAGGGGCTGTCCTGCAAAGCCCTCTATTATGATGTAAGAGAAGGTGGTATATTGTATAAACCAGGCACCATGCCTGTCTATGACTTCTTGAGCATCCATGCTCAGTCTTTTAGTCCTATCTTCTTCCATTGTCCTTACTAGATGCATAGAAAATGCATCATTCACTAATTTGTAATCTTAAAGATAATTTTGTCTTTATAATTGGGGATAATGATCCCATATGTGGGCATCATTTGTACTGCCACCGATCCTTCCTACTATTGTAAGTGCATTGAATATACCTTTGTAAGCACATAGTATACCACATATGAAGTCATATAAAATGATCACTTCAGGCCTCCTAGGTTCATGAGCTACTCATTTAGGGCATCGCTTATCATTTTAGCCCATAATGGCCTGTTCTCTGTATAAAGACATAAGGATAACCCCATACATCCAATCTTTGAAACTTCCAGCATCAGGCTGGCCTATCACTCTACTAAGTAAAGCTATCATATATTGGTATTCATTATCAAAATCAAATTTATACAGGTGCATTGGTAATTTGGCGGAGGTAGTGTAAGGACTATTCTTTGCCCTCCATTGATATATCCTCTTCCTAACGGCTTTCTTGTTATTTTCATATTCAACTTGTAGTTTCTTCAAATCCATGCTAACAACTTTCTTTCCTAATGGCAAATTAAAAGTGGTTACAATCCCCTTGATGGACAGATCTGCATAAACCCGAACATGTTTTTCTATTCTCCTTGTCTGTGGGTTGTAGTTTCTGGCACATTCAATAATTAACTCTGTAGCCTCCATAGAATAAGGAAATCTAGCTGCACTCCACATTCCTGACACAAAAATGGTGTCTAACAGGGTATTATTCTTGTCATCATGCATTCTAGACAACCATGCGACCAGATCTGTGTTTCCCTGGTGTGTATCTGTGATGACACCATATTTGAACCATACACCCTCAGGTTGAGTAAACATAGGTTTAAGAAATTCAGCTTCAGACTTGTTCAACCTCTTGTCTGCCATGGTTTCCTACAATAAATAAGACTAGCCTTACCATACAATACTTCACATACATGCATACAACATTATATCTTCACGGCATGATGCACATTATATTCATTAATCATCACTTCATCATAATATTCATAACATATAACTTCAAACCAGTGGAAGAGCACACTACCTAGACACATAGAAAATGACGGCATGAGGGTTTTAATTACTTACTTGATAACACTTATCTGCTTGATTATGCTGATGATTATATGAAAGAGATTCAAATACCAGCGATAATCACGTGTCCTGTTCTGCTGCAAGCCATGTGTGTCTATAGGTAGGTCGTATGAGGATTTGAAAGCTTTGCGCTCTGTAAAAACTCATTTTATCAGAAGGTAAATGCAAAGTGATGTTGGAAATTCACTTTTATCCTCATAATTAGGGAAAATTAGGGCAACACAAGGCAAATTCAATCATAACCGTTGATCTTCTATCATAAATCTACGGGCATTGCCAGGTGTTTAGATCGTGTTCGCAATCAGCGGGAATCCACCTACTACATTTATGGCATTTAATGTTGCATGGCAAGGGGAGTGGGGTGATCTTCAAAAGATCAGGTGATATTCAAAATATCAGGTGATATTCAGAATATGACCCCCTATGTGTAATATGATCATCCGCCTTTGGCAGAAAAACTTATGTCGAAAACATCGGGTGATGTTTGAGAATATCAGGTGATATTCAAACAACAGGTCATGTTTAAAATGTCAGGTGATATTTAGAATATAAGCCCTCAAGTCTAAAGCGACCTCCTTTCTGAAAGATCAGGATGATGTCACCATCATATTTGTTAAAAGGGATGATTTTTGGCAATATAACTCCGTGAGGTAAAAGAATGATGATGCCAGCATCAAGATGATTTTCTTTGTTTATCGGGATGGATGACGTCATCAGCATATTAGCTCTAGGGTGATATTTTGTACCAGGGTGATATTCAGAACATCGGGTGATAATCAGAATATCAGGTGATATTGGGAATATGACCCCCGCAAAATATATAACGTTGTTTGATGGGTAAATGCCTCCATCACTTAGAGTTGACATTCGAACCTCTAGATAAATGATTATTGGGTGATAAAATTGGATCAGGGTGATCTTTCTTAAGATGACTGATATTTGTAAATATGACCCCCCCTGGAATATCAGGTTTCTAAGGACTTTGACTTGTCATAACCCTCGTTCCCTAAGGAATATCAGGGTGATCCAAAAGGCAAACCTGCATGAAATTTTGTACTCTTTCTAGCTATGAGGTTATTGATATGAAAAACCAAATTTGACAAACTGACCTCATCATGAAGACTTACCCCAACTTCCTTATGCAGGATCACCTGCATGACTTACTTTTACCAGACCACCAGAAAATAGAAAACACAAGCCAAGCCAAGCAAAAAGTTGGGTCCCTATTTTGTCAAGTCAAAATGGGGCGTGTTGTGTAACCACACAACACTTTGTTCAATGATCATGGACCATCTTTTGCATTTAGTGTCAAGCATCTACCATTGGCACATGAAGCTACTTGACGGGGGCTACATGTTCTCTCTTTTCATCCTCTCTTTGGGGGAGTTTGGTGCTACATGTTTTCTCCTTCTCATCTTTTGAGGGGCATCATCATTGTACATGGATACTTAATCAAGTCTAGTTGTTGAGACCCATTTCACAATTCATATTTTACATTTCTCCTAATTTGGACTTAAGTGGGGTGTTGGTGTAATTATTTAATTGCACCTTATTAAGTTTACTTAGGTAATTTATTTTTATTACATAGGTAGGATAAGATAAATGTGTACAAGTCATTTCCTTCTCTCATGGGATTTTACTATTTCCTCATCCTCTTGTATTTGGAAACTTGGTTTGCAATCCTGTATTTTTTAGTTTTCTGCCTTTTCCTCATCCTCATTAGATTTAGAAACTATAAGACTATATATTGTATGCATCCTATCATAAATGAATCAATTAGTTGATCTATTTTGCATATTGCATCCTTCAATAAAATAGTATTATTCTTTCATATTGATCTTCTCTTTGTACTTGTTTTTAGATCTCTTGATTTTGGGTGGCAATTTCCATAGTCAAATCTAACAAAAACTAAAAATAAGTATACTAAAATTTATTTTAAAAGTTTAATAAAAATATGGTGTAGTAGAAGAGAGAATCCTTTACAAAAGGATATAATTTTTCTTATGATAAATAGTTTAGACATAAAGTTGTGTCTTATCAAAACTATTACATTTTGAGTAAACTTGACTTATATATATATATATATATATATATATATATATATATATATATATATATATATATATATATATATATATATATATATATATATATATATATATATATATATATATATATATATATATACTTCAAAAATTAATTTTTTTCTCCATGCACTGGATATTCAAGTTAGCTAAATGGAGAGAGAAAAAATCAAAGAAATAAATAAAATTTACTATATTAAAATTTATGTCCCATTGACCTCACTTTTTGAAATTTTTTCAACAATGAAATTATTCTCTTAAATTTATAAAAAACTATATCCATCTAATTTATAAAAAAAATTAAAAAAATAGAAATATAAACTATACTAAGAGTTCCACATTTTATTAGTGTATATCATTATAAAATTTAAAACATACATGTCAATTTTAGGTGCTCTAAGTTGAAAGACTGCATTTGTGTTGGCCATTTTCTTTATAAAACTAGGGCACAATTTGTAACTTTCACTCCATTTTAACATGTCTAATTACAATCTTAATTAATTTTCTTCAATCAATCTATCAAACTCAACTCTCTCAACTCTCTTATATAATTTGATTTATCCCTAAATATATTGTAGGGTGTGTCAGTATGCTTATAATATCTAAATGCATGATTATTAAAATGTTCCCCATATATTTGAAAAGGAAAATAAAGAATATTTTTAAAATATCCTAAGTGTAGTTTAATTAGACAACAATGAAAGAAAAATTTGACCCGAGTAATGAAATTAAGATGGTAAATTGTAAATAAACAAGGACACTCTTTGCAATGAAAAAGATGGATTATTGATACTTAGCTTTATGTGTAGCTTGATGACATTAGATTGCAAATTGTTGCTTGTGTTCCAAAATGATGCTTTGATATCAAATCTAACTTTGTGATGTTTTGACATATAACAAACTAATATTTTCTTTTGATCTAGTGTGAAATTGACATGTGTCAATTGTACAATATAAAATCAATAGATTAGTGTGCCAAATTGACCTCATGTACATGAAATTGACCTACTATGTTCAATTATCTGAAAATTTATCCACCTCACCTTTTGGTATTTCAAACTAAACTAGGAATGTTTACAAACATGTTTGAGGAGTTTTCTAGGTAGGGTGCATTCTCCCTTAATCAAACCCCTAGATAGGTTAATTTAGCAACTTGTGAACAATGATAAAATATAGCAAGCAACCATGCAATATCCTTATTTGTTGCTAAGTATGCAAATGATGTGGTCTAGTGAACTGTCAAATGTACTCTTTGAATGACCATGCAAATGAGGAATAAAAACTCTCCATTATGTTAAAATGAATCAGGGTATGTCCTTTTAAATACATCCTATAATATAATTTGAAATGTTATGCACTTCAAGTCAACACACACCACTAGTTGGAGTGGACAACATGGATCCAACTTGAATTTTGAATTTAAAAAAAGTGGGGATCAATTTCATGTAGTAGAATCAAACCAAGTTCGATTTTGTGTTGCACAGAATCAAACCAAGTTCAATTTCATACCATAGAATCAAACTAGGTTCAATTTTGTGTCTTGAAATCAATGTAGGGGAGTGAATAGGAAAATTGAAGATAAAGACCGATTAAGACAGATTTAAGGAATATTTAAAAGAATATGCCAACTCTTTAAAAGAAACATACTGCTTAGACACTAATTATTACATAAAGACTAATCCAATCAAAATGAATCCAAAACCATGCAATTTTCCCCATTCCAATATTTAACAGCAAACTAATTGAGCATTTTAATAATTCTTTGAGGAAAGAAATCAAAACAAATTGAATTTTGCACCCATTTTGTTTTTTATTTATGAGTAAACGCTTTTTATCGGAACTATGAACTGATAAATTTTTGAAAGGACGTACATAAAACAATGAAACTAATGCAGCTAGAGTTACCACAAACAATATGATACTGCCAAATAATATTTTGCACCCAGTTTGTTATTGGGGGCCTACTAATCATTTTTGATAAAAGGACACTTAGGCCTCCTTTCGCCTGTCCAACCATCATCCTACTCTGCTGAAAGAGCCTTTGCACGCCAAATGATATGATATGCAAATTGGACCCGCCTACATTCTCATTCCAGCTCTTAGTGTTTATATGCCTTTCTATCGCAAATGACAGCTTTTAACAGATACTGCTTAGTTGGCTAGAAAGCCTGGGTACAAGACACGTAGCAGCATGTGCATTAAAATGTAAATGCAATGCACACGATCATGAAAGGCTCTCAGCGTAACCAGCGGGCAAGAATTGAAAAGAATATAGTGTAGTGGACTTCCACTCAAAGCTAAACGCCATAACACAGGTGGATGAAGGGATGATCTTGAAGCCCAATCGAGTTTGACAAAGAAATGTTTCCTTTTTCCAGTATAACCTTTACTCTTGGCGTGTAGCTGCTGCTTGTTATTTATATGAGAATCTTCAAACAGGATAAAGACTTGTTGAATGGGCGTGGGGCGAGAGAGTCTCTGTCACAAAATCAATGGAGCTTTTACTTTATAAAGCGGAGTTGGCTGGGCTAGGCTTGGCGGTGTAAATCCAAAAGTGATGCAAATCATTTTGGGATCTCCGGGGCCCGACAAAGCTGTGAAAAATGACTGTTGCGATGAGAGCATGATTGGCGGTCAGAAATATTGGGCCAAGCGGGCCTCTGCATTCACTTCATAAAAATCTTGAAAAAGATAAAAAGATCTGGAGCTTACAGATGGAGCAATAGGCTTTACTTAATAAGTGTTCTATATGGAGCTTGCCAACTATTTTATGGTTTTGATTAAAGAGCTCCTTTTTCTTTATCAGGGAAAAGATAACTACAATGCTGAGATTCACAAGATCCCTTTAAATGAATCTAGATTAATAGATGGTTGATCAAGCTTGGAACTTTCTTTACGCAACTATATACTTTTTTATTGTGTTGTTCTTAGCCCAAAATAAGCTGACAAGTAATTTGGATTGTATTGAGAGGAATATTTCTTCTTCTGGGCAAGGAACTCATATAAATATGGCATTCTGACAAATTTGTAGTGGCTCAACTTAAGAAATCAGAGGAGTTTGGAATATGGTATCCTGACAAATGGGATATAGTGGCTGAACTTAAACAAGTGAGGGATTTGCAGATGTGAAAAGCATGACAAGTAAACATAGAACTACTTTGGAAAACTCTCTAAGGATGGATCCATGATTCCTCATCATTACATATGGGCCATTATTTTCTTTAAATTTCTTTTTCTATCTATGTAACATGTAGATCGTATAAGATTAGACAATTCATCTTACTGGATTGTATATTTAGAATTATCATATTGAAAATTATTTTCTACAGAAAACACATCCATGCATTCTGTGGATTGTGTAATACTAAAAAGTTCATCCTAAGAACTTTATATTTGAAAGGTCAAATAACTTGTTAGGAGAAATTATCTGGAGTTATAAGTACAAGTAAAACATCCCTTTCTAATGATAGAATTTTGGAATGGCCAACATTTTTTTCTTCTCATATTTCAATCTATCAAAATCATCTAAAAGTTTGTGATTCTTAGAAAATAACAAGTCTAGTTCTTAGAAAATAATATATCGTCGAGGATGTTTTGTCATGTTTTGTAAATGGAAAGATAAAAGAAACGATCACTACAAAAATGTTTGTATACAAGACTCTAATTTTGTTGGGATTATCCATCCACTTTTGTATTCTTGGAACTTATCAAGATGATTTTTTTTATTATATGAAGCATTGATAAGACTTCTTCCATTAAATGTGAAGGGATACAAATGTATTCACCACAAAAATGTTTGTACACAAGACTAATATTTTGAGGCTTATCCATCCATGTTTATATTTCTAAAATTCATCAAGATGGAATTCTTACATAAAACATTGGTAAGACATCTTCCTATTAAATGTGTGAGAAATATCAATATATTTTAAGATAAACTCATAAATAAATTAATGCAATAAGTGAGAAACTAAGATATAAGAGGCCATCTTTGACTTAATTTTTATTTTTCTTATGTTACTAGCTATACATGACACATAACTTTATAGATCTGATATAAAATAGTGGAATTCAAGACCTTCTAAATGTTTTCTATGCTCTATAAATAAATAAATTGGTTTTTTTTTTTTTTGAATTTCTCCTTTTCCACATAATCATAGACAATTTAATAATTTATACATTTGATACTAACATTTATCACCTATAGTTTAATATAAGAAATTGGATGAGAAGGTCATTAAAACCTTTTCTATGTTTGACTAATTAATTTGTTTAAACATTTATCACCTATAGTTTAATGTAAGAAATTGGATGAGAAGGTCATTAAAACCTTTTCTATGTTTGACTAATTAATTTGTTTAGGTTTAAATATTTTGAATCTCACTATTGATTTTGCCATAAAGAATATTAAGTTTAATAATAGATTTAGTAGAGGAACTTAGAATGTCAAAACTTAAATAAAAATTTTAAGTTATGGTTTAATTCATCTCCTTTAAAATCTATCTTTGATATTTTGAAAAATATTAATATAGAATCAAATTGAAGATATCTAGAGTCACATCTCACACCTCTTTATACTTTGTATTATATTAATATTTAGTAGCATCAAATTTATTTATTTATTGATGGAGTTTCTTTTAAAACATGATCTCTATTTTTTAATTAGGTGAATACAAAATTTGAATGGGCTAAATAACACCTTTAAGTGGTAATAAATTACTACGCATTTTTATTTTAAAAAAATCAAATTAATTTAGTGAAAGTTGGATATTTCAATTAGACTATTGATAGAATTTAGGAATGGACAACATTTTTTTCTTCTCATATTTCAATCTATCAAAATCATCTAAAAGTTTGTGATTCTTAGAAAATAACAAGTCTAGTTCTTAGAAAATAATAAGTCATCCAGGATGTTTTGTCATGTTTTGTAAATGGAAAGATAAAAACTACAAAAATGTTTGTATACAAGACTCTAATTTTGTTGGGATTATCCATCCACTTTTGTATTCTTGGAACTTATCAAGGTGATTTTTTTTTATATGAAACATTGACAAGACATCTTCTATTAAATGTGTAAGGGATACAAATGTATTCACCACAAAAATGTTTGTACACAAAACTAATATTTTGGGGCTTATCTGTCCATGTTTGTATTTCTAAAATTCATCAAGGTGGAATTCTTACATAAAACATTGGTAAGACATCTTCTTATTAAATGTGTGAGAAATACCAATATATTTTAAGATAAAATCATAAATAAATTAATGCAATAAGTGAGAAACTAAGATATAAGAAGTCATCTTTGACAATTTAAATTTTTTTTATGTAACTAGTTACACATGACACATAACTTTATAGATATGATATAAAAGTTCAGTGGAATTCAAGGTCTTCTAAATGTTTTTGTGCTCTCTAAATAAATAAATTGGTTTGAATTTCTCCTTTTCCACATAATCATATACAATTTAATAATTTATACATTTGATACAAACATTTATCACCTATAGTTTAATATAAGAAATTGGATGAGAAGGTCATTAAAACTTTTTCTATGTTTGACTAATTAATTTGTTTAGGTTCAAATATTTTGAATCTCACTATTGATTTTGTCATAAAGAATTTTAAGTTTAATAATGGATTTAGTAGAGGAACTTAGAATGTCAAAACTTAAATAAAAAATTTTAAGTATGGTTTAATTTGTCTCCTTTAAAATTTATCTTTGATATTTTGAAAAATATTAATATAGAATCAAATTTAAGATATCTAGAGTCACATCTCACATCCCTTTATATTTTGTAATATATTAATATTTAGTAGCATCAAATTTATTTATTTATTGATGGAGTTTCTTTTAGAACATGATCTCTATTTTTTAATTGGGTGAATACAAAATTTCCATGGGATAAATAACACCTTTAAGTGGTAATAATTACTATTTGTTTTTATTTTGAAAAAATCAAATTAATTTGGTGAAAGTTAGATATTTCAATGAGACTACTGATAGAATTTGGGAATGGACAACATTTTTTTCTTCTCATATCTCAATCTATCAAAATCATCTAAAAGTTTGTGATTTTTAGAAAATAACAAGTCTAGTTCTTAGGATGATTTGTCATGTTTTGTAAATGGAAAGATAAAAGAACTAATCACTACAAAAATGTTTGTATACAAGACTAATTTTTTTGGGATTATCTATCTAATTTTGTATTCTTAGAACTTATCAAGATGATGTTTTTATATGATGCATTGATAAGACATCTTCCTATTAAATGTGTGAAGGATACAAATGTATTCACCACAAAAATGTTTGTACACACAAACATTTTGGGGCTAATTCATCAAGATGGCATTCTTACATAAAGCATTGATAAGGCATCTTCCAATTAAATGTGTGAGAAATACCAATATATTTTAAGAAAAAAATTATAAATAAATTAATGCAATATGTGAGAAACTAAGATATAGGAGGTCATCTTTGACTTATTTTTTACTTTTCTTATGTAACTAGTTGTGCATCACACATAAATTTATAGATATGATATAAAATAGTGAATTCAAGGCCTTCTAAATATGTGCTATATAAATAAATAAATTGGTTTTTTTTATTGCTCCCTTTCCACATAATCATAGACAAATTAATAATTTATATATTTGATACAAACATCTATCACCTATAATTCAATATAAGAAATTGGACAGACACTCAGTAAAACTTCTATGTTCAAGACTAATTAATTTGTTTAGGTTAAAATATTTTGAATCTCACTATTGATTTTGTCATAAGGATTTTTAAATTTAATAATAGATTTAGTAGAGGAAACATTAAAATTTTAAATTATGGCTTAATTCATCTCCTTTAAAATTTATCTTTGATATTTTAGAAAATATTAATATAGAATCAAATTGAAGATATCTAGGGTCACATTTCTTTATACTTTGTAATATATTAATATTTAGTAGCATCAAATTTATTTATTTATTGATGGAGTTTGTTTTAGAAGAGGATTGGGTGAATACAAAATTTTCATGGGCTAAATAACAACTTTAAGTGGTTATAAACTACTATTTATTTTTATTTTGAAGAAATTAAATTAATTTGGTGAAAGTTGGATATTTCAATGAGACTACTATTTTTTTAAAAAAATTAAAAGTGTCATTTTAGCCAACCTAACTATGAGAAAGAACTAATATTTTTTCTTCAAACGTTTTATATAAATAAAGAGCACATGAATAAATGTGACACATATTTTATGATTTTTTTGAAAATAAATAATTATTTATAATTTTTTTACTATGAATTTTTAAAAATATTAAAAATAATTTTCTAGCCAACTTAGTAAAAAAATTGAAAAAAAAAAAAAGAACTTGTAGCCAATGAAGCCTAGAGTGTGGTTCGGATTTGAAAAATGATACATGATGAATGTTATGGATGTTTCTCCATATGTATGTAAAAGTGAACATAAAAAAACAAGTTAAACTATTCTTACTAACCTATCCCATTCACAATTAAATGCAACCTCTGATTGGAACAAAAATGAATGCATAACACAAATGAAGTTAAATGGCTAACAAAAAATGCAAACCTTGCTTTGTGGATGTCCTCCTTGATATTTGATGTGTGATTGCTCCTTAAACCAACAACATAACATTGCATTGTACATGGAGACTTGGAAATGGTTTGCATGAGGTTGAATTTATAGATTTTTGGATGGGTTGATGGAGGGTTGAGATTGATTCAAAGGATCAATGGTTGAGATTGGTTGAGAGGATTGGGTTGATGAGGAGCCTCCAAGTGGCATAATTTGGTTGGTGCACAAGTGGAGTCCTTGGATTGAGGAGAGATCAATGGTGGAGGTTCTCCTTGGAAGAAGTAGATGGTGAGGATCAAAAGGGTACCAAGGGTACCTTTTGGAGGGATGTGCAAAGGACTTGCCCATGCCTCATGTAAGAAGGGCATGCCTTTTGTACAAAGACCCATGTTTTTGTACACATTTGGGAGATGTGAGATATTTGAATGAGATAATGAAGGTTTAGGAATGTGTAAGTGTGTGATTAGTTGGCTAATTGGTTTTAGTCAACTTAATAAAAATTGGACAAAATAGGAAATTCAATAAATAGGATTATTTATTTAATTTTTGGGATGAGGATGAGGAAGTTAGATAAATAAATATTTGGATTTATTTATCTAAGGATATGAACTATGGAAAATGATTGAATTTATTTAATTAATGCTAGGAAGAGGGTTGGGTGAATAGTGATTTTATTAATTGAATTATAAACTATTATTTAATTAATGTTGGGATAAAAATTAGATAATTAATCAAATAAATAGGGATTTATTCCATTAATTATAGAAAAAATAGTTGAGTGACATCCTAATTATGGCTAGAATAGTTATGAGATGATTTTATGTGTATACATTTTGCCCCTCTTTGAGATGGTGTTATGACAGTAGCATCATTTCAAAGAAAGATAAAACATAGTGCTTGGTTGGACAAGAAGATTTTGATTTGGAAGAATATGATTGAATTAGGGGTGATGCACCCCAACCACTTGAAGTGAAAGTGATGAGAAGGAATGTTAGTGTAGTTTTTTTATTTTCCTCAGGGATATTTATTTTTCCTACACATTATTAAGCTTGCTTAGGTTTATTAGAGGTGTTTAATATGAGGACACATGGTGAAATACATCAGCTACATGTGTCACTCTCTCCCATACATAGGTGGTTGAGTTACACACCTTCTTTTGGCTTATTGTGCCACCTCTCATAACCACTATTATGTCTTTACCTGAGTAGGTTATGGGGTAGTTGGGTTTCACACGCTCTTTTGGCTTTATGTGCCACCTTCTTTTTGTCTTCACTTGAGGAGGTTATGCCACATGTTTTGGATTTTACCAAGTAGGTAAAATTTCCACCTATTTTGGATAGTTGGAGTTATTACACCTCTTGGATGTACTTTACCATTATTTTCTATATATACAACACTCTCCTCTCACCTTAACTAGTTTGAATACTAGTTCGGTAACTAGTCAGTGAGAGTAATGTGAGATTTGCCTAAACTCTCTTGCAATTTGTCTCTTTGATTCTCTCTTTCAGGATTCTCTCTCCATTCCACTATTTTGATCTTCGATCATTTTTTGACTGGAGTGTATGTGATCTACAACTGACATCAGATCTTGGCTCGATTCTTGCTTCTCACAGAATCTAACATGGTATCCTGGAGCATGTTTGTTTGGTTTAGTTCATTTATTGTGATCCTAATATTTGAGAGATTTGAGACTATTAGATTGCTAATATTTTCTCAAAAATCTAGTATGCTCTTCTCTTGCATCCTCGGATGATCTGGAGAATTAAAACAGTTTAGAAGAAAAATAAGCATCTATAATATTTTGGTTTGTATATTTGTGTTGTTGTGAAATCTAAGTGATTGTAGCATTTTTGGTAATCCTAGAGGCATTTTAAGCATTTCCATAGTGTCCAGAAGTCTTGAAAAAGTTAAGATTGGCTTTTGTTTCATCAAAATCAGAGATTGGAGGACCCAATTGCACCAGAGGCTTTTTGAGGGGCTCCTAGAGGTAGATGATAAATTGGAGCATTTTCGGCCCAAACGGACCTCACCATCGCACTCATAAGACCCAAAAACCTTAAGATCCACTATCAATTGTCGAAATCAGAGTGTAATTTTTTGAGCCAATTTTTTTCACCACCGAGTCGTATGACGCCCATACTGTATAGCTCTACAGATTTTTTTGAATGTCTTAAATTTGATGGTCAAACGGTCATCACTAAAAACTATGTTAAATTTGACTTTCAAACGACCATCACAATGCAATATCTTAAATTTAATGATCAAATTCAAATGTCATAGGTCACTGTATTAAATCTAATGGTCAAATGATAGTCAACAGGCTGACTCCTCTCCATTTACTTTTTTGATCTAGCAGTCCAACTTCAAACAACTTTAACTTAAGCATACAAACTCCTTTTTTATGCATTTTTTTTATTTGGAGTAGAATTTCATGCGAGCTACATTGTGGTGAAGTTGGTTTTCTGATTTGATTCCCTAGAGTTTCAAAAATTGAAGATTCTCTTAGAATTTGTTGCATAGTTCTTATTTTGAGACCATTCACAAGCCATAACTTGTGCTTGAACAAACTCCATTTTTGGTGCCATTTTTTCCAGGGTTCATATTTTTCTGTGTAGTCCACATCAATGCTCTCAATTTGATCTCATATTGTACTTGAGTTGTAGTTTTATTGTATTGGCTATTTTGGGCCTTGTAAGAGCTTGAAAATCTAGTATTTGCATTGAAAATCACACTAATTATAAAGTGCCAACATTGTAATTTTCTAGGGGATCATTTCAGAAACTAGTAAAAGGGGGGGTGTCTCGTGTGTCTCTTTTTCACACTTATGTTTTCTGCATTTCAGCTTACTTTTTCTACACAAATGGATTCCTCAATAGTTCCTATTTTAACACCATATAACTATTTTGAATGGAAATCAAAGATGATAATCTATCTCAAAAGGCATGGATATCACAAGGTTACTATGGGACTTGAAACAAAACTCAAACATGATGTAGAAAAGATAAAATGGTTTAACAAATATGATGAAGCTTTTGGTACTCTGTGTATGTCAATTTCTCCTGACTTACTTTTTCATATTGAATCTGCTAAAACACCCAATGATGTGTGGACCACATTGGAAAACCTCTTTGGTAAGCAGGGTGAACTAAGAGGTCATCAATTAGAGAACAAACTCATAGGATTGAGTCCTAACAATTTTGACACCATACAAGACTTCTTCACAAAGTTGAAAGCCATCAGATTGCAGTTGAAATAGCTTGGAATAGAAAAAGAAGACAAACAACTGATCTTAAGCATTCTTTCTAAGCTTCCAAACTATTCTGTGTTTGTCTCTACCTTTTATGCCACAAAATGTTCCCTAGGTTTGAACTATAAAATGCCTTCTCTAGATGAGTTTTTTGTAGAACTCACTAAGGAGAAAGATAAAATGGTTCACATGGGTACAATTAAACCCTCTAAGTCACATGCCTTGGCTGCAAATCAAGGCACAAAAGAACAGAAAGGGTCTACCAAACAGGATAAGAAACAAAAGCACCAAGGCGAGAAGAAGAAAGATCATAAACCCATTTTTTCAAATGCAACTAATCAGACCTCTTCATCAAAAGGTGAACAACCTAAGAAGGAGAAGGTCAAGTGTTCTTACTATAAGAGGCATGGACATGATGAGCACAAATTTTTAAAGAAGCAGATTGATTTCCCGTCAAATCTTCTCAAGAAGAACAACATCAAGGTGCCTAATTTTGTCAAGAAAAGTTCATCAGAAGGGTCTTCTAAGGCCATGGAATAGAGTAAGGGGAAAGGAAAGGGCAAGGCCCTAGTTGCCATTGCTTCACAAACAAATACCTAGATAATTGACTCGGGTGCTTCGCACCACATGGCTTCCTCACAGGATGGTTTTGCTTCCTTAGAGCCATGTTCTATGCCTACCATTCTAATGGGTGATGACACTCCTATTGAAGTACATGGGAGAGGGTCTATTGACGTAGGTGAAGGAACATTTCAAGATGTTCTCTATGTTCCATCGTTGTCAACTAACCTCATGTATGTCTATCATATCACTCACACAGGCTCTAGAAAGTGGGTTGAGTGCACTCTAAACAAAGTGGTAATCAGTGACTTACATGATGGGTCTACCATTGCCATGGGAAAAGTAGATCATCATTCTAGACTATATCGATTTTCTCACTTTTTTCTTGACTCTCCTTCGATAGTACTACTCACTCACTTAGATGAGGTGAGTCATTTATGACATCATCAGTTTGGCCACTTGAACTACCGCTACTTACAACAACTCAATCAATAGGACATGGTCTTAGGGTTGCCTTCTATTCAACTTTCTGATGGAGTTTTCTAGGGATGCATTCTTGGTAAGCATCCTGAGGAAAAATATGACAAAGTAAAAGCATGGAGGGCCACACTGCTTCTAGAGTTAGTGCACAGTGATTTGGTAGGACCATTTCCACATCCTTCTTTCAACAGGGCTAGATATGTTCTGACATTTATTGATGATCTTTTCCAATACACTTGGGTTTATTTTCTCAAGCAGAAGTTTGAGGTCTTTGTGTCTTTTTAGGACTTGAAAATTTTTGCAGAGAAACAATCCAAGAAGGCCATCAAGATTCTCCATACAGATAATGGGGGGAATATTTCAACCATAGATTTGAGTAGTTTTGTGCCTTAGAGGGTATTGATCTTTAACACACAATTCCCTACAGTCCACAATAGAATGATGTTGCAAAATGCAAGAATAGATCTTTGAAAGAGATGGATAATTGTGTGATTCACTCTAGCTCAATGGCAACTCAGTACTAGGAAAAGGCCATTAACTATGTGTGTTATATCCATAATCAGGTTCCTCACAAAGCTGTGAAGGGGGCAACTCCTTTCCAAGCTTGGACCGATCAGAAACCCACAGTTAAGTACTTTCGAGTGTTTGGTTCTCCTAAATGGGCCCACATTCTAGCAAAGAAATGTAAGGCTATGGATCCACAAATCAAACCTTGCATATTTGTTGGGTACCCAAACAATGTCAAGGGATACAACTTCTCCATCCCACTACACATGAGTTGCTCATCGAGAGGAGTGTTCATTTTAAGGAGGACTCTTCAAGTTCTTCTCCTACCACTTCTCCATCCACCATCACATTGGAGACATTACAACATGATGAAAGTTCTTCAGAGGATCTTAATGCTCCTGATCCTAATGAGGAGTCTTCTTCCTCCACTTTAGATGGTGATAGTGATGATGAGGATCCACCCTCTCCTCCTAGTCATTATTCAAAGGTTGATGTTTCTACTCCAGATTATCCTACCATAGGGCCTCTTTGGGCTCATTAGACTTTGCAGTCATAAAGTGATTGGGTTAGTGATCCTTCTGATTCTTGAAGAACAAGGTCACAATTTCAGTAGGCTCCACATCTCTTCGTTGCTTCAACTTCTAATCCACAGAATTTTTGGGAATCTTTTGGTGTCCCCGAGTGGGATACAACAATGAAGGAAGAGTTTAGCTCCTTGGAAAGGAATCATACATGGGATTTAGTCCCTCTTCCTAAGGGAAGAAAACTTGTTCAATCCAAGTGTATTTAGTCTACTTCAGGGGGGGCTTCTTAGTCCTTCACTTTCACTCTCTCTACTCTGGGGGTGTTTTCTCTCTCTATTTAGGGGGGGCTATTCCTTTGTTGGGGGGATTCTTCTCTTTTGGAGGGGGGAATTCTTTATACATGGGTACCTCACTAGGCTTAATTTGCCAAGACCCATATCTTTTCACCCACCTAAGCTACACTTAAGGGGGGTGTCAGTGTAGGTTTTTTATTTTCCTTAGGAATATTTCTTTTTCCTACACATTATTAATCTTGCTTAGGTTTATTAGACTTGGTTAATATGAGGACACATGGTGAAATATATCAGCTACATGTGTCACTCTCTCCCACACATGGGTAGTTGAGTTACACACCTTCTTTTGGCTTATTGTGCTACCTTGCATAACCATTATTCTGTCTTTACCTGAGTAGGTTATGGGGTAGTTGGGTTTCACACCCGCTTTTGGATTTATGTGCGACCTCCTTTCTGTCTTCACTTGAGGAGTTATGCCACATGTTTTGGCTTTTACCAAGTAGGTAAAACTTCTGCCTATTTTGAGTAGCTGGAGTTATTACACCTCTTGGATGCATTTGCCCATTATTTTCTATATATACAACACTCTCCTCTCACCTTAACTAGTTCAAATACCAGTTTGGTAACTAGTCAGTGAGAGCAATGTGAGCTTTGCGTAAACTCTCTTGTAGTTTGTCTCTTTGATTCCCTCTTTCAGAATTCTCTCTCCATTCTGCTATTTTGATCTTCGATCATAAATTGTCGACTGGAGTGTATGTGATCTACGACCAACATCAAATCCTATCTTGGTTCTCACTTCTCACAAAATCTAACAAGGAATGATGATAGGGATGATGATGCCCCCTCAAAAGTGTAGGTGGGTTCAAAGAATATGGGTGTGCTCTTGAAATGGATGAAGATAACATGATTAGAAAGATGTGAGTGGAATATAGATAAAATAGATAGAAATGATGAAAATATCAGGGGATGGATTGATTAAGATGGTAGATTGATGAAGAAGGAGGATGTGGGGATGTAAATGGATGGGGTGGAATGATTCTTCATGTTGCAGTATGGTGCAGTTCAAGGTCCAAGGGTCTTAAAATAGACTACTGAACCAGGCAGCAATATAAAACAACACACAACAATACAAAAATCTCTTTATTCACTTGCAACTGGAGTTCAATGACATTACAATCTTACATACATCATACATGCCTTGGCCTAGGCCTTACAATCATTTAGACAGTGATTTAGATCGACCATTCCAGCCTATCCATGAAAACCCTCTTCATAAAACTAAAACTATCCTGATTCTGATCTTACAGAAGAAGCTGCTACCAAGGCATGAAATCTCACTTTAAATGTAGAATGAGTTGGCCACCCTATGTCTCGATGGGATGGGACACATGTCATCCTCCTACTGGCTCTCATGATTTGCGGCTCAGGATATTATAACCATATTTGGTATTTTTTGGCATGTTCTGGTGGTTAAGAGGAAATTCGAGGGTAATCGACATATTTTTAGAAGAAACTAAGCTTAAGGGATATGCGGGGAAAGCCGAGCCTATGAGATTTTGTGGGGAAATTTGGGCATATGGGATATTGTGGGGAATTAGGTTTTAGAAGGATAGTGTGGGATTTTGAGGGGTATTGAGATGATGCAGGGGAAACTGGGTCATTGGGATAAGTTTGATGCCTATCGAAAGCTCTGTAGGTTGAAAAGCATGCCCATGCTCTACAAAATGTCTTCAATGGAGATTTTAGGTCCTCAAGGACATATCAAAAGTCTGATGAGATCTAGAATGGACAAAAAGTCTTGCAAGTCCAAATGCATATTGAAGTTTCGCAACCACGAATGAAAGCTTCCGACGGAAGAATGAGGTCCAACAGGACTTAGCGGGGGTTTTGAGAGCATCTAGTAGGGGTTAAAAGTCTATCTAATCTAGTTGTAGGCCAAAGTTCCACCAAAGCATAACTCACTCTAGTTTGATCAAAAATTTTCCAAACTTGAACTGTGAGTACCCATTTGGCTCCTTAACAAGATGAACCCCTCAAATTGCCATGAATTCTTAGGAATTTATCTAGAATCTAGATCACCAACTCCTACAGGCAAAACAAAAAGAAAACAAATAAGAAAGAAAGAAAGGAAATATTTTTGGTTGATGAGGATTGCTCAAGGACCCAGATGCTCTTGCATCAGACACACCAGGTAACTAAAATGTTCCATGAGTCAGAAACTCATGAATATTTTGGCAAGTCTAGAACCAAAATTCCATACTTTACTAGCTCTACAGCACTCATCCATGAGGCTTCATCTACAGCTATGTTCTTCCATCAGACCAAATATTCCATGTAGTCCTTTCCTTTGGTCTTCTTATCCACTCAGGAGTTAATCACTCTGTCTACTTCTTCCATCTTCCTTTTAGGTAATTGATCTAACCATCCTTGTGCATCATACAAACTAGATTGTGTACCCACTTGTAAACTTGTCTCTTCTTCATGGAACTTGTATAGATCAACAAAATTAAAAATGGGAGATATGTTTATCACTACTGGCAGCTCAACCTCATAGTCATTGTGTTAGCACCTATAATTTTGGCAAATTTTCAATGCTTGGTAGCATTTCATTTGATGGTTTCAATTGAGTTTCAGGCCCCATGGCACTTAGCATGCTCCTAACTTCCGGGATTAAAATTTCTCAATCTGTGAGTCGTCAAGAGAAATCCTTTGGTGCAAAGTCTTTGTGAATTATCAAAATCATGTGTGCCAATTTGTATTATCCCAGGATGTGTTTTAATAGGTTTTTTAATCTGTCGCCACTTCATGCCGGGTCTAGAGGGTCCCATAAAAGTTCAAATTTCCCAATTCTGTTGACAACCCAATGGTTGATTTGCCTTCAAATGTTCGCAGCTCCGTTTTTGTGGTGATCCAAGCTATCTTAGGGGGGGCTAGTTTACAAAGGAGGTCCCAAAAATCTTTTGGCGATGCAAATTTTGAGGAAATGGGTATGTTTTAAATAATTGATTATGACTCTACACAAATTTTCACAGCCTTTGGATGTCCCATGTGCCCGAAGTGAAGATGCATTGTTTTCTTGGAAGGAGAAATTGATTATTTGCCAATTTTCTTAAGTTGGAAAATGCATTTTTTAAAATTTATCGGCAATATAATGTTTTGAATGAATAAACATTACAAAATAAACATTATGTTATAATGTTTATACTTTGCAAATAGAAAAATGAAATCAAAAATGGGTTGACAGTGCACAACCCATTCTGCCTTCCTTTCTAAAGCATGCGCTGGTGCGATGGGCCTCTCTTTGGGCAAATTTTTGGTCCAGATCATTAAGGGACATGTAGATTTGGTGTATCATCATCTTTGGAGGTGTTTCTAGAGCCTTATTGGTCAGATTTGAGGAGAGATTTTTTCATAATGAAGATCATTCACGGTTTTGGCTTTATGGCAAAATTTTGGGGGTTTCTTTTGGCTCAAAATTACTAATGCATGGTCTAAATTCATCTATTGATCATTCCTAATGCTAGAGAAATGATTTTAATCATGTTTGGGATGAATTTTGAATGCTAAAATTGCAAAAAATGCCCCTACATCAAGAAAAATGACCCAACAGTGAGAAAATGAATTGAGAAACTAAAATATAATGTTTTTGGTGGCAAATATTACAACATAGACATTATCATTATAATTTTTATGCTCTATAAATGAAAACAAAGGCAATAGAGGGCTAAGTACCTAGCACACATCCCATTTCACCTCTCTTGCCCAAGCTTGCGCTGCTGCACTAGGGCCTTTTCTGGGTCAAATTTTGGTCAAGTCTTGTACCAAAATAACAATAAATTGCAAGGAAAGAAGTTGTAGAGTTTCTCTAGTTGAGGAATCCAAGACAATGACATACATAGGCATACAACCTAGACTCAAATTAGTCATGCTAAAATGATGAATTGGACAATTTAGAGTCTCGATGGCAAAATCAAACAAATCAAAAGAAACAAAATTTCATTATTTTCAAGGAGGAAAACAAATTGTTAAACATACCAGATCAATTGTGAAAAACGTATTACCAATGTTGTTCAGGAGCCAATCAAGATCAGCAATGCAAATTTCCAAGTTGTAAATATTAAATAAATGCAATTAAAAATTTGTACTAGGAAGTTTTGGCCAACATAATTTGTTTTTCTTTATATATGGCTTCCGAAAGTTGTAGTAAGAGGATTCTGGGCTTTGGATACAAGGTATTCACACTTTGGCGAGTAATTTCTTTTGCAAACTAGGTTCATTTGTTTGGGTGCAGAGATATTTTCTTTTTTGTAAATGAATAAAGTTCTGATTGACATTGTTTGAATCCAGATTGCAATAAATGAGTAACACTCCATGTGTGTATTTTCTACAATTATGTCCTTGAATGTAATTGTCTCTCTTGTGAATGAAGAAATCAAGGGTTTTGGAATTCATCTATGCACATTTGTTGTATTGAATATCTAATTTATTGCTTCTATTCAAGGAATGGATTAAACATGCTTTAAGTAAGATATAGGGAGTGATGCATTATATTAGGGATTGTTGAAGAAGAGTTGTAGGAAATACTCTTTCTTAGGTGTGTCATTACAAGACAATGACACAAGTACACCCTCTGAATTTGAAGTTTTGATGTCAAAAAGGAAACATTTACATTGATGGGTCTAACTCTATTGCCCTTACAAAGCACCAATCTGAGGATTTGCTTGCCCAAAAGGTCCAAGAAAACAATGAATTTAATGAAAAATCATTTGGATCATTTTTGTGTTTTGTTTTAGTTTAGGTGTTGCATGTTCTCAAGCTAAACAGTGAAGATAATCCAAGAACATTGCCAGTCTGGGATTAATCTTACAAATCTTGGTGCATATTTGTGAGAACATATATGCCTGGTTGTAATGAAAGATACATTTGATGCTAATATAGTAAGGGACACCCCCTAGGTTTGGCATAGCCTAAAGTGTGGGGGAGATAAGTGTAGATAGTTTCCCACCTTGCCAAACAATCTCCCACTCTATTGGTCAGATCTCCATTGAACTTGATCATAAGAAGTGGTAAACCTTTATATTTTGATGTGTGTAGATTTGGGAACCAACACATTGGATGAGAATTTCCTCAACACCAAGTTGCATGGGCCTATTTTCTTAAATTTAAACTTATTGTATGTTCCCTGTTGAATCCTTTCTTTCCTCAAATGTGCTAAAACTAAGTCACCTATCTAGAACTTGTGTTCCCTCATATGCATATTAGCATGTTCTTTGTATTTGCTGGCACTTTTCTCCAACTTTTTCTTCACCTCCTTGTGAACCTCATGAATGTATTGTTGGGAATTAAGGTGTCTCAACCTTTGCAAGTTTCTAGCATTTATTATTTAATTGTCTTTAATTTTTGCCTAATTTGGATGTAAATCCTATTTCGTCACTTTGTGGGAGTTGGCACGGTGATGTGTCATCCTACATGGAAGGTGACCACATATATTTTTGTCCTCATATGAGGAGATAGGCATCCCACCTTGTGGTAGAAGAGTTTTTCCATGTGTCAGCATCTTTTTGGTGTTGTAAGAGGTTTATGACGTATAAGAGTTATGACAGATTCCTATGACAGAATCTATGACATGTAAGGGCTAGAAATGGAATATTCTATGATAGGTGAAGACATGTGTCACAAGGCAAGGCATCTTTGGGCACCCCAAGGAGGGTGATGATGTGTTGTAAGAGGAATATGCTATTTTTAGTCAATTATGACAGATTCTCTTACAGTTGTAAGTATTGTCAGTTATGACAGATTCTATGACAGTTGTAAGATGTGTAGGAGCATCTATCATTGCCCAACTTGGGAATAGGTGCCCATATTGGGATGGGGTGATGTGACAAGTGTCATGACCATGTTGCAGTGTTAGACAAGTGTCTCTAGGCATGGGTTTTAGGCCATGAGGCCAAGTTGGATGCCCATCTCAAGGAAAGTTTATTTTTGCCTTGTAAACTTCTATTTAAGCAGGTGCTTGGAGTGGAGATATGTTATGTGATTGATAGGTATTGTTATGCTGCTAGATTATCTCCAAATATGAGTGTTGAAGACTCCTATAAAGACTTGCATTGCAAGTGTGTTGTAAACTTCATTGTTTAGATAATACATTGTGTAGGTTTTGGAGTGTGGGGTTTTTCACCTATAAGGGTTTTCCCCACGCATATCTTGTCTCTTTGTTTCTTTTGTCTACATTCTATGTGTGTATTGCTAGAATATCTCAGTTGTTCTCTTAATAACATTGTAACTATAAAGGTTAATTTGAATTTGCATACTACCCTCATTAGATTAGCGTAGGAAGCATTTTCTGCACACCTAGCTTCCTTTCAGTTGGTATCAGAGCCTGGCCAGTTTTGGTTCTAGCTGCTAGGTAGGGGTTTTTTGAGCTAATCTTAGGTTGAGTGGGAGTCTGTGTAGAGTATTCTAAAATCTTGTTGCAAGAAGGAGATGGAAGGCACATCTGAAAGAATAGAGGTGGAGAAGTTTAATGGCACAAATGGAAACTTAAGATGGAAGACATGCTTGTTGATCGAGAACTATGGGAAACCATTTCTGGTGTAAAACCAATTGCCATAGCACAAGCTAATTGGGATCTCAAAGATCAGAAGGCTAAGGGTCTTATAAGACTCAGTCTAGCTGACTCTGCTATGTTAAATGTCCATGAGGAGAAGACCATGAAAGATCTTTGGAAGAAGCTATGAGATGTTTATCAGGCCAAATCCCTGGTGAACAAGCTTTTTCTAAGAAAGAAGTTGTATTCTCTGAAGATGGAGGATGGAGGATCTATTGTAGATCACTTGAATGCTTTCAACATGTTAGTTGCATAGTTGACCTCCATTGGTGTGAAGATGGAGGAGGATCATTGTATGACCTTGCTTTGTTCTTTGCCAGACTCATGGGATCATCTTGTTATGGCTATTGGGAGTACCACATCCACTTTCAAAATGGATGAAGTGGTATCTTCACTGTTATCTGAAGAGATGCGGAGAAAGTCCTCTGAAGCAGCCAAAGAGGCTCTTACAGTTCGGGGAAGACCCAAGGAGAAAGGGAAAAATAAGGACAAGAAAGATGAGAAGGGTAGATCCAAATCCTGTGGGAGATCCAAATCTCCTGGAAAGTCCAAGGCTCTTTGTTGGAACTATGGTAAAATTGGGCATTTCTAAAAGGAATGCAAAGAGGAAAAGAAAAAGAAGAAGAAGAATGTCCCAGACTTAGATTCTGACAAGTCACAAGATGATGGTGATGCCTCCATCACAGCCCTAGCCACCCATGCATCTGATAATGTGTGGTTGATTGATTTTGGTGCATCATTCCACATGACCTCACATTGAAGATGGTTCACAAAGTATGAAGAGTTCGATGGTGGAAGAGTGTACCTGGGTGACGATTCTCATCTGAAGATTGTTGGTCGTGGAAGAGTCTCAATCCAATTCCCTAATAGACAAGTGAAGGGGATCACTGGGGTCATGGACATCACACAATTGTCATGGAACCTACTTTCTGTAAGTAAATTGAATGATGCAGGTGTGCAGGTTGTCTTCTCGAAGGATGGATGCAAGATGACTAGAGGATCTATGGTGCTTACGAAGGGTACTCTATTTTAGTTAGAGGCATGCACTTCACAGTGCAATAGTTCTTCTGACTCAAAGAAAAGAGTTGTAGTCACTTCATCCCCACCATTAGAACCGGCAGTGAAAAAGTCTATTGTATCAAATTATGATGGTAGTGCATTTTGGGTACCCAAGGGTGCTCATGCTTTGGAAGTTAAGCTTCCTACTGAAATGACAGTGTTATGGCATAAGAGCTTCGACCACATTGGTGAGAAGGGTCTTAGAACCCTGAAAAATAAAAACCTCATTGAGGGGTTAAATGATTGTAATCTCGAGTTTGACTTTTGTGAACATTGTATATATGGAAAGAAAAACCATGTTCATTTTTACTCTAGTTCTCACAAGTCTTCTAGTGTGTTGGATCTTATTCATTCTAATGTGTTTGGTCCAGTTAGTGTTCCTTCAATTTCCAAATCTGTATATTTTATATCTTTCATAGATGATTACAGTAGAAGGACATGGATTTATTTTCTCAGAAGCAAATCTAAAGTCTTTAGTCGGTTCAAAGAGTTAAAGCTTTTGTTGAGAATTGGACTAGTAAAAAGATTAAGTGTTTAAGGGCAGACAATGGTGGTGAGTTTTGTTCGGAAGAGTTTGATAAGTTCTATAAAGAACATGGGATTGAAAGACATAACAACTCCATACACCCTGCAACAAAATGGAGTTGTATAGAGGATGAACATGACACTGATGGAGAAGGCTAGGAGTATGCTTATTGGAGCAAGCCTTGAACAAAAGTTTTGGGCTGAAGCTATAGCCACTGCTTGCTACCTGGTAAACATGTCTCCTACATTAGCCCTTGTTGTTAAGACACCTATGGAGGTGTGGTCTGGTAAGAATACTTTAGTTAAACATCTTCATGTTTTTTGTTGTGAGGCATATGCACGTGCCTAGGGAGAAAAGGTCAAAATTGGAGAACAAGGCTATTAAGTGTATTTTTATTGGCTATGGTGTCGGTGTGAAAGGATACAAGCTTTGGGATCCTATGGCTGTGTTGGTTTTTTCCCAGATTGGATGCTTATTCCCAGATTTCCCTACAAGGTAGCCATCCATGATCAACAGGATCTCTGGGCCAGGGGCCAACAGTATAGGAGATAGACTCTATATTTTATCTCCTCTTCTTCTTTAGGCTCTGCAAAACCTAGGGGGGTATTCCCTACTCAACATCCATGGGGATATGCATACAAAGGCTGGGATGCTGACAGAAAGCAGATAAGTCCTCCTGTAAGTAGACCAAAACTGCAAGATAAGAGCAAAGGGGCTGGCTTTGGGCCTATTTTTAGTTGTAGACAAAGGACTTGGATCCTAAAACTAATTCTAATGTCCTAAAGGTTGTTTTAGAGTTTGATTTTGATTTTATGTTTGGATGCAAAGCTGGACATGGTTATAATACAAACACAAAGCAAGATTGGTGCCTATCTAGGGCCTGGAGTCAGTAGACACACACCTGTGAATGATCAGCATGAGCAACTAAAACTAGATTTCAGGGGGATACACATGATACCTACCTTATAGATATCTCCTAATACAGAGTGTTAAGCTGTCTATACTTATGGCATCCCTATTGCAGTATACCCTTCCCAATATTCAATCTGAAAACAGTTTAATCTACCCCTTGAGTAGAAGTTAAAAGATTAAACATTCAACACAGGAATTCTATGTTCTAGAATCTTAGACATTCCTTGAATACCTAGACTCAGAAGAAAGATACATGCAAAACTGGAGACAGAATTAGCATAACACATGCAAACATAGCATTATTCATATAAAATTGACCATGAAATCAGTGGATTCATGCAAAAAACATACAACAGGAGATACATAAACTCACAAGTTTTACTGCACAGAGCAACCAAATCAGCTGTATTGCTTTACAGAGCCAAAAATGTTCAACTTTCAACAACCTAAAATGAGTAACACTTCCAGCTTAAAAACTAGCTAGAGGGAAGCGTACTCAGCATTAATTACATGGTTGACCAAAATCCCGCCAGATACATAGTATCAGAAAAATGCGCTCAACGCACTGAATGCAGCAGGTGGAAGAGGGGACAGAAGAGGTTCCCGAGCCATGAGCCGCCAGTCGTGGTTATACAACTTCAGTCGGGTACTGGATCCGTCCACGCCATCGCCCATACTTCAGCAACAACTGCCATTAATGTCCATCTACCTCGCAGCCATTGGGAAAACATCAAATAGTGTATCACAACTGTTTCCTGCCAAAATACCTCTTTATGATATTTAAAAATATGCAGGATAACAATTATCCCATATGCACCCCACGGCGACCTCCTCATCACTTTATATACTAGGTCGTGAGCATATATGATGTCGGTGTTTTTACTCCCGACGACACTAGTATAAACCTTCATCATCCTCATCCTTCAGCATGATATCCTGTTGCTCGAAAAATCACCCTAACGTCAACATCATCATCTGCACGACCACCCTCATCGACACAACCTGATGTATCAGAGGAAGATCCTCCTGCTTAGCCGATACCAAATGTTTGGCCGATGAACATCCTGATGATGTCACCGTCATGTCCTGCTGACGTCATCAGCATATCTACCTACTGCACACCTCCTCATATCTGGATGACATCATCGTCATATTCGCAACATCGGGGGATCTCCACAAGGTGACTAGTGTTAGAAATATGACCCCCCTCGGACCTTAATGACGTCACCACAAATTGGCTTCAGGATGATATTCAAAAATATAATGATGATGACAACCCACCCCTAGAATATCATGATGATGATGACCTCCTCTCCTTAAGAAAATATGATGCTGCAGCTGAAAAATGATGAGGAGGTCCAACACTTAGGAAATTTTGGATTTTAGAGAGGGGACCATGCCAAAAACCTTGAACATAAATTATTACCAATAGGCACCTTGACCTTCTATCGATGACCCTTTTCTCCTTTCATTTTCCTTTATCGCTTTTGTATATGCAAATCCAAATGCATATACAACATACAGGGCAGATGTCAAATGTTATAGAACGAACAGAATTTCGGTTCGGGTCTGGCTTGCATATATTTTCATTGCATATCTGAATGTATATTTTGTTTGTATGCTGAATATACAAACACAAACATACAAGCAAGGAATCTAATGAGAATATTCCAGATACATTCCTCCCCTGTATATTGAACATGTACAAACCTGTTTGCATAAGACTGTGGCAGGCCCCACCAAATGTATATCAGCTAATGTATATTTTCCTTTGTATATGACCCGATATACAAAGCGGGAATATTCCCTTCATCAGCCAGACCAACACCATCAGCCAAACACACGCCGATGATGAACGTTACGCCGATGGTACATCACTACCACCAATTTGATCGCCAAGAAGCCTGCGAGGTCATGTTGATGGGCAAGAAGATATAGGGTTCAAATGAAGAAACCCTCTAAACATGAAAAATCAACCTCCAGGTCAAAATGAGTACCAACACTGGCTCCGAATGGGGACGTGCAGGTGAAAACCTGCAACGAGAACCAGATCTCCGGGCAGACCAGGCAAAAACCAAAAAGGCACGAACATGTACAAGACATTTACAATATATACATATTTTTACACATGTGCATAGAGACAAGTCATCTATGCAAAATAGAACTTAAGGAATTGGCCATGCACAGGCAATTCTAGAAATTCACCATCTAGGGCTTGGAGGAAATAAGAGTCCTCCCCATGGGTACTGCAAATCTGATATGGGCCCATCCATAAGGGTTTGAATTTACCATTTTTACCCCTGTCCTAATTTTTTGCATTCCAGATGAGTACCAGATCATTGACCTGAAACTTCCTTTTTGTAACTCTCCTATCAAACAGATATTTCACATCTTGTTCTCTTGAGATTGATCTGGTGTGCTTTCCTTCTGTTCTCATCTAGTGCAACCAGCTGGTTCACTCTTTCTGTCATGGAGTCTTCAATCTCCTCATCATTATCCTGGATAAATTTGTAAACTAGCAGGAGATTGTTTATAGGCAATCTGGCTGATGCACCATATACCAGCTCAAAGGGTGACATCCCAATAGCCTTTTTTACTGTCACCCTGTCAGCCCATATTGCCAACTTTAATTTTGAGTCCCAAGCTCTCTTGTTCTTGTCTAGTATCCTCTTGATAATTTTCATGATGCTTTTATTGCTTGATTCTGCTTGACCATTTCCTTGTGGGTGGTATGGTGATGCATATGATAGATTTATCCCATATTTAGTGCAAAAATCAATAAACTCACCTGATCTGAAGCACATAGCATTATCAGTAACTATCTTGAATGGTACTCCAAACCTGATGATAACATTTTCCATTATGAAATCCGTTATCACCTTACTTGTAGCTCTCTTAGTTGGAATGGCCTCAATCCATTTGGTAAAGTAATCAGTTGCCACCAAAATCCAACTGTGTCCCCCACTTGACTTGTCTGCAATTTCCCCTATGAAGTCAATTCCCCATTGCTGAAATGGAGCATCCACAGTTACAGTTTTGAGGGGTAAAGCACCATCATATCTCAATTTTCCTGAGAATCTCTGGCAAGGGTCACACTTCCTCACTAACCTTTGTGCATCTAAAAAGAGAGTGGGCCACCAATATCCTGCTCTGAGAATCTTATGGGCTGTTGTTTGGGCAGTATAATGTCCACCACACAATCCTTTATGCATGTCATTCAAAACATTGTTAGCTACATCTTCATCCACACATCTCAGCAGCACACCATCAGGGTTTTTCTAGTATAGCTCACCTTGAACAATAACATACCTAATTGCATGTAACTTTAAAGTCCTCTTTTGACTGTCACTGAAATGGGAAGGACAATTCAGATTTTACAAGTAGTATATAATGTCCTTGTACCATCCAGATCTTGATACATTTACATTCTCATTTTGGACTGCATTAACTTGGCATGCTTCCAAGTTTGACTGTGCCATCATCTTGGCTAATCCTTGTCCTCTTACCAACTTGGTAATTTGTATTTCTATGTTGAACTCCTGCAGTTTGTTTATCCATCTACACCTTCTTCCAGTCACCTCCTGTTGAGTGAATATGTCTTTGACTACTGCATGGGGTACATATGCAATTATATGTGATCCTACCAGGTATGGTGTGAAACTTTTGATGGCTCTGACTAGTACATATGCCTGTTTTTCCATAATATCATATTTCAACTCAGCAGCCTGCAAGGACATACTGAAGAAAGCTATGGGTTGTTCAAATCTATCTTCATTTTTTTGTAGCAAACATGCAGCAACAGTGTGAAAGGAAGCAAATGAAAACAACTGGAACGGCCTAGAAAAATCAAGAGATTTAAGAACAGGGGCCATTTTGATTGCCTCTTTGATACTTTGAAATGATTCAATTGCTTCACTTTCCCAGTGAACAGTTGCATCCTTCTTCATCATCTTGGAAATGTTCCTTGTGGTTTCTGCAAAGTTGGGAACAAATCTCCTAACAAAATTTATCTGTCCAAAGAAGGACTAAACTCCTTTTACAGTTTTTGGCATTTGAATTCTGTCAATAGCAGCCACTCTCTCTGGATCTATCCTAACTCCATCCTTGGAAACAATGTGCCCTAGGAGTTTTCCTTCAACTACCCCAAAAGCACACTTCTTTGGGTTGAGAGAAATGCCATACTCTAGTGCTCTAATGAAAATCTGCTCCAAGTGCATACAATGTTGCTCTTCCTTCTTTGAATATGCAGTCAAATCATCTTGATATATAGCCAAGATTGAATCAATCAACCCTGCAAAAGCAACATCCATTGCTCTTTGAAATGTAGCACCTACATTTGTTAGGCCAAATGGCATTCTAACATACACATAAGTTCCCCATGGAGTGGTGAAGGCAGTCTTATATTGTTCTGATTCCTTTACCTTCACCTGATTATAACCTGAAAATCCATCCATCATGGACAAGAGTTCACAACCAGTCACTCTCTGCAACATAGCTTCCATATTAGGCAGTTGATAGTTATCCTTTAAAGAGGATACATTTAAGTTCCTAAAGTCAACACAAAGCCTAATATCACCATTCTTTTTTTTGACTGGGATAAGGTTAGATACCCAAGTTGAATGCCTGATTGGCAGAATTATTCCAGCCTCCCTAAGCTTTTTGAGTTCTTCTTGCATCTTTGGAGCTAAGGTAGGATTAATAGGTCTTTGCCTTTGTCTAAATGGCTTAGCTCTAAGCTTCAATGGGATCTCATGCTGGAATAAATCTTCCCTATAGGCTTTTAGGTCCTCATATGACCAAGCAAAAACATGTTTGTACCTTTTCAGTAATGCAATCAACATACTCCTGATGTGTGGTTTGAGCTGTTTACCAATGTATACTTTCTTGGGGGCTTGAGATGTTCCCAAATTTATCTCTTCTAAGTCCTTGTTTGTGGGAGATGTCTTTGTGACCAATTGGTCTCTATTGTCAAAATCTCTTTCCAAAGCTACTAACCCTCTAGGGATTTTATTAGTCTTCAACTGAATTATCTCTTTCCCCACAAGAGTTTCTTTTCCATCTATGGTTTCTACAAAAGCTTGGAAATCAATTTCTTGATTCTCATATTCATCTATGCAGTGCAAAAATTTTAACAAGTCCCTATCATCATTAAACACTTGCCAACTGCATATGTTCTCTGGTACTGTAGGCCTGATTTTAACTTCTACATTTGTAACATCTGACAGAGTGATGTCATCTGGCCTTATTGCAACATCAGCTAAGAAATCGGCCATAACATTCTTGGATCTCTCTACCCAGCCTATTGAAAATGCATCAAATAGTTCAATGGTATCCCAAACAGCATGCTTGTATTGTTTCAATCTTTTATTTTTTGAAGCATACCTGTTGATGATGATGTTAGTCATATACAAACATAGAATAAAAGTTACACAACAACCTTTACTCATCTTGAAAGATACGATGAATTCAGAGAATTCATGATCCCAAGTCTCCATTGATTAGGTCTTAATCTACTGACGTTACTCAGTGGTTGATGTGTGTTGTTGTTTTCCATTCAGGGGCCTTACGTTCTTCAGTAATTTCTGCAAAATTTCATCAATATTCCTCCAAATATCCTGTTCTTTATGTCTGCCCTGTACAAATCTTTAACAATTCTACCTCTGCACTTATGGATTCACTCAAATAATGTGCCTATAGGCTGATATTTACATGATTTATACCAGTATTTATGATTCTTTGCATGATATTTTCAATACTACATGCATTTAACTCAAATATGCTAAGGATTTTTGATTATCTATGAGATGTCAGCATATTTCTCTGTTCTGCTTGTTATTTATCCTGATTTGTAGTTATGGTGATGAATTTATGAAATTAAAAAAAGGAAAAGGGTTAAAGAATGAGATTCCCAAAACTACTTGACTGAGATCACTGATCCACATACAAGCTCCCATACATGCAATGAAAAGAAGGAAACTAGAATCATACTTCACCAGGACATTCCACAAATCCGCATGATCCAGTGCAAATCTTCAAAGGAAAAGTTGATAACAACATGTAATGAAATGAAAGCGCTTCTAGTTGAACACAGCATTCACTAGTACATATCCAGAAATCAATATGAAGATTACGTAAAATTTACAATCAGGATGTAATCTAAAACTTCATATCCATTCAGTATGCTCAAGAACAAGTATATTTACAGTGATCTGAAGAAAGAACCTTGACATTTCAACAGTTCAATCCTCATTAGTCTCAATAATCCGATCTCCTATTTAATTCTACAGTAGTTGGCCTTATTGTGCCAGATTTTCCAATGTATCTCTCCCTCTAATGTATCTCTCCCTAATGTCTCTCTTCAAATTGAAGGATGTATGACTCTTGATGTATTAATTCTTCATCTTTATCCAGCTTTATCCCTTCATTCTGGATGTTCAATTTATCCTCCAGTTCAGGAAACTTCTCAATATTTTCTTCAATTTCCTGCACATCAGCATCTAAATAAGTATCTTTATTATCACAACCTGAGATACAGAAATTTATCATTTCTAAATCACTTGACTGTAAAGGAGAATTGGCATTCAACTGATAAGAAGACCTCCCTATTTCATTTTCAAAATATTTCTGGAGTGACGTCTGATCATGCACAACAACTCCAAAGTCTTCTACATCTTCATTTATCTTCTTTTCTATGACCATTCAATTCAACCCAGTTAGGCAGTAAATCAGCATTTATCTTCTTTTCTATGACTCCCTGAGTTACTATCATAGGAACTTCATCATCAGTAGGGCATTTAAATTGTTCTACTATCTATTTACATTTCTCTTTACCATAGAAAGACTCCAAGAAAGACATTTCATCTTCTTTATCAAAAGTATTAGGATCAGAATCAAAAATATTATCCTGATGAGTGGTTTCTTCTCTAGAATTTTCACAGGATTCATACCTGCATATTGACTGGTCCTTACTGGTATTAGGAAGTAAAGAACTCCTATCAATCCCACCATAGAATGAATCAAGGAAAGATGTTTCCTCTTCATTACCTTTTATAACCGATTCAGCTATTGTATTTTCTAAGCAATTCATCACTAGGGGTGTTGCTTCTCTTTGCTGTTCCAGAATTTCCTCATTTCGTTGGTCCAGAACTTCTTCATTTTCCTGGCAAATTTCAGTCCTAAGTACATCCAAAAAGAATATTAATCCTTTCAAGTATAAATCCAACCTTGTAAGGAAAGTTAAACAATTAATTTCACTGTGTTCCGCAGTCTAGTGTATCCTGCAACAGGTAGATAAACCAAAGTTAGACAAACTGTGAGGGTAAAGCTGCCTATTCAGAGTTTCTTGAGATAAAGGAATGTTAATTTGCATCCATCAAACTGAGACTCTATTTTCCAATTTTTTAGGATTTTGAAATTTTAATGAGATCTACCATATCTCAGAATAAAACTTGAAAGTTCAGAAAATCAAACTAATCTTTGATGTTTCGAGCTAGATCTTTGCAAAGATGCAACCAAAACATCTCAGATAAGAGATATTTATAGACATTTAACTCAAATGCCGAAATATTTATGCAATATTTGTAGAAATCTAGAAATTCTCTGTTTAGCCCTCCTTCTAGCACCAATTTATGTTGCATTAGGAGCGAGGAGCCTGCATAAAATGAATGATGACTAAAGCAATGCTGTCTTTTCCCATTCTGCCCTCCTAGCGCCAATTTATGTTGTGTTAGGAGCGAGGAGCCTTTAGATTAATTGCAAGACTTAGGGCAAGCTGCTATACTAAGGCAGGGGATATCACTTCAATTGAAAAGAAATTATTTGCTGAGAAACAGCTCAAGCCCTCCTTCTAGCGCCAATTTATGTTGCGTTAGGAGCGAGGAGCCTGCATAAAATGAATGATGATTGAAGCAATGGTGTCTTTTCCAGTTCTGCCCTCCTTCTAGCGCCAATTTATGTTGATGATGATGTTAGTCATATACAAACATAGAATAAAAGTTACACAACAACCTTTACTCATCTTGAAAGATACGATGAATTCAGAGAATTCATGATCCCAAGTCTCCATTGATTAGGTCTTAATCTACTGACGTTACTCAGTGGTTGATGTGTGTTGCTGTTTTCCATTCAGGGGCCTTACGTTCTTCAGTAATTTCTACAAAATTTCATCAATATTCCTCCAAATATCATGTTCTTTATGTCTACCCTATACAAATCTTTAACAATTCTACCTCTACACTTATGGATTCACTCAAATAATGTGCCTACAGGCCGATATTTACATGATTTATACCAGTATTTATGATTCTTTGCATGATATTTTTAATACTACATGCATTTAACTCAAATATGCTAAGGATTTTCGATTATCTACGAGATGTCAGCATATTTCTCTATTCTGCTTGTTATTTATCATGATTTGTAGTTATGGTGATGAATTTATGAAATTAAAAAAAAGGAAAAGGGTTAAAGAATGAGATTCCCAAAACTACTTGACTGAGATCATTGATCCACATACAAGCTCCCATACATGCAATGAAAAGAAGGAAACTAGAATTATACTTCACCAGGACATTCCACAAATCTGCATGATCCAGTGCAAATCTTCAAAGAAAAAGTTGATAACAACATGTAATGAAATGAAAGTGCTTCTAGTTGAACACAACATTCACCAGTACATATCCGAAAATCAACATGAAGATTACGTAAAATTTACAATCAGGATGTAATCTGAAACTTCATATCCATTCAGTATGCTCAAGAACAGGTATATTTACAGTGATCTGAAGAAAGAACCTTGACATTTCAACAATTCAATCCTCATTAGTCTCAGTAATCCGATCTCCTATTTGATTCTACAGTAATTGGCCTTATTGTGCCAGATGTTCCAATGTATCCCCCTCTCTACAGTAATTGGCCTTATTGTGCCAGATATTCCCATATATCTCTCTCCTTTTTTCGACGAGCTCTAGCTCTTATATAGAACAAATGCCAGAAAATAGTTACAATGATCCTAGGATCAGGATCCTCCCAGAACAATCAATGGTCCAGATGAAAAGCACATGCTTTACCAGATGGCAAATGTACAGCTAGCACAGAATATTCCAGCATCTTTAATTTGATTTGGTCTCTAGCTGGCAAACAGCATATTTGACAATATCCTCCTCATCGCTCAAAGTCATGTTGCCTCCATGTGCAACTCTGCAATTATCAGCTTCAAACATCTTTGAGGCTTCCTGCAATAAACAGACAAGCATTAAGCCTAGCATCATTATTTTAGAACATAGCAGGAAAATAAACATTTCATTAAATAGGCCTCAAAATGTGCAGCTACAGGCAATCGGGCCCCAAATCAGTGGAAATTATGCATTAAATGCATAAACAGCGTCAAAAACACTCAGGTCAACCATCGTTGACTAGAAAAATGCATTCTGGTGATCTAAATTTCTATCGCTTTGCATTCCCGCCCATTTCCTTGTATATCGGGCTTTTAAATCCACTGATACATCGTAAAATATACAAGGAATTAATTGCTTTTAACTTTCCTTCGAATCAGCTCCTTGTACATTATCAGCTTGTATATCGGGTTCCAAATTTGCATATACAAGCGCAAAACATACAAGGAATTAATCGCTTTTTATATGATTTCAATTCCACCGTTGTATAAGTTCCATGTATATCGCAATGTATGTCTAAACATACAATCACGAAAGATACAACGCACTTTCGCTATTTAATAACCATTTCAATTCCGGCCTTGTATATTATGTATTGTATGTTTCGAACCCCTCATACAAGGCACCGGATATACAAGAGTTTAATCTCATTTAATAACCATTTCGGATCCGGCTTTTGTATATTCGCTTGCATCTCGGGTCAGCATCATATTCGCATCGGTGTGACCACATATGATCGGGGTGACAAAATTAAACTTGGCCGATGGTAAAACATACACCGATGTCCACCCATCGGGGAGACAACCAATATCAGAGTGAAAATTCAAGACTCGACCGATGTTTAAAACTATGCTGATGAACTGCCATATCGGCGAGACTACTCCCATCGGGGAGACAATACAAAGCGTGGCCGATGGACAAAACTAGGCCAATGACCAACTTCCATCGGTGAGAGACATAAGATCGGGCAGACAACACAAAGCATGGCCGATGGACAAGGTCACATCAACGAGAATTCTTCATCAGGCAGACCATAGATATCGGTGAGACTAACTTAAACTTGGCCGATGGCAAAAGTCAGGCTGATCATCCTCCATATTATATATGACGTCACCGTCATGTTTAGCTTCTGTATATTGGGGAAAGAATGATATCATCATCATCATCAGGTTAGCGCTAGGGCGATATTTGCAACACAGGGTCATATTTAAGATTAGGTGATGAGCCTGGCGACCAAAGTAATTCTCCCTCAAAAGATCAGGATGATGATGATCATCATCATCATATTCGCACTCGGGTGATATTTAAAATATGATCATGCTGAGGAATGGAATATCACCCCCTTCTAAAAGATAGGGTGATCATCATGATCATGTCAAAGGAGAATCAGGAGGATATAGGATCATCATCATCATACTAGTGAATAACAGCAAATACGACCCTCCCTCTCGAATATGCGAATGCTTTGACAGGAAGATGACCCCCTAATAGGAATTTGACGTGTGCATGCACATATGCAGATTGGTAGATTTTCTAAGCAGGGTGATATAATAATATCAGCATGATATTATAATATCGGGTGATGTTCTAATATCATGATGACCGTTGTTATGAAATATGACCCTCCTAAAATCATGTTTGACCAGACCTTTGACCTGTCATAACTTTCTCATATGGACAAATTTTAGGGTGATGTAAAAGGCAAACCTGCCTAGAATTTCAAGCTCTTTCACATGGTAAGATTTCTAAGGATAGATTCAGACTTTAAAATTTGGCTCAGACTTCAAGATCACAAATATGCCTGACATTAGGCATATGCATACTGACTGACACTATTTTACCTTTACCGCCCAGGGCACAAAAACAAGGGAACAAGCCAGCAAAGTTGGGTCCCTGTTTTGATAATGCAAAATGGGGTGTGTTGTGTAACCACACAACAATACCTATCTCTAATTTGGGATACAATCAGCTTAGAATCACCAAATACTCTTAGCATTTTGATTCCATGTTTGAGGGCTATATTTAGGCCTAAGAGTAAAGCCTCATATTCTGCAATGTTGTTTGTGCAAACAAATCTCAGCAAGAAAGAGAATTTGAGGAGCTTACCATTTGGAGACAAGAAAACAACTCCAGCTCCAGAGCCTTCTTTTGCACAAGCTCCATCAAAAAACATAGTCCATAAACCTTGCTGGTCTAGCTCTTTAATGCAGACATTTTTCTCTTTATCTTCCTTATCATCTGAGACAACCTTGAAGTTATCACAGTCAGTGTTTACAAAGCATATCTGTTCCTCAGCTTCTTGGTCTTCCACTGTCTCTGATGATCTTTGTTCTCTGATTAGCTTAACATCCTTGTCATTCATTGGAATCATGGCATATGACAGGTCCAGCTGCATACTTCCACCAAATAGTGCTGCCCATCTTCTTGACAGCAACATACCATACTGTTGCTTGATGTCAACCACCGTTATATTCATTTTATATCTTTTTTCAGGAAATGCTACCAGTTTGAAATCTACATCCTTCATGATTCCAATAACTAGTACCTCTCTGGCATCCATAGCATAACATTTTCCACATGCCTTGTCAATTTTCAATCTAGCTTGTTGCATGATGGCCAAAGGCATGACATTTGTAGATGCTCCAGAATCAAGCATACAATTTCTAATTATTTTTCCATTTATAACCAGGGATACATAAAATGGTTCCACTTGTGAAGGACACTTTGTCATAGTCACTCTTAAATAAACCTCAGGAGCCTCATCTTCTTCATTACATATGACATGTTTGTCACCTTGGATCTGAACATTTTGTTTAGCTTGAAAAGGCACCCCTAAAATTAGGGATACTGTCATATTCTTGATTTCTTCCACTCTCATTAGTTCCATAAGTGGAACAGAGACTTTTACCTGGGAGAGGACTTGAGCTATATCAAATGGAACATAATTTTGTATAACAGTTGTAGCTTGCTCCACAATCTTGTTTTTATCCTGAACTGATTTAGCTTTTACTTTCATAGTTCCCTGATCATCATTCTTGTCTTGGGAACCTTTGCGTTGATCTTCAGCTTGGGGGATTCTATTTTCTGGTCCTTGAGATTCATGACATGTTCTTTGTCTAAAATTATGTTTATTATTAACCCACTGCCTCTTTTGTGATTCAATCCCCTTATGACCATGCAGTGGCTGACCTGCAGAAATACCTTTTGGCTGATGTGGGCTGCTTACTTGATTTTTACCTCTGAGATTGTAGTTTCTTTTGACTTGAGCAACTGCTGCAGCTGTGAAGGCCCTAATTTCCTCATCAGAAGGTTGTTGTAAGTTACTTAGAAAATTGTGTGAGCTCTGAGCATACACATAGCTTTCTTCATTACCTTCATCATAAGAGTCCTGTTGATAGGCCTAAATTCCATCATCTGTACTCTCATCAGCACTATAAATGGGGTATCCATTGTTTATGGACATCATATTAACATGATCATCTTGCACATAATGTGGCTCATTGCACTCATTACAAGATGTAGCATTATCACACAAGGACTAAGCAATCATACACTATGACTGTGAATGTGGCATCTGACAAATTATACACCATGGAGTATCATCAACAATATTTATAGCTTTCTTTAGAGGATCAAGATTTTCTTTGACATGTTGAGCTCTCTGATTTGTGTTGTTGTGTGGGAATATAGGCTTACCATTATGCCAATTGGTATTATAAGGCATATCATGCAATGATGGCCTCTTTTCCTGCCTTTGATAGACTTGCCTATCAGGACCTATCCCTTTTCACTTCTAGCTATTCTATAGCTTAGGTCCTTAACAACATTTGCCAATTTGTCTATCTTATCTTCAGGGGCAGACGTATTACCTTGAGTGTTCTGAGGCTTGTTTGGATTCTGCAAAATTTTCACATCATCCCTTCTGTTTGTCTTGCCTGATGCTTTCTTGTTGTTCTCAATATTCACTGTAATTCTGAAAGCATCCTTGATAGTAGCAGGACTTTTATCTCTTAATCCATATGCAGTTTTTGCATCAAAGGCATTGATATACAATATTATGCACATAGGTTCATTTGGCCTCATGTGATGTGGCAATTTGTTTAACACTTTAGTAAATCTTGCATTAAAATCTGCAACCTGCTCATTTGACCCTTTAGTGGTACTGGTAAACTCATTTACAAAAAAGCTAGGGTCAGTTTTGTCACCATATTGCTCCTTGAACATCTTTTTAAAATCATCCCATGATGAAATACTCCGGTCAGGCAAATTCTTATACCATTCCTTGGCCTCATCAACCAAAGATTGCATGAATGACTTCATGAAAACATCCTCATGTTCTACCTCAAAGTTATCCATGACATTTTGAAAAGCCTTTAGATGATCTTCTCCTGACACTGTGTTGTTTCCTGAAAATTTAGGCACTTGCAGCCTTAGATGCTTGTCAATGGGATTAGGATACCCAGGAATACCATCAAACACCAACTGTCTGAATCTATCTAGCTGCATGGGCTGTCTGTCAAACTGATTAACATTGATGTTTCTGTTTGCATTCTAGTTTCTTACATTGTTTAGTGGTATCCTAGCATCATTCACATTTTGTCTTTGATCATTATGTTGATATTGCACTTTATTTCTCTGTTGATGTCTCTGCACATTTGCATTCTGAAGGGTAGGGATTGAATTATTTTGGGCAGTCCTTAAAGCTTTCACTTTCATCTCTAATTGTTATTGCCTGCTGATATTCGAACTCAGCCCTTAAGCTCCTAATTTCATCAGCTAGTTCTTCCTCGCTAGGCCTAGAGGAGGATGGTTTTACCATATTCTGATCTTCATTATCATCATCCCTTAGGGATTCAGCTTCTTCAAATCTGTCAGGAGAATCATGAAAAGGACGCTCCTGAAACACCTCTGACCTTATTCTCAAACCATTACCCTGCTGTCTTTCATACACACTCTGGATTTCAGCCTCATTGTTTGAAAAATAAGGTACTGTCTTGTCTAAAGACCTTGAATTATCCTGAATAAAATCATTTTTCTTGGGGCTAGGAGAACCATCTTGACTGGCTCGAACAGTCCCCTTTTTTCTATACATCATTTTTATGGGTAACTCTTCAAATAAAGGATTTTGTTGGGATCCTCTCCCCTGCATATAAGTTTCACTTTGACCAGTTGGGAGCTTACTTCGGAGTCGCCACCTATTACTAGGAACTGTTTTCTTTTGTAAATCAGGGTTCTTTCACAAGATTCCCCAGCGGAGTCGCCAATTTCTATTGGTTTTTTCCTAGACTGGATGCTTATTCCCAGATTTCCCTACAAGGTAGCCATCCATGATCAACAGGATCTCTGGGCTAGGGGCCAACAGTATAGGAGATAGACTCTATATTTTATCTCCTCTTCTTCTTCAGGCTCTGCAAAACCTAGGGGGGTATTCCCTACTCAACATCCATGGGGATATGCATACAAAGGCTGGGATGCTGACAGAAAGCAGATAAGTCCTCTTGTAAGTAGACCAAAACTGCAAGATAAGAGCAAAGGGGCTGGCTTTGGGCCTATTTTTAGTTGTAGACAGAGGACTTGGATCCTAAAAATAATTCTAATGTCCTAAAGGTTGTTTTAGAGTTTGATTTTGATTTTATGTTTGGATGCAAAGCTAGACATGGTTATAATACAAACATAAAGCAAGATTGGTGCCTATCTAGGGCCTGGAGTCAGTAGACACACACCTGTGAATGATCAGCATGAGCAACTAAAATTGGATTTTAGGGGGATACACATGATACCTGCCTTACAGATATCTCCCAATACAGAGTGTTAAGTTGTCTATACTTATGGCATCCCTATTGCAGTATACCCTTCCCAATATTCAATCTGAAAACAGTTTAATCTACCCCTTGAGCAGAAGTTAAAAGATTAAACATTCAACACAGGAATTCTATGTTCTAGAATCTTAGACATTCCTTGAATACCTAGACTCAGAAGAAAGATACATGCAAAACTGGAGACAGAATTAGCATAACACATGCAAACATAGCATTATTCATATAAAATTGACCATGAAATCAGTGGATTCATGCAAAAAACATACAACAGGAGATACATAAACTCACAAGTTTTACTGCACAGAGCAACCAACTCAGCTATATTGCATTACAAAGCCAAAAATGTTCAACTTTCAATAACCTAAAATGAGTAACACTTCCAGCTTAAAAACCAGCTAGAGGGAAGCGTACTCAGCATTAATTACATGGTTGACCAAAAATCCTGCTAGATACATAGTATCAGAAAAATGGCACTCAACGCACTGAATGCAGCAGGTGGAAGAGGGGACAGAAGAGGTTCCCGAGCCATGAGCCACCAGTCATGGTTGTACAACTTCAGTCAGGTACTGGATCCGTCCACGCCATCGCCCATACTTCAGCAACAACTGCCATTAATGTCCATCTACCTCCCAGCCATCGGGAAAACATCAAACAGTGTATTGCAACCATTTCCCGCCAAAATACCTCTTCATGATATTTGAAAATATGCAGGATAACAATTATCCCACATGCACCCCGCGGTGACCTCTTCATCACTTTATATACTAGGCTGTGAGCATATATGATGTCGGTGTTTTTGCTCCCAACGACACTAGCATAAACCTTCATCATCCTCATCCTTCAGCATGATATCCTGTTGCTCGAAAAATCACCCTGACGTCAGCATCATCATCTACACGACCACCCTCATCGGCACAACCTGATGCATCAGAGGAAGATCCTCCTGCTTAGCCGATACCAAATGTCTGGCCGATGAACATCCTGATGACGTCACTGTCATGTCCTGCTGCCGTCATCAGCATATCTGCCTACTGCACACCTCCTCATATCTAGATGACGTCATCGTCATATTCGCAACATCAGGGGATCTCCACAAGGTGACTAGTGTTACAAATATGACCCCCCTCAGACCTTAATGACGTCACCACAAATCAGCATCAGGATGATATTCGGAAATATGATGATGATGACAACCCACCCCTAGAATATCATGATGATGATGACCTCCTCTCCTTAAGAAAATATGATGCTGCAGCTGAAAAATGCTGAGGAGGTCCAACACTTAGGAAATTTTGGATTTTAGAGAGGGGACCATGCCAAAAACCTTGAACATAAATTATTACCAATAGGCACCTTGACCTTCTATCGATGACCCTTTTCTTCTTTCATTTTCCTTTATCACTTTTGTATATGCAAATCCAAATGCATATACAACATACAGGGCGGACGTCAAATGTTATAGAACGAACAGAATTTCGGTTCGGGTCCAGCTTGCATATATTTTCATTGCATATTTGAATGTATATTTTGTTTATATGTTGAATATACAAACACAAACATACAAGCAGGGAATCTAATGAGAATATTCCAGATACATTCCTCCCCTGTATATTGAACATGTACAAACCTATTTGCATAAGACTGCGGTAGGCCCCACCAAATGTATATCAGCCAATGTATATTTTCCTTTGTATATGACCCGATATACAAAGCGGGAATATTCCCTTCATCGGCCAGACCAACACCGTCGGCCAAACACACACCAATGATGAACGTTACGCCGATGGTACATCACTACCACTAATTTGATCGCCAAGAAGCCTGCGAGGTCATGCCGATGGGCAAGAAGATATAGGGTTCAAATGAAGAAACCCTCTAAACATGAAAAATCAACCTCCAGGTCAAAATGAGTACCAACAGGCTGAAAAAATTGTTGGATGCAAATGGGTGTTCAAGAATAAATTTGGTGCAGATGGCAGTGTTAAAAAGTACAAGGCCAAATTGGTTGCAAAGGGGTACTCACAAGTGGAGGGAATTGATTATGGTGAAATTTTCTCTCCTATTGCAAAGCTGACATCCATTTGGTTCTTGTTATATCTTGCAACAGCGTATGACTTAGAGGTGGAGAAGATGGATGTGAAGACAACATTCCTTCATGGTGATTTGGAGGAAGAAATTTACATGTCACGGCCAAAGCATTACATAGAGAAAGGTAAAGAAAATTTGGTTTGCAAGCTGAAAAAGTCTTTGTATGGTTTGAAGTAGTCTCCTAGGATGTGGTATATGAAATTTGATGCCTTTATGTTATTGATTGGATTTTTGAGATCAAAATCAGATCATTGTGTGTATTACAAATTTGACAATGATCGCATTCTCATTATTGCATTGTATGTTGACGATATGTTGTTAATTGGGAATGGTAAGAATATGATTTCTGATTTGAAGTCTTAGTTGTCAACACAGTTTGAAATGAAAAACTTAGGGGCAGCCAGGTACATTCTGGGAATGGAAATCAGAAGAGACAGAGCTAACATAAAACTTTGGTTAAGCTAGAGTAAGTATGTGAAGACTGTGTTGGATAGATTCAGCATGGCAGATTGTAGACCATTGTGTGTTCCTATATCTTTGGGGACAAAGTTGTCTGTTAATGATTGTCCAAAATCTCCTAGTGAGGTGGAAGACATGAGTAGAGTACCTTGTGCTAGTGCTATTGGAAGTTTGATGTATGCTATGGTCTACACAAAACCAGACATTGCCCAAGCAGTGGGAGTCTTTAGTCAATTTATGGCTAATCCTGGACAGGTACATTGGGATGCAGTTAAGCAAGTGTTTAGATATTTGAGGGGTACTTCCAAGTATTCCATATGCTATCATGGTAATCCTATAGGACCTCCACATTCTGTTTGTATTCATGGATTTGTGGATTCTGATTGGGCGGGTAACATTGATGGCAGGAGATCCACCAATGCTTACATGTTTACTATGTTTGATGGTGTAATTAGTTAGATGAGTAAGTGGCAACCTGTGGTCACTTTGTCCATGATAGAAGCTGAGTATATGGAAGCAACTCATGCTTGTAAGGAAGCCATTTAGCTTAAGATATTGTGTTCAGATATTGGTGTTGATCCAGGACAGGATATGATTTGTTGTGACAGTCAGAGTGTGATTTGCCTAGCAAAGAATCCAATTTTCCATGCCAGAACAAAGCATATTAATGTACAGTTTCACTTTGTGTAAGACATGGTAGAGGATGGGAAGGTGAATTTGGAGAAGGTAGACACTTTGAAGAATGTTGGGGATGCATTGACAAAACCAGTGGGCACAAACAAGTTCAGATGGTGTTCGGAGTCTATAGGCCTCTCGACCTACAGTAGTTAAATCATGTTATTTCCATTGGCTCTTGAAAGGTGTTCAACAAGTGGGAGAATGTTGGGAATTAAGGTGTCTGAACCTTTGCAAGTTTCTAGCATTTATTATTTAATTTTTGCTTATTATTGTAATTTGGATGCAAATCCTATTTCGTCACTTTGTGGGAGTTGGCACAGTGATGTGTCATTCTACATGGAAGGTGACCATGTGTATTTTTGTCCTCATATGAAGAGATAGGGGTCCCACCTTGTGGTAGAAGAGTTTTTCCATGTGTCAGCATCTTTTGGGTGTTGTAAGAGGTTTATGACGCGTAAGAGTTATGACAAATTCCTATGACAGAATCTATGACATGTAAGGGCCAGAAATGGAAGATTCTATGACAGGTGAATACATGTGTTGCAAGGCATCTTGGAAGAAGGCATCTTTGGGCACCCCAAGGAGGGTGATAATGTGTTGTAAGAGGAATATGCTATTTTTAGTCAGTTATGACAAATTCTCTTACAGCTGTAAGTACTGTCAGTTATGATGAATTCTATGACAGTCGTAAGATGTGTAAGAGCATCTGTTGTTTCCCAACTTGGGAATAGGCACCCATATTGGGATGGGGTGATTTGACAAGTGTCATGACCATGCTACAGTGTTGGACAAGTGTCTTTAGGCGTGGGTTTTGGGCCATGAGGCCAAGTTGGATGCCCATCTCAAGGAAAGTTCATTTTTGCCTTGTAAACTTCTATTTAAGCAGGGGCTTGGAGTGGAGATATGTTATGTGATTGACAGGTACTATTATGCTACCAGATTGTCTCTAGATATGAGTGTCAAAGACTCCTATAAAGACTTGCATTGCAAGTGTGCTGTAAACTTCATTGTTTAGATAATACATTGTGCAGGTTTTGGAGTGTGGGGTTTTTCACCCGTATTTTCCCCACGTATATCTTGTCTCTCTCTTTCTTTTGTCTACATTCTATGTGTTGGTATTACTACAATATCTCATTTTTTGTCTTAATAACACTATAAATGTAAAGGTTAATTTTAATTTGCATACTACTTCCCTCATTAGATTAGCGTAGGAAGCATTTTCCGTACACCTAGCTTCCTTTCATGTATTATGCAAAATCTTCTACTGCAATAATCTTCCTATTTAAATCTGCACTATCTCTCAGATCATCAACACCTCTTAGGTTGTACCCATAAACTATTTGGAATGGGATTTTTCCTATACTTCTATTTACTGATTTGTTGAAAGCTGTTTAGTGGAAAATTGGATTTGTTAATGTTTTAGTGTTTTGATGTTTGAATCCGCCTTTCCACTTTACATTCAAGGATCTAGGGTCAAGTGGCAATTCACTATCATACCCTAGATCACTGTGAGATGTAGGGAAACTTGGATTAGGGAATTAATTATAAATTTCTTTTCTCTTATGCTCAATTGACCATTAAAACCCTACTTATGCAAATACGGCAATAAACTGACGAATAACAGAAAAAGCTCTTGTAGACGGAAGTAAAATATCAAATCATAGAGTAGCTATTTTTGGGGTTCTGAGGTGGAATAGTCAAGGACACTGGAGTGGGTGCCCAAGTCCAAGGTACAAATTTCTTTGTGGGATCTTGACCTCATTCTGACACTGATTAGCACTGTAACTCCTATTTTTTGAAATTCAACTACAGAGGACACTAGAGGGAGTGCCCAAGTCCTGGAAATGCTTCAGTGTCCTACTTCTCTTCAGATCTTGAATCCTTGATGTCTGCTGATCCTTCCTACAACTTTACTTTTCCCAAATGCAACACCTGTAACCTGTAATCACAAGACTATGGGAGGGGGTTGTGATGTTTAGAGGCTTGCCTCAGTCAAGCCCCAGAGGACACTTAAGTCTTTGAACACCATTATCAGATGGAGAGTGTGTACCCTTGTGAGGCAGAGGCAAAAACCAAAGGAAACAATGATGAAAACACAATATAATTGTTCCAAATATGTGCCTAAGCGATGTTGTCATTGATGTCAACATATTCTTGTTGTCATTGGTGTCAACTGTGCCTTATTTTGTTGCCTATTCAGGAGACTGGAATGTTGAGGATATTGATAAAATTAATGAAGACTCAAGGTTCGCGGACCTTATGGCTATATAGAGGATTATTAGAGGCTGCTCCAGTCAAGAATTGAGAAGTCCACATGAATATTTGAAGAAGTTATGGCCATATGAACAGAACTAGATCTTGCAGTATTCAGAAGAGACAAAGTGATAGTAAGTTGGTCTGGATTGCTCCACAGTGAAATATTATGATCTGTGGATCTGAAGGCATGTTTGGGAAATCAGTGTGTATCATCAAATCTAGTGGTTCATGGTTTTGAGGTCCACAAGCCATCCTTCTAGTTTGACAGTCATGGCAGACAATGTTCTTGAGGTTCCGGAGGAAGATACAAATGATTCTGGTAATTTGGTTTAGAGTGGATGTTATTAGTGAGTTCAATGTGCTTGTGGAAGTTTTTGGATCATGTGGCTACTATGTTGGAGGTCCGCATTGGAGTTTGAGCTTGTTATTGAAGATTTCCTCTTTGAAGTTGTTGTTCTTCCTAGCCTTGGCTGACCGGATGTTCCTAGCGTGTTGCAGATGATCTAAAGATCATCTTATGAAGCATGGCGTGTTAGTAGAGGAAGATTCAAATCTCAGGTATGATTGGTTGATAGTGTAAAGATCTATGTTAAGTTTGGCCGACCTTATTGATCATTCCAAGATTGATGAAGTGTATAAATACTTGTTGAAGAGTTGTTAAACATTATCCTTGAGCAAAAATAGATTAAATCTGAATAAAGGATCAGAAGCAGAGTAGAGAAGAAAAGGAGTGAGAGCAGTATAGAGTGTGAAGTTAGTAAAGAAGAATTTGGGGCAAAACAGAAGTTTTTGAGCATTCATTGAAACTAAACTGAGCATGAAGTAGATGCTATTTCTTAGTTAATTCTTTCTGTTCTAAATAAATTCTATAGGCAGTGAGCCTGTCTTTTTGAACAGTGAGCTCTGGGTAGTGTGCTCAAAGGCATGTGCCTTCTATTTTTCTAAAGTACTTTTAATAGGGTACAAATCTTTGTGGGTTAACCCCCACCGTGGTTTTTCCCTTCACCAGGTTTCCACATCAAAATCTTGGTCTCAAGTGTGTTGATTATGTTTTTGCTCATATGTTGTTGATCTATGCTTTAATGTTTACATCATTAATCTAGTAGTAAGATAATAAAGAAGGTTAAAAACATAAAAAGTTTATATTGTGTGACAACTAATTCACCCCCCCTCTCAATTGTCTGGTCTAATTCCAACAATTGGTATCAGAGCCATATCTTCTTTTAAAAGCCTGACCACTTGAAGAGATCCAGGATGTCGACCTACAAGAAGGATAGTCTGAGATTTGATGGAACAAATTATTCTGTTTGGAAGTGTAAGGGTAAAATGGATCAACAATGAATATCAATAAATAAACAATAACAGATACCCAAACTCAATGAAATAGTGAAACTAAGGAGATTAATCAAATAAAGCAATGAACAATACAATGCAAACCTTCCTCAGATCGAAACTTCCATTGTTCGCCTATCACAAATCATTCTTCGAAAGTATGAATGATGCCCTCAGAGAGCACTTCTTTTCTTTGTTCAAGAATGTCGAGTGTGAATGGCTATGGTGATGATGCGTAATGCGTGGTAACAAGTGTGATCACAAGCAACAAAGGAATAATGAGGGTGCCAAAGGCACGCTAAAATTCCTACAGGGTAATGATACTAAAAGCTTGGATGATTGAAATGGAAGAATAGGGTTCAATTTATAGACTTGGGAAAAAAGAGATCAACGATATAGAAAGAATGAGAAGATCAATGATTGAGAATAGTTGAGGAACGTGCAATGAATAAGAAGAAGACATGTGTCTTGCTTTCTTTTGCATGAGAGGAGTTATCAAGAATAGAAGAATGAGTTAAAGCAATTAAAAGAATATAATAATCAGTTAAGTGATTTAAAACAAGAAGAAGGGATTTGCATGAGAATAAGAAGATATTTTGCTTTATTAAATATTAGGAATATTTAATTGCATGTGCAAGAAAGCTTGAATTATATTTAGAGATAACTTAATTTAGAAGAAAAAGCAACTTAAATAAATAATTGATTTATTTAAATTTAGAGAAGATATTATTGGAAGAAACAATTAAATAATTGGAACTATTTAATTTAGAAGATAAGAAAGAAAATGAAATAAATAAATTTATTTAATTGTTGTGCATGATTTGGAAGAATAAATAAAATATTTGATTGTATTTTATTTTTAAAGACTGAGAGGATTTAAATAAATTTGATTTTATTTATTCAAATTTGGAGGAATGAATTTGATTTAATTAAATAATTGGGAATTATTTAATTGTTTGGAAGAATTTAATTAAATAAAGGATTTTATTTAATTGTTAGAAGAATATGAATCAAATAAATAAATTTGGTTATTTATTTATTGATAGAGGAATAAAGATGGGAATAAATATTAAGAATATTTATCTAGAATGAATCGTGTCATTTTTAGGCGTATACATTTTGCCCCTCTTTGATGCAATGCAGTTTACGACGTTGCCTCAAAGAATAGATAGTCTGACAATGATACATGCCCCAATTTTCCCCTGGTACAGGTTATGACGATAGGATGTCCCCTCGGGAGATTGGATGAGAAGAAGGCTAAAGGTGTGAGACAGACAATCTCACGAAGAAGAAGGATGAAGAAAGAGCTAAATGATACGCTATGCAAGAATAGAATGATAACACACACAAGAAAGTAAGCAAGGATGCACAAATGACACAAGAACAAACAAGGTATTTCCCCTGTCGAGCGGTAAACCAATGATATACTGATAATAATATGCGAGTGTTGTCATGGCAGGGAACGATATATCCCTAGACCAACACGGCAGGCGTGTTGTCATGGTGAGGAATGATAGATCCCTAGAGCAACATGAAGGATAGTGTCTGGTTTCAGGAAATGAAACATGTTGTGTAAGACACATGTGTTGGTCTGATTTCGACAATGTTACATCCTGTATAAGATAATTGATTGATTAATTGATCGAGTTAGTTTACAACCAGAAAAGGATCAAGACCACGGATTGTGATTGGATCATTTGACAAGATTGACTTTGACTTGATTGGTATGGATTAAGGATGGACTTGCATTTGGAACATTGCTTGGATTGATCAGATTGAGAAGAATGGACCACAATGATAGATAGAATACTAATTGATAGAAGAATGACTCGATAGAAGGAATCACAAGCTTTGACTTTGTATTTGTTACTCTGCATTGATTGGATCTTTTATTGCATGGGATACAGATGTATGGATGTATAAATGGATGTATAATGGATGGATTTGATTTTGACATCTTGACGGTGCAAGTATTTTGAAGTGCTTTATTTCATTATTGGGCAATTTTTTTGGTACTTTTTTGAAATGTTGTAAGTTAATACAAGCATCTAGGTATAATTGAACTGAGATGACCTAAGCACTGCTTACATGGATTTTGATTTAGCAAGTTAATACAAGCATCGAGGTATAATTGAACCAAGATGACCTGAGTATTTCTTGCGTATCAACAAATAAGGATTGCCCCCATTCATGTTAGACCTTTGATGTCCTCGATGATCTTTTGCCGATCATGTCCTTAGACAAGGTTTCACATTACTAAAGTTTAACCCACAAACAACAAACAAAGAAAAGAATCATGCCCCCATAATAGCATCTCTATCTTTTGGCATCCTCGAGTAGCATAGGAAAGCATGATAGCAAAAATCAAGACTCTGTACCTTAACCATGTTTCCAATCCACAAAACATTTTTGCATTTAGATGTGTTTGTTTCTTGCCATAATTTGGGTAAAATAATTTAGAAGACCTTAGGAGTTTGTTTGCTTTGCTCTGGATAGGTTAATGTTTTGCGTCAGGATTTCTACTTGAAAGCAGGCTTTGCTTGCGCTTGCTTGCCTGGTGAGAAGATTTCACAATCCTTATTAGTGAGACGGACCCTAAGGGACTGACCTAGTGCCTCGGGGGCTCATTGCTAAATGGCCTTGCCTACGTGACAATGCAGAGGCAACGTAGTTCAGGGTAAACCCTAATGGACCATGGATGGACTAGAAGAAAGATGACAAGAAAGACGACAAGAAATGGGATGAACGAGACCATGGGAGCCTCAGGGGCGCATAGAAATATGGCCTTGCCTACATGATGACGCAGAGGCAACGTAGTTCATGGACTTGGACCATGGAGACCAATGAGAGACACCATACTAGGCTGACACTATGGATAGGATATGGGATAAAACCTTGGTAGACAAGGCAACAAAGAGATAGAGTATCAAGCCATGATAGGTTACCAATGGGTTCTTTATTATGGAGCGGATATGGATCGAATGGGACATGAGGAAGAATGGACACAAAGTGATTGGTTTCCCAAAGATGGAGAAAGCGGTTTATCACAAGTAATGCTTGTTTACCAGGTTTTCACCACTTGCTTTTATTTGCACAAAAGCTAGAAAGTAAACACGACACCTGTTTGCCAGGTTTTCATCATGATACCTATCCTAGGCACCTGATTGCCAGGTTTTCACCAAAGGATGATTTTTTTTGTACTTTTTTGATTTTTTTGTATTTTTCTAATTTTTTTTAATTTTTTTGTATTTTTCTGATTTTTTTATTTTTTTGTATTTTTATGCCCCCCTTACATTGGGGTTCTCCTAGGTATAGAACCGGCGAAGATGCATGCTGTTGATTGGGTCATCTAACAGCTCACCCTCTGATGTTTCTAACTGATATGCCCTGATCCATAAGCAGCTACAATCACATAAGGCCCAAGCCAATTGGGTTCGAACTTGCCCTTCTTTTCTCTATCCTATTGATTGCGGGGATTCTCTTTAAGTACTAGATCTCCAACCTTAAAGACTCTTGGGCAAACTCTGTGGTTATAGCTTCATGACATCATCTATTGATATGCTTTGAGATGGTCAAAGGCTTTCTATCTCCTTTCCTCTAGCAACTCTAGTTCTTGCAATTTGGAGACTCTGTATTCTTCATTTGATATGAGACCTTTTAACGACACCCTGAGAGATGGTAACTCAATTTCAATGGGAAGGATAGCTACTGAGCCATAGACAAGGGTGTAAGGGGTAGCACCTGTGGGAGTGCGTATACTGGTTCTGTAGGCCCACAGAGTAGGATTGAGTTGGATGTGCCAATCACGGCCAGCATCGTTGACAGTCTTCTTGAGGAGTTTCAAGATGGTTTTGTTGGATGCTTCATCTTGACCGTTGCCTTGGGGGTAGTAGGGTGTGGAGAAATGATGTTGGATTTTGAATTGGTCACAGAGTTCTTGTACATCCTAGTTTTTGAATGGTCTTCCGTTATCCATGATAATGGATGAAGGAATTATGTATCTGCAGATGAGGTAATTCAGAATGAATGAGGAGATTTGTTTGCCTGTGACGATGGTGAGGGGAACAGCTTCAATCCACTTGGTAAAGTACTCAGTGGTGGTTATGATGAATTTATGGCCGTTGGATGAGGGTAGATGGATCTTTCCCACAAGGTCAAGTCCCCATTGGCAAAAGGGCCAAGGTGTTGTTAAACATCTCAACTCTTGAGTTGGTGCATGTATCAGGTTCCCATGTATTTGGCACTGTTTGCACTTCTTCACAAATTGATATGAATCTGTCTCCATGTTCGGCTAGTAATAACCCGAATGCATGAGTTTCTTGGCTAAGGAAGGACCACTAGAGTGTGTCTCGCAAATCCCTTCGTGTATGTCTTGTAAGGCAGTTAGAGATTCTTCCCATTCTAAACAATGGAGTAAAGTACCATCTAGACCACGTCGGTATAGGGTGTCAGCAATAATGGTATAGAGAGAAGTTTGGCGTATAAAGGTTCATCATTGGTTTGAAGATAAGTTAGGTGGGAGGGTGTTGTCCTTGAGGTAAGTGTAAACTTTACCGTACCAAGGTGAATCAGATCCAACTAAAAGGCATATGGAATGGGTCTCAAGAAGATCATAAGTTGGTTGTCGAATAGTTTCCACTAAGAACTCGTACCGTGACTCATTCTCTGGTATCTCAAGAAGAGAGGCGATGGTTGCAATGGCATCTGTTGCTTTGTTCTCAATGCGTGGTATCTGCTCAAAAGATATAATCACAAAGTATTCTTTAAAGTCATCCACCATTCTCTTGTATGGGACAAGCTTCTCATCTTTGGTTTGGTAATCATCATTGACCTGATTTATCACTAGTTGAGAATCACCATAGACATGTAGCTCTTTGATTTTCCAATTTGCTGCCATCTTGAGGCCAATGACTAAGGCTTCATATTTTGCTATGTTATTGGTGCATGGAAATAACAATTGGTAAGACTTCGGTATAGTGTCACCATGAGGAGTTACAAACAAGATTCCTGCCCCCAATTCATGGTTTGTGTAGGATCCATCAAAGTAAAGTGTCCAGGAATGTGTTGAGACATTAAATAATGATTCATCCAGAAACTCAAATTGCATTGGTGTGGTATCTTGTATTGGTGCATCTGCTAGCTGGTCAACAATGACTTGTCCCTTGATAGCTTTTCTGTCTACATACTCAATGTCATATTCACTTAGGAGCATTACCCATTTGGCTAGGCGACTCGTGAGAGCTACTTTGCTTAGTAGGTATTTCAGTGGATCTATTTTTGCAATGAGTTTGACTAGATGTGCAAGCATATAATGTCAAATTTTTGGGAAGCAAAACTACCGCAAGACATGACCTTTCTATCTGAGAGTATTGCAACTCATAGCCCACCAATGTGCAACTGATATACTAGACGACTCTTTCCTTGTTCTCATAATCTTGTTGTGCTAGAAGAGCCCCAAGAGCTATAGGTGTAGCAGATATGTAGAGTATCAATGGTTTCCCTTGGATAGGAGGCATGAGAATAGGTGGATTCATAAGATACTCTTTCAGTTTGTTGAATGCCTCTTCACATTTGTCATCCCATCTGAATGGAATGTTCTTATGCAGGAGATGACTGAATGGTTGACACTTGTCTACCAATTGTGATATGAATCTACGGATTGCTTGTAGCTTGCCTTGTAGCAATCTGAGTTGTGTAAGAGTCGTAGGTGGTGGCATGTCCATGATAGCCTTGACTTTGGCGGGATCCACCTCTATTCCATTTGCTGAAACAATAAAACCTAGGAGTTTGCTTGAGGTGACTCCGAACACACACTTCTTTGGGTTCAACCTGACTTTGAATTTCTCAAGTCTCTGAAAGACTTTCTCTAACACATCCAGGTGTGATTCTCTTGTGAGTGACTTTTCTAGGATATCATCTATATAATCTTCCATGGTGACATGCATCATATCATGAAATATAGTGGTCATAGCACGTTGATATGTGGCTCCTGCGTTCTTTAGCCCAAATGGCATGACGTTCCAACAGAAAGTGCCCCATGGACAAGTAAAAGCTATTTTGTGCTAGTCTTTTGGTGCTATCTTGATCTGATTGTATCCCGAGAAGCCATCCATGAGAGACAACATGGTATACCCTGTTGTCTATGATATCTAGATTTGGCAACGAAAAATCATCCTTACGAAAAGCTTTGTTTAGTTCTCTAAAGTCATTGCATAGTCTGACTCGGCCATCTAGTTTGGACACTGGTACTATGTTGGAGACCCATTCTAGATAATCTATAGCTCTAATGAATCCTACATCCAGTATTTTCTTGAGTTCTTCTTTTACAAGCAGTGCTATGTGTGGATGCATCTTTCTAAGCTTCTGTTTCACCGGTTTCACTCCTGTATCTAATGGAAGATGATGTAGAATCAAATTTGGATCTAACCCTGGCATATCTACATAAGACCAAGCAAAATTGACTTGCTTTCTTTTGAAGAATGGTACAAACTTGGTCTTCTCTGGTGGGGTGAGAGATTTAGCAAAGTGAATGATCTTAGGCTGTTCCCCTGCTCCAATATTAATTGGCTCTATGGGTTCCACAACAATCTAAGACTTCTCCTGGTGCATATCATTGGGGAGAGTGTCAAGCCTTCCATTGTCAGGTGCCACAGTTGGGTTTTCACCTTCGGATGTGTCCTTTCTTTTTACTGTTTTGGGATTTGACACTGCCGCAGAGCAGTTTTCATCGTCAGATCCAATTTTTATTTTGATATTTTTGTGACTGGAAGGCTTGGCACCCTCTTCAAAGTAAGCCATAGTATTAAGTTCAATAGTGAAACTAGCTTTATGATGCCCTTTGGGTAGGTGGTCCCTAAGTTCCATGTAGTCAATATAGGCATCGTTGTTTTGGAACATATCTAGTTGAGGAGTTCCTCGTAGATCCTAGTCGATAAGCTCAGGATGTACAAGGGGAAGGGAGTTGGAGGATAGATCTGATTCATTGATAGTTTGGATGGATATGCTAGGAGTATTAGGAGGGGGAGTGTTTGGGATGGTACTTTCCTCTAAGTTGTTTATTGTGATAGAACCCAAACCTTCCTCGAAAGTCGTATTCTCAGAGATAGGCAAATCAGACTCTATTGGTCTATGCAGTAGCGTTTGTCTCTCACGATAGGGGCTATAAGTTTGAATGGTATTGACCCCTTTGTCATCGTAAGAATGCTCTGTCAGCTCATCCCACTCATATTCATTGGAATCTATGTCACTGTCCACTTGAAGTGTATGGATTGTTTCCACTAGACAAGCATTTTCTTTAGCTTTGCCCTTACCTGTGTATCCTAGGCCTTTTGTATTTCTAGCCAATGAGGATGAAGAAGGTTGAATGGGTTCTATGTTTCCTTCTCTTCTTAGGCCGATGGGGCCTTGTCCTTCGTAACCCATTCTATGTAGGATAGATTCACCTAGCCCATAGATCTCTGTTGGGAGTCTAGGTGGTTTATGTTGTATGTTCTCTTCTTCTTCGGTATAAAGCCATTGTAGGACATCTCTTTCTTCTGTCTCATCTAATAGGGTCTCCCATTTTACAAAGGGAGCTGTGGGAGGTGTAGGAGGAGTAGATGGTTTTGGAAAATGCTTGGGTCAACCAAAGGATCTAGGAGATAAAGGTAGCTTGGCTAGATTGAGGCTGTGCTCAATGGAGTATTCCCCAACTCCTTTTTTTTTTATGGTAATTTTCTTCTCTTTGGGCCTTGATGAGGAAGCTTTTGCGGTAGAATCAAGCTATGGGATAGGGGATGTGGATGCTCTATTGTTTGGTATGATGCACTCAGGTTTTGAAAGGACAGATTTGCAATGCTGGAAGGGGTCAGGGTCACCTTGGATGGTGATTTTCTTGCCATTATGAGGGAATTTTATGCATTGATGATAAGTAGAGGGCACAACCTTCATGGCATGAATCCATGGTCTTCCTAGCAGAATATTATAGGTGAGATCCCTATCTAGGACTTGGCACACAACATCTTTGATTATCGGTCCTACTTGTATGGGCAACACCACTGTTCCTTTTGTAGTTCTTTCCTCTTCATCATAGGCTTTGATAGTTATCCTCTTTCTTTGATCAATTGCATTTTTGGAGAACCCCAATGTAAGGACTAGCTTCAACGTGTAAATATGTAAACCAACTCCCCCATCAAGGAGAACCCTCTTGATGTGGTTCTTGTGGATGAAGGCAACGATATGAAGAGGGGTGTTATGAGGTTGAGAGATTGAGAGATCATCTTGCTCGGTAAATGATATGTTACTTAAGGAGGTCAGATTACCTACCATGGCTTGAAACTTCTCTTGGGCCAAGTTAGTGGGGACTATGGTTTCCACTAAGGCTTTATTGAGAATCTCCTTATGAGAAGGAGATAGATGCAACAACTCCAAGATAGAAATGTGGGCTGGAGTCTTACGAAGTTGGTCTATGACACTATACTGATGGGGGTTGGACTAAGAAGGTGATGACCTTAGAGGGACGGTATTCAGTGTGACTTTACCACTGCAGGTAATGATACTGCAATCATTACGATGAGGCTCTGATTGTTGGTTGGGTGTGACTACATTGATCTGTGGGACATGCTCGGATAGGCAATTGATGGTATAGTCAAATGGCACACTTGCATAGTTGGCATTACTATTCCCACTATTCTGATTTGGCCTATTGCGATTGTTGTTGTTGTTGCTGTTGTTGTTGTTGTTATTGCCATGGTTGTTGTTGTTGTTGTTGTACGACCTGTCGTGATTAAGAAGTGGATCCATGTAAGCCACATGTGTCTCATTGGAGGTATGCTATTGGGTTCCTCCTTGATTTTGATCAAGAATGTCTTGGATAACATGTTTGAGATGGATACAGTTGTTGGTTCTATGGCCCCTTCCTCTATGATATTCACAATAGTCAGTGTCTTTCCAATAGGGAGGTTTGACTAGTAGAGAGATTTCATTGTTAGCCAATAACTTCCATAATGCGGATTCTTGGGACTCACCCAGCGGCATGAATTTTTGTCTTGGATTGGTACTGAACCATGGTCTTGGCTCCCGAGAGAATGTTTTGTTGGGCGTAACATTGTTTGCTTCTCCTTTGAGAGTGGGTATGGGTTGTTGCTTGGGAGCCGCTACTTTGGCATCAACCACTCCATCATTGACAACATTCTTATTCTTGATCCAAAACTTTGATTTGTCAGTCACGTAGTTGGACGTAGGTGTGTCCTTGTATAACTTGATTTGCCCCTTGGCGATCATAGCTTTTTCGATAAACAATCCCATTTCGATGACTTTTAAGAATGATGTAGGGCAATGTATTTGTATTTGATAGCCAAGATCGGTGTTGAGTTTATGGACAAACATCTCCATTAGTTGCTTCTCAGGTAGATCGTGCGAGCATTTGCTTGCTAGTTGTCTCCATCTTTGTAGGAAGGTGGCGAATGATTCACCACTCTTTTGCTTGGTGTTGCATAGGTCAAGCATAGAGACTTCATGTTCAATATTGTAAGAGAAATGCGTTATAAATTTATTGACTAGTTCATCAAAAGTTTTGATGCTTAGTGGAAGCCGTGAGAACCACTCCATAGCTTGACTTCCTAGTGATCTAGGGAATAGTCTCATCAAGTAAGTCTCGTTGTGAGCTACTTCCAAGCATGTTGCATTGAATTCCCTAATGTGATCTCTAGGGTCGCCTTTCCCTTTGTACTTGTCAAACATAGGAACTTTGAATCGATAGGGAAATGGTTTCATGATCAAACTTTTATCAAAGGGGTATGGTGCAATATCTTCCAAGGAGTAGTTTTTGGTGCTTGTACCCATCTTGAGATCTGACATTTGTTACTTTAGACCCTCGAGTTCTTTCCTCATTTCTTCCATAGGAGTATTTGGATGTGTGGCTTTCTTTCCTTTATCCTCCTCATTTGGGTCTATGGCTTTCTTTCCCCTTTCATGATCATCCTCTATGTTTTCCAAGATTGTGCTTATATCGAAATCCGTGGGGATTTTAATTCCAAGACTAGCAAGGTGATGGAAATACTTATGAGGGTCATCATGGAGCATTTTCTCTACTAAGCGTTGGAATTTTTGATCTTGGATAGTTCCTTGATATTCTTTGTTAGAGATTTCCTCATCACTATCGTGAGGTGTGAAGATATGGTTGGATGAACTTGCCATTTCAAGTTGTTTTTTGTATTGAGATCTAGTAAGAACCATGCAAGGTGATGTGGAATGAGGTGGAATGGGACAAGAGATTTTGGTAAGATACCGATGGCGACTACTAAGAATGGGATACTTGTAACAAGATTTGGACAAGGGACTTTCTCGATCAATGATTCCAAGTAAGACGGCCGATACAAAGACGATAGTCACTAGTAAGGGTACTCGATACCTATATTACTATGTAGGGACTAGTCGTGCACCAAGACCACTAGTGAAGTTCTGTGACTTACTAGGTTTACTTGAATCCAAAGTGATGAAAAAGGGGACCTATGCTAACCTGATATGGGATGTTCTTCTGACTTTGAACTAAGAGGACTTGATGGAAGGTGAATGAGACGACTAACGAAAGAGAGAGTTTGGTGTGAAATGGATGGGAAACTGACTGCAAGATGAGACTTGATCTCTGAACTTAAAACTAGACTGAAATGGGTACCTAGAACTAGTGAAATTTTTATCTTGGAAACTGTGCAAGTGCTCACTGTCGTGTATGCACCAAAACAGATGCGCCGTAGAAAATGATAGTGTGCCGTAAGTCAGGATATACGCGCTATACTAGTAAAATGTAAATGCGTAGGAATAGGATGTAAAAGTGCTAAAAGTCACTACAAATGCACCGCAGGTTAGCACAGATGCACAGGAATAGAGGGCGGATGCGCCGCTCTGGCTTTTTCTTAATATTTTTGCAATTTTTGAAATTTTTTGATGTTTTTGGTACTTTGGTTGTAGAAAAGGTCTTTTTGATCTAATTTTCTGAATTTATGGCAAGAAGACATAGTAAACACAAAGATATTTTTATGGTTTTTTAATTTTTTTGTGATTTTCTTGACTCTTTTTGGACTAAAAGAAAAAAGCAAGTACAAAATCCTAGGCTTGAAATGGATTACAAGGGTTTTTGGCCACTAGAACAAGAGGTGTTTAATGAGGGCAACCATTTGAGTGGTTACACATGCGGCAACACTACTCTCCGTTATGGAGTCTCCCAGTCTGCAAGGGTTGCGCCTTGGAGGGTTTTGGGGGAGGTTCGCTGTTTGAAGCTTTCGCTCCAAACACAATTTATTTATAGTGGTTTGGAAGGGCTTGGCATCTATCTTGTTACCACTTAGGGTCGTTCCTACTTGGATAAGTGGTATCCAAGAGCAGGCCCCTCTAAAGGAAAAACACATGCGAAAATGATACTTCTGGCATTTTGGTTACCTAAGATAGGGGAGAGCATAGTCCTAGTATCATTCCCAAAAACACAGTATACAGTGGTTCTTTTCCCCTAGTTAAAATGAAAAAAACTAGATGAGCTATCTACTTGGGCAAACACAGAACTTTGAAGTGAGTAGCAAGATAGCAATGGTCCAATTTTAACCAAGATAGCAATTGTGAGTTCAATTTTAATCCACGATAGCATGAATTGTTAACTTTTAAATTTTGGTCAATTGAGATAGCAATGGTTCATTTTAACCCAGATAGCAATGATGAGTTCAATTTTAATCCATGATAGCACGAGTTGTTAACTTTGAAATTTTGGTCAATCGAGATGGCAGTGGTTCAGTTTTAACCCAGATAGCAATGATGAGTTCAATTTTAATCCAGATAGCAATAACTTTGAAAAGATAGCAATGTTGCAATGCAAGATAGCAAAGGTTCAGTTACCACTTTCCTAGTTAGACTATGTGAGATTTTGCATGAACATCTATTTTACTTTCCTGTTTTAGAAATCAAAGTGTGATCTAACAAATGCAACTATATGAATCTAAACCAGTGCCTAGCTTGTAAAACTTATAAGAGAATTCCTACAAAGATGTCAGCGTTAGCAAAAATCTCCTAGAAAACCCTAAAATCTCTGCCTACAACAAATGCGTTGCTTCAGAGATTGAATGCGTAGAAATAGTCAACAGAAGCTCCATTATACATATGCGCTGTAATAGATGACATATGTGCAAAAAGAAACAATTGGTTTGCAGAAATTTGTATTTTTCTAACCCTAGTTTGTTAAGATTTGGATAAAAATGTATGTAGATGATCTCTTAGCGCAAATCTAACCTCACCATTGCGTCTGGGGGGACATTTCCATAAATTTTGAGTACAAATTTGCCTAGATTTCATGAAAAATAGAGCGTTTGGCGAAGAAAACAACATTCTAAAAATTCACTGCAAACATATGTGCTACAAGATGTAACATATACGCTGTAGGATGTAACAGATGCGCTGTAGGATGTAACATATGCACTGCAAGATGTAATAGATGCACTGCAGGATGTAACAGATGCGTAGAATCAGTAAGTGCGCCGTATCAGAGGTCAGATGCACCGTATCAGAGGATAAATGCGCCTTAACAGTGTATATATGCATTGTTTCATCTTGTGTATGGCCTTCTAAAACACAAAAGCTCAATTTTGGGTTAAATTTGGGGCTAGGCCCCACGATGGATGCCAAAAATGTAAGGGTAAAATGGATCAACAATGAATATCAATAAATAAACAATTAGAGATACCCAAACTCAATGAAATAGTGAAACTAAGGAGATTAATCAAATAAAGTAATGAACAATACAATGCAAACCTTCCTCAAATCGAAACTTCCATTGTTCGCCTATCACAAATCATTCTTTGAAAGTATGAATGATGCCCTCAGAGAGCACTTCTTTGCTTTGTTCAAGAATGTCGAGTGTGAATGGCTATGGTGATGATGCGTAATGCATGGTAACAAGGGTGATCACAAGAAACAAAGGAATAATGAGGGTGCCAAAGGTGCGCTGAAATTCCTGCAGGGTAACGATACTAAAAGCTTGGATGATTGAAATGGAAGAATAGGGTTCAATTTATAAACTTGGGAAAGAAGAGATCAACGGTATAGAAAGAATGAGAAGATCAATGATTGAGAACAGTTGAGGAACATGCAACAAATAAGAAGAAGACATGTGTCTTGCTTTCTTTTGCATGAGAGGAGTTATCAAGAATAGGAGAATGAGTTAAAGCAATTAAAAGAATGTAATAATCAGTTAAGTGATTTAAAACAAGAAGAAGGGATTTGAATGAGAATAAGAAGATATTTTGCTTTATTAAATATTAGAAATATTTAATTGCATGTGCAAGAAATCTTGAATTATATTTAGAGATAACTCAATTTAGAAGAAAAAGCAACTTAAATAAATAATTTATTTATTTAAATTTAGAGAAGATATTATTGGAAGAAATAATTAAATAATTGGAATTATTTAATTTAGAAGATAAGAAAGCAAATGAAATAAATAAATTTATTTAATTGTTGTGAATGATTTGGAAGAATAAATAAAATATTTGATTGTATTTTATTTTTAGAGACTGAGAGGATTTAAATAAATTTGATTTTATTTATTCAAATTTGGAGGAATGAATTTGATTTAATTAAATAATTGGGAATTATTTAATTGTTTGGAAGAATTTAATTAAATAAAGGATTTTATTTAATTGTTAGAAGAATATGAATCAAATAAATAAATTTGGTTATTTATTTATTGATAGAGGAATAAAGATGGGAATAAATATTAAGAATATTTATCTAGACCGAATCGTGTCATTTTTAGGTGTATACAGGAAGAATTACATGGAGTGCCATTTGCAATGCATGGGCGATGGCTATTGGGCGATAACCAGTGTTAAGTATAAACCTCTAGAGAAAGGTCCTTCAACTCCAGATCAAGTCAAAGATGCTAAAAATAACCTTCAAGCTAAAGAAGCCTTGTTGAGTGCCCTGACTGATTCAGAAATGACAAATGTCTTTGGTCTAAAAACTGCTTATGAAATCTGGAAAAAGTTGGAGAATCTGTATGAAGGTGATAAATTTGTCAAATGTGCCAAGATGCAAAGTCTAAGAGGAAAATTTGAAACTCTGAGGATGAGTGAAGATGAAAACATCACAATCTACATGCAAAAGATAAATGAACTTGTGTGTGGTATCAGGTGTGCTGGTGGAACTTTGGAAGAGTCAGAGATTGTATCAAAAGTGCTCAGATCTTTACCTGATTCATACAAACATAAGGTTGCTGCTATAGAGGAGATCATAACTGTCTCAGAAGTTACAATATATCATCTGGTTGACAAAATTTTAGCTTTTGAATTAAGTGAGTTTCGCGATTCTCTTCCCAAGTCTGAATCTGCATTTAAGGCCAGTGTATATGGAAAACAAAGATATGATCCGGGTGAAAGCTTTTCTACAAGATCAAACAGATTCGTGAAGACAAGGATGTTGCAAGTATGGGCCTAACCGGTGTTGTCATTGATGTCAACATACTCATTTTTCATTGATGTCAAGGATTGGATGAGTTGTATGTTGAGGCTATTGAGAAAATTAGCTCTATTAGAAATAAAGAAGATCAGTGAAGATAGTAAAGCTCTATGAAGTAAAGATCTTAGCTAGATGAAGATCAGTGAATGCACATCAAAGGGTTTGTAGATATGTGTTTGAAGATGATCTAGTCAAGATTTGAGAGTTCTGCATGAAAATGTGGAGGAGTTATGGCCATGAGAGTAAAACTAGTTCTAGCAACTGTTCAGAGGTGACAAAGTGACACAAATAGGTCCAGTGAGATCTGGAAATACAATATCATGTTCTGTGGATCTAATGGCATGTTTGGGAGGCTAATGTGAATTGACAACTCAATTGGTTCATGGTTTGGAGGTCCACAAGCAATCCTTCTAATATGACAGTGATGGGCAACTATGTTCTTGAGGTTTCAGATGAAGATGCAAATGATCACAGTAAGTAGAAGTGGTGTGGATGTTCTTGGTGATTCAAGAAAGCTTGCGGGGATCTCTAGATTGTGTCTAGTTCGTGTTGGCGGTCCGCATTGAATATTAAGCTCATAATTGAAGACTTACATTTGGGTGATTGTGTTCTTCCTAGTCTTGGCTGACCAGATGATCTTGAAGATGTTTTATGAAGCATGGCATGTTCCTTGAAGAAGATTGGAGTCCTAGCTATGTGTGGCCGACAGTGTAGTAATGCACATAAAGTTTTTGTAATAAGTTAAGTTGTATTTTTGTAATTGCTCTGTAATAAAATAAGTGTATGTTGTGCCAACTTTGATGATCATTCCATAGTTGATGTCATGTATAAATAAAAGTTGCGAAGTCATTCAAATGTGTCCTGGTAAGTATGAGGAAGTAATAGTGAAGAGGAGCAAAAAGCAGAGTAGAGGTGTTAAGCTTAAATGGAACTGACTCAAGCATAGTCAAGATGCTTATCTCTAGTTCAAGTATGTAATACTTATATTCTTTTGTAGACAGTGTGTCTCTTGTAGGCAGTGGGCCTCTTGTGAGTAGTGTGCTCGAGCAGTGAGCCCTAACTGGCAAGTGTCATTTTATTCATCTTTATTCTTCTAACAGAGAATACAATCTTGGGTTAGTCACCCCGTGATTTTTCCCTTAACCGGGTTTTCCATGTCAAAATCTTGGTGTTATATGTGTTAAATTTATTTTTGCTCTTAAATTATTGCATTATGCTTCCATGATTGAATCTTTGATATGATGTTGAAATATAAGAAGGCTTAAAACAAAAAAGGAATAGGATTTTGGAAACAACTAATTCACCCCCCTCTCAGTTGTCTGTCCTAAATCCAACAATTGGTATTAGAGCTAAGTTCCTTTAGAAGAAGCTTAACCACTTGAGGAGATCCAGAATGTTGAGCTACAAGAAGGACAATCCAAGGTTTGATGGAACAAACTTCACTGTCTGGAAAAGTCGCATGGAATGTCACTTACAATGCATGGGAGATTAGTATTGGAGCATAACCTCAACTAAATATGTTCCCCCAAAGAATTGTCCAACCACTATAGATGAAGTGAGAGATGCAGACAATAATCTTTGAGCTAAAGAAGCCCTACTGAGTGCCTTCTCTGATTCAAAACTAACAAATGTTATGGGACTGAAGACTGCTTATGAAATTTGGACAAAGCTTGAAAATCTATATGAAGGAGACAAATATGTTAAGTGTGCCAAGCTACAAAGGCTGAAAGGAAAGTTTGAAAACTTGAAGATGAGTCACTTTATATATGAAAAAAATAAATGAGCTTGTATGTGGCATGAGATGTGCTGGTGGAGTATTGGATGAAGATGAAATTGTTGCTAAAGTTCTCAAATCTTTACCTCCTGTGTATAAACACAAAGTTGTTACTATTGAGGAAATTAGATCTTTAACAACTATCACAAGGGATCAATTGGTTGGTAAGATATCTACATTTGAGTTGGCTGTGTTTGGTGATGCACGTCCCAAGACTGGATCTGCATTCAAAGCTAGTACCTCTACTAAGGGTAAACATAGATATGATCTAAGAGAAAGTTCCTCAAGAAAATCATCTTGGTATGATAAAGCAAGGAAAGATCTAGAAGAGGATGAATTAGAAGCTGAACAACTGGAAGCCCTCATTGCAAAGAGACTGCTAAGAGGATCTAGTAAGTATGAAGGAAAATTACCTTTTAAATGCTTTGCCTTCAATAAGATTGATCATTTTGCCTCAAGATGTCCGAAAAGGTTTTCAAGGCCAAACCCTAATAGATCAAGGCTTCAAAAGAAGTGTTACTATGTTTAAGAAGATGATGATGAAGGAGTGATAGATGATGATTTTGAGATAGGAAACTAAATTGGAAGTGACTGGGTGTTTATTGGCATCAAATAAGAAGATCCAATGCCTATTGAATCTGTCAATCATAAGATGATAGAAAGTGCTTTGGCTGCTCAGGTTGAAGAAAAGGATGAATGGGTTATTGACAATGGATGCTCTCACCATATGACTGGTGACAAGAGTAAGTTTCTAAACCTGGAAAGATATGAAGGTGGAGTTGTAAAGTTTGGAGATAATTCTACTGGCAGAATCAGAGGCAGAGGAACCATTTCTTTTGATGGAAAGAACAAAACCAGTGATGTTCTATATGTTGAAGGTCTGAAGCATAATCTTCTCAGTGTTGGATAGTTGGTGGACAAAGGCTATGATCTCCATTTCAAAAATGGAAAATGCAAGATCCTTGAAAGCTCTGGAACTGAGATTGCATCTGGTACACTAGTGCAGGAGCACCTTGGCAAATTAATATTGCCCTGGACAAATCTTTGAGTTTGATTAAATTTATATGCTTCCACATTGTAATGAGGTTTATCAAGTTATTTTTATGTGTTTGGGTCATTAGGAGTTTCAAAAATGCAAAATATTGCAAACCATGTAAAGGTTGTCAATGTAAAATTGGAAAAAAGATGCAAACTTGGAAGGTGAAGAGTCATTTGGCTCTTGGTTCGCTCCAAATCAGTTATGAACTAAAGAGACATGTTTTAATACTTTTAAAAGGCCTTGTAACCATGAAGAATTCATGGGTGGTTGAAGATTTGAGCATGGAATGAGAAAAAACAATGTTTTCCTGTATTTTCCTTCAGAAATTTGCTATCTTTTGCTATTGTATGGCCCTATATGGAATTGAATGGATGCCTAATGGATTGAAAATTCCTACTGTAGTGTTTGGTATGGTTTTGTATGGATATATATAGGAGAAAGACATATATGGTTGGAAAGAGTATTGAGTCTACTTTCGATTTCTTTTTGTTGCATCAAATTTCATTAAGATTTGAATAAGTTATGGCATTTTTATTGAGGGTAGGTCTGTAGAGTTTAATTTTCTGAAAATATAGTCTGAAAATATGCATGGTATGACTTGGTACAGCCTCACATTGATGCATATAATAGATGGATGGAAATATATGTGTTTCTAGTTTACCATTCTTTTGGTTTGGTATAATTTTATTAAGTTTTGTGAGAGATATTGTAATTTTGGTGAGGGCAGGTCTGAACGCTGCCTAGGGTTTGTAGTTTTAGGAAAACAGTCATAACTTTCTCTCCTACCATTGGATCTTCATGAAAATTGGAGGAAAAATATGTATTAATGTTTTCTTAAACCTGACCAAAGCAATTGGATTAGTTCTTTTCTTTGTTAATGTTATTGAGGATAGTTTTGGTCCTCCTACCTCTGCATCATATTGGTATCAGAGCTGGCGAAAGATTTGGGTGTTGTATTTATTCCTGTCACTAAGAAGGCAAGTGAAGAGTGAGAAGATCTTGATTGTGTAGATAGATCGCTGAGGGAGGCAATCTACACCTTTTAGATTTTGTGGTGCTTAGTTGTTTGGTTGCAGGTGCTTGTTCCATCTAGCTGCAAGAAGGATGTTTTCTGAGATTGTGTGTGGGCAAACAAGATGAGGTCTGTCATGACCATTCTCCAATAGAGATTTGGCTGGAGAAGGATGCATAGAGAAACCATTGATGCATCACTAGATGAGGTTTGTTGTGAAGCAGTGAGAGGGATACCTAAAGAAGCACTTGATGTTGCAGCCCGAAGAGTACTCCACTGATGGGAGTAGAAGGAGCCTGAGGATGCTCTGTGAAAATGGTAGTTTATTTTGTTTCTTGGTTGGTCACCATTTCTATAGATTAGAAGATTGTAGCTGAGAAGATTGAAGATAAAGACAGAGGAAAGAGATTTTTGTTGCAGATACATTTCCAAGGGACTTAGAAATTTTGTTGGTTGGTTGTATAGTGCAACAGCACCTTGGCAAATTAATATTGCCCTGGACAAATCTTTGAGTTTGATTAAATTTGTATGCTTCCACATTGTAATGAGGTTTATCAAGTCATTTTTATGTGTTTAGGTCATTAGGAGTTTCAAAAATGCAAAATATTGCAAACCATGTAAAGGTTGTCAATGTAAAATTAGAAAAAAGATGCAAACTTGGAAGGTGAAGAGTCATTTGGCTCTTGGTTCACTCCAAATCAGTTATGAACTAAAGAGACATGTTTTAATGCCTTTAAAAGGCCTTGTAACCATGAAGAATTCATGGTGTAGACACCCAAATTTGTCCCAAGTTTGTCCATGTCTTGCAACAACTAGTCAAAAACATTATCCTAAACATCATGTAGCATTTTGTCCTAAATCCCATTCAATCCCATCCTTATCCTACTTAGCCAATTAATTAAATAAATTTATTTATTTAATTAATTTCACATTCATAATCCCACTTTCCAATTAATTAAATAAATTTTATTTATTTAATTAATTTCCCAATCATATCCTAATCCCACTATCTAATTAATTAAATAAATTTTATTTATTTAATTAATATCCAACTCATATCCCAACTAATTCAAATATTTTATTTGAATTAAGTTCTCATCATAAGCTGACTTTCTAATTAATTAAATAAATCTTATTTATTTAATTAATTTATCTTATCATTTAGCTGACATATGTGCCTCTTTCATTTAAAAAGATAAGTGGTACTATAGCCTTTTATTTAATATCTTTTATATGTAGTACTTTTTTATGTACACAAGCACACATGAGCCCTATTCTCCCTCCACTTGTCAAATGACTACAACTCCCTTGAAGAGTGGGATAACCGAATCAATCCTAGCCGTCCACATCAATCAATTAGCTTTTTAATCTCAACCATTCATTTGAACCAAGCCTTTTCTATAAATCAACCCCCTCATGAGCCATTAGCATGCATTGAGCCTCAAGTACCCTTATTCTGTCAAATTTTCTAAAAGGCATTGATCCTCAAGTATCCACATGCTGTTGAAATATCATTAGAGCCTTTGCATCCTTCATCTATCATTCATTCTAGTATCTTCATCTTAATGTTATGCTGCAGAAGTGAGCATCCAACATTCCTCCAACAATAATCCTTCAAAATCTTGCATGCTCATGCGAGGTGGAGAAGAGCAATGGAGATAAATCGAGCATAGCGTGGAGATCGGTTTGCATTTATATTTGTTGTTTTGATTTTCATGTTGTCTTGTGCTTCATTGTGCATTGCTAGGGTTTTATCATTGCCGTTCATTTATTTGCCCTGATTTGCAATTTTACCCTAACTACACATGGGTGGTTGAAGATTTGAGTATGGAATGAGAAAAAATAATGTTTTCCTATGTTTTCCTTCAGAAATTTGTTGTCTTTTGCTATTGTACGGCCCTATATGGAATTGAATGGATGCCTAATGGATTAAAAATTCCTATTGCAACATTTGGTATGGTTTTGTATGGATATATACAGGATCAAGCCATATATGGTTGGAAAGAGTATTGAGTCTACTTTCCATTTATTTTTGTTGCATCAAATTTCATTAAGATTTAAATAAGTTATGGCATTTTTATTGAGGGTAGGTCTGTAGAGTTTAATTTTCTAAAAATATAGTCTGAAAATATGTATGGTACGACTTGGTACAACCTCACATTGATGCATATAATAGATGGATGGAAAGATATGTGTTTCTAGTTTACAATTCTTTTAGTTTGGTATAATTTCATTAAGTTTTGTGAGAGATATTGCAATTTTGGTGAGGGCAGGTCTGAACGCTGCCTAGGGTTTGTAGTTTTGGGAAAAGAGTCATAACTTTCTCTCCTACCATTGGATCTTCATAAAAATTAGAGAAAAAATATGTATTAATGTTCTCTTAAACCTAACCAAAGCAATTAGATTAGTTCTTTTATTTGTTAATGTTATTGAGGATAGTTTTGATCCTTCTACCTCTGCATCATACACAGAAAAAAGGTAACATCTTCCAATTGGTTGGTACCGGCAAAAGTTGCTTATTTGTTCAAATTGATCATAGTTGGTTGTGGCATAGGAGAATGTGTCATGTGAATTTTGATAATATCATCAAGATAAGTAACACTCAGGCTATAAGAGATCTTCCAAGACTGATGAAACCTGCTAACAGTTTGTGCAAAGAATGTCAGTTAGGTAAGCAGAGCAGAGTCACATTCAAAAGCAAGGAAAAATATTCAACCAAATTGTTAGACTTGGTGCACACTGATCTCTATGGTCTGACAAGAGTCAGGAGTCTACAAGGAGATAGGTATTTCATGTTGCTAATTGATGACCACTCTCAGATGATGTGGGTAAATTTCTTGAAAGAGAAATCTAAAGAACTTGAGAAGTTCAAAATATTCAAAGCTATGGTAGAAAATGAAACTGGCATAAACATAAAATGCCTCAGGTCTAATAGAGGTGGAGAATTCACATCCGGTGAGTTCATAACATTTTGTGAGAAACATGGGATAAAGAGATAGTTATCTGCTCCAAGGACTCCACAGCAGAATGGAGTAGTGGAGAGAAAGAACCAAACCATCCAAGAAGCTTCTAGGACCATGATGATGGAAGCAAATGTTCCTCAAATCTATTGGAGAGAAGCTGTGAGCACTACTATCTACATTCTTAATCAGGTATAAATCAGAGGCAATACTGGTAAGACTCCTTATGAACTTTGGTTTGGTATCACTCCTACTATGAAGTATTTTAGAGTCTTTGGTAGTAAGTGCTACATTAAAAGAGATGAAGACCTTGGCAAGTTTGACACTAGAAGTGATGAAGGAATATTCTTGGGATATTCTACTCAAAGCAAAGCATACTGGTGTTATAACAAGAGATTGAGAAAGATTGTGGAAAGCACAAATGTGAAGGTTGATGAAGGCATGGAAAATCCCTGAAGGTTTTATGAGTATGAAACAGATGATCAAAATGATGTTTCAATCCAAGGAGAACAAGCTCCAACTCTAGTTCAGATTTAGATTGATCCAGAGAATCCTAAAATACAAGAAGAAGAGACAAGTTTGGATGAACCTGTCCAAGAATTAGAAGTACAAGAGAATCCCAAAACTCCTAGGTATGTAAGACTAAATCATTCTAAAGATCAGATCTTAGGAGATAGAAGCAAAGGTGTTTAAACAAGAAGAAAAATTACTCAAGATTCAGTAAAGTATTGTTTCATTTCAAAAATTGAACCAAAAATAATAAGTGAAGCATGCAATGATGAAAGTTGGGTTAAAGCAATGGAGGAAGAACTGATGCAGATTGAAAAGAATCACACTTGGGATATTGTTCCTAGACCTAAGGACAAAAATGTGATTGGGACTAAGTGGGTCTTCTAGAATAAACTAAATGAAGAAGGTGAAGTAGTAAGAAACAAAGGCAGATTGGTCTGTAAGGGTTATTCTCAAGTAGAAGGAATTGACTTTGAAGAAACTTTTGCTCCGGTGGAAAGAATTGAAGTAGTCAGATTATTTCTTGCCTTTGCTATCTTCAAAGATTTCAAGGTATATCAGTTGGATGTCAAGTCTACTTTCCTATATGGTGATTTGGAAGAAGAAGTATACATTGAGCAACTGGATGGATTCCAATTGTCTGATCATTGAGATATGGTCTGCAAGTTGAAGAAGGCATTGTATGGACTCAAACAAGCCCCAAGAGCCTGGTATGAAAGATTGGACAAACATCTTTTGAAGATTGGTTTCAACAAAGGTACTGCTGATAGTAATCTATATTTTAATATTGATCATGAAAATATCTTGATTGTGGAAGTATTTGTTGATGATATCATTTTTGGAGGGAAAGATAGTATGTACAAGACTTTTGCAAATCAAATGCAAAGTGAATTTGAAATGTCTATCTTTGGGGAAATGAATTTCTTCTTGGGTCTACAAATCATTCAAACAAAGAAAGGAATCTTCATATCTCAGACCAAGTATGTGAAAGAATTGTTGAAGAAATTTGGGATGGAAGATTCAAAGGCAATGGATACTCCCATGGCAACCAGATGTAAGCTGAGTAAAGATGATGAATCCCCTAAGACTGATCAGAAAACATACAGGTCAATGATTGGAGGACTACTCTACCTTACTCAAACTAGACCTGATATTATGAATGTTGTTGGTCTTGTTTCCAGATTCCAAGCTGATCCTAGAGAATCTCATGTCATGGTAATCAAGAGAATTCTCAGATATCTGAAGGGAATAGTTGAGTATGGATTATGGTATCCTAAGGATCATGATTTCTCTCTTCATGCATATATAGATACTGACTGGGCAGGAGATGTGGATGACCGGAAGAGTACCAGTGGTGGTGCATTCCTTTTGGGAAAAAGATTGGTTTCTTGGATAAGCAAGAAACAAGAGGCAATATCTCTATCCACTGCAGAAGCAGAATATATTGCAGTAGCAGGTAGTTGCACTCAAGTTTTGTGGATGAAGCAAATGCTAAGAGATATCCAAGTGGAGTATGAAGAACCTATCACAATCTTTTGTGATAATTCAAGTGCAATAAACATATCAAAAAATCTAGTGTTGCATTCAAAGACAAAATATATATCCATCAAGTTCCACTTTTTGAGAGAGTAGGTGAACAAGAATGAAGTTAGATTGGAGTTTGTGTCCTCAAAGGATCAGATTGCAGACATTTTTACTAAACCTCTACCTAAGGACTCTTTTGAGTATCTCAGGGAGAAGTTAGGGGTTATCACCCCTCTGATTTTGAATTAAGGTGCACTGATGTGCATTAGTCCGATGGATCCCACAGTCATATCTTGTGATCCAGATTGATGTTAGGAGGCTTCTACTTAGGGGGAGTAGTCTGTATGATTCTAAAGTATATAAAGTGGTTGCAAGTATGTGCCCTTTGCCATTGATGTCAAAGGGGGAGAGAAGACATGTGAAAAACACAAAGTAGTTTTTGATCAAAGGGGGATCAGTAAAGAAAGAGAAGACATCTGAATGGTTGTTGTTGATAGGGAGCGCTATGTCAACCAGTGAGGAGAAGTTCTTGTCTTGATTGTTAAAACATTTTTTCACATTATACGTTGCCATCAATGACAAAGGGGGAGATTGTTGCAAGTATGGGCCTAACCGGTGTTGTCATTGATGTCAACATACTCCTGTTGCATTGATGTCAAGGATTGGATGAGTTGTATGCTGAGGATATTGAGAAAATTAGCTCTATCAGAAATAGAGAAGATCAGTGAAGACAGTAAAGCTCTATGAAGTAAAGATCTCAGCTAGATGAAGATCAGCGAATGCGCATCAAAGGGCTTGTAGATATGTATCTAAAGATGATCCAGTCGAGATTTGAGAGGTCCGCATGAAAATATGGAGGAGTTATAGCCATGAGAGTAAAATTGGTTTTAGCAACTATTTAGAAGTGATAGAGTGACACAAATAGGTCCGGTGAGATCTGGAAATACAATATCAAGTTCTATGGATCTGATGGCATGTTTGGGAGGCTAATGTGAATTGACAACTCAATTGGTTCATGGTTTGGAGGTCCACAAGCAATCCTTCTAATGTGATAGTGATGGCTGACTGTGTTCTTGAGGTTCTGGATGAAGATGCAAATGATCACAGTAAGCAGAAGTGGTGCAGATGTTCTTGATGATTCAATAAAGCTTGTGGGGGTCTCTAGATTGTGTCCAATTTGTGTTGGTAGTCCGCATTGAATATTAAGCTCGTAATTGAAGACTTACCTTTGGGTGATGGTGTTCATCCTAGTCTTGGCTAACTGGATGATTTACACATGTTGCAGATGATCTTGAAGATGTTTTATGAAGCATGGCATGTTCCTCGAAGAAGATTGGAGTCCTAGCTATGTGTGGCTGAAAGTGTAGTAATACGCATAAATTTTTTGTAATAAGTTAAGTTGTATTTCTGTAATTGCTCTATAATAAAATAAGTGTATGTTGTGCTGACTTTGATGATCATTCCATAGTCGATGTCATGTATAAATAAGAGTTGCGAAGTCATTCAAATGTGTCCTGGTAAGTATGAGGAAGTAATAGTGAAGAGGAGAAAAAGGTAGAGCAAAGTTGTTGAGCTTAAATGGAACTAACTCAAGCATATTCAAGATGCTTATCTCCAATTCAAGTATGTAATACTTATATTCTTTTGTAGAAAATGTGTCTCCTATAGGCAGTGGGCCTCTTGTGAGTAGTGTGCTCGAACAGTGACCCCTAACTGGCAAGTGCCATTTTATTCATCTTTATTCTTCTAACAGAGAATACAATATTGGGTTAGTCACCCTGTGGTTTTTCCCTTAACTGGGTTTTCCACGTCAAAATCTTGGTGTTATATGTGTTGAATTTGTTTTTGCGCTTAAATTATTGCATTATGCTTCCATGATTGAATCTTTGATATGCTGTTGAAATATAAGAAGGCTTAAAAAAAGGAACGGGATTTTGGAAATAACTAATTCACCCCCCCCTCTCAGTTGTCTGTCCTAAATCCAACAAAGGAATTTGAAGCTCTTCTTTCCAAAAGATTGCCAAGAGGATCTGGTAAGTATGAAGGAAAATTGCCGCTCAAATATTTTTCTTGTAATAAGATTGGTCATTTTGCCTCAAGATGTCTGGAGAGGTTTTCAAAACCAAACCCTAACAAATACAAAAATTAGAACAAATGTTACTATGTCCAAGAAGCTGGAGAAGAAGGAGTCACAGATGATGAATCTGATCATGGAGGTTCCTCTGAAAATGATTGGGTGTTCATTGCCATCAAAGAAGAAGATCTGGTGTCTACTGAATCTGCTAGCTATGAAAATATGGAAAGTGCCTTGGCTGCTTAGGTTATTAAGAAAGATGAATGGGTGATTGATAGTGGATGTTCTCATCATATGACTAGAGACAAGAGTAAGTTTGTGAATTTTGAAAATTATGAAGGAGGGCTTGTGAAATTTGGAGATAACTCAGTTGGCAAAATTTGGGGCAGAGGATCCATCTCTTTTGATGGTAAGAATAGCACCAATGATGTTTTGTATGTGGAAGGACTGAAACATAATCTTCTTAGTGTTGGACAGCTGGTTGATAAAGGTTATGATCTTCGATTCAAGGATGGAAAGTGCAGAATCTTGGAGAGTTCTGGAACTGAAATTGCATCCGGTACTCAAACTAGAGGTAACATTTTTCATTTAATTAGCTCTGGAAAAAGTTGTTTGATTGCTCAGATAGATCAAAGTTGGTTATGGCATAGGAGGATGTGTCATGAATTTTGATAGCATTGTCAAAATAAGTACCACTCAGGCTGTAAGAGATCTTCCAAAACTTGTGAAACCTAATAGCATGTGTAGAGAATGTCAATTGGAGAAATAGAGCAAAATTTCATTCAAAAGTAAGGAACAAGCTTCAAGTGGACGATTGGAACTGGTACATACTGATCTTTGTGGTCCTGCTAGGATTAGGAGTGTGCAAGGAGATAGATATTTCATGTTGCTAATTGATGATTACTCTAGGATGATGTGGGTAACCTTCCTAAAAGAAAAATTAGAAGCTCTTAACACATTTAAGGTGTTCAAAGTGATGGTGGAAAATGAAATTGGTGAAAAATTGAAATGTTTGAGATCCAATAGAGGTGGAGAATTTACTTCTCGTGAGTTTGATGTTTTTTGTAAAAAGTGTGGCATAAAAAGATAGTTGTTTGCTCCTAGGACTCCCCAACAAAATGGAGTTGTGGAAAGAAAGAACCGGACCATTCAAGAAGCTGCCAGGACCATGATGATGGAAACAAATGTTCCTCAAGTTTATTAGAGAGAAGCTGTAAGTACTACTGTCTACACTCTTAACCAAGTGCAGATCAAAGGCAATTCTGGTAAGACTCCTTATGAACTATGGTTTGGTCATCCTCCTATTGTGAGATATTTCAAAATTTTTGGTAGTAAATGCTATATCAAAAGAGATGAGGATTTAGGCAAGTTTGATGCAAGAAGTGATGAGGGAATATTTTTGGGATACTCTACTCAAAGTAAGGCTTACCAGTGCTTTAACAAGAGGTTGAAAAAGATTCTTGAAAGTGCTAATGTTAGAGTTGATGAGAGCAAGGAAGGACATTCTAGGTTCTGCAGATATGATTCAGATGATCAAAATGAAAGTCAAAGTCAAGGAAGGTTAGTTCAAACTCTGACTCAGATTTAGATTGATCCAGAAACTCTAGAAACTCAAGGAATTAGTATAGATGTTGAGGAACAAGCTCAAGAAATAGAAGCTTAAGCAATTCCCAAAAGCCCTAGGTATGTAAGAATGAATCATCCTGAAGATCAAATCATAGGGGATAGAAATAAAGGTGTTCGAACTAGGAGAAGAGTTACCAAAGATCAAGAAGAGATTTGTTTGATTTCAAGGATTGAACCTAAATTAGTTAGTGAAGCCTAGACTGATGAAAACTGGGTAAAAGCAATGGAAGAAGAATTAATACAAATTGAAAAGAACCACACTTGGGATCTTGTTTCTAGACCTGAGGACAAAAATGTGATTGGAACCAAATAGGTCTTCCAGAATAAACTAAATGAAGATGTTAAAGTTGTAAGAAACAAACCAAGGTTGGTATGGAAAGGCTATTCTCAAGTAGAAGGAATTGATTTTGAAGAAATTTTTGCTCCAATGGCAAGAATAGAGGCAGTCAGCTTGCTTCTTGCATTTGTTGCTTTCAAAGATTTTAAAGTGTATCAAATGGATGTCAAATCAACATTCCTAAATGGAGAGTTGGAGCAAGAAGTCTACATTGAGAAACTGGAAGGATTTCAGTTGTTTGATTAGGGAGACATGGTTTGTAGACTGAGAAAATCCTTGTATGGACTCAAGCAAGCTCTAAGAGCCTGGTATGCAAGATTGGATAAATATTTTCTTAAGATAGGTTTTAGCAAAGGTACTACTGATAGTAATCTTTACTTCAAGATTAATCATGAGGACATCCTGATTGTTGAGGTCTTTGTTGATGATATCATTTTTGGTGGAAATGAATGTATGTGCAAAGCATTTGCTGATCAAATGAAAAGTGAATTTGAGATGTCAATGTTTGGAGAGATGAATTTCTTCCTAGTTGTGTAAATTGTTCAGTCAAATAAAGGTATATTTATATCTCAGTCCAAGTATGTGAAAGAATTGCTGAAGTAGTTTGGAATGGAAGATTCAAAGCCAGTAGGTACACCTATGGTAACCGAATGCAAGTTAAGTAAAGATGATGATTCACCCAAGGCAAATCAGAAAAGGTATAGATCAATGATTGGAGGATTGCTCTATCTGACCTAGACTAGACCTGACATCATGAACGTCATTGGACTTGTTGCTAGATTTCAAACTAATCCAAAAGAATCCCACGTTGTGGCAGTTAAAATTTTTTTTAGATATCTCAAGGGGACAATTGATTATGGATTGTGGTATCCAAAAGACAATGATTTCACTCTTCATGCATATATAGATGCTGATTGGGTAGGAGATGTGGACGACAGAAAAAGTACTAGTGGTGGTGCATTTTTCTTGGGAAGAAGATTGGTCTCTTGGATGAGTAAAAAGAAAGAGGCAATATCTTTGTCTACTGCAGAAGTAGAATATATAGCAGCGACAAATAATTGTACTCAGGTTCTGTGGATGAAGAAAATGTTGAAGGACATCAGAGTTGTGTTTGAGGAGCCAGTCACAATTTTTTGTGATAATTCTAGTGCAATAAGCATCTCAAAGAATCCAGTGTTGCATTCAAAGACAAAGCATATATCTATCAAGTTTCATTTCTTGAGAAAGAAGGTAAATGAGAATGAAGTCAAGTTGGAGTTTGTGTCATCCAAAGATCATATTGCAGATATCTTCACTAAGCCTCTTCCCAAGGATACCTTTGAATATCTCAGAGAGAAGTTAGGGGTTATTACCCCTCTGAATTAGAACTAAGATGCACTAAGGTGCATCAGTCCGGTGGAATTCTCAGTCATATCTTGAGATCCGGATTGATGTTGAGAAAATACTACTCTAAGGAGTATTCAGTATGCAAATGTTGGAGATTAGTTTGAAATAAAAACGGGGAGTAAATGTTACAAATATGTGCCCTTTTCCACTAATGTCAAAGGGGGAGAGAAGACATGTGAAAAACTAATTGTTGATGACAGGGGGAGCAATGAAGGAAGTAGTTGCAGAAGTCAGGGGGAGAAGCTTTTGTCATGATGGTTGAATCAATTTTTCACAACATATGTTGCCATCAATGACAAAGGGGGAGATTGTTGCAAATATGTGCCTAAGTAGTGTTTTCATTTATGTCAACATATTCTTGTTGGCATTGGTGTCAACTGTGCCTTATTTTGTTGCATGTTCAGGAGACTGGAATGTTGAGGATATTGATAAAATTAATGAAGACTCAAGGTTCGCAGACCTTATGGCTATATAGAGGATTGTCAGAGGCTACTCCAGTCAAGAATTGAAAAGTCCACATGAAGATTTGAAGAAGTTATGGCCATCTGAATAGAATTGGATCTTGCAGTATTTAGAAGAGACAGAGTGATAGTAAGTTGGTTCGGATTGCTCCACAGTGAAATATTATGATCTACAGATCTGAAGGCATGTTTGGGAAGTTAGTGTGTATCATCAAATCCAGTGGTTCGTGGTTTGGAGGTCCACAAGACATCCTTCTAGTTTGACAGTCATGGTAGACAGTGTTCTTGAGGTTCCAAAGGAAGATACAAATGATTCTGGTAATTTGGTTTAGAGAGGATGTTATTAGTGAGTTCAATGTGCTTGTGGAAGTCTCTGGATTGTGTGGCTACTATGTTGGAGGTCCGCATTGGAGTTTGAGCTTGTTATTAAAGATTTCCTCTTTGAAGTTGTTGTTCTTCCCAGCCTTGGCCTACCAGATGTTCCTAGTGTGTTGTAGATGATCTAAAGATCATCTTATGAAGCATGGCGTGATAGTAGAGGAAGACTTAAGTCTTAGCTATGATTGGTCGATAGTGTCAAGATCCATGTTAAGTTTGGCCGACCTTGTTGATCATTCCAATATTGATGAAGTGTATAAATACTTGTTGAAGAGTTGTTAAACACTATCCTTGAGAAAAAATAGATTAAATCTGAATAAAGGATCAGAAGTAGAGTAGAGAAGAAAAGGAGCGAGAGAAGTATAGGGTGTGAAGTTAGTAAAGAAGAATTTGGGGCAAAGCAGAAATTTTGAACATTCATTGAAACTGAACCAGGCATGAAGTAGATGCTATTTCTCAATTAATTATTTCTGTTCTAAATAAATTTTGTAGGTAGTGAGCCTCTCTTTTTAAACAATGAGCTCTGGGTAGTGCGCCCGAAGGCATGTGCCTTCTATTTTTCTAAAGTACTTTTAACAGGGTACAAATCTTTGTGGGTTAACCCCCACTGTGGTTTTTCCCTAACCAGGTTTCCATGTCAAAATCTTGGTGTCAAGTGTGTTGATTATGTTTCTGCTCATATGTTGTTGATCTATGCTTTAACGTTTACATCATTAATCTGGTAGTAAGATAATAAAGAAAGTTAAAAGAAGAAAAAGTTTATATTGTGTGACAACTAATTCACCCCCCCTCTTAGTTGTTTGGTCTAATTCCAACAATAATGTCACCTTGTAGTGAAGATATCATGGGAGGAAGATTCTCTTCATTCCATGATGAATGGATGATCAAATCTGCAAACACAAACACATAGACAACACAATTCTACTCTTGCAACACAATGAAATCCTTGAATCACCTTGAGAACACTTGAATATCACCATTGCCATCTAGTTTATAAATGAATTCCTAAACATGCTTTTATATGCAACTAAAAACACTCCTACCAAGATTTTCGTAATTCAAACTTACCGTGTCAGTAAAGGACCCAAATAATTGTCATAAACTGACACCCACAAATTAGGGCTGCCCCAAAATAGGGAAGGACTAGGGCACGGGCACCCAAGTCCTTCCCCCTATTTTAGGCAAGGTACAACTCAAGGGGTCCTCCTAGGCCCCATTTGTCATGTTACCTAGGGCTCATTCCATCGGGATGCCAAATTATGAAGTAAGATGTCATAAATGCATGCAAAAGACCTGGGAGCTAAACCTAAAGAGGGAAAAGCCCACAAGGGGACATTTTCTGACATTACATTTAGCCCCCACTTTAATGTATGTATAAACACAAGGAAAATACATGCATTAAAGTATGGTCACAAACACAACAAACACACCAATCATGGAGAAGACACGCCAATCATATAGAAGATAGTAACAGGCACGTAAAACACGGAGAAGATAGTTATAGTCACGCAGAACACAGAGAATACAATAAATACATAGAAGACACATTAATGCATGGAAGACAGGCATGATTCTTTTCTTTTCTTTTTCTCATATATATGAAATGCAAATGCAAGTACTGGAAAGTAAACAAACCTTCCATAATACAAGATGTACTCATTGCGCAGGTCTTTGTATATATGGGGCAACACACATGCAAGACACAAAAAACCTCCCAAAATGCATACTACATATGGGGTAACAGACATGCCAAACAAAGAAAGCATGCCAAAACACACACACTTGAAGACATGGAGAAAACACAGGAGACAAGCGATGGAGTGTACCTATTTCTAGGTCCAACACCATCTCAGGCACATTACAAGAACACACCGACGATTGGGCTTCGCCACACCAATCACCAAAGACATGCTTAAGGGTTGAGTTAGTCAAAGAATTGCTCCCCACCTTCGCAAAAGACTTTTGAAAATGCAACCCCACTCGCATCATGGAGACGCCTTACAATGAAAAGGAAGCATGGTATACCACCCCACCCACATCACGAAGATGCCTTATAGTGAAAAGGAGGTATGAGCTAAAAAGTATACAACCCCACCCACATCAAGGAGATGCCTTACGGTGAAAAGGAAGTATACGCAATAGATTTCAAGATAGATTGATTGATTGCAAACAAACTCAGGATGCAGGAAGTACTCATCGCACTAGTCTGCCCCTGAGGACAAGCACATTGCTAACATTTATAACAGACAACCTACCTTATATATGCCCCCACCTTAAGGTGGTTGATATTAGTTATCGATATCAAGCAAGTTAAGGTAGGAAGAAAACACACAAGGGAACACCGACTTTCACAAAGCCCATGCCCCCTGGAGGTGACATGTACTTTATGATTGCCAAATGTTCCCACAAACACATCCCTGCAAGAAACATGTTAGTGTCTACAATATCATGATAAACAACAACATCAATGCATATGATTAACCTCAAAAAGAGCCAAGGTTATACAATGAATTTGGAGTTTGAGGATAACCGTGGGGCTATATTACGAAGCTCTCTGAATCGAGTACCACCAAGGCTAGATTCAAAGACAAACAAAGGTGCACAGAGTAGTAGTATTGTTAAGGTTTGTAAATGAGAGAAAAACATCATCATAGTCACTATGCAGAAAGCATGAGTGCTTCCACTAGCCAAGCTTCGGATAAGATATACAACCCCATTGTCATATTAGGAACTAAGTCCATTTTTTGATTGCCCTCGAAAGGGACACTAGGTCTGCATCAATATAAATGTTTGTTGTCATCTGCCTGCTAGATGGAAACACTAGAGGAAGGGAAACAATAAATAAGAGAGGAGAAACAAGTGTCTTAGGGACAGTCATGTAGGAGGGTGCCCCCAGTGTCACCAACCGTAATGCTATGTCCGTAAGACAACACTTAACAATGAAATCAGAGAGAGAACAATTTAGAAGAATGATGATACAAATAGAAGAAGGTCACAACAGGGGAGGTCTCCTAGTATCCGGGACCTTACGGGAGAATCCAAGGTCATCCCAGGAGGCCTAAACAACACATAGCACATCACGAGAGAGATAAAGGGTTAGAAATACTTACCTGTTAGCACCATCTTTAAGAATGCACATATCTAGGATATCTCTAATGTTGTTTTAATAATGTATTAACATTAAGTTTAGGATGACAAGAGGCTTTGGTGGGTTTCAAAGAGCGGTATCCTATACCAGTTATGTAGTTAATTCAAGCAACTTGCAAAGGTACTCTAATTCTTTGTTGATTTACACCGCAATCATTGCCTACATAGTCGTTATTTTTGTACAAAATTTGAAATCCATGACCATATAGAGAGTCCATTTCTTTAGAAGAAGGTGAAGCCTCATAGGTATCATAATTTGTAGTATAAGTGAGAGTATTGTCTTTATTTTCAACAAAGGAAACTTTGTTTTTCTAAGATGTTTCAAAAGATTGTTTAGACGAGATCAATGCGACTTTTGATGTGTCAGGTTTATTAAATTTGTATTCCCCTGTACTACAAGGATTAAAATCTAATGAACCCTAATCATCACCCACAAGTACATTTAATGGTATAGAATCTTTCACAACATCATTTGTGGCTAGAGGCTTTGATGGATTAGCTTGTAAATTGTTTAAACTCATATGATTGTAAACTGGTTTTTGTGTTTCAATATGTAAACAGTTATCTAGTTTAGGATCAGCATGAATAGTATGAAGTTTACATTTGAATATAAATTTGATTGAATGATGTAGAGTGGAAGGGACTGCTCCCAATGCATGAATCCAAGGTCTACCAAGAATCATGTTGTAAGATAAAGAACAAGGCATGACATGAATCAGGATAGGCACAAGCACAGATCCTACTTGTATATGTAGAGTTATAGTATCCATGGATTATCTTCCAACATTATCAAAGCCACAAATGCTAATGCCATTTGATGTGATTTGTGATGTGTCAACCTTGATTTTGTGTAGTAGGTCAATGCTACAAACATTAAGAGCTGATTCATTGTCAATCATAACTCATTTTACCAACGTTTTGTTTATTGTGACAAAGATTATAAGAGGATCATATTGGTTTTGAACTTCAATTGATGGTAATTCTTGTGGTTGAAAGAGAATATTTATTTTTGTCACATGCATACTATCCAATATGGCTGCTACATCATTCAGCATAACAGAAGGTGGCACAATCACCTTTTGTAAAGCTTCTTGGAGAATTCCATGGTATGTAGGCAATGTTTGTATCAAATCCCAAAGAGAGATCTTAACCAGAGTAGCGCGAAGCTGTTCGACAAGATCATACTCTTGACCACTTTTATGAGTAAGACAAGGTGGTTGAGGGAGCATAGGTTGAGAACATGGAAGAGAGATAGGCACATGTGGTGCTTGGTTACTTTGCTTGTTATTATGGGTGTTTTATGTGTGAGAAATCACATTATGGTGTGGTTGTTGTAACACATTTTGAACACCTTGAACTATAATCATCGGCTTTAAGAAATAAGGTGCATTAGGTGCCCCTGCACAACCATCTTAGGAATAGTGCTACCAAGTCTATTAATAAGTATCGAATTAACATTATTTCCCTCTTGATTGTACCCAAGATCCATCCCTAAAGTATTTAATGTGAGAGACCTTTTCTCATCCACTAATGCTACATCTTGGCCAGGGAGAGCAATGGGATGAGAGGGAGGTACATCATCATCATCATACTCTATGGCAGAAAAAGGCTTTTCACTCTCATCTTTCTCAAGAGTGTTCCTAGAGATGAATTTGGTTAAATCTTCTAATATCAAAGGATGTTCACTCATGAGGGCTAGGAATTTGTCAAAATCAAGATATTCGAGAAATGCATGCAGAGATACCATAGAAAAATTGCATGAAGGTGCCATTGCATTGTTTTCAATGTAAAATCAGATTTTAAAAGCTTTTCAAATTTGATGCAAAAGACAAGTGCAAAAGAATGTATGAAAATGACTTAAAATGTTTGATTTTTTATACTTTTTCAATGCAAAGGAATGAAACAAGAGGCTTTGTAAGGATTTTGATCAGGGAAAGAAAATTATATGTCTGATATTAGTTCAATACAGCAATAAGATCCTTTACAACACACTCTTAATGCAAATCTAAGATTATGCCAAGTCAAACTAAAGTTAAAATATGTTGAAATAGGCACTTTTTCACCAAAACTTAATGCAAAAGAGCATTAAAAAGGGTGTTGTGAGGAAGCGATGATGGAAATCTAATAATATTAGTAATAACAGCCACTTGGTGCCAAAATACCCAACACAACATGCTTTTAGTGCCATTTAAGATCAAACCTTAGTGAAAATATAGCAAAAATAGGCTATTTTCATGGTTTTTCAATTCCAAGACCTAGCAAAAGAGGTGTTGTAATGAATTTTAGGATCTAAAGAAAATAAAATCAATGGTATCAGTCACCTCAATCCATAAAATTTATCACAACACGCTTGGAGTGCAAACTAGGTCAAACCCTAGGGCAAAAATAGTCAAAATGTGTAGTTTTTCACTAAATTTTCAATACAAGAGCCCGTTAAAAAGGGTGTTTTGAAGATTTTTATGAGGGGAAGAAAATTATTACCCTAATAATATCTAATTAGTGTTTTCACAACACGCCTATGGTGCAAGTTGATAGAGTGGATAAAGCCAATTTTAGTGAAAATCGTTGTTTTTGAAGCCCTAGGTTTGAGATCTTGGGACAGAATGCTATGTGAATGCTTTGAGGTCTGATTTATGATAAAAATTAATTACTCTTAGATCTTAAAATTATTTTCAATCTCTAATATGCAAATTGCTAATGAAAATCTAATGAAAATGCACGAAAATTGCTAGTTTTTGTTGAAATTTTCTACGCAAAAATGCAAATATTTTAAATCTACATACAAATTTACACTAAAATGCAAGACTATAGACAAATGTTAATTTGAATGAGCCTGTAAAATTAGTATAAAAATCTGAAAGAAGATTTTGCCTACTAACCCTAGATTTTGGAATTACTAGGTTATATGAAAATTGCCAAAATTTCTACAAAAGCCTAGCAAATTAATGATGAAAATGCATTGCATATTATTGATTTTTTGTGTTTTTATGTAGTTTATATCAGATTTGATGCGAAAATCATGAATTAGGAAAATTTAGAAATAATTGATGCAATTTTTTTGAATTTTTCAAAATTTTCAATTTTTTTTTGAATTTTTCTCAATGTAATAAAGTGAAAGACTATATGAATGAAAACAATCTATCCAAATATGAAGACACACACTCAACAAGTTGCAATTTAAGTCAAAAAACATGGGTTCACCAAAATGTTTAGTGGAAAATTGGATTTGTTAATGTTTTAGTGTTTTGATGTTTGAATCCGCCTTTCCACTTTACATTGCAGGATCTAGGGTCGAGTGGCAATTCACTATCATACCTTAGATCACTGTGAGATGTAGGGAAACTTAGATTAGGGAATTAATTATCAATTTTTCTTCTCTTATGCTTAATTAACCATTAAAACCCTAATTATGCAAATACGACAATAAACTGACGAATAACGAAAAAAGCTCTTGCAGATAGAAGTAAAATATCAAATCATAGTGTTGATCTATGCTTTAACATTTACATCATTAATCCGGTAGTAAGATAATAAAGAAAGTTAAAAGAAGAAAAAGTTTATATTGTGTGATAACTAATTCACATCCCCTCTTAGTTGTTCGGTCTAATTCCAACAATAATGTCACCTTGTAGTGAAGATATCATGGGAGGAAGATTCTCTTCATTCCATGATGAATGGATGATCAAATCTGCAAACACAAACACATAGACAACACAATTCTGCTCTTGCAACACAATGAAATCCTTGAATCACCTTGAGAACACTTGAACATCAACATTGCCATCTAGTTTACAAATGAATGCCTAAACATGCTTTTATATGCAACTACAAACACTCCCGCCAAGATTTTCATAATTCAAACTTACCGTGTTGGCAAAGGACCCAAATAATGGTCATAAATAGACACCTAGAAATTAGGGCTGTCCCAAAATAGGGCAGGACTAGGGCGCGAGCTCCCAAGTCCTCCCCCCTATTTTGGGAAGGGTACAACTCAAGGTGTCCTCCTAGGTCCCATTTGTCATGTTACCTAGGGCTCATTCCATCAGGATGCCAAATTATGAAGTAAGATGTCCTAAATGCATGCAAAAGACTCAAGAGCTAAACCTAAAGAGGGAAAATCCCCCAAGGGGACATTTTCTAACGTTACATTTACCCATACTTTAATGTATGTATAAATGCAAGGCCAAATCATGCATTAAAGTACGATAAAAAATACAACAAACAAACAAATCACGGAGAAGACACGCTAATCACATAGAAGACAGTAACAGGCACGCAAAACACAGAGAAGACAGTTACAGTCACATAGAACATGGAGAATACAGTAAATGCATAGAAGACATGCATGATTCTTTTCTTTTCTTTTTCTCATATATAAGAAATGCAAATGTCATTACCAGAAAGTAAACAAACCTCCCATAATACAGGATACACTTATCGCGTAGGTCTTTGTTTATATGGGGCAACACAGATGCAAGACATGCAAGACCTCCCAAAATGCATACTGCATATGGGGCAATAGACACACCAAACAAAGCAAGCACGCCAAAACACACACACTTGAAGACAGAGAAAACACGGTAGACAAGCGATGGAGTGTACCTATTTCTAGGTCTGACACCATCTTAGGCACATTGTAGGCACACATTGATGATTGGGCTTCACCACAACAATTGCCAAAGACATGCTTAAGGGTTGAGTTAGTTAGAGAACCGCTCCCCGCCTCCACAGAGGACTTTTGAAAATTCAAACCCACCTGAGTCACGGAGATGCTTATAGTGAAAAGGAAGCATGGCATACCACCCCACCCACATCACAAAGATGCCTTATAGTGAAAAGGAGGTATGAGCTCAAAAGTATACAACCCCACCTGCATCAAGGAGATGCCTTATGGTTAAAAGGAAGTATACACAATAGATTTCAAGATAGATTGATTGATTGCAAACAAACTCAAAATGAAGGAAGTACTCATCGCACTAGTCTACCCTTGAGGAAAAGCACATTGCTAACATCTATAATAAACAACTTACCTTATATATGCCCCCACCTTAAGGTGGTTGATACCAGAGGTGACATGTACTTTATGATCTCCAAATGTTTCCACAAACACATCCCTGCAAGAAACATGTTAGTGTCTACAATATCATGATAAACAACAACATCAATGCATATGATTAACCTCAAAAAGAGCCAAAGTTATACAATGAATTTAGAGTTCTAAGATAACCGTGGGGCTATATCACGAATCTCTCCAAATCAAGTACTGCCAAGGCTAGATTCAAAGACAAAAAAGGTGCACAGAGTAGTAGTATTGTTAAGGTTTGTAAATGAGAGAAAAACATCATCACAGTCACTATGCAGAAAGCATGAGTACTTCCACTAGCCAAGCATCAGATAAGATATACAACCCCATCATCATATTAGGAACTAAGTCCATTTTTTGATTGCTCTTGAAAGGGACACTAGGTCCGCATCAATATAAATGTTTGTTGTTATCTGCCCACTACATGGAAACTCTAGAGGAAGGGAAACAATAAATAAGAGAGGAGAAACAAGTGTCTTAGGGATAGTCATGTAGGAGGGTGTCCCCAGTGTCACCAACCGCAACGCTATGTCCGTAAGACACAACACTCAACAATGAAATCAAAGAGAGAAATTTAGAAGAATGATGATACAAATAGAAGAAGGTCACAATAGAGGCGGTCTCTTGGTATCCCGGACCTTATGGGAGAATCTGAGGTCATCCCAGGAGGCCTAAACAACACATAATACATCATGAGGGAGGCACATCACGAGAGAGATAAAGGGTTAGAAATACTTACTTGTTAGCACCATCGTTTAAGAACCTACATATCTAGGATATCTCTCATGTTGTTTTAATATTGTATTAACATTAAGTTTAGGATGACAAGAGGCTTTGGTGGGTTTCAAATAGTGGTATCCTATACCGGTTGTGTAGTTAATTCCAGCAACTTGTAAAGGTACTCTAATTCCTTGTTTATTTACACTGCAACCATTGCCTACATAGTCATTATTTTTGAACAAAATTTGAAATCCACCACCATATAGAGAGTCCATTTCTTTAGAGCCTCATAGGTATCATAATTTGTAGTATAACTGAGGGTATTGTCTTTATTTTCAACCAAGGAAATTTGTTTTTCTGAGATGTTTTAAAAGATTGTTTAGATGAGATCGATGCGACTTTTGATGTGTCAGGTTTATTAAATTTGTATTCCCTTGTACTGCAAGGATTAAAATCTAATGAACCCCAATCATCACCCACAAGTGCATTCGATGGTATAGAATCTTTCACAACATCAATCATGGCTAGAGGCTTTGATGGATTAGCTTGTAAATTGTTTAAACTCATATGATTGTAAACTAGTTTTTACGTTTCAATATGTAAACAGTTATCTAGTTCAGGATCAGCATGAATAGTATGAAGTTTACTTTTGAATATAAATTTCATTGAACAATGTAGAGGGGAAGGTATTGCCCCCAATGTAAGAATCCAAGGTCTACCAATAATCATGTTGTAAGATAAAGAACAAGGCATGACATGAATCAGGGTAGGCACAAGCACATATCCTACTTGTATAGGTAGAGTTATAGTGCCCATGGATTATTGTCCAACATTATCAAAGCCACGAATGCTAATGCCATGTGGTGTGATTTGTGATGTGTCAACCTTGATTTTGTGTAGTAGGTCAATGCTACAAACATTAAGAGCCGATCCATTGTCAATCATAACTCGTTTTACCAATGTTTTGTTTATTGTAACAAAGATTATAAGAGGATCATATTGGTTTTGAACTTCAATTGATGGTAATTCCTATTGTTGAAAGAGAATATTTATTTTTGTCACATGCATACTATCCAATATGGCCACTACATCATTCGGCTTAACAATAGGTGGCACAATCACCTTTTGTACAGCTTCTTGGAGCATTCCATGGTATGTAGGCGATGTTTGTATCAAATCCCAAAGAGAGATCTTAGCCGAAGTAGCATGAAGATGTTCGACAAGATCATAATCTTGACCACTTTTATGAGTAAGACGAGGTGGTTGAGGGAGCATAGGTTGAGAACATGGAAGAGAGATAGGCACATGTGGTGCTTGGTTACTTTTCTTGTTATTACGAGTGTTTTATGTGTGAGCAATCACATTGTGGTGTGGTTGTTGTAACACATTTTGAACACCTTGAACCATAATCACTAGCTTTAAGAAATAAGGTACATTAGGTGCCCCCACACAACCATCTTAGGAATGGTGCTACCAAGTCTATTAATAAATATCAAATTAACACTATTTCCCTCTTGATTGCACCCAAGATCCATCCCTAAAGTATTTAATGTGAGAGACCTTTTCTCATCCACTAATGCTACATCTTGGCCTGGGAGAGCAATGGGATGGGAGGGAGGTACATCATCATCATCATACTCTATGGTAGAAAAAGGCTTTTCACTCTCATCTTTCTCAAGAGTGTTCCTAGAGATGAATTTGGTTAAATCGTCTAATATCAAAGGATGTTCACTCATGAGGATTAGGAATTTGTCAAAATCAAGATCTTTGAGAAATGCATGTAGAGATACCATAGAAAAAGAATGAAGGTGCTCTTGGGACTGAAATTCCCAAGCTACGTTTTGGCAAATATTAATTTTTAATCATCCAAAGATTTTAGTATGTAAGCATATATGGAAAAATCCACCGTTGTTTTCAAGCAGAGATTAACAATTGAGTTGATAGAAATATTTGGATTTGATCTATTCTGATTCCTAAAGACTTAATACAACATGGTTGAAGTGCTCATTAAAGATGAACCGTAAACACATGATACTATTAACCCTTCGTCAGAAAGACAAATTCCCAGTCATAACAATCGGTGTAGGATGACTTGATCGGGGTATGTTTCCCTGGTCTCTCCAACTATGTAGGTCACACCAATAATAGAAGTCATGATGGATTTCAAACAACGTCAAAGATAGCATATCGGTGGGATTATTGTATTGGCAAAGATTATTTAAACTACATCGATCTTACATCTCTCACCGACGGAGCTCCGAGAGATATGCAAAGGGAAATGAGTATCGGCGTTGGACTGATCATCAGGGAGAAGATATTAAGAATCACTGATTGATAAATTCACACCGATGACCTTCGCTAATATGCTAAACTCTTGTATATACAAGATATGACTTGTTATCACCAATTCTTTCTACTGTTTGTACCGGTCACCCTTTGCATCTGACAAAAGATACAACCCCAACATACATTCTAAAAGATACATTTTCAATATGCTTTTGGGATATACAAAGCTATATATATCGCAGAATCAAAAGGATTATGAAATGAGATATAATTGTTGTATATTTCGTGCTTGGTTTGTATATTTAGTGTTTACATGTATGAATATACAAGCTAACCATACATTTCAATATACAAAGACCATATGCAAGCCGGACCTGAAAAGTTTGTGAAATAAGGAAAATTCATTGTATGTTTATGTTTGTATGTGTCTGACATACATTACTGATATACAATGCATTACATATAAGCCGCAGACCCGACATAAGTCAAAGTTTAAATGAAGGAATTGATTAAGTCTGATGTACGCATTTTATCTTTTTATGTTAGGCAAAAGCAGAACATACAAACCAAAATATACAAGGCTTTTATACATTGCGGTACATACAATGGGAATATGCAATGCCAGAACTGAAATGATTGTGAAATAATGATAAGTCGTATATTTCACACATTGTATGTATTGGTACATACATTGCGGGACATACAACGCAGATTTCAGGGAAGATTAAAAAATGATATAAATGATGCATCACTACTTAATGTATATCAGAATATACATTACATGTTATACATTGCATGGAACTCAAAAGGGATTAAAATCTGATGTAAATGATGTATCGTGACTCAATGTATATCAGAATATACATTGCATTTTATGCAAGTCACAGATCCGTAAGCAAGTAAACTCTGGTTTATAAAAAGTGATAAGTCCAAAAGGATGGTACAAGTGAGTTTGTATGTATTAGGCCTTGTATACAAAGAAAAGGAATATACAACAAGGATATGCAAGAAAACATACGAAGAAGGTCACACCGATAACAAAGGAAATAGATGCCGATAAAGGTCATATTGGCGAGAAATGGAAGATCGGCAGGAAGTTTTTGGATCAACCCGACTGCGAGGCTATGCTGACAAAGGAAACCCTAAAATGACATTAAAATCTGAAAGGTTAAGATATTCTTCTGACAGTTGAAATATTGGTTTTTTTGTAGGATATACATAGCGAGGATCAAGTTATAAAACACCCACGAAAGAACTGATAAATTACCAATAAGGGGAGTAATTATCTGAGCAAATATATATGTTTAAATAAATTTGTTTTGATCATTTGATTAGAGACTAATTTGTGTTTTATCTGGTCTTTTTAGGAATAATAAAGAAACCCTTGAAGGATATTGAGCAGAACTATAGTTAAGGATTTTCAACCCTGAAATGGTTATCCATTTGATGATTAGTGGTGAGTATTAAATTTCCTGAATCTGTTTTATTAGAACAAATGTTGATTTCGGTTATCAATTGTCACAACTATTGTAACTGGTCTGGAGCTTGTATGCCATTCTTTATAAGAGATGACCAAGGCTAGAAAAGATTATTAGATGATAGGGAGAGATTACAGAGTAGAACAGGGGATACTATAGATTAGATTTGAACAACAATCCTAGTTCACTTTTAATATATTTTATTTCTAGTAGACCATGTGCAAGCATTCTTTGATGAAGTCAAGTCTGTGAACATGAAGCAGTAACTACAGATTTTGATATCAATTATCTGTTTAATTTATTCAATTATATGACTGTCTCCATTCAAAGTTTTCTCTGTTATTCAATTTGAGTTATCAAGTATATCTTCAAGTTGTCTATACACATTTACTATTATAGTGTGATAAGATTAATTGGTTTCTGCTTTCAGAATGAAATCCTTTAAAATCTATCATAGTAACTGTGAAGACATTGTCATGGATCTATAAGAAGAGTCATATAGTTAGGGTTTGTATTCTGTCTCCAGTTTTTGATAAATCTGTTACAATTGCAATATTATTCTGATAGGTTCCTTCAAAGAGGGATTAAATCCTTTTAGATGAATGCATGTAATTTGATTTTGTCAATTGGATATATATAAGTATGGAATATTAACTACTTCCTTGCAAGGTTGTACAAGTTACATACCTATTCTTTCATGCCAGATAGTTTGAGTTTTTACCAAACAAACAGTCATTTATTTCATAATCATACTGACTCTATATTAAATAAGGCACTGGTCTAGTATTTTTATTATCACTTATACAAATTCATTTTAGATTTACTTAGTTAGATTGCATTATTGTTTTAGCTTTTCAATTTAGATTATTTTTAGAATTAACTTGCTATCTTTTTGTCTATTTTATAATTTGTGCCATTATCAATAGTTAGATTAATTCTAATTAAAGTAGTGATCATCTCTTTATCTACTTTATTAATGAGAGGTTTACCCACCTAGGTCTGGCAAAGCCTGAAGTGAAGGGAGTTTAGCCATATCTACCCCATGTCAGTTAGCCAAAAACGTCAAGAGAGCCTGGCACCCTCTTAGGGTTAACGACCTGCGTTTTTGAGACCTAACAAAATTGGTGACTCTACTGGGGAAACTTAGAGAAACCTGGTTGTAGACCATGTTATTAGAGTCAGAGAATTAAAAGGTATAACTCTATTGGGGGAAAGAAAAAACCCAGAAAATTGATTAGTCCTCTAAATAGAGGTGGCGACTCTACATAAAACTCAAATCAATTTTTTTTGGTAAGTGTCATAATGGATGGTAGGAGATCTAAATCTGATGGTAAAAAACTACATTCATCCCCACCTTTAAGGGCTCCTACTTAGAAGACTGGAATATCAAGTCAGTCTCATAGTAATAATAACCAAATCCCTCTAGAGAATCCAAGTCCTCTTGGCCAAAATTATACAATATATACTTCCCCATTCCATGCTGAAGGTGATAATCCCAAGACACCAACAGATAATCATAATGATATTTTCAATCACGAAGCACAGCCACAAAGGACCGATGAGATAGAAAATTAGGATGAAGAAAATCATGAACATACAAGTTGTTAAGTTGTCATAGACTATGACTGTATGACTAACCATGAACTTGCTATACATTTAGAATATCAAGAGAAAAGACTTAAAAATAGACAAAGAATGACACAAAGAGCTGAAGAAATCAATAGACAAATGGCCCTTTTAGATCTTCAAGCACGAAATTCAACTAAGTATGTTCCCCCACACAGAAATAATAACAATATTAATCTTCATGGAATGCCTCAAAATACTACCACTGTTGGAAACATTAGGGCACCCCATAATACATACAATAATCCTCTACAAAATAGTTAAATACAAAGACCTCCACCTGCAAATACTGGGAATGTTCACCAACAGCATCCATCGCCAGGACATAGACTTAACAATCAACAACTGCGACCTCCCCCACAATAGAATATGTATCATCAACAATATGCCCAACCCAATATGTATCCTCAACCTCCATTTGGATACCAATATTATCCGCCATACCCAAATATACCACCTCCTAATCCTACAAGTACGGCCAGACAATTTGATTTGACTGGATATCAGCTATATCCTTATCCCATGGATAATAGTTGGAGGAAAAATGTCCCTAAGTTTACAGGAAGCGGTGAATTGACTGTTGAAGAACATATCAAAAGATTCAATGCTTTTATACAGGACATTGGTAATGAATATGAAGATATAAAAATGAAATTGTTTATGATATCTCTTACTAATGAAGCAAGAGACTAGCTAAACAGCTTACCAGACACTTCAATATATTCCTTGAGAGACTTCCACGATCAATTTTTAGAACAATTCATAAATCAATGTGCTCCAGAATTTGCTCTTCTTGAACTAATAACTATTCAAAATTATCAAAATGAACAGGTGTATGATTTTAATTTGAGATTCACCAAACTGTATAACAAGGTCCCACAAGAATCCAAATTAAACAACCAAGCAGCCCTTAGTATATATTTGAAAGCATTTGACCCGAAGACAGGTTATGAACTCAGGGGCAAAAGTCCTAGAACCTTGGCAGAGGCACAAAAAATGGCTCTCACTATTGAAAACAATAAAAAGGCTACTGCGATGATCAGAAAAAGAGAAAATATAAGAGTTCCTCAAAATCCTAATCCTCCTACAAACAAGCAAGAATACTCACATAAGAATGAAAGACCAAGACTCCATGATATGCCATATCACACAAATTGGAAAGATGGAAAGCCCGTGGATACTAACAGGAGACATAACTATGGAAAAGACACCCCTGACCCTTTGAAGAAAAGTGGAGTCCATGTGATAGAAAATAATCCATGGTGTACACCCTGTAATTTACCACACTCTCCTGATTATTGTGTGGTAGCACAATCAATACAAAAAGATAAGATATCTTATAACCTAGAGATGGATCATCACACTATAAATATGTTGGGTGTCACACCTTTCACTATTGAAGAAGATTATTAGTTCGACGAGGAAGCATGGTATGAATATGATGTAGGAGCACAAAAATACAATGTGAACATAGGAGAACAAGAAGTATTTTCTAACCATGAAGAAGACTTAGGAAATTGATGATATGACCTCAATGCAGCACAAAGTTACAGTTGGTAAAAACCTTCTGAGGAAGACAGAAGAGCCTTAACATTAGCTACGGTAGCACAAGCTAAAAATAGCTATAATCTAAGAAACAAAACTATAGATGCTGAACAAGGAATTCCCAGAAGTATATTTATAAAAAATCAGACTTCCGGTAAAAATGATAAAAGTAAAGCTGAGAAAATGCCTCATGATATACCTCCTGTTGACACACCAAACAAAAAGGACATCACAAAAACTGAGGAAAAGGGGCAAACAAAAGTTGATAGGTCAGAATTAAACATAAACCCCTCATTTGATATTGCTCAAGTAGTTTCTCAAATGAAAATATCTATGCCACTTCTAGAAATGATGAAGGTGGAAAAATATAAAAATATAGTGGTGAAGATGATATCAAATGTATCAGACAAAAGACCTGAACAACATAGTCCTAAAACAAATATGCAACAAGAATCTATCAAAATACTTGAGGTATACCTGGGTGAAACATTAATGAAAAATCCATCTCAAGTAGATCCATTCTATATTACCTTGCTAATAAACAACAAATTAGTCAAGAATTGTATGCTTGATTCAGGAGCAACAGTAAACATAATGCCCATGGTTGTTATGAAAGAGTTAGGAATGTGGGTGGATACTACATTCGGTAAATGTTTTGCAATGGATAATAGATCTGTCCCTATTGTTGGAATCATGAAAGATGTTGAGATAAAATTAGCATCTCATCCTGAAGCCTCTTATAAAATTGACATCACTATGGTAGATATCCCACCTAACTATGCAATGTTGTTATCTAGACAATGGACTGCCATGGTAGGGGGAAGTGTGCAATTAGATTTATCTTATGCTACTATCCCATTGGGAACGCGGGCAGTTAAACTCTATAGGGAGCCAAGGTATGAAGACATTATAGAGATAATTAATCCAAATCAAATGATTTGTTTCTATGACACAGACTTTAGTACTTTCAGGGTGGAAGAATAGTCTAAATTGCATAATACAGACCCAATTTACTACAAAGCCAAAATTGATGAAAACGAAGTATGGACCATGTATTTTGATGGCGCATGTAGTAAGGCAGGAAATGGAGCCGGGGTGTTGTTTATATCACCGTCAGGAAAAACATTTAAATATTCTTTTTCTCTAAATTTTGAGTGCACAAATAATATAGCTGAATATGAAGCACTTTTAATTAGACTAAACATTGCTAGAAAACACAAAATCAAATTGTTAGCAGTATATGGAGATTCTAAATTGATTATTTCACAAGTCAAAGGTAAATATTCCTCAAAAAACAAAAGACTAAAACAATACAGAAATGCAGTCCTAGATGATATAGAATTGTTTGATGCTTTTTCAATAAGTTGGATAGATAGGTCAAAAAATATAATGGCTGACTTCCTTGCAAACATAGCTCTGAAAAAGGATGACATTACCTTGACAGGTATTTCAGAAGTTGAGTCCAAAACTAGACCAACTATCCCAGACAACATATATAACTGGCAGGTTTTTGATAGTGATGCTGATTTACTCAAATTTTTACATTGTATAGATCAGTATGAGAATCAAGAGATTGATCTTAATGCTTTTGTTGAGGAGAATAATGGTAAAGAGACTTTATTTGGAAAGGAAATTGTCCAGCTCAAGACAAATAAAATCCCAAAGGGCTTAGTAGCATTAGAAAGATTTTTTGATGCCAATGATCGATCCATTACCAAAGAAGTAACAATAAAGGAGGATGATCTGGAAGAAATAAATTTAGGAATTGAATTATCACCTAAAAAGGTCTACATTGGAAAGAAAATAACCCCTGCAATCAGAAGCATGTTAATCACATTATTGAGAAAATATAAACATGTGTTTGCCTGGTCTTATGATAATCTTAAAGCATATAGGGAAGATTTGTTCCAACACGAAATTCCACTTAAATCTAATGCTAAACCCTATAGACAAAAACAAAGACCCATCAACCCTATGTTAGAACCTAAAATGCATGAGGAACTTATAAAACTCAGGGAAGCTGGCATAATTAAACCTATTAGGCATTCATCCTAGGTCTCAAATTTAGTTCCTGTTAGGAAGAAGAATGGAGATATTAGACTTTGTGTTGACTTTAGAAATTTAAATATTTCTTCCTTAAAAGATAATTATCTGTTACCCAATATGGAAACTTTACTGCAGAGAGTTACTGGTTGTGAGTTATTATCCATGATGGATGGGTTCTCTGGATACAACCAAGTAAAGGTTAAAGAATCTGAACAATACAAAATAGCCTTTACAACCCCATGGGGAACTTATGTATATGTGAGAATGCCATTTGGCCTTACAAATGCTGGAGCCACATTCCAGAGGGCAATGGACGTTGCTTTTACAGGTCTAATAAATGATATCATGGTTGTATATCAGGATGACCTTACTGCATACTCAAAAAGGTTGAGGATCATGTGAATCACCTTGAGAAGATATTTATCAGAGCATTAGAATATGGTGTTTCCTTGAACCCTAAAAAATGCAAATTTGCAGTTTCGGAGGGGAAATTACTTGGGCACATAGTATCAAAAGATGGAGTTAGGATTGATCCTGAGAGAATAGAGGCAATAGACAAAGTTCCTATCCCAAGGACAATCAAGGCTATACAATCATTCTTTGGGAAAATAAACTTTGTGAGAAGGTTTATACCAAACTTTGCAGAAATAATTAACCCCATATCTAGAATGTTGAAGAAAAATGCAAAGGTTAATTGGATAGATGAATGCATAGAAGCTTTTGCATCCATAAAAAGAGCAATTAAAGAAGCTCCAGTGCTAAAGTCTCCCAATTTTAGTAAACCTTTCTAGATCTTTTCCTTTGCATCTTTTCATATAGTAGCAGCAGTTATGTTACAAAAGAATAATGAGGGTTATGAGCAACTTGTTTCTTTTTTCAGTAAGTCACTCCAACATGCAGAACTTAACTATGATATCAAAGAAAAACAAACTTATGCATTGGTGAAAGCTGTCAAGGCATTTAGACCTTACTTGGTTGGGGCTAAGGTGATAGCTTATGTACCAAATCCAGTAGTCAAAGATGTGTTCATGTAGAACGAGGTAACTACGAAGAGATGTAGGTGGATAAATCAACTTCAAGAATTTGATATAGAAATTCAAATCACAAAACTAGTAAGGGGACAAGGGTTAGCAAAAATGATGACTAAAACAAATCTTGAGGCTGTCCAAGTATGTAATATTGAAAATGAAGAGGACATGATAACAAGTATTGAGAAGACTCCTTGGTATACTGACATAGTGTGTTACCTCAAGCACATGAAATGCCTTGACGGATTTGATGATAATAAGAAAAGAACTCTAAAATTGCATGCTTCTAAATATGTGCTTATAGAAGGAGATCTTTTGTGGAAAAATAATGATGGTATCTTATTGTTTTGTTCAAATGAAGAGCAAGCAAAATCTACCTTAAAAGAGATGCATCAGGGAGTCTGTGGTGGCCATTTCTCAGCTACAACCACAGCACACAAGATATTAAGGGCTGGATACTATTGGCCCAATGTTTTCAATGATGCCTATAGTTTTACCAGGAAGTGTGAGGCCTGTCAAAGATTCTTAGGAAAGCTAAAATATCAAGGGGCATTACCCTTGAGACCTATGCAAGTTGATGCCCCGTTTCACCAATGGGGAATTGACTTTATAGGAGAAATTATGGAAAAATCAAGTGGCGCCCATAGATGGATATTGGTGGCCACCGACTATTTTACAAAATGGGTAGAAGCAGTGCCCACTAAACAAGCAACTAGCAAGGTTGTGATCAACTTCCTATTGGAAAACATTTTAACTAGATTTGGGGTACCTTTGAAGCTTATAACTGACAATGGAATGTGTTTTAGATCATATGAGTTCAAAAGTTTTTGTAAATCTTATGGCATTACGATCTCATATTCTTCTCCTTACCACCCACAAGGTAATGGGCAAGCTAAGTCCAGCAATAAAGTATCTTGAAGATTATAAAGAGAATGTTGGATAACAACAAGAAAATTTGGGATTCTAAGTTGAGATTAGCACTGTGGGCTGATAGGATCACAGTAAAGAAAGTAATTGGCAAATCACCATTTAAACTAGTGTATGGAACTCATGCCAGACTCCCGATACACAACCTGCTGCCAGTGTGTAAGTTTATTCTCTAAGAGGATTGGGGTGTCCCAGAACCGATGGAGGAAAGGCTAGAACAACTAATGGAATTGAACGAAATGAGGGAATAGGTGATACAACAGAATTAAAAAATGCAAATGTAGATGAAGTACCTACATGACAAAAAAGCAACATTTAGAAAATTTGAGATAGGTGACATAGTGCTTATTTGGAATGCCAGAAATCAAGAAAAGGGGAAGCATGGAAAATTTGATGCCCTATGGATTGGACCTTTTGTCATCAATGGTAAGGCAGGGGAAGATTCATATTATGTACAGAACATGTCTGGTGAGGAGCAAGAACTGCCAGTACATGGGCAATTTTTTAAACATTTCTTCTCTTAAAAGGAACTCGAGAGAAAAAGAATTGCCAGTGCATGGATAATTCTGATTAAACTCTCTAAATGGTCTTTTCCATGCACAGTAGTTTAGGAGAGTCAAATAATTTGCTTAAAGATATCTCTTATCAAGAAATAAAAGAATTTCATAAAGCAATAACCTAGGATCTTCACCACCCTTCATCGTTCACCCGTCGTCAAATGAAAAAGGCATTGGTCTGCTCCTCCAGAAATCTGAGATCTTGCTATGCCCACAAGGGGCATACATCCCCAGAAAGAGCCACTATTGGGACTAAAATTCCCAAGCTACTTTTTGGCAAATATTAAGTTTCAATCATCCAAAGATTTCAGGATGTGAACATATATGGAAAAATCCACAGTTGTTTTCAAGCAGAGATTAACAATTGAGTTGATAGAAATATTTGGATTTGACCTATTCTGATTCCTAAAGATTTAATATAACATGGTTGAAGTGCTCATTAAAGATGAACCATAAACACATGACACCATTAACCCTTCATCAAATAGACAAATTCCCAGTCATAACGATCAGTGTAAGATGACTTGATCGGGGTATGTTTCCCAGGTCTCTCTGACTATGTAGGTCACACTGATAATAGAAGTCATGAAGGATTTCAGACAAGGTCAAAGATAGCATATCGGTGGGATTATTGTATCGGCAAAGATTATTTAAACTACATCGATCTTACATCTCTCACCGAGGGAGCTCCGAGAGATATGCAAAGGGAAATGATTATCGGCATGAGACTGATCATCGGGGAGAAGATATTAAGAATCACCAATTGATAAATTCACACCGATGACCTTCGCTGATATGCTAAACTCTTGTATATACAAGATATGACTTGTTATCACCAATTCTTTCTACCGTTTCTACCGGTCACCCTTTGCATCTGACAAAAGATACATCCCCAACATACATTCTAAAAGATACATTTTCGATATGCTTTTGGGATATACAAAGCTATATATATCACGGAATCAAAAGGATTATAAAATGAGATATAATTGTTGTATATTTCATGCTTGGTTTGTATATTTAGGGTTTGCATGTATGAATATACAAGCGAAACATACATTTCGATATACAAAGACCATATGCAAGCCGAACCTGAAAAGTCTGTGAAATAAGGAAAATTTGTTGTATGTTTATGTTTGTATGTGTCTGACATACATTGCTGATAGACAATGCATTACATACAAGCCGTGGACCCGACATAAGTCAAAGTTTAAATAAATGAATCGATTAAGTCCGATGTACGCATTTTATCTTTGTATGTTAGGCAAAAGCGGAACATACAAAGAAAAATAAATAAGGCTTTTATACATTGCGGTACATACAATGGGAATATGCAATGTCGGAACCAAAATGATTGTGAAATATGACAAGTCATTGTATATTTCACACATTGTATGTATTGGTACATACATTGCGAGACATACAACGCGGATTTTAGGGAAGATTAAAAAATGATATAAACAATGCATCACTACTCAATGTATATCGAAATATACATTACATGTTATACATTGCGTGGAACTCAAAAGGGATTAAAATCTGATGTAAATGATGTATCGTGACTCAATGTATATCAGAATATACATTGCATTTTATGCAAGTCACGGATCCGAAAGCAAGTAAACTCCGGTTTATAAAAAGTGATAAGTCTGAAAGGATGGTACAAGCGAGTTTGTATGTATTAGGCCTTGTATCCAAAGAAAAGGAATATACAAGAAGGATATACAAGAAAACATACAAAGAAGGTCACACCGATAACAAAGGAAAGAGACGCCGATAAAGGTCATATCGGCCAGAAATGCAAGATCGGTGGGAAGTTTTTGGATCAACCTGACTATGAGGTTACGCTAATGAAGGAAACCCTAAAATGACATTAAAATCCAAATGGTTAAGATATTCTTCTGACAGTTGAAATATTGGTTTTTTTTGCAGGATATACATAACGAGGATCAAGTTATAAAACACCCATGAAAGAACTAATAAATTATCAATAAGGGGAGTAATTATCTGAGCAAATATATATGTTTAAATAAATTTGTTTTGATCATTTGATTAGAGACTAATTTATGTTTTATCTGGTCTTTTTAGGAATAATAAAGAAACCCTTGAAGGATATTGAGCAGAACTACAATTAAGGATTTTTGACCCTGAAATGGTTATCCATTTGATGATTAGTCGCGAGTATTAAATTTCATGAATCTATTTTATTAGAACAAATCCTGATCTCAGTTATCAACTATCACAACTATTGTAACTAGTCTGAAGCTTGTATGCTGCTCTTTATAAGAGATGACCAAGGCCAGAAAAGATTATTAGATGATAGGGAGAGATTACAGAGTAGAACAGGGGATACTATAGATTAGATTTGAACAGTAATCCTAGTTCACTTTTCATATATTTTATTTCTGGTAGACCATATGCAAGCATTCTCTGATGAAGTCAAGTCTGTGAACATGAAGTAGTAAGTGCAGATTTTGGTATCAATTATCTATTTAATTTATTCAATTATATGACTATCTCCTTTCAAAGTTTTCTTTGTTATTCAATTTGAGTTATCAAGTATATCTTCAAGTTGTCTATACACATTTGCTGTTATAATGTGAGAAGATTAGCTGGTTTCTGCTTTCAGAATTAAATCCTTTAAAATCTATCATAGTAACTGTGAAGACATTGTCATGGATCTGTAAGAAGTCATATAGTTAGGGTTTGTAATCTGTCTCCAGTTTTTGATAAATCTGTTACAATTGCAGTATTATTCTGATAGGTTCCTTCAAAGAGGGATTAAATCCTTTTAGATGAATGCATGTAATTTGATTTTGTCAATTGGATATATATAAGTATGGAATATTAACTACTTCCTTGCAAGGTTGTACAAGTTACATACCTATTCTTTCATGCCAGATAGTTCAAGTTTTTACCAAACAAACAATCATTTATTTCATAATCATACTGACTCTATATTAAATAAGGCACTGGTCCAGTATTTTTATTATCACTTATACAAATTCATTTTAGATTTACTTAGTTAGATTACATTATTGTTTTAGCTTTTCAATTTAGATTATTTTTAGAATTAACTTGTTGTCTTTTTATCTATTTTATAATTTGTGCCATTATCAATAGTTAGATTAATTCTGATTAAAGTAGTGATAATCTCTTTATCTACTTTATTAATTAGAGGTTTACCCACCTAGGTCTGGCAGAGCCTAAAGTGAAGGGGGTTTAGCCATATCTACCCCGTGTCAGTTAGCCAAAAACATCAAAAGAGCCTGGCACCCTCTTAGGGTTAACGACCTGCATTTTTGAGACCTAACAGGTGTCATTGCATTGTTTGCAATGCAAAATTAGATTTTAAAATATTTTCAAATTTGATGCAAAAGACAAGTGCAAAAGAATGTATGAAAATGACTTAAAATGTTTGATTTTTTGTACTTTTTCAATGTAAATAATTGAAACAAGAGGCATTGTAAGGATTTTGATCAGGGGCAGAAAATTATATGTCTAATATTAGTTCAATACAGCAATAAGATCCTTTACAACACACTCTTAATGCAAATCTAAGATGATGCCAAGTCAAACTAAAGTGAAAATATGTCGAAATAGGTACTTTTTTCACCAAAACTTAATGCAAAAGAGCATAACAAAGGGTGTTGTGAGGAAGTGATGATGGAAATAAAATAATATCAGTAATAACAGTGACTTGGTGCCAAAATACCCAACACAACATGCTTTTAGTGCCACTTAAGATCAAACCTTAGTGAAAATATAGCAAAAATAAGCTATTTTTCACGGTTTTTCAATCCCAAGACCTAGCAAAAGAGGTGTTGTAATGAATTTCAGGAGGTGCAAAAAATAAAATAAATGGTATCAGTCTCCTCAATCCATAAAATTGATCACAACAAGCTTGGAGTGCAAACTAGGTCAAACCCTAGGGCAACAATAGTCAAAATGTGTAGTTTTTCACTAAATTTTCAATACAAGAGCCTGTTAAAAAGGGTGTTGTGAAGATTTTTATGAGGGGATGAAAATGATTACCATGATAATAGACAATTAGTGAAAAAATACTTTTCACAACACGCCTATGGTGCAAGTTGATAGAGTGGATAAGGCCAATTTTAGTGAAAATCGTTGTTTTTGAAGCCCTAGGTTTGAGATCTTGGGATAGAATGATATGTGAATGATTTGAGGTATGATTTATGATGAAAATTAATTACTCTTAGATCTAAAAATAATTTTCAAGCTCTAATATGCAAAATGCTAATGAAAATCTAATGAAAATGCACGAAAATTGCTAGTTTTTATTGAAATTTTCTACGCAAAAATGCAAATATTTTAAATCTAAATGCAAATTTACACTAAAATACAAGACTAAAGACAAATGTTAATTTTAATGAGTCTCTAAAATTAGTATAAAAATCTGAAAGAAGATTTTGCCTACTAATCCTAGATTTTGGAATCACTAGGTTATATGAAAATTGTCAAAATTTCTACAAAAGCCTAGCAAATTAATGATGAAAATGCAATGCAAATTATTGAATTTTTATGTTTTTCTGTAGTTTATATCAGATTTGATGCAAAAATCATGAATTAGAAAAATTTAGAATAATTGATGCAATTTAGTACGCCAAACAATGCAATTTTTTTGAATTTTTCAAAATTTTCAATTTTTTTTTGAATTTTTCTCAATGCAATAAATTGAAAGACTATATGAATGAATGAAATCAATCCAAATCTAAAGGTACACACTCAACAAGTTGCAATTTAAGTCCAAAAACATGGGTTCACCAAAATGTTTAGTGGAAAATTGGATTTGTAAATGTTTTACTGTTTTGATGTTTGAATCTGCCTTTTTACTTTACATTCAAGGATCTAGGGGCGATTGGCAATTCACTATCATACCCTAGATCATTGTGAGATGTAGGGAAACTTGGATTAGGGAATTAATTATCAATTTCTCTTCTCTTATGCTCAATTGACCATTAAAACCCTAATTATCCAAATACGGCAATAAACTGATGAATAACAGAAAAACCTCTTGTAGACAGAAGTAAAATATCAAATCACAGAGTACCTATTTTTGGGGTTCCGATGTGGAATAGTTGGGGACACTAGAGCAGGCATCCAAGTCCAAGGTACTAGTTTCTTTGTGGGATCCTGACGTCCTTTTGACACTGATCAACACTGTAACTCCTATTTCTAGAAATTTAGCTGCGGAGGACACTAGAGCGAGATCCCAAGTCTTGGAAATGCTTCGGTGTCCTGCTTCTCTTCAAATCTCAAATCCTTGATGTCTATTGATCCTTCCTGCAACTTTAGTTTTCCTACATACGACACCTGTAACCTACAATCACAAGACTTTGGGAGGGGGTTGTGGTGTTTAGAGGCTTGCCTCAGTCAAGCCCCGGAGGAGACTTAAGTCTCTGAACACTGTTGTTAGATGGAGAGTGCATGCCCTTGTGAGGCAGAGGCAAAAACCAAAGGAAACAATGATGTCACCTTGTAGTGAAGATATCATGGGAGGAAAATGCTCTTCATTCCATGATGAATGGATGCTCAAATCTAAAAACACAAACACATAGACAACACAATTCTGCTCTTGCAGCACAATGAAATCCTTGAATCACCTTGAGAACACTTGAACATCACCATTGCCATCTAGTTTACAAATGAATGCCTAAACATGCTTTTATATGCAACTACAAACACTCCCGCCAAGATTTCTATAATTCAAACTTACCATGTCGGCAAAGGACCCAAATAATGGTCATTAACAGACACCCACAAATTAGGGCTGCCCCAAAATAGGGCAGGACTAGGGCACGGGCACCCAAGTCCTCCGCCCCTATTTTGGGTAGGTGTTGTGTGGTTACACAACATGCCCCATTTTGACTTGACAAAATAGGGACCCAACTTTTTTTTTGGCTTGTGTTTTCCTACCTTGTGGCGGTCTAGTAAAAATAAGTCATGCAAGTGATCTTGCATAAGGGGGGCTGGGTAAGTCATCATGTTTATAACCTCATGGTTGGAAAGAGTACAAAATTTCATGCAGGTTTGCCTTTTGGATCACCCTGATATTCCTCAGGGAATGAAAGTTATTGCAAGTCAAAGTTCTGGTCAAACTTGATATTCTGGGGGGGGTCATATTTCTCAATATCAGTCATCTTATGAAAGATCCCCCTCAATCCAATTTTATCACCCAATAAATCATCTGGTTCAATATCCTCCGAACGTCAATTTTAAGTCGTAGTGGTATTTACCCGTCAACCGTTTGTATATTTTGCGGGGGTCATATTTTAAACATCACTTGATATTTTGAATATCACCCGATATTTTAAATATCACCCTTTCACAAAATATCACCCTAGACCCAATATGCCGATGGTGTCATCCAATCTTGATAGACAAGAAAATCACCCTAATGATGACGTCATCATCCTTTTTACCTCGCGGAGGTATTTTTCAACACTGACCCTTTTACATAACATGATGATGACGTCATAGTGCTACAATGATGAATCAAGTCATTATCCTGATGACGTCACCCTGATATTTCGAGAAAAGGTCATCTTAGTTTTGGGGGGTCATTTTTCAAATATCACCTGACATTTTAAACATGACCCAATGTTTGAATATCCCCTGATATTCTTAAACATCACTCGATGTTTTTGCATAAGTTTTCCCGCCAAGGGCGGATGATCGTATTACACATAGGGGGTCATATTTTGAACATCACCTAATTTTCAGAATATCACTTGATGTTCCAAAGGTCACCTCGCTCCTCTTGCCGCGTAGCATTAAATGCCATAAATGCAGTAAGTCAACTCTAGCCGATTGTGAACACGATCTAAACACCTGGCAATGTCTGTAGATTTATGACCGAAGATCAATGGTTATGATCTAATTTTCCCTAATTTGCCCTAATTTACCCAAGGAACAAGATTTAAGGTGAATTCATAGTCATTTTTACATTTACCTTACGATAAAAATAGTTTTTATAGAGCACAGAGCTTTCAAACCCCCATACGACCTACCTGCGGACACACATGGCTTGCAGCAGAACAGGACACATGATTATCACTGGTATCTGAATCTCTTTCATATAATCATCAGCATAATCAAGGAGTTAAATGCTATCAAGTAAGTAATTAAAACCCTCTTCCTGTCATTTTCTGCATGTCTAGGTAGTATGCTTTTACTGGTTTGAAGATATATGTGGTGCATATTATGATGAAGTGATGATTAATGAACATATGTGTGCATCATGCCATGAGTTATAATGTTGTATGCATGTATGTGAAGTATTGTATGGTAAGACTGGTCCTGTTTATTGCAGGAAACCATGGCTGACAAGAGGTTGAGCAAATCTAATGCTGAATTTCTTAAACCCATGTTTGCTCAGCTTGAAGGTGTACGGTTCAAATATGGAGTTATCACAGACACACACCAGGGAAATATAGATCTAGTCACATGGTCATCTAGAATGGGTGATGACAAGAATAATGCCCTGTTGGACACCGTCTTTGTGTAGGGTATGTGGTCTACAGCTGGATTTCCTTATTCTATGGAGGCTCTAGAGTTGATTATTGAATGTGCCAAAAACTACAACCCACAGACAAGGAGAATAGAGAAACATGGTCGGGTTTATGCAGATCTGTCCATCAAGGGGATTGCAACTACTTTTAGTTTGCCATTGGGAAAGAAGGTATCTAGTATAGATCTGAAGAAATTGTAAATTAAATATGAGAATAACAAGAAAACCTCTAGAAAGAGAATGTATCAATGGAGGGCAAAAAATAGTCCTTACCCTGCTGCTGCCAAATTGCCAGTGCATATGTATAAGTTTGACTTTGACGATGAGTACGAATATATGATAGCCCTACTCAGCAAAGTGACAGGTTAGCCTGATGCGGGAAGTTTCAAGGATTAGATGTATGGAGTGCTTATAATGTGTCTTTATATAGACAACAAGCCATTATGGGCTAAGATGATAAGTGATGTTCTAGATGAGTAGCTCATGAACCTAGGGGGCTTGGAGTGTTCATTCTATATGACTTCATATGTGGTGTACTCATGTGCTTACAAAGGTACATAAAATGCACTTACTACAGTAGGAAAGATAGGTGGCAGTACAAATGATGCCCACATATGGGATCATTATCCCCAGCTACAAAGACAAAACTATCTTCAAGATTACAAATTGGTGAATGATGCATTTTCTATGCATCTAGTAAGGACAATGGAGGAAGATAGGACTAAAAGACTGAGCATGGAGGCTCAAGAAATCATATACAAGCATGGTGCCTGGTTTATACAATTTACCACCTTCTCTTACATTAGAATAGAGGGTTTTGCAGGATAGCCCCTCATGCTCCCAAGATATCCCACTGATGCAGTTGTTCTGATGGAGTTCATGAGACAGATATCAACAATACTGGATGCTTACAAAAATAATAAGATTCCACCAATATTGTTTCCAGTAACAATGGGTTGGTACATGTTCCAAGACTCAGAAAACATCAAGAAGGTCATAGCCAGTTTGGACATGATGAAATTATAGCCATTTCCATTGGCAAGATCATATGACCCATATGGGAGGATGCATAAAATGATGGGGAAGCCCATTCATCAGAGGCACTTGGAGGATTTATGGATAGATTGTGAGGATGAAGTTGAGGCAAGAAGAAGAAAATACCAGAGGTTAACTCTTAACTAGATCAGGACATTGTTGATAACTGAGAGGGGGGGTGAATCAGTTATCCTAATTGTCTCTTATCCTGATCTTTCTTATTAATCAAGGCAGCATTGAATTAAACAAACGAACATTATCATGAAATAAGAAACACATGACACAGTATTTTTGACGTGGAAACCCGGTTAAGGGAGAAAACCACGGGGTGATTAACCCAAAGATTATTCTCTGTTAGAAGAATAAGGAATTACAAAATGGCACTTGCCAATTAGGGCTCACTACCCGAGCACACTGCTCACAAAGAGGCCCACTGCCTACAAGGAGACACACTGTCTACAAAGTGATAAGAATCACAGTCTTGAACTGGAGAATGACATCTTTACCATGTCCGGATCAGTTCCATTAAGCCCAGAAACATCTGCTCTGCCTTCTGCACTCCTCTTCGCTACTTCACCTTTTTCCACATAAGCCACACTTCAAAATGAACTCACAAATATTTATTTATACAAGACATCAACTTAGGAACAATCATCTAAGTCGGCAATCAATCATAAGAATATCCACAAGATGAATGACACATCCGGTCGGCCACCATAAGAACATTCGCAGGATGAACAACTCATCCGGTCGGCTAAACAGAGCAAAAACTTCATCCGAAAGAATATCTTCAATTCCAGGCTCTACTGTCAATGCGGACCAACAACACAACCTCAACATGATCCAGGAACCTTCACAAGCTTGCCTGAATGACCAGGTACGTCTGCATTTCCTTTACTTACTGAAATCTCTTATCCTCCTTATCCGGAACTTCAAGAACACTGTCTGTTGCTACTATCATAGTGCAAGAGGTACTTCCGGACCTCCAAATCATACACAACTTGAGATGGCACATCACAAGGACATCCCAAAGACTCCTTCCAATCCACAGATTAGGATTATACAGTTCCGGACCTCTCCGGACCTTTTGTGATCCTCTGTCACCTCTGAATACTTGCCGGAACCGGTTCTACACCGACAGCCACAACTCCTTCAGATCTTCATGCGGACCTCTGAAATATTAACTGAAGCATCTCAAGACCCATATCTACAAACCCTTTAATCCACATCCTCCGGTTCACATCCTATACAGTACATTTGCCTTCTTCTCATCACTGTTCTTTACTGTTCCTGACTAAGGCTAATTTTCTCAATATCCTCAGCACACTACTCATTGAATCCTTCTTGTCAAAGCAATATGAGTATGTTGACATCAATGACAACACTGGTTTACCTCAGACTTGCAACAATCTCCCCCTTTGTCATTGATGGCAACATATGATGTGAAAAACCATCAAGACAGGAAACTTCTCCTTTCTGTCACTTCTCCCCCTATCAGCAACATGTCTTCTCCTCATTTGTTGCTCCCCTTTTGATCATCAGCTACTTGTTTTTCACATGTCTTCTCTCCCCCTTTGACATCAATGGCAAAGGGCTCATACTTGCAATTTTGACACATCAGAATCATACCAGCTGCTCCCCCTTAGTAGCAGCTCCCAATCATCAATCCAGATCACAAGATATGACTGTGATATCCACCGGACTGATGCACATCAGTGCATCCTAGTTTATCACCGGAGGGGCCATGACCCCTAACTTCTCCCGGAGATATTCAAAAGAGTCCTTGGGAAGAGGTTTAGTAAAAATATCTGCAATCTGATCCTTGGAGGGAACATACTCCAACCTGACTTCTTCCTTGTTCACTTGTTCTCTCAAGAAATGAAACTTGATAGATATGTGCTTAGTCTTAGAGTGTAATATCGGATTCTTGGAAATATTAATTGCACTTGAATTATCACAGAAAATTGTGATAGGCTCCGCATATTCAATTTTAATATCTCTTAGCATCTGCTTTATCCATAGGATTTGAGTGCAACTACTTGCTGCTGCAATGTATTTTGCTTCAGTTGTAGACAGAGATATTGCATCTTGTTTCTTGCTTAGCCAAGAAACCAATCTCTTACCCAAAAATAATGCTCCACCACTGGTGCTCTTTCGATCATCTACATCTCCTGCCCAATCTGCATCTGTGTAAGCATGAAGAGAGAAATCCAGATCTCTAGGGTACCATAGACCATACTCAACTGTTCCTTTCAAGTACCTAAAAATTCTTTTGATTGCCATAACATGAGATTCTCTAGGATCAGCCTGGAATCTTGCCACAAGACCAACAGCCTGCATTATATCTGGTCTGGTCTGAGTGAGATACAACAATCCACCAATCATTGATCTATACATTGTCTGATCTGCCTTTGGAGAGTCATCATCTTTGCTCAACTTACATCCGGTTGCCATGGGAGTGTTAATTGGTTTTGAATCTTCCATACCAAATTTCCTTAACAATTCTTTCACATATTTGGTCTGAGAAATGAAGATTCCTTTCTTTGTTTGAGTAATTTGCAGACCCAAGAAGAAATTCATTTCACCAAGCATAGACATTTCAAACTCACATTTCATCTGATTTGCAAAAGTTTTGCACATACTATTTCCTCCAAAAATTATATCATCTACAAACACTTCAACAATCAAAATGTTTTCATGATCAATTTTGAAATATAAGTTACTGTCAGCAGTACCTTTGCTGAATCCAATCTACACAAGATGCTTATCCAACCTTTCATACCATGCTCTTGGAGCTTGTTTTAATCCATACAATGCTTTCTTTAACTTACAGACCATATCATCATTGTCAGATAATTGAAATCCATCTGGTTGTTCAATGTAAACTTCTTCTTCCAAATCACCATTTAGGAAGGCAGACTTGACATCCATCTGATATACCTTGAAGTCTTTGAAGGCAACAAATGCAAGAAATAATCTGACTGCTTCAATTCTTGCCACGGGAGCAAAGGTCTCTTCATAATCAATTCCTTCTATTTGGGAGTAGCCTTTGCAGACCAATCTAGCTTTGTTTCTGATTACTTTACCAGCTTCATTTAATTTGTTCCGGAAGACCCATTTGGTTCCAATCACATTCCTGTCTCTAGGTCTGGGAACAAGATCCCAAGTATGATTTTTCTCAATTTGCATTAATTCATCTTTCATTGCTTTAGTCCAGTTTTCATCATTGCAGGCTTCATTTACTGTTTTAGGTTCAATCTTTGAAATCAGACAACATTCATCCTAATTTTGAGCAATATTCCTTCTAGTTTGCACACCTTTGGTTCTGTCACCTATGATCTAATCTTCAGAGTGGTTTAGTGTCACATACCTTAGAATTTTGGGAGTATCCTACACTGCTACTTCTTGATCAGGCTCATTCAAACCTATCTCTTCTTCCTAATTTACCGGATCAGGTTGACTCTGTCTTACTGGAGAGGATTGAGTTCCTTGAACACTGTCTTGGTCATCTTCATCAGATTCATAAAATCTTGAGGGCTTCTCAATTCCTTCATCAACTTTCACATTAGTGCTTTCTATCATCTTCCTCAGTCTCTTATTGTAACACCGATATGCTTTTCTTTGAGTGGAGTAGCCCAAGAAAATTCCTTCATCACTTCTAGCATCAAACTTTCCTAGATCTTCATCTCTTTTGATATAACACTTGCTACCAAATACTCTAAAATATTTCACAGTGGGAGTGATGCCAAACTAGAGTTCGTAGGGGGTCCTACCGGTATTGTTTCTGATTTGAACTCGATTTAGAGTGTAGACTGCAGTGCTGATAGCTTCTTTCTAGAACATCTGAGGAACATTTGCTTCCAACATCATTGTCCTGGCAGCTCCCTGGATGGTCCGGTTCTTTCTTTCAACTACTCCATTCTGCTGTGGAGTCCTGGGAGCAGACAATTGTCTCCTTATACCCTGCTTCTCACAATAATCAATGAACTCTCCAGATGTAAATTCACCACCTCTATTAGACCTTAGACAATTTAGTTTCAATCCGGTTTGATTCTCCACTAAAGCTTTGAAGATTTTGAACTTCTCAAATGCTTCTGATTTTTCTTTTAGAAAGGTAACCCACATCATCCGGGAATGATCATCAATTAACAACATGAAATATCTATCACCTTGCAGACTCTTGATTCTTGTCGGACCACAGAGATCAGTATGTACTAATTCCAACAATCTGGTAGAAGACTGATCTTTGCTTTTGAAAGAGACTCTGCTTTGTTTACCTAGCTGACATTCTTTGCACAAACTATTTGTAGGTTTCATCAATTTTGGAAGATCTCTTACAGCCTAAGTATTGCTTATCTTGATGATGTTATCAAAATTTACATGACACATTCTTCTATGCCATAACCAACTCTGATCAATTTGAACAAACAAACAACTTTTATTTGAACCAACCAGATGAAAGATATTACCTTTTGTCTGAGTACCGGATGCAATTTCAGTTCCAGAGCTTGTAAAGATTCTACATTTTCCATTCTTAAACCGAAGATCATAGCCTTTGTCTACTAACTGACCAACACTGAGAAGATTGTGCTTCAATCCTTCAACATATAGTACATTACCTATTTTGCTCTTTCCATCAAAGGAAATAGTTCCCCTGCCTCTGATTCTGCCAGCAGAATTGTCACCAAACTTTACCATTCCTCCTTCATACCTTTCCAAATTCAAGAACTTATTCTTGTCACCAATCATATGGTGAGAACATCCACTGTCAATAACCCAATCATCCTTTTCTTCCACTTGAGTAGCCAAAGCTTTTTCAACAACTTTGTGATTGACAGATTCAGAGAGAATTGAATCTTCTTCCTTGATGGCAATAAACACCCACTCATTTCCGGATTTGCTTCCTAGTTCTGATTCATCATCTGTTACTCCTTCATTGTCATCTTCTTCATGAACATAATAGCAATTCTTTTGAAACCTTTATCTGTTAGTATTAGACCTTGCAGATCTTTCCGGACATCTTGAAGCAAAATGACCAATCTTATTGCAGTTGAAGCACTTAAAGGGTAGTTTTCCTTCATACTTACCGGATCCTCTTGGTAGTCTTTTTGCAATGAGGGCTTCAAGTTGAGCTGTTTCTGCTTCTTCTTCTTCCATGTCTCTTCTTGCTTGATCATACCATGTCATCTTCCTTGAAGAGTTTTCTCCCGGATCAATTCTCTGTTTGCCTTTCACATAGGCACTGGCTTTGAAAGAAGATTTAGTCTTGGGAAGATCATCTCCAAACTCGGTCATTTCAAATGCAGCTAGCTTGCCAGCCAATTGTTCTCTTGTGACAGTTGTGTGGGCTCTGAATTCATCAATTGCAGCAACCTTGATTTTGTAGGCAGCAGGAAGGGATCTAAGGATTTTGCAAACGATCTCATTTTCATCCAAAGTTCCACCAGCATTTCTAATTCCACACACTAGTTCATTCACTCTTGGCATAAAAGTAGTGATGTTTTCATCATCTCTCATCTTCAATCTTTCGAATTTCCCTTTCAGACTTTGCAACCTTGCACTTTTGACAAACTCATCTCCTTCATACAGAAGTTCCAGTTTAGTCAGGATCTCATATGCAGTTGGTAGGTCAATAACATTTGAGAGATCTGAGTCATTCAATGCGCTTAGAAGAGCTTCCTTGGTCCGCAGATTGTTTTCAGCTTCTGTGATTTCATTCAGAGTTGTCGGACCACCTTGTGGAGGTACATATGGTTTTGAAACCATGGCCAAGTATGCTTTTCCCATACATTCCAGGTGACATTTCATGCGACCCTTCCAGAGAGTAAAATTGGTTCCATCGAACTTCGGACTATCCTTTTTGTATGACGACATCTTAGATCTCCTCAAGCGGTTAAGCTTCTTTCAGAGGAACTTGGCTCTGATACCAATTGTTGATAATTGAGAGGGGGGGGTGAATCAGTTATCCTAATTGTCTCTTATCCTGATCTTTCTTATTAATCAAGGCAGCATTGAATTAAACAAACGAACATTATCATGAAATAAGAAACACATGATACAATATTTTTGACGTGGAAACCCGGTTAAGGGAGAAAACCACGGGGTGATTAACCCAAAGATTATTCTCTGTTAGAAGAATAAGGGATTACAAAATGGCACTTGCCAATTAGGGCTCACTGCCTGAGCACACTGCTCACAAAGAGGCCCACTGCCTACAAGGAGACACACTGTCTACAAAGTGATAAGAATCACAGTCTTGAACTGGAGAATGACATCTTTACCATGTCCGGATCAGTTCCATTAAGCCCAGAAACATCTGCTCTGCCTTCTGCACTCCTCTTCGCTACTTCACCTTTTTCCACATAAGCCACACTTCAAAATGAACTCACAAATCTTTATTTATACAAGACATCAACTGAGGAACAATCATCTAAGTCGGCAATCAATCATAAGAATATCCGCAAGATGAATGACACATCTGGTCGGCCACCATAAGAACATTCACAGGATGAACAACTCATCCGGTCGGCTAAACAGAGCAAAAACTTCATCTGGAAGAATATCTTCAATTCTGGGCTCTACTGTCAATGCGAACCAACAACACAACCTCAACATGATCCAGGAACCTTCACAAGCCTGCCTGAATGACCAGGTACGTCCGCATTTCCTTTACTTACTGAAATCTCTTATCCTCCTTATCCGAAACTTCAAGAACACTGTCTGTCGCTACTGTCATAGTGCAAGAGGTACTTTCGGACCTCCAAATCATACACAACTCGAGATGGCACATCACAAGGACATCCCAAAGACTCCTTCCAATCCGCAGATTAGGATTATACAGTTCCAGACCTCTTCAGACCTTTTGTGATCCTCTGTCACCTCTGAATACTTGTCAGAACCGGTTCTACACCGACAGCCACAACTCCTTCAGATCTTCATGCAGACCTCTGAAATATTAACTGAAGCATCTCAAGACCCATATCTACAAACCCTTTAATCTGCATCCTCCGGTTCGCATCCTATACAGTACATTTGCCTTCTTCTCATCACTGTTCTTTACTGTTCCTGACTGAGGCTAATTTTCTCAATATCCTCAGCACACTGCTCATTGAATCCTTCTTGTCAAAGCAATATGAGTATGTTGACATCAATGACAACACTGGTTTACCTCAGACTTGCAACAGACATTTGACTATATTCCAGTGCCAGTGCAACTGAAAAGAGATGATGGCAAGATAATAGCAGATGAATATGAAGAAAAGAAGATATATAATGACACAATCTCAGCGCCTAATCTTACATAGCTTGAAGATATTTCATTAGATCAATTTACAAGCAAGACACTGCAACTGACCTAGTCTTGGGTAAATGAACAAATAAATGCGCTAAAGAAGAAGGGTGTAGCCCTTACAGTTGACAATAAGAAGAAGAGGTAGGAGATTCCTGATAGTGAATATGATGAATTTCTATTAGAAAAGAGGAAATCTAAAGGAGAAAGGATGCCGCCTCAAGAACAAAGCAAGAGACCCCCTAGAGGGAAGAAAACTGATGATACACCAAAAGGGGTAATAATTGAGAGAATAGTTATATCAGCAGAAGATGCATCAGCATTAGGACCGCCTCCCATGGATAAACAAAAAGCTAAAAAGATCCATAGGCCAGCTGTGGAAGCTACTAAAACATATGAGGAGGGTCAAGCATCATAAAAGCAAATGGAAGAGGATGTTCCTCTTGATGAAGAGCTTGAAGAAGAGGACCCAATGCCCCTCATTAGAAAGAGAAAAGCACCTCAGGTGATGGCATCCACACCTAAGAAACCAAGAACATCCATGAGAGGTGAAATAAGGCATGACCCCATAATGTTGAGGGGAACTGGTGGTGAAGTGTTTAGAAAGGAATTGCAACATAACGTGCCACTTCCCACCATTGTTCAGTTCAAGACTGAACAAGCTAAAGAACAAATGAAAGAAACTTCTAGTCCAATTCGAAGTGGTCTTGTCTCACTGGAAGAGACAGTTGACTTATCTGATGATGAGGTAGTGAAGGATGTAACCACTCAACCAATGGAAACCCTTGCTACTAATACCCGCATAACTCCACAAGGAACTCCATCAATATAGGTGGATGTGTTAGAAGGACTAAAGCAAGTGGAACAGGAAAAGGAAAAGAGCCCAGGAAGGATTGCACAATAAATAGGGCTCGACAAATTGGTTGATCAAGTGACTAAACCTACAGTAATTGACCTAACACACAGGGAGGATGCAAGTCCTCAACATCAGGCAGGTGCACCTAAGAGAACAACAAATGTTGAAGACGTCAAGATGACAGAATTGGAGAGTAACGCTCTAGATATGGGCCAACAACAACAAGATGCATCTGATGAGCCCAAGATTGTAGAAGTCTAAGAGAAGGGTGGGAATGACAAGGCCATATTAAGAAAAGAAGTACCCCAGACTCAAGAAGCCTCTGGTGAAAAGGATACATCAGGTCAGGAGGTAGACACTACAGGTGCGGAGCATAATGTAATGCAAGATCAGGTGGATGCACCTAAGATCGATACCATTTCATCCACAGATACAAATGTGCCTCATGATGAGGAAATTACCAAAGGAGATGAAACAAAAAAGGATGAAGTATAGGGCCAGGCGCAGGATCATCATATGGATACATCGAAAGATCCTCCACCACAAGAAGAAGTTCCTCAATAGGAGGAAGAACCCCAAGATCACCTTCATGAAGAACATCATGAGGAAGAAACAAGGAAGTCACCATGTCCATCAAAAACTGATATAGTTACTGGAGAATAGGGTGATCATGATGATGATGGTGGGCGACAAGGATTTGGAGACCAAGTTCGTCCATGGCTCAAGAAAGAAATAGAGATGGATTCAGGTTTTGAAATCCAAGAATTCGATGTGTCAACACTATTTTTGGAGACCATCATGAAGCCGAAGAGGAAGGCCAGGTTAACCTCGGCCATCAGAAGAGATCCTAATACGGGTAGAAGGACAACCCATGTAGCACTCCCCATAGTTGAAAAGGAGAAAGGCAAGATCACCCTGGAAGAATTCTAGATTACAATAGTTGATTTGGGATTTGCCAATGAAGAGCAGGAGGCTCAAGAGGGGAAAGACATAATAGATTCTTTAACCCAAAGGGTGAAGAGAGAGAAGGAGAAGAATAAGCAGCATAAAGAGCACATTGCTCAGCTGCATACCTACATAAAAGGGTTAATTAACCCTGATGATATTTCAAATTCAGAGGCAGTCCCATTGACTGCAATTTCTCAGGAAGAGGTCAATAAGCTAGACCTTATGAAGCACGAATAAGTAATAATGAGAAAGTGGATGGCATCTGCATTCAACGAAGCTGAAGAAGTAGTGAAAGCCTCTTTGCAGAGGTGGAATACTCTAAGTGTCTCCAGAAGGAAGGTTGATAAATTGCAAATGGAAGCTAGAAGAAGGTCATTCCAATTAGAGAAAGCCTTGAGTGCTTTGAATGAAATAAGGAGGATAAATCCTCAGGTCCTTATAAATAAGCAGGTGCTGGATAATAATACTTCCATGTTGGTAGATATCTAGTATAAAGATATCAAATTTGAATGTGATGTATTAAAGAGATGCAATAACAAATTAAGAGACATCAGCATGAACCTACATGACATGATGTCATTTGAAGCAGAGATCCTGGAGGTCCTAGAAGGGAAAGTAGAGGGAAAGATTGAGAATCAGGATGCAGGTTTTGCTATAAAGGCTCTGTATAATAATTTCCAGCTGATAGATGATGACCCTCTTAACCACCTAATGGAAGAAGCCATGGACAGGATCATGAGGATCAAGGTCAAGGTAGAAAATTATAATGAAACATCAAGCAACAGGAGGAGCAAATTGGAGACTCTTCGAGATAAGTATCAGACCCACAAGCATGCCATTGCCAAAGCAAAAACTCAGGATGGCGGAGAAGTTGAAAGAGTGGTGGGAGCATATGAAAATGTCAGGACAATCATGTAGGCCCACATGCAAAGTAACATTCATCAGGATGATGAAGACATGGAAAGCGATGATCCTGATGATCATGAAGATGAAGATGCATAACAAAGGGAAATATAAGCATCAGGTACTTAGCATAAAATAAGGTACCTAGATGGTTGCCAGCTGGCAACCTATGCCATGAGATACATTTGACTAAGTCAAAAGATGAATATTCATCGTAGATCTTAATAGATAAATCTTGATCATAGATCATGTGTAACCGCTCCCTCACCTTGTTCTATAAAAGGTGCATGGATGCTTTATTTTGAACATTCAAAGCTTAATTGAAATTTGTTTGCTGAAATATTCAGGGCTTATTTCAAAGTTGTTGTATAAATATATGTTCTTGCATACTTAATGAATGAGAAGACTATTTTGATTAAAATCCATCATAAATCTTGAGTAATCAGTGTATGAATTCTTGATACATGCTTTGATTTGCTGCGTCCCTTGGAGTGCGTATCAGCTTGCATGTGTTGTCTTCATTCCTTTCCTTTGAAGTTAGCATCGACTGTATCTAGCTGTGAAATGTCCTAGTGAACATATGGTTTGATTTCTTCTCTTCATGACTGTATCTGATGTGTATGTGGCTCAATAGCTGAAGATTCATCATAATTTGAAGTATTTGTTTACATTTATTTTAATTTCAGAACAATCCACCATCATAATTGCAAATAATAAAAATGTATGAAATATGCAGACATCTTGTAGATACTTGAAGATTCATAGCATATTTGAAGTAAAAGCATGTGCAATTGACAAATATCATGCAAAGATTCAAGTATAAATGCACTATTTGTGGAAATATCCTATGTAGATAACCTTTTGTGTAGCATCTTTATAGAGATAGAAACCTGCTGATGATCAAACGTAAGGCCCCTGAATGGAAAACAACAACTCACATCAACGACTGAGTAACTATTGTGTGGTTACACAACACATCCCATTTTGACTTGGCAAAATAGGGACCCAACTTTTTGGCTTTGCTTGTGTTTTCTGCTTGCTGGCGGTTTCGTAAAAGTATGTCATGCAGATAACCCTCTATAGGAGGATGTGGTAAGTCATCATCATGAGGTCAATTTGTCAAAGTTCTTGTGTCATGACATTAACCTCATATTTGGAAACAACATTGAAATTCATACAGGTTTGCCTTTTACATCACCCTGATATTCCTTAGGATGTGAAAGTTATGAGTGGTCAAAATCCTGGTCAAACCTGATATTCACAAGGGGGGAGGATCATATTCCTTAATATCAGTCGATATTCAAAAGATCACCCTGATCCTATTTATCACCCGATAAATCATTTGATTCACGATATGTGAACATCAAACTTAAGTAGTAGTGATACTTACCTATCAACAGCATCATATATTTCACGGGACGATATTTCAAAACATCACCCGATATTTTAAATATCACCCTATATTTCAAATATCCCCCAGTCTCAAAATATCACCCTGAATAAATTATCATGATGACATCATCTGATCCCAATAACAAAATAAAATCAACATGATGATGATGTCATCATCATTTTACCTTGTGGAGGTATATTTCATAACATCATCTTTTCACCAAAACATGACGATGACATCATAGTGCTTCAACGATAGACTCAGCCATTATCATGGTGACATCATCATGACATTCTGAGAAAAGTCACTTAAAGAATGCTTAGGGTCATCATCCTTTTCAAAATATCACCCGATATTTTGATTATCACCCGATATTCTCAACATAACCCGATGTTTTGACATCGATCTTTTCACCTAAGCCGATAATCATGTTATACCAAGTGGGTGATATTCTCAATATCACCCAATATTCATAACATCACCCAATCTTCAGAGATCACCCCATGCCTTACCACCATAACATTAAATGCACACAGATGTGGTAGGTGGCTCCCGTCGATTACGAACCCGATACATACACATGGCGAGATCTGGCAGTTTCGTACAGGAAAATGAGTTGTTGCATTTAATTTGCCCTAATCTGCCTTAGTAAGGAGGTTAAAAATGATTTACAGACTCATTTTGTACTTACCATGTGATAGAACAAGTTTTTATAGAGCAAAGCTTACGAATTCTCATAAGGCCACTTGTGGATGCTTATAGCTTGTACTAGAGTGAGATACAAGGGCATTGCTGGTAATTGAGTTCATTTCAGAAGGATATTAGCATAATTAAGAGGATAAGCACATCAGGTAAGTAATTGAAACCATCTGGTTATCCTGTTTTGCATATCCAGGTATCATGGAGTCTTCTAGTTTGAAGTTTCAGGTTATGCATGTCAGGATAAACAAAATATAGAAAGAACAGTAATATGCATGATGAATAATGAATATGTAATGTAAATGCATGCTTGTATATGTATCAATCGTAAGACCAGGTTGTGTTAATTGCAGGCGTCCATGGCAAACAAACGATTAGCTAAGTCAGAGGCAGAATTCCTGAAGCCGATGTTCGCCCACCCTGGAGGTGTTCAGTTCAAATATGCAGCCATTACAGATACACACCAGGGGAATACGAATCTGGCTACCTGGTCAGTCAAGATGAGTGATGAGAAGAATACCAGCGCCCTACTGGATGCAGTCTTCATATCAGAAATGTGGAATGTAGCTGGTTTTCCCTACTCCATGGAAACCCCTAAGCTGGTGGTTGAGTGTGCAATAAATTATAACCCGCAGATGAGGAGAGTAGAAAAACATGGTAGGGTGTATGCAGATCTGTCAGTCAAGGGCATTGCCACTACTTTTAGTTTGTCATTAGGCAAGAAGGTTGCTAATATAGATTTGAAGAAATCAGAGGTAGAATATGAGAATAATAGGAAGACTGCTAGGAAGAAGATGTATCAATGGAGGGTGAAGAACAATCCCTATCCTGCAGTAGCCAAGCTTCCGGTACATTTATATAAGTATGATTTTGATGATGAGTACCAATATATGATAGCCTTGTTGAACAGAGTAACGGGCCAGCCTAATGCTGGAAGTTTCAAGGATTGGATGTATGCAGTCATCCTGATGTGTCTATACATGGATAATAAGCCCATGTGGGCCAAAATAATAAGTGATGCTCTAGATGAGCAGCTGATGAACCTAGGAGGTTCAGATTGTTCTTTCTACATGACATCTTATAAAGTATATTCATGTGCCTACAAAGGTACATTTGATGCACTGGTTACAGATGGGAAGATTGGAGGCACAATCAATGATGCGCATATATGGGATCACCATCCCCAACTGCAAAGAGTTAACTACCTCCAGGACTACAAGCTAGTAAATGATGCATTTTCAATGCATTTGGTAAGAACCATGGAAGAGGATAGAACCAAGAGACTGAGCATGGAAGCTCAGGAAGTTATCTACATGCATGGAGCCTGGTTCATTCAATTCACCACTTTCTCCTATATCAGGATTGAAGGTTTTGAGGGGGAGCCTCTCATGCTCCCAAGGTACCCTACAAATGTTGTTGTCTTAATGGAGTTTCTAAGGCAGATCTCCACAATATTGAATGCCTATAAGGCAAACAACAAGCTGCCACCAGTGTTGTTTCTAGTTGTAATGGGATGGTATATGTGCCCAAATTCTGAGGGTATAAAGAAGGCCATAGCTAGTCTAGATATGATGAATTTCTAGCCTTTTCCATTAGTAAGGTCATATGACCCATATGGGAGGATGTAGAGGATCATTGGGAAACCCATTCATCGAAGAAACCTTGAAGACTTCTGGGCAGATTGTGAAGATGACGCTGAAGCCCGAAGAAGAAGGTATCAAAGGTTAACACTGAACCAAATCAAGACCTTTGATTGCATCTCCATCCCAATCCAACTGAAGAAGGATGATGGAAAGATTATGGCTGATGAGTATGAAGAGAAAAAGATATACAATGATACTATCTCTCCACCGAATCTCACTATACAGGAGGATATCTCCTTAGATCCATTCACAGGCAGGATATTACAACTAACCCAAGCTTGGGTGGATGAACAGATTAATATGCTAAAGAAAAAGGGTGTTGTCATCACAGTGGACAACAAAAGGAAGAAGCAGGAGATCGCTGAAGATGAGTATGATGACTTCTTGATTGAGAAAAGAAAGACTAAAGGAGAGAAAGCACCACCTCCTGCAAAAGGCAAGAAGTCTTCAAAAGGTAAGAAGACTGAAACTGAACCCAAAGGGGTTGTAATAGAAAGAGTGGATGTACCAGCTGAGGTAGCGGCAGCATCAAGAGAAGCATTAGTTGCAGGCCAGGCTTCAACCTCATCATCACAGCCTCCTCAGGATAAACAAAAGCCTAAACAAGTCCAAGGGCCAACTGCACATCCTGCTGGTACATCTGAGGAAGGCCAAGCCTCACAAAAGAATAAAGATAAGGATATTCCTCAAGAGGAAGAATCTGAAGAAGAAGGCCCTTTGTCCTTCACAAGGAAGAGAAGAGCACCTCAGGTGGTAACCACTACACCTAAGAAACTGAGGACTGCTATGAGGGGAGAAATAAAACAAACTCCCATAATGCTGAGGGGAGCAGGTGGGGATGTATTTCAGAAGGAACTGCAGTATAATGTTCCACTCCCCACCATTGTAAAATTCAAAACTGAGTTAGCAACAGAACATGTAAAAGAAACCTCTAGGATATTCCAAGGCAGTATTGTTTCATTGGAAGAGACCGTTGACTTGTCAGATGATGAGGTAGTGTAGACACCCAAATTTGTCCCAACTTTGTCCATGTCTTGCAACACCTTGATAAAAACATTATTAAGACATCATGTAACATTTTGTCCTAAATCCCACTCTTAATCCCATTTATCCATTAGCCAATTAATTAAATAAATTTTATTTATTTAATTAATATTCAACTCATATCCCAACTAATTCAAATATTTTATTTGAATTAAGTTCTCATATTTCATTATAAGTTGACTTTCCAATTAATTAAATAAATTTTATTTATTTAATTAATTTATCTTATCATTTAGCCGACATGTGTGCCTCTTTCATTTAAAAAGATAAGTGGTACTACAGAGTTTTATTTAATATCTTTTATATGTAGTACTTTTTATGTACACAAACACACATGAGCCCTATCCTCCTTGACACTTGTCAAATGACTACAACTCCCTTAAGAGTGGGAATAACCGAATCAATCCTAGCCGTCCACATCAATCAATTAGCTTTTTAATCTCAGCCGTCCATTGGAACTAAGCCTTTCCTATAAATCAACCCCCTCATAAGCCATTAGCATGCATTGAGCTTCAAGTAACATTATTCTGCCAAATTATCATTAGCATGCATTGATCCTCAAGTATCCACATGCTGTTGAAATATCATTAGAGCCTTTGCATCCTTCATTCTAGCATCTTCATCTTAATGTTATGCTGCAGAAGTGAGCACCCAACATTCTTCCAACAACAATCCTTCAAAATCTTGCATGCTCATGCGAGGTGGAGAAGAGCAATAGAGATAAATCAAGCATAGCATGGAGATCGGTTTGCATTTACAGTTGTTATTTTAATTTTCATGTTGTCTTGTGCTTCATTGTGCATTGCTAGGGTTTTTATCATTGCTGTTTATTCATTTGCCTTAATTTGCAATTTTACCCTAACTACATTTGGCACGCCCGGTGGGACTCACGTCCTTGATTAACCTCTCTTGTTTGAGTTGTTTTTATGAAGTTTAGATCTCTTGGAGCGTCAATCTTTCATTTTTGCAAGCTTTTGTAGCAAAAATTTGCATTTTTCTAACCCTAGTTTGCAAAGATTTGACTAAAAATGTATGTATATGATCTCTTAGCCCAAATCTAACCTCACCATTGTGTCCGAGATGCTGTTTCCATAAACTTTGAGTACAAATTTGCCTAAATTTGATGAAAAATGGAGCGTTTGGTGAAGAAAACAACAACTGGACTGCAACAATGTGCTTCTGGTAATTCAGGTCACTTATGATCAAACAGCAGTCGCCTGGGCTAAATCAGCTCGCCTTTGGGCAAACAGCAGTAGCTTATGGTCAAATCTAGCTCGCTTTTAAGCAAACAGTGCTCGCTTTTGAACAAAAAGAGACCGCATATGGTAAAATTGGTCGCTTATGGTTAACATTTGCATTCTGTCTCCTGAAACTCTCTAGGTCGCTTTTGGGCTATTATGCATTGCTTTTGGACTGTTGTTGGTCACATATAAGCTATTACTTGTCGCTTCCATCCATTTTTGCATCGCTTATGAGCAAAAATCCACCGCTTTCTGCATATCCGCGTCGCTTTTACACTGGGATCGGCCGCATCTATCATTTTCTGGGTCACCTTTACACCAATAGTGATCGCCTCTGGTATGATTTGAATCACTTTTATATTAACAGAGCTCGTGTGTGATCTGAATACTGTTAGCGGCTGCTTTAAAACTGTGTTTGTCGCTTATGGCTATGAACTGACAGTGATCACCTGTGTAGGATAGGGTTTTGACTGTGTTTTGTAGATACAGATCGCTTAGAGGCTACAATTGATCGCTTCGGATTTATTGACATCGCTTATAAGCTTACAGTCACTGCATTGGTTATTTTTCAAATCGCATATGATATGTAGGATCTCACTTGTCGCAAGATACAGATCGCATATGTTCAACAGTATGTCGCATCTGGCAACTGTAACTTGCTTCTGCTTGCTATCATTGTGCATCTTGGTATTTCTATCATAACTTTCACATATGGAGGCCAAATCGCACAAACAAGGACTCGTTGGAAAGATGGGAAGACAAGCTTCACAACTGTACCACTTTTATCAGGTGACTACTATTTTTTAGGCTTTTTTATCAGTCAAAGTTTAGGTTCATTGCAAACTTCATTTGAGCATAACTTGAGCAATTTTGATCATTTTTCAGCGAAACTTTTTTTCAAATTGCTTAGAATCTCCTGAATTTTCTGTTTATGTAATTTATTCTCTTGTATCAGATCATTTTAATCAGAATTTTCAGATTTCATCTTTTCCATGTAATCTCTTCTTTGCAAGTTTACTTGTTTCTTTTTGGAATTGGTGACTTGTAGAGGCATCTAAGGAGCTGGAGCAGCATTGGCATCAACATCTAAAGCAAATTGGAAAGCGATTGTATCAGGTGCACTCATTCTAATCTTTCATCTCTTAGTCTTGATTGATCACACATTTGGACTTTGGGATTAAAACAAACATTGTTTGCTATCACACCATTGAAAAATTGGGCTAAAACAAACCATTGTCTTTCATCACATTTGGATTTGGACTTTAAAACAAATAAGTGCTTGCATTGTCTTCCACACATTGAACTTCTAAGGTTAATGAACCCCATGCAAGTGCGACCAAGTAATTGTGTATGCTCTCTCCTCGCGTCCCAACATGAACTTAGAGATCAAAAACATTTACTTGTGTTGCTTTTGTTAAACCTTAGAGAGGCCTGCCTTGGTATCCACCCCAAGGGAACGACCTCAAGCGGTACTTTCATCCGGTCCGCTATAAAAATTAGAGGATAAGGTGAAAGCCAAGTCTAATCGGTATTAGCACTCACCATACAGTGCTAACTCGAAAGGAGGTGTACCTTTGTGTATATTAAAACTCCTAGTAGGGTTAGTTAAAGTCTTAAGTGGCTTGCTGGATGCTCGTGGGGTGCCGGTCCCCCGGATTTTCACTAGAACCTCCTTGTGATAGTGGCCTTGCCTTGACTAGGACTTGTTGAATTGTCTTCACGTGCTTGCTTAACCAACATCACATTATTCCAAACTAATAACTTGCTTATGTGTCTTGCGTGAGTGATTCATGTGTGTATATGCATAATCATTTGTTTGAATATTGCCACATCAAGCTCTAAACACCCAAACACATAAAGTCAAGTCATCCTACACATTCTTCCAATAACATTCAAACCCAATCACTTTCATCCCAAACATAGCCAAGTCATCCAAACAAGCCACATCATCATCCAAATCCCTAAACAAGCACTTGCTAAAAGGACTTAAGATAAACACTTGGTGACAACATGTCTACACTAGAGGACCCAACAATCAAATTCCAAAGATTCCTCCAAAATCTTTATCAAGGATCACAACCCCTAAACCAAGATGCCATTGAAATATTACAATTCTTCATCCAAAAAGCTCAACCCCACGTAAGCCAATCACCTCATCTGCAAAACCTCGTAACCCAAGTTCAACACCTTTTAGCCACTAGTCAAGCTCAACAAGTACAACAATCCTTAGCCATTCCATACCAACCTAATCCTCCTCATAGCCACATGTCATATCCATCCACCTCCTATCAACTTAATCCACCTATCCACCAAGTCAATATCACATCAACATATGAACATCCACCTCAAGCTTATCCAATCCCTCATGCTTACATTCTGATGCACTACCAAGCCCATCCAAAAAGTAATCAAGTGATATCACAAGAACAACATGCAAGTCCCAATGGTCCTTTGTACATAAATTAAGCAAGTCCAAGTACACATTTTCAACAAGACCATCAAGCACCATTGATAGACCTAAGTCCACCTTTCCAACAAGAACAATATCCAAATCCCAATGGTCCCTTGTACATAAATCAAATGAGTCCAAGTTATCCTATGCAAGATCTAATAACCTTTGACAAGGGAGACACCAATCTAGAGTGGCCACCATCATGCAATCCCATGCCAACACATGAGCCAACAAGTCCTATCCCAACACCATCATGTGATCCCATTCCTAGTCCATTAATCCATCAACCTTCCAAACCACCAAGCCCTTCATTACCTTCATCACCATGTCATTCTAATCCTTCACCTAAGGATGCGGCTGAGAGAGTTTTACAAAGGATGCTTGAAGCAAAACTCATTGAACTTCCTGAAGTCAAACCATGTGAAGAAAGTCCATATGATGAACATGATTATTGTGCATACCATAGGACCAAAGGCCATAATACAAATAAATGCCCAATATTTGTTCCAATTGTTTACAAGGTGTACCTACCTATAATGGGAAAACATGCCACATCATCCCAATCCTATGTATCACCCCCCTTTTATCCTAATCCACCCAATCCAATTAGCCCTCAGCCTAATCCTAGTCCTAATCCTGCAACATCATCCGCTATTATTGCTCATCCATTATATTTCCCATCCACTCATACCCTTGCGAAGGATGTGATCCATTGGCTACTAGCTAGGAATAAACTATCTCCATGTCAAACACCCATTCATGAGCCTACTAAAGATCTTCCAAAGGTCATGTCCAATCATATAATCCCATCATGTGGTCCACCTATCCTTGAGCCTATCCAAGAGCCTTCCATTAACATACCTAGCCCTTCAAGCCCATCATGTGACCTAGAAGACATCAAGCCTATTCAAGAGTCTCTTATTGTGAATCCAAGTCAAGAGTCATCATGTTCTCATGTTGTTGACCAAGAGTCATCTACCTCCATTCAAGCAACCCAAGAGGTATGTCAAAGGTTTAATCCTAAACATGTGGAAACATTAAGCCCTAGTCCAACTCAAGATCAAAACACTTTCCTTCAACCTATCCATAACATGTACCTTCTCTATGATCAAGATGATACCTATGAAGAAGCTATCCATGAGCACCTTGATCCTATCCATAATCCTATATCTATCCATGAGCAAGATATCCAAATTACTCCTAGTCATCTACCATCTAGCCCTATTCATAATGAGCAAACATCCACTTGTCATAATGAGACATGTGCCTCTCAAGAACACATAAGCATAGAAGATCAAACAACTAGCTTGGATCTTAGCGAACATAATCAAGATCCTAATGATCATCCTTCCACATCCACCATCGATTCCACTTCAAATCCACCATCATGTCCACTTGGTCTTACCAGCTTCCTCCATGAATGTTCTTCCTTAGGACAACAAAGACCTTTATCTACTTCATCTTCTCCATCCAATAAAGAGTTCAAGTCTAATGTTCAAAGCACACCAAGTCCTATAGTCAATCGCATACTCCAAAACATGAACTACCAAGGCAAAGGTCTAGGCCTTCCCAAACAAGTTATTTTGGAGCCAAACCATGTCAAAGTTCCTCCATGCTCATATGACTTTGGATACACACCCCAAGGTAAACAAGGCCAAGATGTTGGTAATCCCTTCATGCATCCTAAACCTATCACTTTCCATCACACCCCCCATCTACCCAAAACATATGTTGCCATTCCACCTCCATCATCCTATAAATGTCAAAAGCATGTGACCGTACACCTTTCGCCATCCACTTTGCCTCCACTTTTACCAACTCCAAATATCCCTCCATCCACCTTGCCACCATTGCTTCCAACACCTAACATACATATCATTCATAAGTATCCTTACATCCCTAATCCTAGCCAAAAAAAGCACACATCATTTAAGCATAAAGCTTCAAATCATTCCATCCACTCCACCCACCCCATGGGATTCAAAAGCAAAAAAATTTATGCCTTTATCTATAAAGCCAAAAATCCAACTAAAACTCCTAAGGACCCTCATGCCTTAGGGTATCAATGTGAAACGTCTCTAAATCATCCATCTTCTAAGCAAAGTAAATTCACAAAGCTATCCAAGCCCATACATCCAAAAGCAAAGCCTAAAAGCAAAATGGTTTGGGTTCCTAAACAAATAGCTAGAAAGTCAAATGAGGCATCCTCATCCACATCTCAAGAATCCCAACCACCTATCTCCATCCAAGAGCCTATTTCCATCCAAAACTTCCATTCCCTTCAAAAATCCCACAAGCAAAACAAAAGCACTAAACATACTAAATCTATGTGGGTTCCTAAATCACTTCATCAACCATTTCTTAAGCAAACATCTCCATTGCTTCCTACACCACCATCCCATCAAAAGCTTCAATGTTTATCACGGTGTGTGCAGCCGTTGGTCATGATTCCCTTCCATTCCAAAACATTCACACATGCCTACATCTCCCCATCTTCTATCCATTATCCTACATATCTCCCCCATGCTAACCCTATGGTCCATGCTTTGGCATAAACTTTTCATCAACATCTATGAGCATAATGACATGGTCCATGCGATGACATCCATCTCTAATGGGACACTATCACCTCACATAGCACTAGCCACTTGAGTCCCTCCTATCCATTACCATGGTGAAAACCTGGCAAATAGGTGCCATGTGTAATTGTCATGCTATCCCATCAAAGCAAAAAGAAGAAAAAATAAAAATCAAAAAAGTAAAGATAAATCCCTTCGTCCAACAGTGAAAACCTAGTAAACAGGCACCTTGGATAAGTACCATGATGAAAACCTGGCAAACAGGCGTCATGTGTAGGTTGATCTTCTATGTCACTTACACTTGGGGGCACATTGTCTCATCCAACCTATCCATTTCCAAACTATCTATCCCATTATATCATTTACCATCCTACATTCCTTAGCCATTACATAAACATGCCTATCCTATTGAACCAATTTATCTATCCTCCTCCTTTTGATCTTGATGAAGACATAGGGAAAAAATGTTGAAACATGTTTGGATATTTCTTGACATACCTTCTTTCCAAACCAAGGCCTATCCATTGACCATTTATCCATCCCATCCCAATCCAGTCCATCATGTCATCCCATTGTTATGAGCCTTATCATGTACAAATCCTAAGCATTACCACCTAGAATGGGGGCAAGTTCTTCCTATGCAACATAGCCTTTGGAGATCACATCCTAGCTCCCTTATGATCCATCCACTATGGTGTATCCTTATCATGAGCTTTCCATCTTATAGCTTATCCCCATCAATTTATCTTGAGCTTTCCACTATAGCCTACCTATCCATTTATCATGAGGCATGCATCCATCCCTTATGTTAGCACTCATTTTGACCTAGAGGTTGATTTTTCATGTTTAGGGGGTTTCTCCATTTGAACCCTATATCTTCTTGCCCATTTTCCTAAGTGTTGGACCTCCTCGGCATTTTTCAGCTGCATCATCATATTTTCTTTGAGGAGGAGATCATCATCATCATATTGTCTTCGATGATGGTCCGCATCATCATGTTTTCTGTCGACTTGTTTTTCATCAGGATCATCGTATTTCAATATCGGGTGATGTTTGGATATCATCCCGATCCTGCTGACGAGCTACAATGTGCCTTAATTTTCTTGCGGAGGGTGATTTTTCAAATATTCGGTGATCTTCCAATTATCACCCTGCCCTTTTATGATGATGATGTCACCCCGATCTTCCGAGGGGGTCATTTTCTAAGTTGTTCAACCCGGCCTATTTTTTCTTAAGGCTCGTCGTCATCATCATCATCATATTTCCAGTTATCACCATGTTGCTTGCGAGGGTCATCACATTTTCTGCCTACATGATCTTTCACCGGGGTGATATTTTAACATCAAGTGATCTTTGTTAAGATCATCCTGATGATGTTGCTGTAAAGTTCTAAGTGTGACCCGATTTTTATCGTGGTCATCATATTTTGGACGTCAGGATGATCTTAGTCAATATCATCCTGATGTTGTTGTATCACTTCATGTTCGTTGTTTTATCATCCTGATGATGCTGATATCAAAGAGATATCCGCCTGTCGGCTTCGTGCATTATCTAGTGGGGGGTGATCTTTTCAAATATCTGGCATATTCATCTATCACCCCGATCTTACAGTGGAGCTACAGTGCAGCATCATATTTGTGCATCAGGATGATATTTCCAAATATCCGGTTATCTTCCGAATATCATCCTGATGTCGATATGATGATGACGTCATCCGGATATGAGGAGGTGTGTAGTAGGCAGATATGCTGATGATGTCAGCAGGATATGACGATGATGTCATCAGGATGTTCATCGGCCAGACTTTTGGTATCGGCTAAGCAGGAGGATCTTCCTCCGATGGATCAGGTTGTGTCGATGAAGGCGATTATCATGCAGGTGATATTGCGATGATGATGCTGACGTCAGGGTGATTTTTCGAGCAACAAGATATCATGCTATTGGAGGATGATGATGAAGTCTTATACTAGTGTCGTCAGGAGCAAAAGCACCGACATCATAAATGCTCGTGGCCTAGTATATAAAGTGTTGAAAAGGTCGCCGCGGGGTGCATGTGGGATAATTGATATCCTGCATATTTTCAAATATCATGACGATGTATCTTGGCGGGAAGTGGTTGCGATCGACTGTTAGATGTTTTTCCCAAGGCCGCGGGTTGGTGCGCCATTAATGGCGAAGGTTGCAGAGGTATGGACGGATCTGGTACCCGATTGAAGATCTAGATCCCTAGGCGGCGGTGCAAGGCTCGAGATTTCTTCCTGTCTCCTCCCCTACCTAATGCATTCATGTTTGGGCGCCAATCTGGTAATGCGTTGAGCGCCATTTTTCTGATACTGTGTATCTGGCGGGATTTTTGGTCAACCATGTAATTAATTGCTGTGGTACACTACCTGGCTGTTATAAGCAGGAAGTGTTACTCATTTGTGGTTGTTGAAAGTTGAAGATTTTTGGCTTTGTAATTCAAACAAGCTGATCTGGTTGCTCTGTACAGCTAAACCTGTGAGTCTATGTATCTCTTGTTGTATGTTTTGGCACGAACCCACTGATTTCATGATTAATCTTATATGAGAAATGCTATCTTAGCATGTGTTTTGTTAATTATGTCTCTAGTATTGCATGTATTCTTCTTCTGAATCTAGATATCTAGGTAATGTTTAGATTCTAGAGCATAGAATTCCTATGTTGAATGTCTGATCTTTTAACTTCTGCTCAAGGGGTAGATTAAACTATTTTCAGGTTGAACATTGAGAAGGGTATACTGCAGTAGGGATGCCATAAGTAGAGATAACTTAACACTCTTTATTGGGAGATATTTGTAAGGCAGGTATCACATATATCCCCTTGAAATCCAGTTTTAGTTGTTCATGCTGATCATTCACAGGTGTATGTCTGCTGACTCCAGGCCCTGGATAGGCACCAATCTTGCTTTGTGTTTGTGTTACAACCATGTCCAGCTTTGCATCCAAACTTAAAATCAAAATATAAATCTAAAACAATCTTTAGGACATTAGAATTAGTTTTAGGATCCTCAGTCCTCTGTCTACAACTGCAAATAGGCCCAAAGCTAGCCCCTTTGCTCTTATCTTTCAGTTTTGGTCTACTTACAGGAGGACTTATCTGCTTTCTGTCAGCATCCCAGCCTTGTATGCATATCCTCATGGATGTTGAGTAGGGAATACCCCCTAGGTCTTGCAGAGCCTAAAGAAGAAGAGGAGATAAAATACAGAGTCTATCTCCTACACTGTTGGCCCCTGGCCCAGAGATCCTATTGATCACTGATGGCTACCTTGTAGGGAAATCTGGGAATAAGCATCCAGTCTGGGAAAAAGTCAACAGAAATTGGCGACTCCACTGGGGAATTAGTGAAAGAACCCTGGTTTTCAAAAGAAAATAGTTCCTAGTAATAGGTGGTGACTCCGAAGTAATCTCCCAACCGGTCAAAGTAAAATTTATATGCAGGGGAGAAGATCCCAACAAAATCCTTTATTTAAAGAGTTACTAACAAGAAGAATGATGTACAGAAGAAAGGGAGCTGTCTCAGTTAGTCATGAGGGTCCCCCCAGAAAAGGTGATGATATGCAAGATAACCCTAGACCATCAGGACAACATGTGCCTTACTTTTCAAATGCAGAAGCTGATATTCAAGGTGCATATGAGAGGCAACAGGGTGGTAGCATGAGAATGAGGTCAGAAGTGTTCCAAGAACGCCCATTTCTAGACCCTAGTGAAAGGTTTGAAGAGGCAGAGTCTCTGAGGGATGATGAAGATGATGACCAGAATGGTATGAGACCATCTACCTCCATGCCTAAGGATGAATAGTTAGCTGAAGAAATCAGAAATCTAAGAGCAGAACTAGAATATCTACAGGCCATGAAAATCAGAGATGATATGAAGCAGAAAGTGCAAGCTTTAAGAACTGCCCAAAATGATTCAGTTCCTACCCTAGAGAATGCAAATGTGCAGAGACATCAGCAAAGAAATGAAGTGCAACATCAGCATAATGATGAGAGACAAAATGTGAATGATGCTAGGATACCACTGAACAACGTAAGAAACCAAAATGCAAATAGAAATGTCAATGTTAATCAGTTAAACAGACAGCCCATGCAGTTAGATAGATTCAGGCAGCTGGTGTTTGATGGTATTCCTGGGTATCCTAACCCCATTGATAAGCATCTAAGGCTGCAAGTGCCTAAATTTTCAGGAAACAACACAGTGTCAGGAGAAGATCATCTAAAAGCCTTTCAAAATGTCATGGATAACTTTGAGGTTGAACATGAGGATGTTTTCATGAAGTCATTCATGCAATCCTTAATAGATGAGGCAAGAGAATGGTACAAGAATCTACCTGACCGGAGTATTTCATCATGGGATGATTTTAAAAGGATGTTCAAGGAGCAATATGGTGACAAAACTGACCCTAGCTTTTTTGTAAATGAGTTCACCAGTATCACTAAAGGGTCAAATGAGCAGGTTGCAGATTTTAATGCAAGATTTACTAAAGTGTTAAACAAATTGCCACATCACATGAGGCCAAATGAACCAATGTGCATAATATTGTATATCAATGCCTTTGATGCAAAAACTGCATATGGATTAAGAGATAAAGGTCCTGCTACTCTCAGGGATGCTTTCAGAATTGCAGTGAATATTGAAAACAACAGGAAAGCATCGGGCAAGACAAATAGAAGGGATGATATAAAAATTCTGCAGAATCCAAACAAGCCTCAGAACACTCAAGGTAATACATCTGCCCCTGAAGATAAGATAGACAAATTGGCAAATGTTGTTAAGGACCTAAGCTATAGATTAGCTAGAAGTGAAAAAGGGATGGGTCCTGATAGGCAAGTCTATCAAAGGCAGGAAAAGAGGCCATCATTGCATGATATGCCTTATAATACCAATTGGCATGATGGTAAGCCTATTTTCCCACGTAACCACACAAATCAGAGGGCCCAACATGTCAAAGAAACTCCTGATCCTCTAAAGAAAGGTATAAATATTGTTGATGATGCTCCATGGTGTATAATTTGTCAGATGCCACATTCACAGTCACAGTGTATGATTGCTCAATCCTTGTATGATAATGCTACATCTTGTAATGAATGCAATGAGCCACATTATGTGCAAGATGATGATGTTAATATGATGTCCATAGGCAATGGATACACTCTTTATGATGCTGATGAGAGTACAAATGATGGAACTCAGGCCTGCCAACAATTCCCATATGATGAAGATAATGAAGATAACTATGTGTATGCTCAGAGCTCACACAATTTTCTGAGTAACTTACAATGACCTTCTGATGAGGAAATTAGAGCCTTCACAGCTGCAGCAGTTGCTCAAGTCAAAAGCAACTACAATCTCAGAGGTAAAAATCAAGTAGGCAGCCCACATCAGCCAGAAGATATTTCTGCAGGTCAGCTAGTGCATGGTCATAAAGGAATTGAACCACAAAAAAGGCAGTGGGTAAATGATAAATAGAATTTTAGACATAGAACAGGTCATGAATCTCAAAGACCAGAAAACAAAATCCCTCAGGCTGAAGATCAAAGTAAAGGTTCCCAAGACAAGAATGATGATCAGGGAACTATGAAAGTAAAAGCTAAATCAGCTCAGGATAAAAACAAGATTGTGGAGCAAGCTACAACTGTTATACAAAATTATGCTCCATTTGATATAGCTCAAGTCCTCTCTTAGGTAAAAGTCTCTGTTCCACTTATGGAACTGATGAAAGTGGAAGAAATCAAGAATAGGACAATATCCCTAATCTCAGGGGTACCTTTTCAAGCTAAACAAAATGTTCAGACCCAGGGTGAGAAACATGTCATGTGTAATGAAGAAGATGAGGCTCCTGAAGTCTATTTAGGAGTGACTATGACAAAGTGTCCTTCACAAGTGGAACCATTTTATGTTTCCCTGGTTATAAATGGAAAAATAATTAGAAATTGTATGCTTGACTCTGGAGCATCTACAAATGTCATGCCTTTGGCCATCATGCAACAAGCTGGATTGAAAATTGACAAGGCATGTGGAAAATGTTATGCTATGGATGCCAGAGAGGTACCAGTTATTGGAATCATGAAGGATGTAGATTTCAAATTGGCAGCATTTCCTGAAAAGAGATATAAAATGAATATAACAGTGGTTGACATCAAGCCACAGTATGGTATGTTGTTGTCAAGATGGGCAGCATTAATTGGTGGAAGTATGCAGCTGGACCTGTCATATGCCATGATTCCAATGAATGGCAGGGATGTTAAGCTAATCAGAGAACAAAGATCATCAGAGACAGTGGAAGACCAAGAAGCAGAGGAATAGGTATACTTTGTAGACACTGACTGTGATAACTTCAAGGTTGTCTCAGATGATACAGAAGATAAAAAGAAAAATGCCTGCATTGAAGAATTGGATCAGCGAGGTTTGTGGACCATGTTTTTTGATGGAGCTTGTGCAAAAGAAGGCTCTGGAGCTGGAGTTGTTTTCCTGTCTCCAACTGGTAAGCTCCTCAAATTCTCTTTCTTGCTGAGGTTTGATTGCACAAACAACATTGCAGAATATGAGGCTTTACTCTTAGGCCTAAATATTGCTCTCAAACATGGAATTAAAACGTTAAGAGTATTTGGGGATTCTGAGCTGATTGTATCCCAAATTAGAGATAAGTATGCTTCAAAAAACAAAAGATTGAAACAATACAAGCATGCTGTTTGGGATACCATTGAACTGTTTGATGCATTTTCAATAGGCTAGGTAGAGAGGTCAAAAAATGTTATGGCTGATTTCTTAGCCAATGTTGCAATAAGGCCAGATGACATCACTCTGTCAGATGTTACAAATGTAGAAGTTAAAATTAGGCCTGCAGTACCAGAAAATATATGTAGTTGGCAAGTGTTTAATGATGATAGGGATTTGTTGAAATTTTTGCACTGCATAGATGAATATGAGAATCAAGAAATTGATTTCCAAGCTTTTGTAGAGACTATAAATGGAAAAGAAACTCTTGTGGGAAAAGAGATAATTCAATTGAGGACTAACAAAATCCCTAGAGGGTTAGTAGCTTTGGAAAGAGCCTTTGACAGTAGAGACAAATTGGTCACAAGGACATCTCCCACGAATAAGGAAGATTTAGAAGAGATAAATTTGGGGACATCTCAGGCCCCTCAGAAGGTATACATTGGTAAACAGCTCAAACCACACATTAGGAGTATGCTGATTGCATTACTGAAAAGGTATAAACATGTTTTTGCTTGGTCATATGAGGACCTAAAAGCCTATAGGGAAGATTTATTCCAGCATGAGATCCCATTGAAGCCTGAAGCTAAGCCATTTAGACAAAAGCAAAGACCTATTAATCCTACCTTAGCTCCCAAGATGCAAGAAGAACTCAAAAGGCTCAGGGAAGCTGGAATAATTGTGCCAATCAGGCATTCAACTTGGGTGTCTAACCTTGTCCCAGTCAGAAAAAAGAATGGTGATATTAGGCTTTGTGTTGACTTCAGGAACTTGAATGCATCCTCTTTAAAGGATAACTATCCACTGCCTAATATGGAAGCTATGTTGCAGAGAGTGACTGGTTGTGAACTCTTATCCATGATGGATGGATTTTCAGGTTATAATCAGGTGAAGGTAAAGGAATCAGAACAGTATAAGACCGCCTTTACCACTCCATGGGGAACTTATGTGTATGTTAGAATGCCCTTCGGACTAACCAATGCAGGTGCTACATTTCAAAGAGCAATGGATGTTGCTTTTGCAGGGTTGATTGATTCAATTCTGGCTGTATATCAGGATGACTTGACTGCTTACTCAAAGAAAGAAGAGCAGCATTGTTTGCATCTGGAGCAGATTTTCATAAGAGCACTAGAGTATGGTATTTCTTTAAATCCAAAGAAGTGTGTCTTTGGGGTAGTTGAAGGAAAGCTCCTGGGACATATTGTTTCCAAGGATGGAGTCAGGATAGATCCAGAGAGAGTGGCTGCTATTGACAGAATTCAAATGCCAAAAACTGTAAAAGGAGTTCAGTCCTTCTTTGGACAGATAAATTTTGTTAGGAGATTTGTTCCCAACTTTGCAGAAACCACAAGGAACATTTCCAAGATGATGAAGAAGGATGCAACTGTCCACTGGGAAAGTGAAGCAATAGAATCATTTCAGAGTATCAAAGAGGCAATCAAGATGGCCCCTGTTCTTAAATCTCCTGACTTTTCTAGGCCATTCCAAGTATTTTCATTTGCTTCCTTTCATACTGTTGCTACATGTTTGCTACAGAAAAACGAAGATGGTTTTGAACAGCCCATCGCTTTCTTCAGTATGTCCTTGCAGGCCTCTGAGTTGAAGTATGATATTATGGAAAAACAGGCATATGCACTAGTCAGAGCCATCAAAAGTTTCAGACCATACTTGGTAGGATCATATATAATTGCATATGTACCCCATGCAGCAGTCAAAGACATATTCACTCAGCAGGAGGTGACTGGAAGAAGGTGCAGATGGATAAACAAACTGCAAGAGTTTAACATAGACATACAAGTTACCAAGTTGATAAGAGGACAAGGATTAGCCAGGATGATGGCACAGTCAAACTTGGAAGCATGCCAAGTTAATGCAGTCCAAAATGAGAGTGTAAATGTATCAGGATCTGAATGGTACAAGGATATTATCTACTACTTGCAAAATCTGAATTGTCCTTCCCATTTCAGTGACAGTCAAAAGAGGACTTTAAAGTTACATGCAATCAGGTATGTTATTGTTCAAGGTGAGCTATACTGGAAAAACCTTGATGGTGTGCTGCTGAGATGTGTGGATAAGGATATGGCTAACAATGTTTTGATGGATATGCATAAAGGATTGTGTGGTGGACATTATACTGCCCAAACAACAACTCATAAAATTCTCAGGGCAGGATATTGGTGGCCCACTCTCTTTTCAGATGCACAAAAGTTAGTAAGGAAGTGTGACCCTTGCCAAAGATTTTCAGGAAAGCTGAAATATGATGGTGCTTTACCCCTCGGAACTGTAACTGTGGATGCTCCATTTCAGCAATGGGGAATTGACTTCATAGGGGAAATTGCAGACAAATCAAGTGGGGGACACAGTTGGATTTTGGTGGCAACTGATTACTTTACCAAATGGATTGAGGCCATTCCAATTAAGAGAGCTACAAGTAAGGTGGTGACAGATTTCATGCTAGAAAATATTATCATCAGGTTTGGAGTACCATTCAAGATAGTCACTGATAATGCTATGTGCTTCAGATCAGGTGAATTTGTTGATTTTTGCAACAGGTATGGGATAAATCTATCATATACATCACCATATCACCCACAAGGGAATGGTCAAGCAGAATCAAGCAATAAAAGCATCATGAAAATTATCAAGAGGATACTGGACAAGAACAAGAGAGCTTGGGACTCAAAATTGAACTTAGCAATATGGGCCGATAGAGTGACAGTAAAAAGGGCTATTGGAATGTCACCTTTTGAGCTAGTATATGGTGCATTAGCCAGATTGCCCATAAACAATCTCCTACCAGTTTACAGATTCATTCAGGAAAATGATGAGGAGATTGAAGACTCCATGACAGAAAGAGTGAACTAGCTGGTTGCATTGGATGAAAATAGAAGGAAAGCCCACCAGATCAATCTCAAAAGACAACAAGATGTGAAATATTAGTTTGACAGGAGAGCTATAAAAAGGAAGTTTCAAGTCAATGATCTGGTGCTCATTTGGAATGCAAAAGGTCAAGAAAAGGGTAAACATGGTAAATTTGAACCCTTATGGATGGGCCCATATCAGATTTGCAGTGCTCATGGGGAGGATTCTTATTTCCTCCAGGCCCTAGATGGTGAAGTTCTGGAATTGCCTGTGCATGGCCAATTCCTTAAGTTCTATTTTGCATAAATGACTTGCCTCTGTGCACATGTGTAAAATAATGTATAAATTGTAAGTGCCTTGTACAGTTCGTGCTTTTTAACTTTTTGTTTGGTTTGCCCGGAGATCTGGTTCTCACTGCAGTCTTTCACCTGCACGTCCCCATTTGGAGCCAGTGTTAGCACTCATTTTGACCTGGAGGTTGATTTTTCATGTTTAGGGGGTTTCTCCATTTGAACCCTATATCTTCTTGCCCATTTTCCTAAGTGTTGGACCTCCTCGGCATTTTTCAGCTGCATCATCATATTTTCTTTGAGGAGGAGATCATCATCATCATATTGTCTTCGATGATGGTCTGCATCATCATGTTTTCTGTCGACTTGTTTTTCATCAGGATCATCGTATTTCAATATCGGGTGATGTTTGGATATCATCCCGATCCTGTTGATGAGCTACAATGTGCCTTAATTTTCTTGCGGAGGGTGATTTTTCAAATATCTGGTGATCTTCCAATTATCACCCTACCCTTTTATGATGATGATGTCACCCCGATCTTCCGAGGGGGTCATTTTCTAAGTTGTTCAACCCGGCCTATTTTTTCTTAAGGGTCGTCGTCATCATCGTCATCATATTTCCGGTTATCACCGTGTTGCTTGCGAGGGTCATCACATTTTCTGCCTGCATGATCTTTCGCCGAGGTGATATTTTAACATCGGGTGATCTTTGTTAAGATCATCCTGATGATGTTGCTGTAAAGTTCTAAGTGTGACCCAATTTTTATCGTGGTCATCATATTTTGGACGTCAGGATGATCTTAGTCAATATCATCCTGATGTTGTTGTATCACTTCATGTTCGTTGTTTTATCATCCTGATGATGCTGATATCAAGGAGATATCCGCCTGTCGGCTTCGTGCATTATCTAGTGGGGGGTGATCTTTTCAAATATCTAGCATATTCATCTATCACCCCGATCTTACAGTGGAGCTACAGTGCAGCATCATATTTGTGCATCAGGATGATATTTCCAAATATCTGGTTATCTTCTGAATATCATCCTGATGTCGATATGATGATGACGTCATCCGGATATGAGGAGGTGCGCAGTAGGCAGATATGCTGATGATGTCAGTAGGATATGACGATGACGTCATCAGGATGTTCATCGGCTAGACTTTTGGTATTGGCTAAGCAGGAGGATCTTCCTCCGATGGATCAGGTTGTGTCGATGAAGGCGATTATCATGCAGGTGATATTGCGATGATGATGCTGATGTCAGGGTGATTTTTTGAGCAACAGGATATCATGCTGTTGGAGGATGATGATGAAGTCTTATACTAGTGTCGTCAGGAGCAAAAGCACTGACATCATATATGCTCGTGGCCTAGTATATAAAGTGTTGAAAAGGTCACCGTGGGGTGCATGTGGGATAATCGATATCCTGCATATTTTCAAATATCATGACGATGTATCTTGGCGGGAAGTGGTTGCGATCGACTGTTAGATGTTTTTCCCAAGGCCGCGGGTTGGTGCGCCATTAATGGCGAAGGTTGCAGAGGTATGGACGGATCTGGTACCCGATTGAAGATCTGGATCCCTAGGCGGCGGTGCAAGGCTCGAGATTTCTTCCTGTCTCCTCCCCTACCTATTGCATTCATGTTTGGGCGCCAATCTGGTAATGCGTTGAGCGCCATTTTTCTGATACTGTGTATCTGGCGGGATTTTTGGTCAACCATGTAATTAATTGCTGTGGTACACTACCTGGCTGTTATAAGCAGGAAGTGTTACTCATTTGTGGTTGTTGAAAGTTGAAGATTTTTGGCTTTGTAATTCAAAACAAGCTGCTCTGGTTGCTCTGTACAGCTAAACCTGTGAGTCTATGTATCTCTTGTTGTATGTTTTGGCACGAACCCACTGATTTCATGATTAATCTTATATGAGAAATGCTATCTTAGCATGTGTTTTGTTAATTCTGTCTCCAGTATTGCATGTATTCTTCTTCTGAATCTGGATATCTGGGTAATGTTTAGATTCTAGAGCATAGAATTCCTATGTTGAATGTCTGATCTTTTAACTTCTGCTCAAGGGGTAGATTAAACTGTTTTCAGGTTGAACATTGAGAAGGGTATACTACAGTAGGGATGCCATAAGTAGAGATAACTTAACACTCTTTATTGGGAGATATCTGTAAGGCAGGTATCACATATATCCCCTTGAAATCCAGTTTTAGTTGTTCATGCTGATCATTCACAGGTGTATGTCTGCTGACTCCAGGCCCTGGATAGGCACTAATCTTGCTTTGTGTTTGTGTTACAACCATGTCCAGCTTTGCATCCAAACTTAAAATCAAAATCTAAATCTAAAACAATCTTTAGGACATTAGAATTAGTTTTAGGATCCTCAGTCCTCTGTCTACAACTGCAAATAGGCCCAAAGCTAGCCCCTTTGCTCTTATCTTTCAGTTTTGGTCTACTTACAGGAGGACTTATCTACTTTCTGTCAGCATCCCAGCCTTGTATGCATATCCTCATGGATGTTGAGTAGGGAATACCCCCCTAGGTCTTGCAGAGCCTAAAGAAGAAGAGGAGATAAAATACAGAGTCTATCTCCTACACTGTTGGCCCCTAGCCCAGAGATCCTGTTGATCACTGATGGCTACCTTGTAGGGAAATCTGGGAATAAGCATCCAGTCTGGGAAAAAGTCAACACCTTATATGACCTATCCTCTTATCTATCCATCTATCATGAGCCTTCCATCCCATCCAACTCTCATGAGCCTTCCATCCCATTTACTATGAGCCCATCATTTTATCCATCCAATCCTTTTATCCATCCTTTGCACCTAGACTTGGTTTTCTCCCTTGTCATTGGTATCAAGCACAAAGGCTACCCAAATTGTAAATCCATTGATGTCCCAAAACATTCAAAAACACAAAAAAAAAAATCAAATATTCTCAAAAATCCAAAAAATCAAATATCCAACAAAAAATACAAGAAATAAAATCAATCACATCATCCAAAACAATCAACTCCATCAACATTCAATCAAATCATCATCATCAATTCTTCCTATCAATAACATAACATTCATCCATTTCAATCAATCACTTCTTCCAATCATATCAATCAAATCAATCTAAGCAATGATCTTAAATCTAAGTCACACTAATCCATATCAAGCAAGCTAATCAATCAAGGAACATTATCCAACCAAATCAACAGGTTTTGATCCTAATCTTGTCATGAACCAAATCAATCATCATCAATCATCATCAATGGGATATAGCGTTCCCACATCCTTGTGTTGATCTAGGGATATAGCTTTCCCCACAATGACAACACTATCATTGTCAATCAAACAATCAATTATTGGTTTATGACTTGACAAGGGAAATACCTTGTTTGTTTTGCATCCTTTGAGCACACTGAGAACACTTGCTTATGCTTAGATTGAGTGGACACTCTCATCATCACACCATCACTATCATCATTCAAAACAATCCAATCATCAAAATAATCAACCCAGCAATAGCAAACATCAAAACCAAAGCACATCAAGCTAACCATCAAAACAAATCCAATCACTTTAGCAAATCAAAAGCAGCTCAATCCACCACATATCATCTCATCAATAAAACACAACATCAGAACTACATCTCATTTCCATCATTAAGTGCCTTGATCCCGTGGATATAGGGTATGTAGGCAGTCTGGAGTACGAAGGAAGTGCCCAGATTTAGGCACAAGCGATTTTCCTCTTTCTTCTCTCCTCATTTCTTCTATCATCTATCTTATACATCATCAATAAACACCTAAAATCCAATCAACCATCAAATCAATTCATCAAACCAAATCAATCTAATCATCCATTTCATCATCTTCAAATCATTCCAAGCAATGATCCAAGTGTAAGCCCATCCTTAATCGATACCAATCAAGTTAATCAATCAAGCCAAGTTATCCAAATGCAATCAATGGTCTTGATCCTAGCCTTGTTGTAAGCCAAAGCAACCAACCAGCCAACCAACTCAACAAACAACCTTGTGTTGATCTAGGGATATAGCTTTCCTCGCAATGACAACACTCTCAACTATCATCAACAAAACAATCAGCAATCAATCATTGGTTTATAGCTTGACAGGGGCAATACCTTGTTTGTTTTTGAATCATTTGTGCATGCTTGCTTGCTTGCTTGTGTGTGCTATCATTTTATCTTGCATTTGCATCATATCAGTATCATTTCCAGCTAATATTCATATCTTGTGTATGTTGGAATAGCTTTTTGCACTATCCTTTGCATCTAAGGTCATATCATACCTTTTGTGCATTAGGACTTCAATGCTCTAAGTTTTCTTCCTCATATGTTAGACAAGGTTGTATTACGCTAGGGCAAAAGACACCTCGTCACCCTGGTCCTTCTACCTTGGTGCATAACGTCTAATGCTATATCAAACATTATGGTTGCTCACTTTCATTGCAGCATAACGCATCATTCATTTCTTCTATCCATTCCCTTAGCTATCTTTCTTAGCCAAACTATTTCTTTTCGAGAGCCTACCCGTGTTTGTCCAACCCGCATATCCTCTCGAGGGGGCATCATCATCCTATCTTTTCATCATCATCCTATCTTTCCATCATCATCATCCCATATATTTTTCTCTATCCATACATTAGCTTCTTTGAAATGATGTTACTCGACACAAAGCTCATCATCTCGAACATCATCTCAAAGAGGGGCAAAATGTAGACACCCAAATTTGTCCCAACTTTGTCCATGTCTTGCAACACCTTGATAAAAACATTATAAGACATCATGTAACATTTTGTCCTAAATCCCACTCTTAATCCCATTTATCCATTAGCCAATTAATTAAATAAATTTTATTTATTTAATTAATATTCAACTCATATCCCAACTAATTCAAATATTTTATTTGAATTAAGTTCTCACATTTCATTATAAGTTGACTTTCCAATTAATTAAATAAATAAGTTGACTTTCCAATTAATTAAATAAATTTTATTTATTTAATTAATTTATCTTATCATTTAGCCGACATGTGTGCCTCTTTCATTTAAAAAGATAAGTGGTACTACAGAGTTTTATTTAATATCTTTTATATGTAGTACTTTTTATGTACACAAACACACATGAGCCCTATCCTCCTTGACACTTGTCAAATGACTACAACTCCCTTAAGAGTGGGAATAACCAAATCAATCCTAGCCGTCCACATCAATCAATTAGCTTTTTAATCTCAGCCATCCATTGGAACCAAGCCTTTCCTATAAATCAACCCCCTCATAAGCCATTAGCATGCATTGAGCTTCAAGTAACATTATTCTGCCAAATTATCATTAGCATGCATTGATCCTCAAGTATCCACATGCTGTTGAAATATCATTAGAGCCTTTGCATCCTTCATTCTAGCATCTTCATCTTAATGTTATGCTGCAGAAGTGAGCACCCAACATTCTTCCAACAACAATCCTTCAAAATCTTGCATGCTCATGCGAGGTGGAGAAGAGCAATGGAGATAAATCAAGCATAGCATGGAGATCGGTTTGCATTTACATTTGTTATTTTAGTTTTCATGTTGTCTTGTGCTTCATTGTGCATTGCTAGGGTTTTTATCATTGCTGTTTATTCATTTGCCTTGATTTGCAATTTTACCCTAACTACAGGTAGTGAAGGATGTAACTTCACAGAAAATGGAAACCCTTGCTGCTGGCACCAAGATAACTCCTCATGGAACTCCATCCATGCAAACGGTGTTAAAAGAAATGAAACAAGTGGAGTTAGAGAAAGAAAAGAGCCCAGAGAAAATCGCAGAACAGATAGGGCTAGATATATTAATTGAACAAGTGACAAGTCCTGTAGTTGTAGATTTGACATATGTAGAAGATGTGAATCATCAGGATGTGGCATGAACACCTGATAAAATGAAAAATATTGAAGAGCTGGAACAGAAAAAAGTGGAGAACCAAGCTCCAAATATGGGTCAGCAGCAACATGATACATTAGCTGAACCTAGGATAGTAGAGGTGAAAGATAGGGGAGGAGAAGAAAAGGATGCATCAGCTGATCCTACTCCTAATGCTCAAGAAACAGTCATCACAAGTGTAGAGAAAGATGTGATAAAAGATCAAATAGAAACACCTAAGGAGGATGAAATAGTAATCACAGATACTAATATACCTTAGGAGGAGGAAATAAATAAGGTAGATGAAGTCAGAGTGGAGGAAATAAAAGATAAGGATCATGGTGCACATGCAGATGATCAACAAGATCAACCTCTAGAGAAAGAAGATCCTCATCAGGAGGATATATCAAAAGATCCCCCTCATGATGAACATCATGAGGAAGAGAAAAGAAGATCACCCTCCCCATCGAATATGATGGTAGACACAGGAGATCAAAGTGATCATCAGGATGATGATACTGGAAACCAAGGACCCAAGGATCAAGTTCCTCAATGGTTAGAAACTGAAATTGGCATGGACTCAGGTATGCAAATGCTAGAGTTTGATGTGTCTACTTTGTTTTTAGAAAACTTGATAAAACCAAAGAGGAAGGCCAGAATGACTTCAACCATTAAAAGGGATCCTGCAACAGGAAGAAGAACTGTACAGATAGCACTCCCTACTGTGGATAAAGAGAAAGGTAAAATCACTCTGGATGAATTCTAGATTAGCACAGTAGATTTGGGATTCGCTAATGAAGACCAAGAGGGTCAAGAGGGAAAAGACATAATATATTCTTTGATCCAAAAAGTCAAAAAGGAAAAGGAAAAGAATAAGCAGCATAAGGAGCACATTGCCCAGCTACACGTATATATAAGAGGGTTGATTAACCCTGATGATACACCAACTGATCATGCAGTCCCATTGACTACTATTTCTCAGGAGGAGGTTAATAAGTTGAACCTCATGAAGCATGAATCAACAGTAATGTTGAAATGGATGTCATCCACACTCGATGGAGTTGAGGAAGTAGCAAAGGCCTCTTTGAAGAGGTGGAATTCTTTGAGCACCTCCAGGAAAAAAGTAGATAAATTGCAGATGGAGGTTGGCAGGAGGTCATTTCAGATAGAGAAGGTCCTAAACATTTTAGACAAAATGAAAAAGATTGATTCACAAATTCTAATAAAGAATCAAGTACTGAATAACAACACAGCCTTACTGATGGATATCTGGAATAAGGATGTCAGATTTGAATGTGATGTACTCAAAAGATGCAACAGTAAACTGTAAAATATTAGCATGAAGTTACATGATATGATGTCCCATGAGGCTGAAATTTTGGAAATTTTGGAAGGAGATGCAGAAGGAAAGATAGAAAATCAGGATGAGGAGTTTGTCATCAAGGCTATGCATAGTAATTTCCAGCTAGTCACTGAGGACCCTATCAACCGCCTGACAGAAGTGTTGGATAAGGTAATGAGAATAAAGGTCAGGGTGGAGGAATATAATGAAACTACCAACAACAGGAAAAATAAGTTGGAATCTCTCCAGAACAAGTATTAGGTGCATAAGCATGCCATCACCAAAGCAAGAACCCAGGATGGCGGGGAATTAGAGAAAATAATGCAAGCATATGAGAATATCAGGACAGCTATGCAGGTCCATATCAAAGAAGACCATCATCATGATGATGAAGAGAGCGAGAGCAGTGAAAGTGATGATGATGACAAAGAGCATGATGAGGATGTATCATAAAAGGGAATAAAGCATCAGTTACTTATGAAAATAAGTACCCCAGATGGTTGCTAGCTGGCAACCTATGCCATGTGAAGAAGATTGACTTAGTCAATGAAAATATGAACCATAAATCTTCATCGTAGATTGATTGTAATGGATCCCTCACCTTATTCTATAAAAGGTGCAAGGATGCCTTATTTTCATTCATTCAAAACTTAATTGAAATTTGTTTGCTGAAGTATTTAGGACTCATTTCAAATCTATTGTATATGTACATGTCTTTTGCATACTTAATGAAAGAGAAGATCATTTTCAATTACAAATCTTTGTAAATCTTGAGTAATCTGTGTCTGAATTCTAGATATGTGCTTTGATTTGCTGCGTCCCTTGGAGTGCTCATCATTTTGCATGTATTGTTTTCATTCATCATCCTCTGAAGTTTGTATCTACTATATCTAGCTGTGGAACATCCTGGTGAACATATGGTTTGATTTCTTCTCCTAATGATAGTATCAAATATGTATGTGGATCAATAGTTGAAGGTTCAACTTTAATTTGAAGTATTTCTTTCAGTTTCTTTCAATTTCAGAGAATTTCATCGTCACAATTGCAAATAAATGATAATCTTAAGAAAATAGGACAAATATGCAGACATCTCGTAGATAAATGAACATATTTAGCATATTTGAAGTTAAAGCATGTCACAATGACAAATATCATGCAAAGTCTTAAAGATAGACACAATATTTGAAGTATATCTCGAGTGGAATAACTATCTTTGCATCATCATTATAGGAAACAATATCTTACTGATGAGATCCATGTAAGGCCCCAAAATGGAAACAGCAACACACATCAACCTCTGAGTAAAGTTAGAAGATTAAGACCTAATCAACGGAGACTTGGGATCATGAATTCTCTGAATTCATCGTATCTTTCAAGATGAGTAAAGGTTGTTGTGTAACTTTTATTCTATGTTTGTTTATGACTAACATCATGATCAACAGTAATGTCAGTTGATTAAGAACTAATCCACGAAGACTTGGGATCATGAATTCTTTGAATTCATCGTATCTTTCAAGATGAGTAAAGGTTGATGTGTAACTTTTATTCTATGTTTTTTTATGACTAACATCATGATCAACAGCATGGTATAGCTCAAGGGGTCCTCCTAGATCCCATTTGTCATGTTACCTAGGGCTCATTCCATCAAGATACCAAATTATGAAGTAAGATGTCCTAAATGTATGCAAAAGACTTGGGAGCTAAACCTAAAGAGGGAAAATGCCCCAAGGGGACATTTTTTGATGTTACATTTAGCCCCCACAAACACACCAAAGTATGGTCACAAACACAACACACCAATCACGGAGAAGACACACCAATCACATAGAAGACAGTAACACGCACATAAAACATGGAGAAGATAGTTACAGTCATGTAGAACACGGAGAATACAGTAAATGCATAGAAGACACATTAATGCATGGAAGACATGCATGATTCTTTTCTTTTCTTTTTCTCATATATATGAAATGCAAATGCAAGTACTGGAAAGTAAACAAACATCCCATAATATAAGATGCACTCATCACGCAACTCTTTGTATCTATGGGGCAACACACACGCAAGATATGCAAAACCTCTGAAAATGCATACTACATATGGGGCAACAAACAAGCCAAACAAAGCAAGCACGCCAAAACACACACAGTTGAAGACATGGAGAAAACATGGCAGATAAGCGATGGAGTGTACCTATTTCTAGGTCCAACACCATTTCAGGCACATTACAGGCACACATCGACGATTGGGCTTCGCCACAACAATTGTTGAAGACATGCTTAAGGGTTGATTTAGTCACAGAACTGCTCCCCGCCTCCGCAGAGGACTTTTGAAAATGCAACCCCACCTGCATCATGGAGATGACTTACAGTGAAAAGGAAGCATGGCATACCACCCCACCCGCAGCATGGAGATTCCTTATAATGAAAAGTAGGTATGAGGTCAAAAGTATACAACCCCACCCGCATCAAGGAGATGTCTTACGGTGAAAAGGAAGTATATGCAATAGATTTCAAGATAGATTGATTGATTGCAAACAAATTTAGGATGCAGGAAGTACTCATCGCACTAGTCTGCCCCTAAGGACAAGCACATTGCTAACATCTATAATAGAGAGCTTACCTTATATATGCCCCCACCTTAAGGTGGTTGATATCAGTTATCAATTTCAAGCACATTAAGGTAGGAAGAAAAAACACAAGGGAACACTGACTTTCACAAAGCCCATGCCCCCTGGAGGTGACATGTACCTTACGATCACCAAATGTTCCCACAAACACATCCCTGCAAGAAACATGTTAGTGTCTACAATATCATGATAAACAACAACATCAATGCATATGATTAACCTCAAAAAGAGCCAAGGTTATAAAATGAATTCGGAGTTCATATGATTAACCTCAAAAAGAGCCAAGGTTATAAAATGAATTCGGAGTTCAAGGATAACCGTGGGGATATATCACGAAGCTCTCCGAATCGAGTACCGCCAAGGCTAGATTCAAAGACAAACAAAGGTTCACAGATTAGCAGTATTGTTAAGGTTTGTAAATGAGAGAAAAACATCATCATGGTCACTATGCAGAAAGCACGAGTGCTTTCACTAGCCAAGTGTCGGATAAGATATACAACCCCATCATCATATTAGGAACTAAGTCCATTTTTTTATTGCTCTCGAAAGGGACAATAGGTTCGCATCAGTATAAATGTTTGTTGTCATCTGCCTGCTAGATGGAAACACTAGAGGAAGGGAAATAATAAATATGAGAGGAGAAAAAAGTGTCTTAGGGATAGTCATGTAGGATCGTGCCCCCAATGTCACCAACCGCAATGCTATGTCTGTAAGACACAACACTCAACAATGAAATCAGACATAGAGTAATTTAGAATAATGATGATACAAATAGAAGAAGGTCACAATAGAGGCAGTCTCCTAGTATCCCAAACCTTACATGAGAATCTAAGGTCATCCCAGGAGGCCTAAACAACACATAACACATCATGGGGGAAGCACATCACGAGAGAGATAAAGGGTTAGAAATACTTACCTGTTAGCACCATCATTAAGAACGTACATATCTAGGATATCTCTTATGTTATTTTAATATTGTATTAACATTAAGTTTAGGATGACAAGAGGCTTTGGTGGGTTTCAAAGAGTGGTATCCTATACCAGTTGTGTAGTTAATTCCAACAACTTGTAAAGGTAGTCTAATTCCTTGTTGATTTACACTGCAACCATTGCCTACATAGTCGTTATTTTTGTACAAAATTTGAAATCCACGACCATATAGGGAATCCATTTCTTTAGAAGAAGGTGAAACCTCATAGGTATCATAATTTGTAGTGAGGGTATTGTCTTTATTTTCAACCAAGGAAACTTTGTTTTTCTGAGATGTTTCAAAAGATTGTTTAGATGAGATCGATGCGACTTTTAATGTGTCAGGTTTATTAAATTTGTATTCCTTTGTACTGAAAGGATTAAAATCTAATGAACCCCAATCATTACCCACAAGTGCATTCAATGGTATAGAATCTTTCACAACATCATTCGTGGCTAGAGGCTTTGATGGATTAGCTTGTCAATTATCTAAACTCATATGATTGTAAACTGGTTTTTGTGTTTCAATATGTAAACAATTATTTAGTTCAGGATCAGCATGAATAGCATGAATTTTACCTTTGAATATAAATTTGATTGAATGATGTAGAGTGGAAGGGACTATCCCCAATGCATGAATCCAAGGTCTACCAAGAATCATGTTGTAAGATAAAGAACAAGGCATGACATGAATCAGGGTAGGAACAAGCACAAATCCTACTTGTATAGGTAGAGTTATAGTGCCCATGGATTATCATCTAACATTATCAAAGACACAAATGCTAATGCCATTTGGTGTGATTTGTGATGTGTCAACCTTGATTTTGTGTAGTAGGTCAATGCTACAAACATTAAGAGCCGATCCATTGTCAATTATAACTCATTTTACCAATGTTTTATTTATTGTGATAGATTATAAGAGGATCGTATTGGTTTTGAACTTCAATTGATGGTAATTCATGTGGTTGAAAGAGAATATTTGTTTTTGTCACATGCATACTATCCAATACGGCTACTACATCATTTGGCTTAACAACAGGTGGCACAATCACATTTTGTAAAGCTTCTTGGAGCATTCCATGGTATGTAGGCAATGTTTGTATCAAATCCCAAAGAGAGATCTTAGCCAGAGTAGCACGAAGCTGTTTGACAAGATCATACTCTTGACCACTTTTATGAGTAAGATGAGGTGGTTGGGGGAGCATAGGTTGAGAACATGGAAGAGAGATAGGCACATGGGGTGCTTGGTTACTTTTCTTGTTATGACGAGTGTTGTATGTGTGAGCAATCACATTGTGGTGTGGTTGTTGTAACACATTTTGAACACCTTGAACCGTAATCACCGACTTTAAGAAATAAGGTGCATTAGGTGCCCCTGCACAACCATCTTAGGAATAGTGCTACCAAGTCTATTAATAAGTATCAAATTAACACTATTTCCCTCTTGATTGCACCCAAGATCCATCCCTAAAGTATTTAATGTGAGAGACCTTTTCTCACCCACTAATGCTACATCTTGGCTAGGGAGAGCAATGGGATGAGAGGGAGGTACATCATCATCATCATACTCTATGGCAGAAAAAGGCTTTTCACTCTCATCTTTCTCATGAGTGTTCCTAGAGATGAATTTGGTTAAATCTTCTAATATCAAAGGATGTTCACTCATGAGGATTAGGAATTTGTTAAAATCAAGATATTTGATAAATGCATGCAGACATACTATAGAAAAATGGCATGAAGGTGCCATTGCATTTTTTTCAATGTAGAATCAGATTTTGAAAGCTTTTCAAATTTGATGCAAAAGACAAGTGCAAAAGAATGTATGAAAATGACTTAAAATGTTTGATTTTTTGTACTTTTTCAATGCAAATGAATGAAACAAGATGTGTTGTAAGGGTTTTTATCAGGGGCAGCAAATTATATGTCTGATATTAGTTAAATATAGCAATAATATCCTTTACAACACACTCTTAATGCAAATCTAAGATGATGCCAAGTCAAACTAAAGTGAAAATATGTCGAAATAGGGACTTTTTTCACCAAAACTTAATGCAAATGAGAATAACAAAGGTTTTTTGTGAGGAAGTGATGATGGAAAGAAAATAATATCAGTAATAACAGCCACTTTGTGCCAAAATACCCAACACAACACACTTTTAGTGCTAGTTAAGATCAAACCTTAGTGAAAATATAGCAAGAACATGCTATTTTTCACGGTTTTTCAATTCCAAGACCTAGCAAAAGACGTGTTGTAATAAATTTCAGGAGGTATAGAAAATAAAATCAATGGTATCATTCACCTCAATCCATAAAATTGATCACAACACACTTGTAGTGCAAACTAGGTCAAACCCTAGGGCAAAAATAGTCAAAATGTGTAGTTTTTCACTGAACTTTCAATAAAAGAGCCCATTAAAAAGGTGGTTGTGAAGATTTTTATGAGGGATAGAAAATTATTACCCTGATAACATCCAATTAGTGCAAAAATAATTTTCACAACACGCATGTGGTGCAAGTTTATAGAGTCGATAAGGCCAATTTTAGTGAAAATCGCTGTTTTTGAAGCCCTAGGTTTGAGATCTTGGGACATAACGCTATGTGAATGATTTGGAGTATTATTTATGATGAAAATGAATTACTCTCAGATCTGAAAATGATTTTCAATCTCTAATATGCAAAATGCTAATGAAAATCTAATGAAAATGCACGAAAATTGCTAGTTTTTGTTGAAATTTTCTATGCAAAAATGCAAATATTTTAAATCTAAATGCAAATTTACACTAAAATGCAAGATTATAGAAAAATGTTAATTTGAATGAGCCTCTAAAATCAGTAGAAAAATCTGAAAGAAGATTTTGCCTACTAACCCTAGATTTTGGAATTACTAGGCTATATGAAAATTGTCAAAATTTCTACAAAAGCCTAGCAAATTAATGATGAAAATGCAATGAAAATTATTTAATTTTTGTGTTTTTCTATAGTTTATATCATATTTGATGCAAAAATCATGAATTAGGAAAATTTAGAAAGAATTGATGCAATTTAGTAAGCCAAACAATGCAATTTTTTTTAATTTTTCTCAATGCAATAAAGTGAAAGACTATATGAATAAATGAAATCAATCCAAATCTGAAGACACACACTTAGAAAGTTGCAATTTAAGTCCAAAAACACTGGTTCATCAAAATGTTTAGTGGAAAATTGGATTTGTTAATGTTTTAGTGTTTTGATGTTTGAATCCGCCTTTCCACTTTACATTCAAGGATCTAGGGTCAAGTGGCAATTCACTATCATACTGTAGATCACTGTGAGATGTAGGGAAACTTGGATTAAGGAATTAATTATCAATTTCTCTTCTCTTATGCTTAATTGACCATTAAAACCCTAATTATGCAAATAAGGCAATAAACTGACGAATAATGGAAAAAGCTCTTGCAGACGGAAGTAAAATATCAAATCATAGAGTACTTATTTTCAGGATTCCTAGGTAGAACAGTCAGGGACACTGGAGTGGGCGCCCAAGTCCAAGGTACCAGTTTCTTTGCAGGATCCTGACCTCCTTCTGACACTGTTCAGCACTGTAACTCCTCTTTCTGAAAATTTAGCTACAAAGGACACTAGAGTGAGTGCCCAAGTCTTGGAAATGCTTCAGTGTCCTGCTTCTCTTCAGATCTCGAATCCTTGATGTCTGCTGATCCTACCTGCAACTTTACTTTTCCTAAATACGACACCTGTAACCTGCAATCACAAGACTTTGGGAGGGGGTTGTGGTGTTTAGAGGCTTGCCTCAGTCAAGCCTTGGAGGACACTTAAGTCTCTAAACACCGTTGTCAAATGGAGAGTGCATACCCTTGTGAGGTAGAGGCAAAAACCAAAGGAAACAATGATGAAAATAAAATATAATGTCACCTTGTAGTGAAGATATCATGGGAGGAAGATGCTCTTCATTCCATGATAAATGGATGCTCAAATCTACAAACACAAACACATAGACAACACAATTCTTCTCTTGCAACACAATGAAATCCTTGAATCACCTTGAGAACACTTGAACATCACCATTGCCATCTAGTTTACAAATGAATGCTTAAACATGCTTTTATATGCAACTACAAACACTCCCACCAAGATTTTCATAATTCAAACTTACGATGTCAGCAAAGGACCTAAAACGGTCATAAACCGACACCCAGAAATTAGGTCTGCCCCAAAACAGAGTAGGACTAGGGCATGGGCACCCATGTCCTCCCCCCTATTTTGGGTAGGGTACAGCTCAAGGGGTCCTCCTAGGTCCCATTTGTCATGTTACCTAGGGCTTATTCCATCAGGATGCCAAATTATGAAGTAAGATGTCCTAAATGCATGCAAAAGACCTAGGAGCTAAACCTAAAGAGGGAAAAGCACCCAAGGGGACATTTTTTGACATTACAAAAGCAAATTCTACTTGTACCAAGATAATATCCCATTGATATGTGGTTTGTCTCCCACCAAACATCTTAATAAGTTTCCCAAATTTTTGTTCACAATCTCAATCTATCCATCAGTCCGGGGATGGTAGGATGAATAGAATCCTAACTCATTTCCCATCTTCTTCCACAATGTATGCAAAAAATGGCCAACAAACTTTGTGTCCCTATTTGAGACTATGCTCTTAGGCAATCCATGCAGCCTAACTACCTCTCTAAAAAATAATGTAGCTATGTGGGATGCATCACTAGTCTTTTGACATGGTATGAAATGAACCAATTTTGAAAATCTATCCACTACAAAGATTGAGTCATTACCTCTCTATGTTCAAGGAAAACCCAAAACAAAATCCATACTCAAGTGCTCCCATGGTCTCTCTGGTATAGGTAATGACTAGTATAGTCTTGTGTTTTGTCTTACTCCTTTAGCATGCTGGAAAATGTTGCAACCTTGTACCAGTATCTTCACATTTGCACTCATTCCAGGTCAACAATAACCTTCACTTAGTTGTGCCACTGTCTTATCTATTCCAAAATGTCCACTCAAGACACCACTATACTTTTCTTTTATTAGGTTCTCTCTCATTGAACCTCAGGGTATACACAATTTCTATCATTTGAACAACAAGGCATCTTGAATGAAACACTCTAACCATGGAGTCCTGTCTCTCTCCACTAGACTTCTAGACTAGTTGTCCATGCTTCCCTAAAATCATGATCATCAACATACAACTCCTTCATTACATTAAATCCAAAAACACTGACCCTTAGATCATTCATCAATAAACACCTTTTGCTAAGTGCATCTGCTACCCTATTTGACTTACCACTCCTATGTTTTAGGACAAAAGAATAACTTTGTAAGAATTCTATCCATTTCATATGCCTCTAGTTTAACTTACCTTGGTTGTTGATGTACTATAGGGCATGGTAGTTTGTGCATAGTACAAACTCATTTGATAACAAGTAATGCCTCCATTTCTTCAAGGCTTGCACTATAGCATAGAACTCTTCATCATAAACTAAGTACTTCCTCTTTTCTTCATTTAGCTTCTCACTAAAGTAGGAAATGGGTCTACCTTCTTGATTTAACACTCCCCCAATTGCACTACCACCAACATCACAATCCACTTGAAACACTTTTCCAAAGTCTGGAAATGCAAATACAGGCTATTCTGTCACATTATTTTTCAACAACTAAAAGATCATTTCTATTGCAGTTGTCCATTGAAACTCTTTCCTAACACCCTTCATTATCTCTATAATAGGTGCACATATCCCACTGAAATTTCTTATGAACTTCTTTTAGAAGCTCACCAAGCCATGAAAATGTCTACTCTCAAAGATGTTCCTCGATGAAGGCCAGTCTATTATTGCCTTAACCCTCTAAGGATCCATCTTCAACCCTTCTTTAGACACTAAAGAAACCTAGACATACTAGTTCCCTCTACATAAAGATGCATTTATCCAAGTTTAGAAGCAACTTTTCTTCTTTTAACCTCTGTAAAACTGCCTTAAGGTGCAACAGGTGTTCCTCTTTTGATTTGCTAAAAACTAAGATGTCATCCAAATAAACAATCACAAATTTGCCATGGAAAGGCTTCATTACCTCATTCATCAATCTCATAAAGGTGTTGGGTACCTTTGTCAACCTAAATGGCATCATTATCTACTCATACAATCCATCTTTGGTCTTGAATGTTGTCTTCCATTCATCACCTTCTCTAATTATGATTTGGTTGTATCCACTCTTCAAATCAATCTTGCTGAAGTACTTTTCTCCACTCAAGTAGTCCATCAAGTCATCCATTTGAGGCAATGGAAATCTGTACTTAATGGTTATCTTGTTTATAGGCCTTGAATCAATGCACATTCACCATTTCCCATCTTTCTTAAGTGCCAATGTAGCAGGTACGACACATGGATTGAGGCTCTTTCTAACCAATCCCTTATCCAATAGCTCTTGCACTTGCCTGCTCACCTCTTCATTTTCCATGGGTGTCATACTATATGGTCACTTATTTGCTAGGCTTGCACCCAGTATCAAGTCCATGCAGTGACATATACTTCTATCTGGAGGTAATCCATCAGGTAAGTCCTTCATTAGAAAGTCATTAAACTCATTCAAAATTTCTTGGACTTCTATGGGAACTTCAACATAATCATAAGTATACCATTTTTGGATCCATTTTTATTCCATCTCTAGAAACAACAAATCCTAAGTATACTAACTCATTCTTCATAAAAATACACTTCTTTAAGTTTCCTAGCAACTTCTTGTCTTTCAACCTTTGCAAAATTGCCCTAACATGCAACAAATGTTCTTCTTTTGTTTTACTAAAAATCAAAATATCATCCAAATACACAATGACAAACTTACCAATAAAAGGCTTCAACACTTCATTCATCAACCTTGTAAAGGTGTTGGGGTATTTTTCAATCCGAACGACATTACCAACCATTCATACAATCCATCCTTTGTCTTAAAAGTTGTCTTCCACTCATCTCCTTCTCTTATTCTTATTTAATGGTATCCACTCTTCAAATCAATTTTTGTGAAGTACTGGGATCCACTCAAACAATCCATCATATTACCCATGCATGGCAGTGGAAACCTATAGTTTATGGTGATCTTATTTATGGCCCTCAAATCTGTATGCATTCACCATTCTCCATCTTTTTTGGGTGTCAAAGTCACTACTAGAACAACACATGGACTAAGACTTTCTCTTATCAACCCTTTATCCAATAACTCTTGCACTTTCTTATTAATCTCCTCATTCTCCATTGGTGTTATTCTATATGGTTCTTTATTTGGAAAACTCACATCAGGTACCAAATTCATGCAATGACTTATACTCCTCATAGGTGGCAATTCATCTAGCAACTCCTTCATCAATATATATGCATATTCATCCATAATTTCTTGAATTTCTATTGGTAACTCTTCATTCTTATTTGATGTCATAACTACTATAGGATTAGGAATAAAAGCATAACTACTCCTTTCTTCAATTCTTTAAACAATTTCTTTTCGAAAATCAAACAAACTTTGGGACTATTTTCTACTTCTTCTTTATCCTTCAATGGGTTTAAAGTATATTCTATTCCATCTTTCGTTATCCTATATGTGTTTGTTCTACCATCATGTACAACTTGTTGTTGCAAGTATGGGTCTAACCGGTGTTGTCATTGATGTCAACATACTCATGTTGCATTAATGAGAAGGATTGGATGAGTTGTGTGCTGAGGATATTGAGAAAATTAGTCTTAATCAGGAACAGTGAAGAACAATGATGACAATAAGGTAAAAGTCCAAGATAGGTTGAGGATCAGAGGATGCGGCTTAAAGGGTTTGTAGATATAAGTCTTAAGATGCTGTAGTCAAGTTTTCAGAGGTCTGCATGAAGATCTGAAGAAGTTATGGTTGCTCAAGTAGAACTGGTTCCGGCAGGTGTTCAGAGGTGACAGAGTGACACAGATAGGTCCAGTGAGATCCAGAAATGCCTTATCCCATTCTACAGATTCAAGGGAGTGTTGAGGAAGTCCTTGTGAAGTGTCAACTCGATTGGTTCATGGTTTGAAGGTCTGGAAGAGCCTATTCCTTTGTGACAGTGATGACAGACTATGTTTTTGAAGTTTTGGTTGAAGGAGAGAAGAATTCCAGTAAGCAGATGAAGTGCAAATGTTATTGGTGATTCAGGAAAGGTTGTGGTGATCTTTGGATCATGTCCAGTTCATGTTGGTGGTCCACATTAAAGTTAGAGTTCACATTTGAAGAATAACCACCGGATGTTGGTGTTCTTCTTGAGACTGGCCGACCAGATGTATTACACGTCTTGCGGATATTCTTATAGGTGTTTGCCGACTTAGATGATTGTTCCTAAGTTGATGCCTTGTATAAATAAGAGATTGTGAAGTCATTCTAAGTAGTGTCTTGTGGAGATGAGTGTGTGGTAGCGAAGAAGAGAGTGAAAGGCAGAGCAAAAGTTTTTGGGCCTAAATGGAACTGATCCAACATGGTAAAGATGCTATTCTCTAGTTCAAGTTTGTAATACTTGTTACTTTGTAGATAGTGTGTCTCTTGTAGGAAGTGAGCCTCTTGTGAGCAGTGTGCTTGGGTAGTGAGCCCTAATTGGCATGTGCCATTTTGTTCTTTCTATTCTTCTAACAGAGAATACAATCTTGGGTTAATCACCCTGTGGTTTTTCCCTTAACCAGGTTTTCCATGTCAAAATCTTCGTGTCTTATGTGTTGATGAGTTTATGCTTGTTGTTTAATTGCATTATGTTTCATGATTGATATACTGCTAATCACTAAGAAGATTTAAGTTGAAATTGGAGAAATTTTTGGACAACTGATTCACCCCCCCTCTCAGTTGTGTGCCCTAAGTCTAACAATTGGTATCAGAGCCAAGTTCCTCTAAAAGGAGCTTAACCACTTGAGGAGATCCAGGATGTCATCTTACAAGAAGGACAGCCTAAAGTTTGATGGAACAAATTTTAATCTATGGAAGGGTCGCATGAAGTGTCACTTGCAATGCATGGGTATGGCATACTGGACCATGGTTACAACACAGTATGTACCTCCACAGGGTGGTCCAAAAGATGAAAATGAAATCATAGATGCTGAAAAGAATCTATAGACTATAGAAGCTTTTCTAAGCGCATTATCTAATTCAGAGCTCTCAAATGTTATTGACCTACCAACTGCCTTTGAGATTTGGAAAAAATTGGAACTTTTGCATGAAGGAGACCAGTATGTTAAATGTGCAAGGTTACAAAGTTTGAAAGGGAAATTTGAAAACCTGAAGATGAGAGATGATGAAAATATTACTACTTTTATGCCAAGAGTAAATGAGCTTGTTTGTGGAATTAGAAATGCTGGTGGAGTCTTGGATGAAAATGAGATTGTTGGAAAAATTCTTAGATCCCTTCCTACTTCTTACAAAATCAAGGTTGCTGCCATTGATGAATTCAGAGCCCATACAACTGTCACAAGAGATCAATTGGCTAGCAAATTGGCCGCATTTGAAATGTCCGAGTTTGGAGATGATCCCCCCAAGACTGAATCTGCATTCAAAGCCAGTGCCTCTGTAAAAGGTAAACAAAGGTTTGATCCAGGAGAGAACTCATCAAGGAAACTGTCATGGTATGAAAAAGCAAGAAAAGACCTGGAAGAAGAAGAAGTAGAAACTGCTCAACTTGAAGCCCTCATTGCAAAGAGATTGCCAAGAGGAGCCAGTAAGTATGAAGGAAAATTGCCTTTTAAGTGTTTTAACTGCAATAAGATTGGTCATTTTGCCTCAAAATATCTGGAAAGATTTTCAAGGCAAAATCCTAACAGATCAAGGTTCCAAAAGAATTGTTACTATGTTCATGAAGAAGATGATAATGAAGGAGTAACAGATGATGAATCAGAGACAGGAAACAAATCCGGAAGTGAATGGGTGTTTATTGCCATCAAGGAAGAAGAACCAATATCCTCTGTATCTATCAATCATAAACTTGTAGAAAGAGCTCTAGCTGCCCAAGTTGAAGAAAAGGATGATTGGGTCATTGACAGTGGTTGCTCTCACCATATGATAGGTGACAAGAATAAGATCATAGATTTGGAAAGGTATGAAGGAGGAGTGGTGAAGTTTGGTGATAATTCTACTAGTAGAATCAGAGGAAGAGGAACTATTTCTTTTGATGGAAGGAACAAAACCGGTAATGTTCTATATGTTTAAGGCTTGAAGCACAATCTTCTTAGTGTTGGTCAGTTGGTGGACAAAGGCTATGATCTCCAGTTCAAGAATGGAAAATACAAGATCTTTGAAAGCTTAGGAACAGAGATTGCATTCGGTACCCAAACTAAAGGTAATATCTTCCACTTGGTTGGTATTGGTAAAAGTTGATCAGAGTTGGTTATGGCATAGGAGAATGTGTCATATGAATTTTAATAATATCATCAAGATAAGCAATACTCAGGCTGTAAGAGATCTTCCAAAATTGGTGAAACCTACTAATAGCTTGTGCAAAGAATGTCAGTTAGGTAAGCTGAGCAGAATCACATTCAAGAGTAAGGATCAATCTTCTACCGTATTATTGGACTTAGTTCATACTGATCTATGTGGTCCGACAAGAATCAAGAGTGTACAAGGTGATAGATATTTCATGCTATTAATTGATGACCATTCCCAGATGATGTGGGTTACCTTTCTGAAAGAGAAATCAGAATCTTTTGAGAAGTTCAAAATTTTCAAGGCTATGGTAGAAAATGAAACTGGATTAAAATTGAAATGTCTGAGGTCTGATAGAGGTGGTGAATTCACATCCGGTGAGTTCATAGATTTTTGTGAGAAGCATGGTATAAAGAGACAGTTGTCTGCTCCTAGGACTCCACAGCAGAATGGAGTAGTGGAGAGAAAGAACTGGACCATCCAGGAAGCATCTAGGACAATGATGATGGAAGTAAATGTTCCTCAGATGTTTTGGAGAGAAGCTGTCAGCATTGCAGTCTATACTCTCAATCGAGTTCAAATCAAAAGTAATACCGCTAAGACTCCTTATGAACTTTGGTTTGGCATCACCCCTACTATAAGGTATTTTAGAGTGTTTGGTAGCAAATGTTACATTAAAAGAGATGAAGATCTAGGCAAGTTTGATGCTAGAAGTGATGAAAGAATTTTCTTGGGTTACTCCACTCAAAGCAAAGCATACCGGTGTTACAATAGGAGACTGAGAAAGATGATAGAAAGTACAAATGTGAAGGTTGATGAAGGAATTGAGAAACCTTCAAGGTTTTATGAATATGATGAAGATGATCAGAATGGTGTTCTAATTCAAGGAGCCCAAACTCCTTCTGGTACTCAGAATCAAACAGATCTGGTAATTCAGGGAGAAGAGATGAGTCATAATGAGCCTGATCAAGAATTAGAAGTGCAGGAAACTCCCAAAGTTCTTAGGTATGTAAGACTGAACCACTCTGAAGATCAGATCATAGGTGATAAAAGCAAAGGAGTTCTTACAAGAAGGAGAATTGCTCAAGATTCAGAAGAGTATTGTTTGATTTCAAAGATTGAACCTAAGACAGTGAATGAACCTTGCAATGATGAAAACTAGACTAAAGCAATGGAGGAAGAGCTAGTGCAAATAGAGAAAAATCACACTTGGGATCTTGTTCCCAGACCTAGAAACAAGAATGTGATTGGAACCAAATTGGTGTTCTAGAACAAACTAAATGAAGTTGGTGAAGTAATTACAAATAAAGCCAGATTAGTCTGCAAAGGTTACTCTCAAATAGAAGGAATTGGTTTTGAAGAAACTTTTTCTCCGGTGGCAAGAATTGAAGCAGTCAGATTATTTCTTGCCTTTGCTGCCTTCAAGGATTTCAAGGTATATCAGATGGATGTCAAGTCTACCTTTCTAAACAGTGACTTAGAAGAAGAAATGTATATAGAACAACTGGATGGATTTCAATTGTCTGATCATGGTGATATGGTCTGCAAGTTGAAGAAGGCACTGTATGGATTGAAGAAAACCCCAAGAGCTTGGTATGAAAGATTGGATAAACATCTTTTGAAGATTGGTTTCAACAAAGGTACTACTGACAATAATGTATATTTCAAAATTGATCATGAAAACATCTTGATTGTTGAAGTATTTGTTGATGATATCATCTTTGGAGGAAGAGATAGTATGTGTAAAACTTTTGCAAATCAAATGAAAAATGAGTTTGAGATGTCTATGCTTGGTGAAATGAATTTCTTCTTGGGTCTGCAAATTACTCAAACAAAGAAAGGAATCTTCATTTCTCAGACCAAATATGTGAAAGAATTGTTGAGGAAATTTGGGATGGAAGATTCAAAGCCAATGAATACTCCCATGGCAACTAGATGTAAGTTGAGCAAAGATGATGACTCTCCTAAGGTAGACCAGACAAAGTATAGATCAATGATTGGAGGATTGTTGTATCTCACTCAAACTAGACCAGATATAATGTAGGCTGTTGGTCTTGTTGCTAGATTCTAGGTTGATCCCAGAGAATCTCATGTCATGGCAATCAAGAGGATTTTTAGATATCTAAAAGGGACAGTTGAGCATGGTTTGTGGTATCCTAGAGATCATGATTTCTCTCTTCATGCATATACAGATGCAGATTGGGTAGGAGATGTGGATGACCAGAAGAGTACCAGTGGTGGAGCATTATTTTTTGAAAAAAGATTGGTTTCTTGGCTAAGAAATAAACAAGAGGCAATATCTCTATCTACAACTGAAGCAGAATACATTGTAGTAGTAGGTAGTTGCACTCAAGTCTTGTGGATGAAGCAGATGCTAAGAGATATCAAAGTAGAGTATGAGGAGCCTATCACAATCTTCTGTGATAATTTAAGTGCAATAAATATATCTTGTGATCTGGATTGATGGGAGCTACTACTCAGGGGGAGCAGCAGGTATGATTATGAAGTATTGGAGTTGCAAGTATGTGCCCTTTGCCATTGATGTCAAAGGGGGAGAGAAGACATGTGAAAAACAAGTGGTTGATGATCAAAGGGGGAGCAGTAAAGGAAGAGAAGACATGTGAATAGTTGTTGCTAATAGGGGAAGTTGTGACAATAGGGAGAAGTTCTTGTCTTGATGGTTTTTCACATCATATGTTGCCATCAATATCAAAGGGGGAGATTGTTGCAAGTATGGGTCTAACCGGTGTTATCATTGATGTTAACATACTCATGTTGCATTAATGAGAAGGATTGGATGAGTTGTGTGCTGAGGATATTGAGAAAATTAGTCTCAATCAGGAACAGTGAAGAATAGTGATGACAATAAGGTAAAAGTCCAAGATAGGTTGAGGATCAGAGGATATAGTTTAAAGGGCTTGTAGATATAAGTCTTGAGATGCTCCAGTCAAGTTTTTAAAGGTCCACATGAAGATCTGAAGAAGTTATGGTCGCTCAAGTAGAACCGGTTCCGGCAGGTGTTCAGAGGTGACAGAGTGACACAGATAGGTCCGGTGAGATCCAAAAATGCCTTATCCCATTCTGTGGATTTGAGGGAGTGTTGAGGAAGTCCTTGTGAAGTGTCAACTTGATTGGTTCATGGTTTGAAGGTCTGGAAGAGCCTATTCCTTTGTGACAGTGATGATAGACTGTGTTTTTGAAGTTCCAGTTGAAGGAGAAAAGAATTCCAGTAAGCAGATGAAGTGCGGATGTTATTGGTGATTCAGGAAAGTTTGTAGTGATCTTTGGATCGTATCTAGTTCATGTTGGTGGTCTGCATTAAAGTTAGAGTTCACATTTGAAGAATAACCACCGGATGTTGGTGTTCTTCCTAAGACTGGCTAACCAGATGTATTACACGTCTTGCAGATGTTCTTATAGGTGTTTGCCGACTTAGATGATTGTTCCTAAGTTGACGCCTTGTATAAATAAGAGATTGTGAATTCATTCTAAGTAGTGTTTTGTGGAGATGAGTGTGTGGTAGTGAAGAAGAGAGCAAAAGGCGAAGCAGAAGTTTTTGGGCCTAAATGGAACTAATCCAAGCATGGTAAAGATGCTATTCTCTAGTTCAAGTTTGTAATACTTGTTACTTTGTAGACAATGTGTCTCTTGTAGACAGTGAGCCTCTTGTGAGCAGTGTGCTCAGGCAGTGAGCCCTAATTGACATGTGCCATTTTGTTCTTTCTATTCTTCTAACAGATAATACAATCTTGGGTTAATCACCCCATGGTTTTTCCCTTAACCAGGTTTTCCACATCAAAATCTTGGTGTCTTATGTGTTGATGAGTTTTTGCTTGCTGTTTAATTATATTATGTTTCATGATTGATATACTACTAATCACTAAGAAGACTTAAGTGTGAAATTGGAGAAAGTTTTGGATAACTGATTCACCCCCTGCCTCTCAGTTGTGTGCCCTAAGTCTAACACTTGTCTATCAAATTGGCAAGGTCTACCCAACAAGATATGGTATTCATCCATTGGCATCACATCACAAAGAATTTCATCCTTATAACTACCAATCTAGAAATTCAGAAGACATTGCTCACTTACCACCAATTGATGTTCCCTTTCCAACATGGAAACTTTGTATGGAGTGGGATGTTTCACCTTCTTCAATTTGAACTTTTCCACCATATCTTTAGATACAATATTGTCAGTGCTATCGCTATCCACTATGACTTTACAACATGTTTTCCACTCGAATTGCCCCTGGTTCCAAAAAAAATTCTCCCTTGGACTATTTCTTGTTTTTCCCTCTCTAGATTTAAGAGTATTCTTCATAGCATCAAAGACTCTCCATCTGTAGGATCTTCTCCATGCTTTGGTGAAGCCACACTTTTATTATCTTCTTGTGCCACATTGATTCTTGCCTCTTCTCCTTTTCCATTGGGTGTGTGTAGAAAGATGGGGGACCAAAATGTGGCCAAACCACTTTTTAGTCTAAACAAGCCATAACGCACTCACATTTAGAGCAATTAAAATGCTTTAGATGATAAGTATAGCAAATCATCCAACTTATTTCACCCTAGAGTATATACACGAAATACAAATTTAAGTATAAGTGACATTTACATATGGACATTTACTTTCTAATACGTTAAGTTATATTTCATGTATATACTTTAAGGACGTTTGAGAATTATTTTGGATCTCTAGGAGTTATAATGTAGATTCTAGGTTTTGGAGGATTCTATAATGTTTTAGACTTAGTCAAATTTTAGTAATCAACAGGCTCCTATCATCTTGCAGTTGTCTAAGGGTAGTTGTAACTATTCAAAAGCATCATCAAGCCTCTCCTTAGAAATAGGAGGATCTATTCTTATACATGAGACCTAGCAAGGAATTCAAGCAAAATACTAAGTCAAGTTCAAGAAAGTGGCAATCCTCTAAGCATTTTTTAGGAGATTTTCAAGATTGAAGACCAGGTATCTCTATCTCTCCATCTATCTCTTTATATCTCTATCCTCCTCTCTCTCTCTCGTTGGAATAAGGTGCCATTAACCTTGTAAATTCCAATATTGTATTTATTCCATTTAGTATTTGTAATTTGTAATTGCCCATAAGGGAATGAGTTAGTTTCACCTACAATGGTAATTCTTAAGTAACCGGAGGTAATTAATAAGTGACATTTACGACCGACAATTGTAAAACTCATGTGTAAATGAGTATAGGCACCACCTTGGGAGAATCAACTTTTTTTAGCATATATGACACATGTCATAATGTTTGGTGGGTGCATGTAAAGAATCTATGACAACTGCAAGTTGTCATAAGATTCTATGACACTATGACGCATATGACAGATATTCATTAGTTGTAAGTTGCTATGTTTATCCCGAAGTGCCCATCTTGGGAAGATACACTTTGGTGGTATCGATGATGGTTATGATGCATCATAAGATAATGTAAGATGCTATTCTTGACCTTGGGCACCCAAATTTGCATGGGCATCTTTTGACAAGTGGAAGTTGCATATATGACGACATTTCATGTTTGCATGTGGGGGATTCTCATGAGAGAGAAAGTGGATGCCTAGATTGGAGTGAGGATACTTCTATAAGTATTTTGCCATGTATTTGTTGTAGCATATAGATTTACAGGTACTCAGGTGCTATTGGAATGCTGTCAGGTTGAAGCCTGAAGGAGATATTGGTGGAGTTGTATTGTACAATCATTTTCAAATTAATACAAACTTGGGCCTCTTTCCTATGTGGTTTTTTACCTAGAAGGGTTTTCTCCACGTTAAAGACTATGTTGTGTGTTCAATTTTCAGATTTGATATTTCTATGTTACATAGTTTCTTTTCTATGTTACAATTTCCATTGATAATGCACTATTAAAGATCATTAAACACATATTTGAATTAGATTTTCATTAAGTAGTTGTGCTTTCATTTCTAACATTTGGTATCAGAGCCTGGCCAACTTTGACTCTTGGGTGGTAGTGTGGAAGCTGTAGTTGCAGTGGGATATTTGGTTGCATTTGTTTTGCAGATCTTGAGTTGATATTATGGTTGCATCCACCGTTGCATCAACCTCTCTATTGGACATTGAGAAGTTCAATGGAATGGGGTATGAGTTGTGGAAGCTGAAAATGAAAGACTTGTTGGAAGAAAGAAACCAGTGGTTGGCTATTCAAAATGAGAAGAAACCCAATAATGTCTCTCCGGATGAATGGGCAAGGTTGTATAAAAATGTGTAGGGAACCATTCATTTGTGTCTTACAGATTCTATCTTGCTAAATGTCAGAAAGGAAGAGACTGCACATAGTTTGTGGAAATGGTTGGGTGAGATCTACCAAGCCAAGAGTATGGTAAATAAACTTTATTTAAAATGAAAATTGTTTTCCATGTAAATGAGAGAGAGTGATTCAGTTACAGAGCATTTAAATTCATTTAATTTGTTATTGAGTCAGCTTGCATCCGTAGATGTTGATGTTAATGAGTAAGATAAATGTATCTTACTTCTTTTTTCTTTACCTGAATCTTGGGAGAATGTTATATTAGCTATCACTGCTAACCTCACAAATCCAAAGTTGGATGCACTTGTTTCAATTTTGTTGTCATAGGAATTGAGGAAGAAGAGTTTAGATAGTTCAGGGGATGTTCTCATTGTCAGGGGAAGGCCTAAAGAAAGAGGACCGAAAGGAGATCATAAAGGGGCTAAGGACAAATCTAAGGGCAGATCTAAGTCTCTTGGAAAGAAGAATAGAGTTAAGTGTTGGAACTGCAGTAAAAGGGGACATGTGAAGAAGGGGTGCAGAAACCCAAATAAATAGTGGGAGAATGCTTCTGATAAGTCCTTGAATGCAGGTGAAGATGTTTTAATTTCTGCATGTAATGTTGTTGCTAATGATCACTGGTTGGTTGACTTAGAATGCTCGTTTCATATGACCCCACATAAGAATGGTTTTCCACATATGAAGAGTATGACAGAGGTAATATCTACCTTGGAGACAACTCTACATATCCGATAGTTGGGAAAGGCAAGGTATTGTTGTGTTTCAGTGATGGGAGGATTAAAACCCTCCCTGGTGTTTTGCATCTTCCTGGATTAGCTAGAAATCTGATTTCAGTTTCAAAGTTGAATTATTGGAGAATGCATGTAACATTTGATAAACATGGTTGCAGATTGGTGAGAGGAAACTTGGTGGTAGTGCAGGGAAAGAGATTGGGAAACTTGTTTAAGCTAGAAGTCACTACAATTTTTAATGCCTCTTATGTTTCCGAGGCTTCTAAAAATAATTGTATGTTGTGGTACCATAGATTGGGTCATACAAGCAATAATGTATTGAAAACTATTAAGAATAAAGATTTGTTGGACATTTTTTCTTATTATGATAAGCACTTTAATTTCTATGAGCATTGTGTGTTTGGTAAACAAAACAGAAAATCATTTCCTTCAGGAAGCAATAGAGCAAAAGAGAAGTTAGAGATTATTCATATGGATGTGTTTGAACCTGTGGATAATGATTCTATCAAAAAATCTCATTATTTTGTTACCTTCATTAATGATGTATCTAGATTTACTTGGATTTATTTTATGAAACACAAATCTAAAGTTTTCACTAAGTTTAAGGATTTTAAAGTCTTAGTTGAAAACCAATCGGAATTAAGAATAAAACTATTAAGATTTGATAATGGAGGGGAATATTTCTCTAAGGAATTTGATGAATTTTGCAAACATGCAGGTATTATCAAACAAAAGACAACTTCGTATACACCACATCAGAATGGTGTTGTAGAAAGGATGAACCGAATAATCATGGAAAGAGCTAGAAGTATGCTAAGTGATGAATAGTTGGATAAATGTTTTTGGGAAGAGGTTGTGTGTAGTGCATGCTACTTGATAAACAAATCTCCTTGTAAGGCTCTTTATTCGACACCTTATGAAGTGTGGATAGGTAAAAAACCTTCTATTTCACATTTAAGGTTTTTTAGCTATAAGGATTTTTTCATATCCCTAAGGAAAAGTGATCTAAGTTGGATCCAAAAGAACAAAAATGCATCTTCATAGGATATGGTGAGAATGTTAAGGGTTATAATATTTTGGATCCTCTAACCATAAAAAATGTTCTCTAGAGATGTTATTTTTAGGGAACTTAGAGCCATTTCTGAACTTGAGCAGCCAAAAGTAAAAGATGAAAAGGTAAAGAGAGTGCACTTTGATTTAGAGCAGTAAGATGCACCTCAGGAAGAATAGAATGATGCATTGGATGGTAAAGAAGAAGAAGATTCGAGTAGTTCTGATGAAGATGAATCTATTGTTACAGAAGAAGTTGGTACATATGATCATGTCGAAGGACGAGTTGAGACTCTTACTCCACCCTTGAGGAGATCCACAAGACAATGAAATCCAGTTGATAGGTATAGCCCACCAGATTTCCATTGTATATTTTCTTTATTGAGTACTAATGATGAGCCTAGATCCTACAAGGAATCTGTTCTTACAGATGATAGTGAGTCTTGGCAGTTAGCCATGTAGGAGAAGATGATGGCTTTAGACTCTTGTAACACTTGGGATCTTGTTCATTTTCCCAAAGGAAGAAAGGCCATAGGTTGTACGTGGGTCTTCAAGAAGAAGTTTGGAGCAAATGGATCACTGGAGAAGTACAAGGCTAGACTGGTAGCCAAGGGCTACTCCCAAAGAGAGCGAGTTGATTTTGGTGAGATTTTATCTCTTGTTGCTAAATTGACTTCTATTAGATTTCTTTTATCCATTGTTGTAGCCTTTGATTGGGAGATTGAGCAAATGGATGTTAAAACTGTGTTCTTGTATGGAGATCTTGAGGAAGAAATTTATATGCAACAGCCTATAGTTTTTGAGGTAAAAGGAAAAGAACATTAGGTTTGCAGGTTAAAGAGGTCTCTCTATGGTTTGTAACAGTCTCCCAGAATGTGGTATCAAAAGTTTGATTCATTTGTATTGAAATCAGGTTTTGTTTGGAGTGAGGAGGATCATTGTATTTACATTCATTGTATTGGTAATTCTATACTGATTATTGCTTTGTATGTTGATGACATGTTATTTTTCAATAATACTAAGGGTATGATCAGTGAGCTGAAAGCTCAACTTTCAGGCACATTTGATATGAAGGATCTTGGAACTACCAGGTATATTCTAGGAATGGAGATCAGGAGGGACAGAGGTAACATAAAGCTTTGGTTGTCACAGAGTAATTATGTGAATACTATTTTGCAGAGATTTAGTTTGCAAGATTGTAACCCAGTTAGAGTTCCTTTACCCATTGGTACTAAGATTTCATTAGATATGTGTCCAAAGAATAAGGATGATTTTGAGGATATGTCTAATGTGCCATATGCTAGTGCTAAGGGAGTTTGATGTATGCAATGGTTTTCACTAGACCAGATATTGCTCAAGTAGTGGGAGTTTTGAGCAGATTCATGTCTAACCCTGGTAGACAACATTGGAATTATGCGAAGAATGTGTTTAAATATCTTGTAGGTACTCCTGTTCACTAGTTGGTTTATTCTGGTACTGATAGTGCTGATAAATCTTTGGACATACAGGGATTTGTTGATTCAGATTGGGCAGGTGACTTGGATAGTCGAAGGTCCACTAGTGGCTATGTGTTTACTTTGTTTGGAGGAGTAGTGAGTTGGATGAGTAAGAGGCAGCCCACAGTTTCTTTGTCACCACATAAGTAGAGTATATGGCTTCTACTCATGTCTCTAAGGAGGCATTTTGGTTGAGGAGACTATGTATAGGTATTGAATTGCAGGATCATTCAGCTTGGTTGTGATAGCCAGAGTGCTATCTGTTTGGCCAATAATCCTATGTATCATGCTCATACTAAGCATGTTGATGTTTAGTATCACTTTGTTCTAGAGTTGGTTGCAAATGGATAGATTGAGCTAAAGAAGATAGACGCTCAAGAGAATGTTGTAGATTCTTTGACTAAACCTGTGAGCACAGAGAAGTTCGTGTGGTGTAGAGAGGCCATGGGCCTTATTTCTAGTACCTGATTATTTCATTTGATTTCCTATGGGTTGATTTACAATGTATAATGTCAAGTGGGAGAATGTTGGAATAAGGTGCCATTAACTTTGTAAATTTCAATATTATATTTATTCTATTTATTATTTATAATTTGTAATTACCCATAAGGGAATGAGTTAGTTTCACCTACAATGGTAATTCTGGAGTCATTGAAGGTAATTAATAAGTGACATTTATAGTTGGCAATTGTAAAACTCATGTGTAAATGAGTATAGGCGCCACCTTGGGAGAATTAGCTATTTTTAGCATATATGACACATGTCATAATGTTTGGTGGGTGCATGTAAAGAATCTATGACAACTGCAAGTTGTCATAAGATTCTATGACACTATGACACATATGATGGATATTCATTAGTTGTAAGTTGCTATGTTTAGCCCCAGACACCCATCTTGGGAAGATACACTTTGATGGTATCTATGACGGTTATGACATGTCATAAGATGTTGTAAGATGCTATTCTTGACCTTGGGCACCCAACTATGCATGGGCATCTTTTGACAAGTGGAATTTGCATGTATGGCGATATTTAATGTTTGCATTGGGGATTCTCAGGAGAGAGAAAGTGAATGCCTAGATTGGAGTGAGGATACTTCTACAAGTATTTTTCCATGTATTTGTTGTAGCATATAGATTTACAAGTACTTAGGTGCTGCCGAAATGCTGTCAGGTTGAAGACTGAAAGAGATATTGGTGGAGTTGCTGTATTGTACAATCATTTTCAAATTAATACAAACTTGGGCCTCTTTCCTATGTGGAGTTTTTTACTCGAAAGGGTTTTATCCACATTAAACACTGTGTTGTGTGTTTAGTTTTCAGATTTGATATTTCTGTGTTGTATAGTTTCTTTTCTATGTTACAATTTCCATTGATAATGCACTGTTAAAGATCATTAAACACATATTTGAATCAGATTTTAGTTAAGTAGTTGTGCTTTCATTTCTAACACATCTCTCCCTCTCTCTAACTCAGTCTTTATATCTCTCCCTCCCTCTCTATCTCTCTCTTATTCTCTATCTCTCTCTATCTCTCCCTTGCCCTCTATCTCTTTATATTTATCTCTCACTATCTCTATATGTCTCTCTCCCTCCCCAACTCTCTTTCTCTCTATCTACCCCACTTTCTATATTTACCCTCTCTCTCTCTCTCATATATATATATATATATATATATATATATATATATATATATATATCCCTCTCTCTCTCTCTCTCTCTCTCTCTCTCTCTCTCTCTCTCTCCCTCTCCCTTCCTTAGTTTTTGTCAAGGATAAAGCAAGGAAGGTATGTAGGTGAGAAACAAGTGTGATATAGTAAAAGTGGATAAGTGAAAAGATCTATGAGATATGACATGGTTGAAGACCTGATGCAAATTTATCTCTAAATGTACAATTTACCTCTCTAGTTTATGCCTTGTTCTTTCCATTCAACACTCAACATTAGATACAAAGGCAAGTGAATTGTTTGATAGGACACCTCAAAGAGATGCCATCTCATAGAATGAAATCATTGTAAGATATGCACAAAATGAATTTTTGATAAGGCTTTAGAAAATTTTAAGCAAATGCAATTGGTGGGTGTAAAGACAAATTCCACAACCTTTCCTAGCATCCTCACTGCCTTTTCCCAAATGGGATCTTTGGAATAGGGCATGGACATCCATCAAAGCATAAAGTATATGGGAATTTTGTAGATGTTGTAGTTGCAACTACCTTGGTAGAAATATATACAAAATGTGGAAGCATAGACAAGGCACATGAACTATTCAACAAAACATCTCAAAGATGCCATCTCATGAAATGCAATGATTGCAAGATATGCACAAGATGGATTTGTTGATAAGTCTTTAGAAAATTTCAAGAAAATAAAATTGGTGGGTGTAAAGATAAATTGCACAACCTTTTCCAACATCCTCCCTGCCTATGCCAAAATGGGATCTTTTCAACAAGGTATGGACATCCATCAAAGCATAAAGGATACAGGAATTTTGTAGATGTTGTAATTGCAACTACCCTTGTAGACATGTAAGCAAAATGTGGGAACATAGACAAGGCACATGAACTATTTGACAAAACATCTCAAAGAGATGCCATCTCATGAAATGTAATGATTGCAAGATATGCACAAAATGGATTTGTTGATAAGGCTTTAGAAACTTTCAAACAAATGTAATTGATGGGTGTAAAGCCAAATTCCACAACCTTTTCCACAACCTTTGTCTGCATCCTCCCTACCTATGTAAAAATGGGATCTTTGGAATAGAGTATGGACATCCATCAAAGCATAAAGGATATGGTAATTTTTCAGATGTTGTAGTTTCAATTGCCCTGGTAGACATGTATGCAAAATGTGGGTGCATAGAACAAATAGAGGGATAGATGGATAGATAGAGTTAGAGAGAGGGAAAATATAGAAAGTGGAGCAAATAGAGAGATATAGAGGGAGAGGGAGGGAGAGAGAAAGAGAGAAAGGGAGGGGATGTTGAACACACCAAGATACTGAGAGGGGGGTGAATCAATATCTAAACAATCTTCAATTTTAACTTCAACTTATCCGAAGCAGATTAAAACTTAATCATCATAGCATTAACATGAACATGAAAGATTAACACAATGCACATCAACACATGACACCAGATATATGTGGAAAACCCTAGAAGGGAAAAACCACGGTGAGGATTAACTCACAATATATGAAGCTCTAATAATAACTTTGTTTTAGGGGCTATAACCCAATTAATCTTCTACTCCCTAAGTAAATTTGATTTAGGGTTACTCCCAAGGATGCTTCTACTCCTTGATGACTTTGTTTTAGGGTCACTCCCAAGGATGCTATTACTCCCTAAAATGAGAACACACTTACAAAAGATTACAGTATGACAATCTTTTTACTATCTGAAAACTGACATTGAAAATCACACTTTTGATGATTGCACTTCTGCCTCCTCACACTTTCTTCATATGATCTAATTAGTTAGGTACACTCTATATTTGATCACTATCACAAATATGTCTTCAAGATGAATTAGGATAGCATCAACAACTTTTGCTCTTTCTCCTTCAGTCGCCCATCAACAATGTATTTATTCTGCCTTTTATCTGCTTGTAAACTTTTCAATTACATTGCAATCACACCATACTTTATTTTATTTGATTCACTATTTAGGAATGATATTACATTGATTACATTGTTTGTCAGCCAGATACAACATGAAAAATACATTTACAAGCCAGCCAGACACAACACAATATGAAACATGTAGAAGATAGGTCCTAAATGAAACCACACGCTACACCAATAGAAGATCCATGCCTTGTGGACACAAACACTTTCTTAACATGGTCCAAAACATCCTTCACAACTTCAAACACCAAGGAATTACATCTGTACACTTCACTCATTTGGAAACAGGACAACTTTAATTAAAACACATGAAGACTTGAAGTATAACGATCACATCAACTTGAAAACCTTGTACGGTACTGGAAATAAGAAAGATCTTCATGAAACATTTCTAGATGAGTCCAAATGACTCATACAACATCCCCAAACACACCTTTTCCATCACACATCAAAGAATTGTGCCACACAGCTTCAATCATTAACTTTGAGAACAATTTGTTATTCGAAACACATGGCAACATGCTGTCATTTGAAAAAATTGAGCTATGGACCACCAAGAACCTTGAAACTGCAAGGAAGCATGTAATAAACATCCATAAACACTTCCTCAAAACTGAAAAGGTAATCTTTCATTTGCAGAGGAATGCAAAGCATCCCAATAGGCCTTCATCACTAGCTTACTCTGCTAGAACACATGTTGCTACTTTATCATGCATAACTTTCACAGTGGAAGGACAAATGATTTGAAAACTTGGAATTATCACCTTCACTACATCCTAAACATAATTCCAAAACTGTATGGCCATATCTACAAATGTGGAGCATTCCATTGTCTTGTACAAAACATCTTCACAGAAGTGACACTATCTTCAAACAATCAACAGAAAAACACTCTTCTGATAATACAATCATCATGGAACTTGGATCATACATACTATAGGCCATCAGTAGCATCAACAACACATTTGATCATCTTTGTGCTTCTAATTCCCATCTTAATATGAACTATATCTTATCTCTTCTCTTGTTGGATGAGACATGACATCCAACCATGAACTATATCTTCTTCTCTTGTTGGATGGGGCATGACATCCAACCATGAACACCATCACACCACCATGATAGTTTTGACATCAATCACAACCTAGTGACAATGTTGACATCAATGACAACCCTATGAATCACATGTGTAACAATCTCCCCCTTTGGCATTGATGGAAACACATATCTGCTTCTCTCCCCCTTTGACATCAAGGACAAAGGGCAATCACTGCCTCAATTAGAAACCACATACCTACACATTCTTTCTTACACCATGACTTCTTCTTGCAGAAAATAAGCTCCTCCTAACATCAACAACCACTACCTACTCCCCCTAAGAGGTAGCCACCATCAATCCAGGAACAAGATAAAACATGAACTCCCCCTAGATAGATGCACCATTATGCATCTAGCAAGAAGGAGAGGCAATTAACCCTAACCTCTACTAGAGATCCTCAAAAGTATCCTTTGCCAGAGCGTTTGTGAAAATATCTGATATTGATCCTTTGTTGGAACATATTCCAACTTCACTTCCTTATCTACAACTTTCTCTCTCAAAAAATGATACCTGATTGCTATATGCTTGGTTCTAGAATGCATCACTAGATTCTTGGAAATATTGATAGCACTTGTATTGTCACATAAGATAGGGATAGGCTCATCATATAATACCTTGATATCATTCAGGGTTTGTTTCATCCACAACACTTGTGTACAACAGGATATTGCTGCAATGTACTTTGCCTTTGTAGTAGATAAGAACACTAAATTTTATTTCTTCCTCTACCATGAAACCAATTTGCTTCCTAGAAAGAAAGCACCACCACTTGTACTTCTTCTATTATCAACACAACCATCCCAGTCAGCATCAGTGTAAGTACTCAAATCTTGAATTCATTACCTCTTGGATGCCATAGGCCATAGTCTAGAGTTCCTTTCAAGTATCTGAATATCCTTTTCACTACCTTCTCATGTGTTTTCTTTGGATTGTCTTGATATATGGCAACCACACATATTACATGCATGACATTAGGTCTAGAAGAATTCAAGTACAAGAATGCTCCAATCATAGACCTATAGATAGTTTCATCCACCTCTGGAAACTCATCATCTTTGCTCAAGTGCTATCCAATGACCATGGGACTACTCACTGGTTTTGAATCCTTCATACCAAACTTCTTCAACAACTCTTTGACATAATTATCTTGAGAAATAAAGATACCACCATCTAGCTGAGAAATTTGAAGTACAAGGAAGAAAGACATTTCACCAATCATAGACATCTCAAACTCTTTTTGCGTCTCTTCTGGAAACCTCTTACACATATCATCATCTCCACCAAAGATGATGTCATCAACATATACTACAACTATCAATATCATGTCTCCTTCCTTGATATAAAGATTGCAGTCTATAGTACTTTTCTTGAAGCCCTACTAATGTAAGTACTTGTCCAATCTAGCATACCAAGCTCTAGGTGCTTGTTTAAGGCTATACAAATCCTTCTTAAGTATGCACACCATATCTGGATCTTCTAATATCTAGAAACTATTTGGTTGTTCAATGCAAACCTCTTCCTCTAGGTCACCATTCAGAAATGCTAACTTCACATCCATCTGATATACCTTGAAGTGCTTATGAGCAGAAAGAGCAAGGAACATTCTGTTGGCCATATGTGTTGTCATTGATGTCAACATAGCATACACTGATGCATACACCAATATTAGGAAAGTAACATACTGTTCTTGGTTGTATATTCCTAAGAAAGAGAAAGCTCATGATTGAAGTCATAAAAGCTATATCTCTAATCAAATCAAAGTTGAGTTTGAGGCCTTATTAATATGGAATTAGAAGCACTAAAAGAATTAGATGTTAATTAAGGATGTCTGATGGTTTGAAGCACATTTTATGGTCCATCCTACTATTCTCAAGTTGTATATGATGATGCAAAGAATACTTGGCCTTCGGAAGAAGATGACAGTCCTTGTTTTAGAATGTCTTCTCTTTGAAGACTATCTAAAAGATTGCTCCACATTTTCATCACTTTGCTATTGAGGTTCTGCGGTTTGGAACATAGCTTCATACACTATTATTTTATGTATGTTCAAAGTTTCAAGATGTTTTGATCACCAGAAAGATGTGTTTCTACTGATAGCTTGAGATAGAGTTGGTTCTGTAAAAGGATTCCTAGAAGGGTGATGGAAAGCTCTGCATTCCTTTGTAGTTGTAGATGTGGCTATGCAGTTCTAAAATTGTGTCAAGAAGACAATGAAGGTGTTATTTCCAAAGTTTCAAATCATACTTCCCTCCGCTATAAAATTTATGTATGATAGAACACCGGTATGTACTCTGGTAGAATGGTGCAGTGTTGAAGACTCACTGGAATGCTTTGCATTCCTCTGAAAATGAATGTTTGACCTTGCGATTTTGTGGACATGTTCTTGGATGTACATTGCATGCCTCTTTCCTATATCAAGCTTCTTGGTGGTCTGTAACTTATTTTTTCAATTGACAGCATGTTGCAGTGTGTTCCAAACAACAGAGTGTTTGCAGAGTAAATGTTTGAAGTTGTGTGTCATAATTCTTTGATGTGCGGTGACAAAGGAGTGCATGGGGGTGTTTTATGAGTCATGTGAACTCATCTATAAAAGTTTCACGAAGGTCTTCCTTGTTTCCAGTATTGCACAAGGTTTTCAAATTGATGTGGTCATTACTCTTCAAGTTTTCATAAGTTTTCCTTAAAGTTGTCCTATTTTCAAATGTGTGGAGTGTATAGAGGCAATTCCTTGATGTTTGAAGATGTGAAGGATTTTTTGGACCTGGTTAAGTAAGTGTTGGGGTCCACAAGGCTTAAGCCTTCTACTGGTGTAATGTGTTGTCCTAATTAGACCTATCTTTTACATGTTTCATAGTGTGTGTTGTCTAGCCAACTTGTAAATGTATTTGTCATGTTGTATCTGGCTGACAAGCAAAGTAATCAATGTAATATCATGTATAAATAGTATATCAACTTGAGTGCAGAATTTGTGATTGCAATTGGATTGAAAAGGCTCACAAGTAGAGAACAACAGATTAAATGCATTATTAGTGAGCGACTGAAGGAGAAAAAGCAAAAGTTGTTGATGCTGTCTAGATTCATCTTGAAAACATATTTGAGATAGTGGCCAAGTATAGAGTGTGCCTGACTGATCAGATCTTCAGAAGAAAGTGTGAGAGATAGAAGTGCAATCATCAAGTGTGAGCTTCAATGAAGTTTTCAGACCATAAGAAAAGACTGTTATACTATAATCTTTTGTATTTTTTTCAGAGAGTAGAAGATTCCTTAGGAGTGACCCTAAAACTAAGTCATCATGGAGTAGAAGATTCCTTGGGAGTGAAACTAAATCAAAGTTACTTAGGGAGTAGCATCTTCCTTAGGTTAAATCCCCTAAAACTAAGTTATTATTTGAGCTTCATATATTGTGAGTTAATCCTCACCATGGTTTTTCCCTTCTAGGGTTTTCCACATATATCTGGTGTTATGTGTTGTGATGCATTGTGTTGATCTTTCATGTTCATGTTAATGTGGTGATGCTTAAGTTATGATCTACTCTAGATAAGTTAAAGTTGTTAAAGTTGAAAATTCATTAGATATTGATTCACCCCCCCTCTCAGTATCTTGGTGTGTCTAACAATTGGTAGTAGAGCCAAGTTCCTCTGGAGGAAGCTTAATCACTTGAGGAAGGTCCAAAATGGCACAAGGAGGATCCAACAAGATTCCCAGGTTTAATGGAACAAATTATGCTTTTTGGAAGGTAAGATGGAAGTCTACATAAATTCATTAGGCTGTGGAGTTTGGGATTCTATCAAGAAAGGTAACACTATCCCTACTTCTATTCCAACAAATACAAATGAAATCAAGAAGTATGATAATAATGTCAAGGCCAAGTTTTCTATCATGAGTGGATTAACTAATTCAAAACTTTCAAAGGTGATAGGTTGCAGCTCAACTCAAGAAGTTTGGAATAAACTTGAAACCATTTATGAAGGAGATAAGAAAGTAAAGAAAGCCAGGATACAAATACTTAAGAACAAATTTGAATCCTTAAAGATGTTAGAAGATGAAAATATTGTTGGTTACATGCTCCGGGTGAATGAAGTAGTCAATGGTGTCAAAGGTCTTGGTGGAGAAATAAAAGAAGATGAGGTTGTGAAAAAGGTTCTGAGATCTCTTCCCAAATCTTACAGTTCCAAAGTATCTACTATTGAGGAGACTATTGACTTGGATACATACTCCTTAGATCAAATGTTTGGGACCCTTGCTACTTTTAAAATGAGAGAGTTTGACAATGATGTTCCAAAGAAAGAAGTTTCTTTCAAAGTCAATAAAAAGACAAAGGATGAGACTACTAATGAAGATGAAATTCCTGATGATGCTGAAGCAAACTTTGTAAGTGTTGGCAAGAGACACTGCTATGCATGATAGATGTTGTCATTGATGGAAACTAAGTCTATCCTACACATCTGCATTACATGATTTATTCATACCGGAAGTTAGAGTGAGGATTTGTCTCTGGTAGTCAGAAATAGAGCATGTGACAGGGTCTGGTATCTTGGTCCAAAATCTCTCTGGTGGTAATTCATAGTGTGTTGTGGATCTAAGGGAGTGATAAGGATTGTCAGGACTATCTAAATCTAGATATTTAGCCTCTAGTGTTAAAGGATTTAAAAGTTATAAGGATTTGAGTATCGGGTTCTAGTTAGTCAGCACAGTCAGAAGAAGAAAAGGGAGACCTAGTATTTGATCTTGGTCCAGATGTAGAAAAGTTGTTGGATAAGCAATTAGTGATAATCAGTGGCATTGGCTAACATGATTGATGATCTAGGAACACAATTTTTTGGTCTGCATTGATATTTGTGCATAGATTCAGCTGACAAAACAAAGTTCTTAATAATGCTCTAAGTTTTCTTGAAGCTGATTACAGTTGATTGAATTTCTTGATGCAAATATATATAGCTGATGGATTTGATTATTTTGGTGGGTGAGTGTGATGTGGTGATGAAGTAAGTGCAAAAAAGGCAGAAAGAAGGGTGAAGGAGAAGAGATTTGAGAACCGGATCATGGCAGAATAGTAAACAGGGCAGAGCAAGGATGAAGTGTGTAAGATTAGTATTCTATACTTAATCGAAACTAAATTCTTGCATTGGTAGATGCTATTCATTACTTCAAACACTCTATAATCTTCTTGTAATCATTTCTGTAGGCAGTGAACCTCTATGAGAAGTGAGCTATGGGTAGTGACCCGAAGGCATGTGCCTTCCCCATTTGTAATACTTTTAATATGGTATTAATTTTGTGGACTAACCTCCACCGTGGTTTTCCCTTAACCGGGTTTCCACGTTAAAAATCTTGGTGTCAATTGTGTTATTTGTGTTTTTTCTCATGTGTTATTGATTCATGCTTTCATGGTTATAATAATGATCTATAAATAAGTGGTGGAGAAGAATTAATTAGAACAATTGTTAAAGTTTTGAGACAACTGATTCACCCCCCTCTCAGTTATTTGCCCTAATTCCAACAATTGGTATCAGAGAAAGGTTCCTTGGAGGAAGCTTAATGGCTTGAGGAAGATCTGGGAAGGAATTTCAATGGGTTCACTCAAAGAACAACTTCAATTGGATTTAGAAGATCTTGACCGGTCCAAAACAAAAGTAGATGACCTAAAAGCGAACCTTAAGGATGCTGATGATTGCATTGACTTGCTAAAAGATAAATTAAAGAAATCAATGGAGAAAAGGAAGGAGCTACTTTATCAATTAGCTAATCTTACAGAAGAAAATGGCATGAATGAGGCTTTGGAAGAAAATAAAAAGGAATGTGAGAAGCTGACAAAAGAAGTTTCTATTGTAAAACATGAGATGGAATCTGGGGTGATGAGGCTAACCAAAGAAATTGAGGAAAGGAAGAAGATTGAAGAAGACCTGAATCAAACTCTGAAGGAAAGAACAGGAGAATGTTACAGAATGGATAGAACAATTGGTCACCTAAAATCTGATCTACAAGAATACAAATATAATGAGGAACTTGAAACACAAATTGTCACTCTCAGATGTGACCTAGAAATTGCAAATGAATACAAGGAGAAGTTCAAGATAAGCTCAGCTAAACTTGAAGTGTTGCTTGAGAGTCAGAAGAAGGCTAATGATAAGCATGGTCTTGGGTATGAGAAAGGTGAAAGCTCTGGATCCAGACAAAGAAATTCTCAATCAAGGAATAGGAGAAAAAGACCTAGAAGTCCTCTGGTAAGACAGCGTAATGCTCAAAGATATCCATCTTTCAATGGAAATTGTTTCAATTGCAATAAATTTGGTCATAGATCTACTCAGTGCAGAACCAGAGTAAACCAAAGTGGTCCATCCTTCTCTGGTCAATGTTTCAAGTATAAGAGGTATGGTCATAGATCCAATGAATGCAGAAATATGATAATGAATAACTCTAACAATAGAGGAAATGGCAATTCTTTCAATGGAAAATGCTTTGCATGCAATAGATTTGGACATATGGCTAATCAGTACAGATCGAGAGGAAATCAATCAAATGGGCAAAGAAATGTTGTATGCTTCAATTGTAACCGATTCGGTCATATTGCAAGATTCTGTAGAAACAAAAATAATGAAAGAAGAGGTCCAGTAAATAGAAAACTAGATGAATAGAGACAAGACAAAGGCAAGAGCAAAGTTGATGTAAATAAGGTCTAGAATGAAATGAACAAGACATGGGTGAAGAAAAGTGCAATGAACAATGATGATGGGTCCGCACCGGAATCCGGTGCTGGTAATTCCTCTGGGAATTGAATTAGGAGCTCTCGCTAAGGGGGAGCTGCATAGAAAAACAAATTCCCCCAGCCAATAAGTGGGTGCCTAAATGTGGCATGATGATTGAAGTTATAAAAGCCTATTGCAGACCTGTTGAAGCAAATTCTGGAAGAAAAGAAGACAATGTGATTGATTATGGAGCAATTGGAGATTGACTGCATGCAAAAACAATGTAACCAAATGTTTTAGGGTAGAGCATTTATTACAATGAAAAATTAGGTTTTGCGGAGGATAAAAGGTCATTCATTTGAGCATTTGAATCACTTTACATTTGAAGAGAGAAAGCAGAAGAGCACCTGAGCTAAGATTTCAAGGATCTGAAGTGCGACCGGTGAATTCATCAGCTAACCCTAAATTTCGTGGAAGAAAAAGGTATTTTTTTGTGAAGCTTTGAACCTATAATATTTTGAGATGGCTACTCATGTTGTTGATATTACTGAAAGGCCCCGACCAAAATTTAAGAAGCATCAACACAAATGAATCGAAGTCGAACCTTTAGGAGCATTTTTTGGTGTGCCTTACAGAGTGCTACATGTCAAGGATATTAGGGCATACATTCACTATAGCATAGATGAATTTGGGAACATGAAATTGCTGGATTTGTTTGACAACTACCTTAAGGATGATAATTATGATTTGAAACTGGAATATAAAGCCCTAGAAAGCAAACATTTTCTACAGGTCATTAAATTTTTGACATTTGATGAGAGTGAGTGGGTTCGATATGTCTTGAGCTGAATGCATGATGAGTTTATATGGCTATTGAAACCATTCAAGATTACAAAGGATGTTATCATGATTGTAACTAGGTTAAATTCAACTAGTGGTTTACCCATGCTGAAATCAGTGAAGAACCAGACCATTTCTGATGCAACCAGTGCCAAATTCGACAAAAGGGCAATGACTATCAATGACATTATTGATCCGGATGTTAATTTTGCTTCAATGGTAATTGGTTACAAGATTTATCACTCCAGCAGGGAGAATTCTGTGTCTGGAATGGCCATATATGTTGCGTACAAAATGTTGAAAGAAAATGTAGATTATGACCTGTGTGGGTTATTATAGAACCAACTAATTGAGAACTTGAGAAAAATCAAGAAGGACAAGAAAAACACATTCAAATATGGTTCTTTGGTTATATGTTTATTTTTCTACTTCATGAATGAGGTGCTTGGAGTAAAGGGTGTGCACTGGACTAATGACGGGGCAGTTGCTATTCAAATAAGAGATCATCTACAAACCATTGGTGACTCTAAAACATAGAAAACTACAATCTAGGGATACTTCAAGAATTTTTAGAGTATGATGCATTCTAGGGAAAGAATCCCTAAATCAGTCATTGAGAAATACAAGAATGAAATATGTTTTATGGTGGACACTGATCAATGCTTAATGGAAGCAGTAGAGCCCATAACTATTTGGATCATGCCCATGGGGTATGAAGTAGATGAGAAAATTTTGAATATGTATGCTCAACACCTCTTGAGAAAGCCAAAGGACACAACAGTTGAAAGATTTGGGACATATGAGGAGCTAAGTGTGAAACTGCATGTTGAACTCATAAAACCTGAAACCAATAGGAAAGTAAGGAAAGAAGTTAAGCAGTTGGCCAAGAATCTAGGCCTCACCAAGGAAGCTGTGAGGCAATTTAGGGAAAGAACTAAAAAGGTTGAAAGGGAAAAGCAAGATAAGAAACAAGCAAGTGCTCCGAAAGTCTCCTCCAGCTAGCCTAGAAAAACTAGGAGCTCTGTTGCTACCCCTATTCCCCCAAAATCTACCAAGACTGAGAAACCAGAAGACAAATCATCTGGTAAGGAAAAGAAAAGAACAAAAGTAATGGCAAAAAGGCCATATGGAAGCTTTGAAAAAGAGGATGAAGAAAAGATGGATTCTGATAATGAGCTTAAAGAGCTAAAGGCCACAGGCACTAAAGCAGTCAAAGTGTCTAGGGAGAAGCAAAGCAAGGTGAAAAACAAGAAGCAAAAATTAGAGGTTGATGTTGAGAAGGCAATCCCTTCTGTGGAAGATAGTGTCAAAATAATCACTATTGATGGCAATCTCAAACCAATTACTAAGTTCTATGATCTTTACAATAATGCTGACAAAAGACTTTTGGAGGAAGCCATTATCAAATACTTGAATGTATTCAATCAGGCACTGGTATAGATTTTGTCAGAAGTTCCAAAAGGTTTGAGAGATATTTTGAAAATTAGGAAAGAAGCTGCAAAGGAAAAAGATATGGAGTTGAGAGAACATGTGCTAACCACTCTATGTCTAGTGATCTCCAACAAAGAAGTAGACAAAATTTTTATGGAGGTCAAAAATGAATTTAGAAACAAGAAAAGGATGAACAAATTGATGATTGGTGACATAGAAGAAGTTGTCCAAGAAACTGAGCAAATTCTGAGGAAAACATTAGACAAAAATAAGTTATTTGTGGTTGTAGATGAACCTACTGATGACACATTAGTTCCAGATGAAGAAGAGCAACAGAAGGATGAGAAAAAATTTGGAATAGATGACTCCTCTGTTCTGGAAGAGGAAGCAATAAACAAAGAAGATGAGGAGATGATAGATAAAACTGATGATGCAGGAGGTATTCAAACTCCTCTGGATCAATCCAGAAAAGAAAATACAGAGATGAATATTGAAACAGATGATCAAATTGAAGATGATTCATTAAAGATTGAAGAGCATGAAATAGAAAATGCTAAGGACCAAGAAGTAGAAGAAGTCAAGGAGATAAATGATAAAGAAGAAGAGATTGTAAAGAATGATGAAAAGCCCAAGCAAGACAATCTGGTTGACAGTACCGGTAAGAATCAGATAGACACATTATCATCTTGGGCAAGAGAAACTGCGGAGGTAGTAAAGGAAATTTTGGATAGGGACAAACAAAATGAAGAAGATTAGGACATAATCCAAGGTCTAATAAATTTTGACACATTATCTCTAGTACAAAAGATAAACCTGGCTTCTATTGCTCAAGCTAAAACCAGAAAAGACATTTTGAAGTCTCACATAGAAGATAGTGAGCTACTTGGTTTGGCATCAGGGATTTTAGAGAAAATCATGCCAACATACTAGAAGGATTCTTCAACATCCCCCTCTAGATAGTTAAATAACTTGATAAACTCGGTAAGCTCTCATTTTGAATCTTTAGAGAAGTCTATAGACGTCAAGGTCCAAAAGGAATTCAACGACAAAAGATTTGATGCTCTTAAAGGTTTGATTGGAGTTGATAGAATGGTGTTGGATGCCAGTGTAAAGAGTATTCAAAATGCTCTTACAGAAGGAGGAAATGTATATAAATTTTGCTTATCCTGTCCTAAAGTCTTAGAAGATCTTGAAGATAAAATAAAAGTGTCTAAGCAAAAATTATCTAGTGTATCAAATTCTTTTGATCCTATGACAGCATCAGTGGCAGGCAAGGAAGGTCAGGTAATCAGCTTGATTGAAGATATAAAGAAATTGAAAAATGAAAAGGAGAGCATAGAGGATAGGATGAGTGAGCTCCGAGGACTAATTTCCCCCAAAATGGAAGCAATGTTTAATGCCTTAACTGAAGCCCAAATTGCAGCTCAATCAAGTGATCCCATTGATCTGCGAATGACAAAATCACAAGCTTTCCTATTTAGTGGCCATATCTCAATTTTGAACACTATGAAGAAGAGCTGGGATAGCGAGATGGAAAAATTGAAGAACATTTTTGGAGATGTACTCAAGTATATGTAAATAGGACTTAAGGATTGTTTGTACATATACAGCCTAGTTTATAGAATTTTTGTGTAAATTTTGGTTTGCAAATCCCACCCTTTGCCATTGATGTCAAAGGGGGAGTGAAGAGCAATGAAAAATGAGGAATCCAGCAAAGGGGGAGCTTTGGAGAACAATGAAAAGCACAAGTGTACATAGAAAGGGGGAGTTGTTCCGACACTTAGTCATTTTTCACTAAGTGTTGCCATAAATGCCAAAGGGGGAGATTGTTGGCAAGAGACACTGCTACACATGACAAGTGTTGTCATTGATGGCAACTAATCCTATCCTACATATCCACATTACATGATTTGTTCATACCGGAAGTCAGAGTGAGGATTTGTCTAAGTTCAGGTAGTCAGAAATAGAGCATGTGACAGGGTCTGGTATCTTGGTCCAGAACTCTCTAGTGGTAATTCACAGTGTGCTATAGATCTAAGGGAGTGATAAGGATTGTCAGGACTATCTAAATCTAGAGATTTAGCCTTCGGTGTTAAAGGATTCAAAAGTTATAAGGATTTGAGCATCAGGTTCCATTTAGTCAGCACACTCAGAAGAACAGGGTGACCTAGTATTTGATCTTGGTCCGGATGCAAAAAAGTTGTTTGATAAGTAATTAGTGATAATTAGTGGCATTGACTAACATTATTGATGATCTGGGAACATAAGTTTTTGGTCCACGTTGATATTTATGCATAGATTCAACCGACATAATAGAGTTCTTAATAATGTTCTAAGTTTTCTTGAAGTCGACTACAGTTGATTGAATTTCTTGATGCGGATATATATAGCTGATGGATTCAAGTGTTTTGGTGGGTGAGTGTGATGTGGTGATGAATTAAGTGCAAAAAAGGTAGAAAGAAGGGTGAAGGAGAAGAGATTTGAGAACCAGATCATGGAAGAATAGTAAATAGGGTAGAGCAAGGATGAAGTGTGTAAGATCAGTATTCTGTACTTAAACAGAACTGAATTCTTGCATTGGTAGATGTTATTCATCAGTTCAAACACTCTGTAATCTTCTTATAATTATTTCTGTAGGCAGTGAGCCTCTTTGAGCAATGAGCTCTGGGAAGTGAGCTCGAAGGCATGTGCCTTCCCAATTTGTAATACTTTTAATAGGGTATTAATTTTGTGGAGTAACCTCCACCATGGTTTTCCCTTAACCGGGTTTCCACGTTAAAAATCTTGGTGTCAAGTGTGTTATTTGTGTTTCTTCTCATGTGTTATTGATCCATGCTTTCATGGTTATAATAATGATATGTAAATAAGTGGTAGAGAAGAATTAATTACAGCAAGTGTTAAAGTTTTGAGACAACTGATTCACCCCCCCTCTTAGTTGTCTACCCTAATTCCAACAATAAGAACTTTAAAGAAAGATCTAGCAAATACAAAGGTAAGTTGACCTTCAAATGTTTCAATTGTGGAAAGGTTGGTCAATTTGCTTCTAAATGTCCTCTTAAAGAAACTAGGAGAAGTAACAGAAATAGTAAATTCAAAAGGATTTTGTTTTCCATAGAAGATAGTTGTTCTTTAGAAGATGAGGATCATGATGATTCAAATGATGAAACACTTTTCTTGGCCATGAGTGTTGGTGACAAAAAGAACAAGGTTGGAAAATGTGGAAAATTTGATACCTTGCAAATAGTTCAAAACAATGAAAAATCAATGGTTGTATGGACTGCCTTCCATGCAAAAGAAGAAACCAAAGCCTAGGTTATTGACAGTGGTTGTTCAAATCATATGATTGGTGACAAAGAAAAATTTATCAATCTTAAGAAGTGGGATGGTGAAGCTATTAAGTTTGGAGGTGATGAGTCAACCCAAATCTGTGGAGAAGGTGTCATATCTATTGATGGAAGAACATGACTGAGGATGTTCTCTATGTCAAAGGATTACAACACAATCTTCTTAGTGTCATTCAAATGTGCAAGAAAGGTTACAATCTTACTTTTCATGCTAATGGTTGTGAAATCAAGAAGGCAAGATCTAGAAAGCTAGTTGTAGAAGGTATCAAGACATGTAATGATATTTATCACTTGAAATAGGAAAATGGAAGAACATGTCTATTAACTCAATCCAGTGAATGTTGGCTATGGCATAAAAGAATGGGACACAACAAATTTGATAATATGGTAAGAATCAGCTCAACTCATGCAGTAAGAGATATGCCTAAGATAAGTAAGCCTGCAAACACTATAGGCAAGGAATGTCAAATGGGAAAGCAGACAAAGACAAGTTTTAAAAGAAAGGAGTACTCTTCTTCAAAGCCATTGGAGCTAATTCACACAGACCTATGTTGACCTACAAGAGTAAAGAGTCAACAACGTGAAAGGTATTTTATGTTGCTCATTGATGATTATTCTAGAATGACTTGGGTTACCTTCTTAAGAGAAAAATTTGATGCTCTTGACAAGTTTAAAGTTTTCAAAGCATTGGTTGAAAATGAAATGGATACTAAGATCAAATGTTTAAGGTCAGATAGAGGAGGTGAGTTTGCTTCAAATGAATTTGAAAAGTTTTGTGAAGATCATGGTATTAGGAAGCACTTGTCTGCTCCTACAACCCCTCAACAAAATGGGGTAGTGGAAAGGAAGAATAGGACTGTGCAAGAAATGTCTAGGGCAATGTTGAAAGATACAGATCTACCCGGTGTATACTGGAAGAAAGCAATTCATGCTATTGTCTATCTAACTAACATAGTGCAGTTAAGGGTCAATAGATCTAAGAACCCTTATGAGTTGTGGTATGGAAGACATCTCTCTATCAGATACTTCAATATCTTTGGCAGAAAATGCTATATCATAAGAGATGAAGAAGACCTAGAGGAAAGTTTGATTCAAGATGTAATGAAGGAATCTTTCTTGGTTACTCAACCAGAAGCAAGGCCTATAGATGCTACATCAAGAGGTTGGGAAAGATGATTGAAAGAAAAAATGTCAAAGTAGATGAAGACTTGTATTAGTTCACACAGGATGTAGAAGACACCGGATCTGATATGTTTCCTTGCATTGAAGATGAAGTAGAAGAAGTGAAAGAAGAAAAGGAACAAGAACCTAAACATATACCTAAGACTCCAACAAAGTATGTTCAGAAAAACCAATCAATAGAATAGATCATTGGAGACAAGAATGAATGTGTGTAGACAAGGAGAAGGTTTGCCAAGACACATGAGCAAGCAAACTTGTATTTATTATCAAAAGTGAAATCTAAGACCTTTGCTGAAGCTAGCAAAGATGATGGATGGATAAAGGCAATGGAAGAAGAACTAGATCAGATTGAAAAGAATCAGACATGAGAATTGGTTCCCAGACTAGCCAATAAGAATATTATAGGAACAAAGTGGGTGTTCCACAACAAGCTAAATGAAGAAGGTGATGTTGTGAGGAACAAAGCAAGACTAGTATACAAAGGATATACTGAAGTTGAAGGCATTGACTTTGATGATACTTTTGCTCCAGTAGCCAAGATGGAGGCAATTAGAATGTTCCTTTCTCTTGCTACTCAAAAGAACTTTAAGGTGTATCAGATGGATGTTAAGTCAACAATTTTGAATGGTGACCTAGAGGAGGAGGTGCATATTGAGCAACCAGATGGTTTCTAGATATCAGAAGATCCGGACATGGTATGCAGACTTAAGAAGGCTTTGTATAGGCTCAAGCAGGCACATAGGGCTTGGTATGCAAGATTAGATGAGTACTTAGTTTAACAAGGATTCAATAAAGGTACTACAAATAACAATCTTTACATAAAGGAAGGATACATGATCTTGGTAGTTGCAGTTTATGTTGATGATATCATTTTTGGAGAAAATGATGATATGTGTAAGAGGTTTGCAGAGGAGATGCAAAAAGAATTTGAAATGTCCATGATTGGTGAAATGTCATTCTTCCTTGGTCTTCAAATTTTCTAGCTAGATGGTGGTATCTTTATTTCTCAGGCTAAGTATGTTAAAGAATTGTTGAAGAAGTTTGGTATGGAGGAGTCAAAACTAGTGAGTACTCCCATGGTCACTGGATGTCACTTGAGCAAAGTAATGAGTCTCTGGAAGTAGATCAGATTGTTTATAGGTCTATGATTGGAGCACTATTGTACTTAATTTCTTCTAGACCTGACATTATGCATACAGTATGTGTGGTTTCCAGATATCAAGCCCATCCTAAGCAAACACATGAGAAGGTAGTAAAAAGGATATTCAAATACTTGAAAGGAACTCCTGACTATGGTCTATGGTATCCAAATGGTAATGACTTTGATTTGAGTGCATACACTGATGCTGACTGGGTTGTTTGTGTTGATGATGGAAGAAGTACAAGTGGTGGTGCTTTCTTTCTAGGAAGCAGATTGGTTTCATGGCAGAGCAAGAAGCAAGATTTGGTGTCCTTATCTACTGCAGAGGTAGAATATATTGCAGCAGCTTCCTGCTGCACATAAGTGTTATCGATGAAGCAAACTCTGAAGGATATCAAGATATTGTATTATGAGCCTATTTCTATTTTGTGTGATAATACAAGTGCTATCAATATTTCCAAGAATGCAGTGATGCATTCTAGAACCAAGCACGTAGCAATCATGTATCACTTTTTAAGAGAGAAGGTTATAGAAAAGGAAGTGAAGTTGGAATATGTCCTAACAAAGGATCAAATTGTAGATATATTTACAAAGGCCCTTGCAAAAGACATCTTTGAGGATCTCTGACAAAGGTTAGGGGAAATTACCCCTCCTTCTTGCTAAACATGCATAGTGATGCATTTGTCTAGGGGGAGCTCATGCTATATCTTTATCCTGGACTAATGATGGCTACCTCTCAGGGGAGTAGGTAGTGATGATTGATGATAGGGGGAGCTTACAAGAAAAAAGTCTGCAGATTCATGGTTGTTGATAAAAGGGGGATAATGAGTAGGTATTGGATCCCTTTGTCCTTTATGTCAGAGGGGGAGAGAGTCTAAGGGGGGGCATATCTTGCCATCAATGACAAAGGGGGAGATTGTTGGCCATATGTGTTGTCATTGATGTCAGCATAGCATACAGTGATGTCAACATAGCATACATTGATGTCAGCATTGCATACATTGATGTCAGCATAGCATACATTGATGTCAACATAGCATACACTGATGTTAGGAAAGTAAGATACTATTCTTGGTTGCATATTCCTAAGAAAGAGAAAGCACATGATTGAAGTCATAAAATCTATATCTCTAATCAAAGCAAAGTTGAGTTTGAGGCCTTATTAATATGGGAATTAGAAGCACTAAAAGAATTAGATGTTAAGTAAGGATGTATGATGGTTTGAATCATGTTGTATGGTCCATCCTACTATTCCTGAGTTGTATATGGTGATGCAAAGAAGACTTGGCCTCCAAAAGAATATGATAGTCCTTGTTTTAGAATATCTGCTCTTTGAAGACTATCTAGAAGATTGCTTTGCATTTTCATCACTTTTCTATTGAGGTTCTATGGTTTGGAACATAGCTTCATATAGTGTTATTTTATGTATGTTCCAAGTTTCATGATGTTTTGATCACAAGAAAGATATGTTTCTATTGACAGATTGAAGATAGAGTTGGTTTTGTAAAAGGATTCCTAGTAGGGTGATGGAAAGCTCCACATTCCTTCGTAGTTGTAGATGTGTCTATGTGGTTCTGAATTTGTGTTAAGAATACAATGAAGGTGTTATTACCAAAGTTTTAAATCATACTTCCCTCCGCTGTGAAAGTTATGTATGATAGAACACTGGTATGTGCTCTGGTAGAATGCTATAGTCTTGAAGACTCACTGGAATCCTTCGCATTCCTCTAGAAATGAATGTTTGACCTTACATTTTTGTGGACATGTTCTTGGATGTGCATTGCATGCCTCTTTCCTATTTCAAGCTTCTTGGTGGTCTGCAACTCAATTTTTCAATTAACATGTTGCAGTGTGTTCCGAATGACAGAGTGTTTGCAGAGTAAATGTTTGATGTTTGGACCTGGTTAAGAAAGTCTTGGGGTCTGCAAGGCTTGAGTCTTCTACTAGTGTAACATGTTGTCCTAATTAGACCTATCTTCTACATGTTTCATAGTGTGTGTTGTCTGGCCGACTTGTAAATGTATTTGTCATTCTGTATCTAGCTGACAAGCAATATAATAAATGTATTATCATGTATAAATAGTAGATCAAATTGAGTGTGGAATGTGTGATTGAAACTAGATTGAAAAGGCTTGCAAGTAGAGAATAATAGATTAAATGCATTATTAGTGAAAGACTAAAGGAGAAAAAGTAAAAGTTGTTGATGTTGTCTGGATTCATCTTGAAGACATATTTGAGACAGTGATCAAGTATAGAGTGTACCTGACTGATTAGATCTTTAGAAGAAAGTGTGAAGAGACAGAAGTGCAATCATCAAGTGTGAGCTTCAATGATAGTTTTCAGACAGTAAGAAAAGATTGTTATACTGTATTCTTTTCAGGGAGTACAAGCTTCCTTGGGAGTGACCCTAAAACAAAGTCATCAAGGAGTAGAAGCTTCCTTGGATTAAAGCCCCTCAAACAAATTTATTATTTGAGCTTCATAAATTGTGAGTTAATCCTCACTGCAGTTTTTCCCTTCTAGGATTTTCCACGTATATCTGGTGTTATGTGTTGTGATGCATTGTGTTGATCTTTCATGTTCATGTGTTAATGTGGTGATGCTTAAGTTCTGATCTGCTCCAAATAATTTAAAGTTGTTAAAGTTGAAAATTAATTAGATACTGATTCAACCCCCCTCTCAGTATCCTGGTGTGTCTAACACATTTTGATTGCCTCCATCCTTGCCACTGGAGCAAAAGTCTCCTCAAAATCAATACCTTCAACTTGTATGTATCCATTGCATACCAATCTTGCCATTTTCCTTACAACTTCACCTTCTTTCATTTAGTTTGTTCTAGAACATCCATTTTGTTCCTGTAACATTCTTGTTTCTTGGTCTAGGAACCAATTCCCATGACCAATTCTTCTCAATCTGATCAAATTCTTCTTCCATGGCTTTTATTCATCCATCTTCCTTGCTGGCATCAGCAAAGTTTTTGGGTTCCACCTTTGATAACAAACACAAGTTTACTTGCTCACATACTTTTGCAAAACTTCTCCTAGTTAGCACACCCTTATTCTTGTCTCCAATGATCTGATCTTCTAAGTGATTCTTTTGAACATACTTTGTTGGAGTCTTAGGCATCTGCTCTAGTTCTTGTTTTGGTTCCTTTTCTTCTTTCACTTCTTCTTCTTCATCTACAATGCATGGAAAGATATCAGATTCATAGTCCTCTAATTCATGTGAGATCTGATATAGGTCTTCAACTACCTTGACATTGGTGCTTTCAATCATCTTCCCCAACCTCTTGTTGTAGCATCTATAAGCCTTACTTCTGGTTGAGTAGCCAAGATAGTTTCCTTCATCACTTCTTGATTCAAACTTTCTGTCGGTGATGATGTTAGTCACAGCCAAGCACACAAAACAAAAGTCACTCAACAACCCTTGTTTATCCTGAAAGATACGATGAATTCCAAGAATTCATGATCCCAAGTCCTCGTCGATTAGTTCATAATCTGCTGATGTTACTCTGTGGTTGATGTGTATTGCTGTTTTCTATTTTGGGGCCTTACGTAGATCTATAGATTTTGTTTTTGCAACAATGCTAGAGAGGGAGGTTAATCTACATAGCATATATCCTCAAAGGATGTGTCTAAGTTGATATTTGCATGAGTTCTACCCCTACTTGTGATTCTTTGCATGATATTTTCGACAGTACATGCATCTAGCTCAAAATATGCTAATGATATTCAGTTATCTACGAGATGTCAGCATATTTCTCTGTTCTGCTTCTGATTAATATTTATCATGAAGTGCAGCTGTGAAAGTGATTTCAATAAAATGAAGATAGAAAAAGGGTTAGAGAGAGATTCCTAAAATTACTTGACTGAGATCACTGATCCACATACATGTTCCCATACATCAGTGGAGAGAAGAAAACTAAAATCATACTTCACCAGGACAGTCCACAAATCTACATGATTCAGTGCAAATCTTTAAGGGAAAAGTTGACAACAACATGCAATGAAATGAAAGCACTTCTATAGAACACAGCATTCACTAGTACATATCCAGAAACCAACTTGAAGACTACTTAAGGTTTACAATCAGGATACAGTCTGAAGCTTCTTCTCCATACAGTATGTTCATAAAACAGGTACATTTACAATGATCTGAGGAGAGAACCTTGAATATTTCAACAGTTCAGTCCTCACTAGTCTCAGTAATCCGATCTCTTCATAAAACTACTATAGGTCTGATTTTTTTTTATTATTGATCTTCTCCTCTTGCCCCCTTTTTTAATAAAAAAATGGGCTCAATATATATATGGCTCTGATTTCCCCTAATCTGGTGCCCGAAAACCCTAGGAGATCAATGGTCTGCATCCTGAAATGCAGCATCAGACGGTGGGGAATGAATCCTACCAAGAATTCAAGCAGCATACCCAGACAGGGCGCCGCTTTCTCAATAATGTTTCCACCTGCCAATCGTCTCGCATTGAAAGCCCCTCCTTCTGGTGTGTTTGGCCTCTCAGAATCTGGTGCTATCCTGTGTGATGTCATCACTATTCAAAGCTCTGTCTTTATGCTCATTTGCACGCCGCCACTGTGTCGGCAACCCTACATCTTCCAGCTACTCCAACAATTTGCAATAAATAAGCAGGTCATAAGCATCATCATTTAGTAAATCAGTAGGGAAAACCAAACATTCATATTAAAATAGGTTCCAAATGCACAAACATAGCCATCGGGCTCAAAAACCATGGAAAACACACGTCAAAAATGCATATACAGCATTAAAACTAGTCAGGTCAACCATCGTTGACTAGAAACATGCATCAGACACCCAAAGAAGCTTCAAAATTTCCATCGCTTCACTTTTCCTGCCTTTTTCTTGTTTGAACCCTTGCATCTTCCGATATACAAGCCGGGCGTGATACATCGGATTAATCAGATTTCAAACTGTTTGAAATCCGGCTTGTATACCACAATGCATATCGGTTTGTATATCGCAACATACAAACGCATATGCATACAAAGAATATTCCGTGCCTATCCCCTTTTGATTCTGCCCTTGCATGCTTCGCTTGTACATAATGCAATGTATGTTTATACACACAAGCCAGAATCATGCAACGATTTAGCCAATTTTAATACTTCCTCGATTCCAGCTTGTACATTGTGCTTGTATATCTGCAATATACAAAGCACAATGTACAAGGATTTAACTACATTCAATAGCCTTTTTCGAGTCTGCCTGATGTATATAGCAATGTATACTTTTCCTCCTTTTTTTTGTCTATACATACAATGCACAAAATATACAATGTTTTAACTCTGCTTCATATTCTTTCAAATCCGCGGTGATGTATGTATAAAAGCACTTAACTCCATTTGATAGCCACTTCGAATCCGCGATATGCATAAGTCATCGTATATCAGCTTTGTATGTCGAAACATACAAAGCACGAAATATACAAGGGCTTAACTCTTTTTAAACTTCTTTTGCGTCTACGGCTTGCACATTGCAAATGTATAAAATGCAATGTATGTTACGAAATATACATTACGGAAACATAAAAGGATTTTGCTTTAATCTATAACATTTGGGTTCCATTGCTTGTATATAACGCAATGTATATATTCCAATATACATTGCAGAGTTATACAACGATTTAACTAATTCCAATAACCTTTCGGGTCCGAGACAAAGCATATGACACTTGTATCTCGCCAATATACAAGTCTGAAATATACAATGAATTAACATTGCTTAAGAACTTTTCAGGTCCGAGACTTGTATATGGACGCTTGTACATTTGCCTTGTATGTAAAAACATACAAATGCCAAACATACAACAAATTAACTCCATTTCATGGTGCCTTCAGATCCATGGCCTGCACATTGCAAATGCATGTCAGATACATGCAAACAAAAACATACATACGACAGACCTAAACAAACATTCATTTCAATTCTTAACTATTTCGGATCCACCTTGTATGTACAAATATAACATTAACAAATGCATACAAGGCAAAAAAAAACATAAAAATGACTTTGTATATGAACCCAACTACTCATGCGACCAAGTATAAAATGACTTTTGCATATACAAACGACTTTGTATGTGGAAAGTGATATACAAAGGTCTTTGTATACAATGAACTCGTATACAAAGGGCCTTGTATATGCAACCCGATATACAAACAGACTTGTATATGCAAATAGCAAACACTTCCCTTGTACATTTTACCAAAATGCTCATAACTTGCAAAATATGGCAAATTTCAAGATGGTTCAAAATGCAACCCTAGCTCATTTTTGACAAGGAATCCAACCATACTATGCATTGGTACTAAAATGTATTGCCTAAAATTCTTGACTACTCGAACCAAAGCAAGCGCCTGTCTTTCAACGTCCATGTATCTAAGCTCCGCATCCCTGAAAGGGCAGCTCATGAAAGCTATAGGCTTTTCTTCCTTTTCTTTATTTTTCTGTGTCAGCACTGTTGCAGAGGTATGCTCTGAAGCAAATGAATAGATGTAGAAGTCCTTGGTGTAATCTGGACTGATCAGAACTGGAGCATTTGATATGACCTTCATAATGTCTGCAAATGCTGCTCTAGCTTCCAGGGTCCATTCAATTTTAGCATCCTTCTTGAGCATGGCGTTTAAGGGCCTGACTATCTCTGCAAAGCCAGTGATAAATTTCCTAACAAAATTAATCTTACCAAAGTAAGATTTGAGCTCCGTCTTGCTCCCAGGCAGTTGTATCTTCATGATGGATTTTATTCTGTTAGGATCAACGATGATCCCATCCTCAGTTATCAAGTGGCCTAGCAATTTTCCTGTGGTCATCCCAAATATGCACTTCTTGGGATTCAAGGATACCCCGTACTGCTCGCACTTCTTCAACACCTTTCTCAGGTCCTCTACATGGCCCGCCCTATCTTTGGAGAACACTGTTAAGTCATCCATGTATATTACTATGTACTTACCAATCAAGCCTCTAGAGGCTATGTCCATTGCTCGCTGAAATGTGGCTCCAGCATTTATCAATCCAAACGGCATACACCTATAGACGAAGATCCCCCATTTCGTGGTAAATGTAGTTTTCAGTCTATCAATTCTGTCCACCATCACCTGGTTATATCCAGAGAAACCATCCAAGAAGGACTCATCTTGGCACCGTTCACAATCTATAGGACTTCATCTAGAGAAGGCAAAGGATAATTATCCTTTTCAGAAGCTTGATTCAAGTTCCTGAAGTCCACACACAGTTTGATGTCACCATTCTTTTTCCTCACTGGGACCAGGTTTTCCACCCACATGGAGTGTCTCATAGGAAATATGATCCTGGCATCGAGCAGTCTTTTAACTTCTTCAAAAATGATTGGCTCCAGTAAAGCGTTGACGGGTCTTTGCTTTTGCCAAAAAGGCTTGGCATCTGTCTTCAAAGGTATCATATGAGTGATGACTGATGTGTCAAAAGTTTTCAGTTCATCATACGTCCAGGCAATAACATGGATGTAATCTTTGAGGGCCTGGGTTATCCCTTTCAAATCTTCTTCTGTACAGACCTTCCCAATCAAGACGTTTATTTTTTATCACCTTGCCCAATGTCAACCTACAAATACTGTCCCTCATCAGCCTTTTGAAGATCCCTTTGTTTTAGCATGTTGTCTAGATCAAATGCTCTCTCTAGCTCTATCATTCCCCTAGGAATTTTGTTACTTGGCAGCTCCAAGATTTCTTCTTCCTCCCAAACATGATCTTCTAGATTCTTTTCATCAATGATATGTGCCTCAAAAACATCTCTATTGGAAATAAAATCCAATATACATTGATCATCGTCAAATACTTGGAGATTAGTTACATTATCGGGTTTTGAAGACACTGATACTAATTCAACTGAGAATCTTTTTAAACCTGATATGGACAGTGGCTCTAGAGTACTGGCAGCCTAGGCCAAAGCATCTGCTCTGTGGTTTTTCTCTCTGGGTACATGGGTGATATTGAATGCATCAAAACCTTCTATCAAGTTCCACACCCTGTGTCTGTAATTGGACAACCTTCTGTAATTACAGGAGTATATACCCCTCACCTGTCTGACAACTAATTCTGAGTCCCCATAGACATGTAGAATTCTAACCTTCTTCCTAAGTACAAACAGTATCCCATGAATTAGAGCTTCATACTCTACCACATTGTTTGTACATGGGAGTTACAACCTGTAAGCTACCAGGTAGGATTTTCTAGATGGGTCAATGAGGTCTATTCCTACTCCAGCTCCTTGTTTTGACTTGGATCCATCAAACCTAAGGATCCATGGCTTAACTTCATCCAAAAGATTGTCTGGTACTTCTTTCTTTCTTTTGGCTCTGGCATTCGCACCACTGGATAACCATTTTAGCTTTGGTGTCCCAACCTTCTTAGGCACCACCCTATCGGCTTTGGGAGAAGCTGATATTTCTTCTTTTCTCTTATCGTTAGGAGGAACATTCTCTGGGCTAGGTAGCATATACCTTCTCAAGATATGTAGAAACAATGAACAAGATGCCTCCGAATGAGGTGCTTCATGCAACCTGCACCACCCATCAATCAAGGCATCCCAGAGAGGCCTATGCTGCTGCATCATCTTTTGGATTTCTTTTGATAGAAACTCTTCAAATTTGGATAGATTGCTGCCACTATCTTCAACGGACAACTCATAATCTGACTCTACTAAACAATCACTCCCAAGGGTGATTTTCATCTTGTTCTTAGCATTACTCCCATTGCATACCAGTATCTCTTCTATCTTCTGGACAGAACTTTCATCCTTCTGTGTGCATCCTCTTGTTCCTGCAGAAGATAAACAAAAATTAGTATCACCATCATTATCTGCAGAACTCACCGAGGGTGAAGATGCTTCGCCGTATGCTTGTTCCAACTCCAAAATGTCTAAACAGGCACCACAAGTTTTTTCAGAATGAGCCTCATCATGCAACCTGCACCATCCATCAATCAGAATATTGTGAACAAGCACATTTAATAATTGACATCATTTCACCTATCTAAACAAATGCATCTTGAATTTCTTGAAATTATCCAATTCTATTTTATTTCCAAGATTACAATCAGGCTCTGAGTTTATTTCATCACTCCAAAGGTCACCATTATGATCATGTATGTCAAGCATCAGGATTTCTTCTATGCTGGCAGTTTGAGGTCTGATGGAGTAAACTCCAGGTTCCACATCCACATACATGATTTCATTGGTTTTGTTATATTCGGTGATCATGTGTCTCATGCGAGGTTCAGCTTTGATCTTTATCTAATTTGGTATACCCTTCCAAGGTAGCCACATATGACTGAAATCAGTTGACATGTATCCGTTGAGGGTTTTTGACCAGTCTCTGTTGAGTAACATTCTATATGTATCAGGTATATCAACTACCTGAGTATCAATATAGTGTTAGATTCTGGGATCTGATGCTAGCTACATGTGAATGTGGGTTAGTTCTCCTACCACACTTACTTCTGTTTTGTCTAATTGTGTTACTTTCTTCAATAATTTAGCAGGATGTAACCCTAAAGTGTTGCATATGGATAGGAACATTACTGTATACACCTAAAATTGGCTCGAGTCAGATTAAGTAAATATTTTAATATTTATCTTAATTCTCAATTTCTTCTGTTAATTAAATAAATATTATAAATTTATTTAATTAGCTCATTATCCCATAATTAAATAAAGTCATTTTATCAATTAAATTCCTTAAATTCTTCTTATGTCTCACATCAATTAAATTCTCTAAATTCTTCTAAAAGTCTAAAATCCACCTCACCAATCCACCTCATCAATCCACCTCATCTATTTCACCTCATCATGTTGCACATATAATTAAATATTCTTAATATTTAATTAGCTAATATCCTCCATTTTCCAAAATAAATCTTTAAATCAATTATCCTCCACTTTGAATTTTTAATTCAAATGTCATAACCCATTGTCCCCCACTTTGAATTTTTAATTCAAATGTCATAACCCATTGTCCCCCACTTTGAATTTTTAATTCAAATGTCATAACCCATTGTCCCCCACTTTGGATTTTTAATTCAAATGTCATAACCCATTGTCCCCCACTCTGAATTTTTAATTCATCTATCATGAATTAAAGATTCACAAATAATGAGGACCATTGATCTCATCATTAGATCCTCACCCTCCATTCTATTTTCAGAAAATCTATAAATAGAACCCTTTTCTAAGCCATTAAGGGGGATTCATTATTGCATCAAATCTATACTCAAAATTCTCTCATTCCACTCCACTTTCTAAGTATCCTCCATTATTGTGTATTGAAGCTTATCTTCAATCTCACAAGGTATCAATAGCCATTCTTATTTGGCATCTTCAAACAAGCAAGCAAGCTAAAAAAGAGCTTCTGAGGGCTTCAATCAAGATCAAAGCAAGATAGGAAACAATGGAAAATGATAAGTAAATGGGTTCTGTAAGTATTTCTACTTCTCTGGTTTGATTCCTATTTACTTGCAACTTCTATTGTGTATGGGTTTTTATTGTGTTTTATTCATTTGAATCTAACAAACTCTTTCTCTCCCTCACAATTACATTGGTAGATGCTCCTGAGTCCACTAAGCAGTTGTGCAAATTTTTACCAAACACCCTTATAGTAAGGAGGAAGGGAGGTGACTCACTCTTGTCTTTGTATAGGATCATGTGGGAGGTATCTGCAGTTTGAACAATAGCTGAGGTTTTAGGTTTGACGTTAACGTCCTTGGCAACATGATCTTTATTTCTAAATTAGCCTAGGGTATGGCTACCTTCCTTTTGAGTAGAACCATCCAATGATTTCATGAAAGCATCCTTGATAGCAGGGGTTTTAAGCAACTCTGACATTGGCAGGCTGATCTTTACTTTTTTCATTTCATCTGCCAGATATGTAACCAATTTGTCAGATTCAGGAAGTAGATTTGTAGCTTTTGGTGCTGTGTTATGCAGTGCCAGATATTGAGCATTGACCTTGGGGAGTCTAGGGTTATTACTTGCCTTGGGATCAGGTGGAGTATTGAAATTGTTTGGAGGCAATGAGGTGGTCAAAGGATTAGCGGATCTATTTGGGTTATTCCTTCAGTTGTAGTTATGCCTACCCTGAGGTTGCTATTGATAAGCATTGACTTCTTCATGCTCGACTAATGGCTCATTCTCATCCTCAAAGGGGAAAACATAGTTAGATTCAAAATCCATGGCTGATTCCTCACATGTTGAAGTGTAATCTTGATGTGATAATATGGTTTGCTGATAAGGACAATGCATGAAGCTTTCTAGTACTAGGGCAGAATAAGACTCATAGGGGACAATTTCATTTCCCTCTACATAAGGTGGGTTACCTAAGGTACTAGCCACTTTAGCTTGGAATATGCTAGCCACAATCCTAAATTGAGGATAGTCCAACTCTACATGAGCGTTGGTGTTATGTATCCTGCACCAGTTTGTAAGTGCTGCCTCTGCAAGGTTTACTCTGGTGGTCTGTTTGGGTTCACCAGGAGGCTGATTGTCTAGGGGTGATGGCAAGGAACCATTGTTTGGCCTGGTGTTCCACACTCTAGGCTATCTAGGAGGATTGTTGTTGCCATTATTGTTATTGTAAATGTTGTTATACCCCCTATTAGGATAATTTGGTCTGTCATTGGCATAACCTCTGTTTTGATTAGGCTAGGAGTAGAAGTTCTGATTTCTTAGATGAGTGACCTTAGTAGTAAGTTTCCTTAACTGAGCTAATATTTCTTTGATTTCTTCCTTTTCTTCCTGAACCTTGGCCACTACAGTCTCTGTATGAGGCTTGAAAGAGGAAGACCCACTGTTATTGTTGGATTGTTCTACACCCTGAGGCACTGGTGTCTGATATGGTAACATCTGATTATTCCCACTTGGTGGTGGCATGACACTGAGTGGTGGTATTTGTAAAGGGGCTAGCATCACTCTCTGAAGGCATCATGGCTCCATTGGTCTGTTGGTAGGTAGGATATGTAGGATAACCAGGAAGTGTAGGGATGGCAATGTTTGGTGTGGGGGCAGGAGCCAATTGCTGACTAACTTTGATATCTTCCTCAAAAGCATGTGCTAAGGTTGTTACACCAAGATGTGTTCTTCTTATGAACATGGAAGTTAAGGGATCTAAAGCTAAGTAATAGATGCTCCTAGCAACTTCATCTGTTACAATGTAGGGAGCGATTAGTTTAGGCAACATCTTCTAGAATCTAGCGTTGAAGTTTGCAATGGGTTCTCCTTCACATCTTTTGATGGTGGAAAATAGATAATAGTTCATTGAAGGATCTATAGGCACCTTGAACCTATCCTTGAAAGCTTTCTCTAAGGCATCCCATGAACGGACTGAACCTTGACCTAGACTGGTATACCAGTTGTAGGCCTCCTCTCCTAAGGAGAATGGAAACAATCTACATACCACATCTTCATACTCAATTCTAGCCCTACAACAGGCTTCCTTGAAGGTCTTGACATGATCATCAGCATCTTGGTACGAATGATACCTAGGACAAATTTTATCTAGATTTTTAGGCAAAGCATGATATGCATTGAAGGCCAGTGGTGACTCTGCAGCAAAGAATGACATTGGAAAGGACGGGGGTTGAATCTGGGGTGCGACAGGCTGAGGTTGGACCTGAGGTGTGGCAGGTGGTCCTATGGATATTTGAAAGCCAATAGGGGTTACAGGAGCACGCTCTGGTGAGGCTTTTGTCACACTAGAATCAGGAGTGTGATGAATGTCCACAGTTTTGGGTCTAAATCCCCTAACAAGTAGTTCCTCAAAGAGTCCACTAGATCTGGACCTGGTATTTGGCCTGAAAGCTAGGATTTCTCAAGTTTTCAAGGCAAAATGGTGAGTTTATGGTCACATTTTGAAACTGACGGGATGTTTAAGTAATGTATGTAGGAATCTACAATTCCTTTTGTCAACAGCCCTCCTTCTAGCACTAATTTTTGTGTTGGTGATGATATTAGTCACAACCAAGTACACAAAACAAAAGTCACACAACAACCCTTGTTTATCCTGAAAGATACGATGAATTCCAAGAATTCATGATCCCAAGTCCCCGTCGATTAGTTCATAATCTATTGATGTTACTCTGTGGTTGATGTGTATTGTTGTTTTTCAATTTGGGGCCTTACGTAGATCTATAGATTTTGTTTCTGCAACAATGCTAGATAGGAAGGTTACTCTACACAACATATATCCTCAAAGGATGTGTCTAAGTTGATATTTCCATGAGTTCTACCCCTACTTGTGACTCTCTGCATGATATTTTCAACAATACATGCATCTAGCTCAAAATATGCTAATGATATTCAGTTATCTATGAGATGTCAGCATATTTCTCTGTTCTGCTTCTGATTAATATTTATCATGAAGTGCAGTTGTGAAAGTGATTTCAATAAAATTAAGATGAGAAAAAGGGTTAGAGAGTGAGAATCCTAAAATTACTTGACTGAGATCACTGATCCACATACATGTTCCCATACAACAGTGGAGAGAAGAAAACTAAAATCGTACTTCACCAGGACAGTCCACAAATCCGCATGATTCAGTGAAAATCTTCAAGGGAAAAGTTGACAACAACATGCAATGAAATGAAAGCGCTTCTATAGAACACATCATTCACCAATACATATCCAGAAACCAACTTGAAGACTACTTAAGGTTTACAATCAGGATACAGTCTGAAGCTTCTTCTCCATATAGTATGTTCATAAAATAGGTACATTTACAATGATCTAAGGAGAGAACCATGAATATTTCAATAGTTCAGTCCTCACTAGTCTCAGAAATCCGATCTCTTCATAAAACTACTATAGGTTTGATTTTTTTAATTATTGACCTCCTCCTCTTGCCCCCTTTTTTTAATAAAAAAATGGGCTCAATATATATATGGCTCTGATTTCCCCCAATCTGGCACCCGAAAACCCTAGGAGATCAACGGTCTGCATCCTAAAATGTAGTATCAAACAGTGGGGAATGAATCCTGCCAAGAATTCGAGCAGCATACCCAGATAGGGTGCCACTTTCTCAATAATGTTTCCATCTGCCAACCGTCTCGCATTGAAAGCCCCTCCTTCTGGTGTGTTTGGCCTCTCAAAATCTGGTGCTATCCTGTGTGATGTCATCTCTATTCAAAGCTCTGTCTTTATGCTCATCTACACGCTGCCACTGTGTCAGCAACCCTGCATCTTCCAGCTACTCCAACAATCTGCAATAAATAAGCAGGTCATAATCATCATCATTTAGTAAATTAGCAGGGAAAACCAAACATTCATATTAAAACAGGTTCCAAATGCACAAACATAGCCATCGGGCTCAAAAACCATGGAAAACGCGCATCAAAAATGCATATACAGCGTTAAAACTAGTCGGGTCAACCATCGTTGACTAGAAACATGCATTGGACGCCCAAAGAAGCTTCAAAATTTCCATCGCTTCACTTTTCCCACCTTTTTCTTGTTTGAACCATTGCATCTTCCGATATACAAGCTGGACGTGATACATCAGATTAATCGGATTTCAAACTGTTTGAAATCCGGCTTGTATATCGCAACGCATATCAGTTTGTATATCGCAACATACAAATGCATATGCATACAAAGAATATTCTGTGCCTGTCCCCTTTTGATTCTGCCCTTGCATGCTTCGCTTGTACATAATGCAATGTATTTTTATACACATAAGCCGGAATCATGCAACGATTTAGCCAATTTTAATACTTCCTCGATTCTGTCTTATACAGTGTGCTTGTATATCTGCAATATACAAAGCACAATGTACAAGGACTTAACTACATTCAATAGACTTTTTTGGGTCTGCCCGATGTATATAGCAATGTATACTTTTCCTTCTTTTTTTTTTGTCTATACATACAACGCACAAAATATACAATGGTTTAACTCTGCTTCATATTCTTTCAAATCCGCGGTGATGTATGTATAAAAGCACTTAACTCCATTTGATAGCCACTTCGAATCTACGATATGCATAAGTCATTGTATATCGGCTTTGTATATCGAAACATACAAAGCATGAAATATACAAGGGCTTAACTCTTTTTAAACTTCTTTTGCGTCCGCGACTTGCACATTGCAAATGTATAAAATGCAATGTATGTTACGAAATATACATTGTGGAAACATACAAGGATTTTCCTTTAATCTGTAACATTTGGGTTCCATTGCTTGTATATAACACAATGTATATTTCACAATATACATTGCGGAGCTATACAACGATTTAACTAATTCCAATAACCTTTCAGGTCCTGGACAAAGCATATGACACTTGTATCTCACCAATATACAAGTCTAAAATATACAATGAATTAACATTGCTTAAGAACTTTTCAGGCCTGGGACTTGTATATGGACGCTTGTACATTTGCTTTGTATGTAAAAACATACAAACGCCAAACATACAACAAATTAACTCCATTTCATGGTGCCTCCGGGTCCGCGGCCTACACATTGCAAATGTATGTCGGATACATGCAAACAAAAACATACATACGGCGGACCTAAACAAACATTCATTTCAATTCTTAACTATTTTGGGTCCACCTTGTATGTACAAATATAACATTAATAAATGCATACAAGGCAAAAAAAAAACATACAAACGACTTTGTATATGAACCCAACTACTCATGCAACCAAGTATAAAATGACTTTTGCATATACAAACGACTTTGTATATGGAAAGCGATATACAAAGGTCTTTGTATACAAGCGAACTCGCATACAAAGGGCCTTGTCTATGCAACCCGATATACAAACAGACTTGTATATGCAAACAACAAACACTTCCCTTGTACATTTTACCAAAATGCTCATAACTTGCAAAATATGGCGAATTTCAAGATGGTTCAAAAAGCAACCCTAGCTCATTTTTGACAAGGAATCCAACCATACTATACACTGGTACTGAAATGCATTTTCTTCTCCATTTTTAACAAGGTTTGCAATTTGAACCTTCTTTTTCCCTTTACAACCAAGCAAAACGACACACACAAACAAAAAGCAAAAAGCCACAGCAGGGGTCCTTATTTTACTAAGGAGTAAAATGGGGCATGTTGTGAACTGATCACAACACTTTCCTAGGTCTTCTTCATCTCTTTTGATATAGCATTTGTTGCCAAAGATCCTGAAGTATCTAACTATGGGAGGTCTTCCATACTGTTGTGATGTTCACAACACACCCCATTTTACTCCTTAGCAAAATGAGGACCCCTACTGTGGCTTTTTGCTTTTTTCTTGTGTGTGTCATTTTGCTTGGTGGTAAAGGGAAAAATGAGTTAAAATTGCAAACCTTGTTAAAAATGGAGAAGAAATGCATTTCAGTATCAATGCATAGTATGGTTGGATTCCTTGTCAAAAATGAGCTAGGGTTGCTTTTTGAACTATGTTAAAATTTGCCATATTTTGCAAGTTATGAGCATTTTGGTAAAATGTACAAGGGAAGTGTTTGTTGTTTGCATATACAAGTTTGTTTGTATATTGGGTTGCATATACAAGGCCCTTTGTATGCGAGTTCGCTTGTATACAAAGACCTTTGTATATCGCTTTCCATATACAAAGTTGTTTGTATATGCAAAAGTCATTTTATACTTGGTCACATGAGTAGTCAGGTTCATGAGTACGTCATAAATGCAAAAGATGACGGAGAATGGTACTCAGACATTAGGCACATCCTGATCACTGGAAGATGTCCCTCAAGACTGCATGCATCATAGAGGAGAGCCCTGAAGATAAAGTCGCTGAAATTTATGATAAAAGGAGGAGTCCTTTTCAAGAAAAACTATGAGGGGATATACCTAAGATGCTTGGAAAGATCAGAAGTAGATAAGGTGCTAACATAATTACATGATAAATTTGGGACTGCACATGGGTCATCCTTAGCCACCACTCATGCTATCCTCAGGGAAGGGTATTATTGGCCCACAATTTTCAAAGATACAGTTGGACACATCAAATGCTGTCATATGTGTCAGGTTGTTGCCAATAGAGAGAAATCGACTCCCAGAGCCAAAAGAAAGAAGGAAGCACCAGACAAGCTTTTAGCTGAGGATGAGCCATGGATCCTCAAATTTGATGGATCCAAGTCAAAACAAGGAGCTGGTGTAGGAATAGACCTCATTGACCCATCTGGAAAATCCTATTTGGTAGCATACGGATTACAGTTCCCATGTACAAATAATGTGACAGAATATGAAGCTCTAATTCATGGGATATTGTTCACTCTTAGGAAGAAGGTGAAAATTCTGCATGTCTATGGGGACTCAGAATTAGTTGTCAGACAGGTAAGAGGTATATACTCTTACAATTACAGGAGGTTGTCCAATTACAGACACAGGGTGTGGGACTTAATAGAAGAGTTTGATGCATTCAATATCACCCATGTACCCAGAGAGCAAAACCACAGAGTAGATGCTTTGGCCCAGGTTGCCAGTACTCTAGAGCCACTGTCCATATCAAGTTTGAAAAGATTCTCAATTGAATTAGTATTAGTGCCTTCAGTACCTGATAATGTAACTAATCTCCAAGTATTTGAAGATGATTAGCATATATTGGATTTTATTTCCAATAGAGATGTTTTTGAGGCTCAGATCATTGATGAAAAGAATCTAGAAGATCATGTCTGGGAGGAAGAAGAAATCCTAGAGCTGCCAAGTAACAAAATCCCTAGGGGAATGATAGAGCTGGAGAGAGCATTCGATTTGGATAGCATGCTGAGACAAAGGGATCTTCAAAAGGCTGATGAGGGATAATATTCGCAGGTCGACCTTGGGCAAGGTGATAGAAGAAGAAATGTTCTGATTGGGAAGGTCTGTACAGAAGAAGAGTTGAAAGGGATAACTCAGGTCCTCAAGGATTACATCCATGTCATTTCCTGGACGTATGATGAATTGAAAACTTTTGATGCATCAATCATCACTCATACGATACCTATGAAGTCAGACGCCAAGCCTTTTCGGCAAAAGCAAAGACCCATCAATGCTTTACTGGAGCCAATCATTTTTGAAGAAGTTAAAAGACTGCTCGATGCTAGGATCATATTTCCTATGAGACACTCCACGTGGGTGGAAAACCTGGTCCCAGTGAGAAAGAAGAATGGTGACATCAGACTGTGCATGGACTTCAGGAACTTGAATCAAGCTTCTAAAAAGGATAATTATCCTTTGCCTTCACTAGATGAAGTCTTGTAGATTGTGAATGACGCCAAGATGATGTCCTTCTTGGATGGCTTCTCTGGATACAACAAAGTGATGGTGGACAAAATTGATAGATTGAAAACTGCATTTACCACGAAATGGGGGATCTTCGCCTACAGGTGCATGCCATTTGATTGATAAATGCTAGAACCACATTTCAGCGAGCAATGGACATAGCCTTCAGAGGCTTGATTGGTAAGTGCATAGTAATATACATGGATGACTTAACGGTGTTCTCCAAAGATAGAGCGGACCATGTAGAGGACCTGAGAAAGGTGTTGAAGAAGTGCGAGCAGTACGGGATATCCTTGAATCCCAAGAAGTGCATATTTGGGATGACCACGGGGAAATTGCTAGGCCACTTGATAACTGAAGATGGAATCATCATTGATCCTGACAGAATAAAATCCATCATGAAGATACAACTGCCTGGAAGCAAGACGGAGCTCAAATCTTACTTTGGTAAGATTAATTTTGTTAGGAAATTTATCACTGGCTTTGCAGAGATAGTCGGGCCCTTGAATGCCATGCTCAAGAAGGACACTAAAATTGAATGGACCCTGGAAGCTAGAGTAGCTTTTGAAGACATTAAAAAGGTCATATCAAATGCTCCAGTCCTGATCAGTCTAGATTACACCAAGGACTTCTACATCTACTCATTTGCTTCAGAACATACCTCTGCAGCAGTACTGACACAGAAAAATGAAGAAAAGGAAGAAAACCCTATAGCCTTCATGAGCTACCCTTTCAGAGACACAGAGCTCAGGTATATGGACATTGAAAGACAGGCACTTGCTTTGGTCTGAGCAGTCAAGAAGTTCATGCACTACATCCTGAGAAGTAAGGTGATTGTTGTTGTACCCGATGCAGCAGTGAAAATGTTGCTAATGCAAAGTGAACCAGGTGAGAAAAGGGCTGAATGGATCACTGTCCTCTAGGAGTATGATATGGACATTACCCCTATGAAGCTGGTAAGAGGGCAGGCATTAAGCTAGATGATATCAGAGGTTGATCCCAATATCCTAAGCCAGCAGTACGTCGTAAATGCAAAAGATGACGGAGAATGGTACTCAGACATTAAGCACATCCTGATCACTGGGAGATGTCCCTCAAGACTGCAGGCATCACAGAGGAGAGCCCTAAAGATAAGGTTGCTAAAATTTATGTTAAAAGGAGGAGTCCTTTTTAAGAAAAACTATGAGGGGATATACCTAAGATGCTTAGAAAGATCAAAAGTAGATAAGGTGCTAACAGAATTACATGATAAATTTGGGACTGCACATGGGTCATCCTTAGCCACCACTCATGCTATCCTCAGGGCAGGGTATTATTGGCCCACAATTTTCAAAGATACAGTTGGACACATCAAATGCTGTCATATGTGTCAGGTTGTTGCCAATAGAGAGAAATATGCTGCTCAACCTTTGCAGCCAGTGATGGAGATGCACCCCTTTGCTCAATGGGGAATGGACTTCATAGGACCCATCAATCCTCCCTCATCCTTAGGCCACATGTATGTTTTAACTATTACTGATTACTGTACCAGGTGGACTGAGGCTGTCAACAGTAGGACATGCAATGTTGAGGATGTTATTAGGTTTTTGGAAACCAATATAGTGACCAGGTATGGAGTTCCATATGCTTTAGTATGTGATAATGGGCCTGCTTTTGCTTTAATTAAATTGTCAAGTTGGGCTTTCGATCATGGGATCATTTTAAAATTCTCCTCAAATTACTACCCCCAAGGGAATGGATTAGTAGAATCCACAAACAAGAACCTATTGAACATCATAAAAAAGCTGATAGATAAGAACCCAAGGGAATGGAACACTCTATTGAAATATGCCTTGTGGGTAGATAGAACCAGGAATAAAGTTGCATTAGGAAATTCACCTTTTCACTTAGTATATGGGGTGGATCCCATCCTCCCTGTCAACTTAAAGATTCCTACACTGCAGTTTGCACAAGATTACCTAGGCATAGATAATAAACAGGAAGTTAGATTACTACAACTAATGCACCTAGAGGAAAAAAGAAGTGTAGCAATTAACCAATTTGCTAAACATCAGGTTGTTGTCAAGTGCTGGTTTGACAAAAAGGCCAGAATCAAGGCTTTCAGGATCTCAGATCTGGTCCTAATGTGGGACAAAGCACATGAAAGGAAGGGTGATCATGGTAAATTTGACAAACTCTAGATAGGCCCCTTTCAAATTTCTGAAATTCTAGGAGATAGCACCTACAGGCTCAAGTCCTTAACAGGTGAGGATGTTCCATTACCAATTAATGGACAGTTCCTCAAACACTATTTTTAGGCCTGAGGATTGCATCATGACAGTCATGTGTATCATAGTGTACTTTCTTTGTATAGTTATTTGTATAGTGGCTTTGTTTTGCTTGTTTTGTTTTGGTTGCTTTGTTTCCTCAGCAGGGATCTTTCTTTTGATTTAGAGTATAAAGGGGTAGATTAATAACCACTGAAAACAATGGAAAATTGAGATCATTAAGGTTAATTATTTGAAATCTATACATAACTTGTTGTGACTGTCATGAATGTAGAGAGTTGTTTAACTTGTGAAATTTTGTATTCAATAAGAATGGGTTGAGTATTCAAGGAATGTTTCTCACAATGACACACCTAAAATCCTTGGGTTTGTTGAACTTACCAATGTAGCTATTAGGTGAAAAATCAGAGGTCACCCTTGCTACCATTACAATTCTCAACTTAATTTCAGCAAGTGACCGCTCCTTGCATCATGAAGTTACAAATGCAATACCTTATGAAATCTCTATGAAAATATAAAAAAAATATATAAATAAAATGGATTATACTGAAAATCTAGATTAAGCCATCTAAGTAACTCTACCGGGGTTATAGACGCTCGCTGGCAATGGGGCTCTACTTAGGAGAATTGTAACGATAACCTTGCCGGGGCTATGGACGCTTGCTGGCAGCAAGGCTCTATCCGGTTGGCTATGAGGGAATATCCTCACCTACGTAGTCTAATATTAGTCACTAGTTTGTTCAACTGATCTTCAAGATGAGGGTTATTAACCACGTGCATCCACTTAAACTAAAATAAAAATTCATGCACCTTATTGAATATATTGAGTCTCAAGTTGGATAATAATTTGCAGAAAAGATAGTTGGAAGTTATGAATTTATTTCATTCAATTTTCTTTAATGGGTTGAATTTGATTGTTTTGTTTGGTTGCTAGTTGTTGTGATGTTCACAACGCACCCCATTTTACTCCTTAGCAACCCCTATTGTGGCTTTTTTCTTTTTGCTTGTGTGTGTCGTTTTGCTTGGTGGTAAAGGGAAAAAAGAGTTAAAATTGAAAAACTTGTTAAAAATGGAGAAGAAATGCATTTTAGTATCAGTGCATAGTATGTTTGGATTCCTTGTCAAAAATGAGCTAGGGTTGCTTTTTGAACCATGTTAAAATTTGCCATATTTTGCAAGTTATGAGCATTTTGGTAAAATGTACAAGGGAAGGGTTTGCTGTTTGCACATACAAGTCTCTTTGTATATCGGGTTGCATATACAAGGCCCTTTGTATGCGAGTTTGCTTGTATACAAAGACCTTTGTATATCGCTTTCCATATACAAAATTGTTTGTATATGCAAAGGTCATTTTATACTTGGTCGCATGAGTAGTCGGGTTCACATATACAAAATCATTTTTATGTCTTTTTTGCCTTGTATACATTTGGTAGAGTTTATGCACACATACAAGATGGACCCGAGGTGGTTTTAAGGTAAAATGAAATGTATGTCTTAAATCCGCTTTGTATATTTTCGTGTTTATATGTTTGGCAGGTAAAATATACAAGGCACTTCATACATGGCAGACTTGAAGTGATTGTTAAATAATGTTAAATTGTTGTATAGTTCTGGCTTGTATATTTTGACATACAAAGCCGATATGCAACATTTTATACAAGCCAGAATCCAAAGGAAAATCAAACCCGATTTAATGCTTGTATCGAGCCCGAGGTGTATGTCTAAAAGATACAATGCAAATATACATACCGCAGATGCGAAAAGGAAATGATAAGGAGTTAAATCGTTGTATAATTCAGGTTGTATAATCAAACATACATTGCACATATACAACACGAACCCGAGAAGTTTATTAAATGGACTTAAATCGTTGTATGTTTCAGAATATACAAAAGCAAGACATACAACATATACATACAATTGAAATATACAAGGGGCGGATTTGAAATGAATATGAAATAACAAAAAGCCGTTGTATATTTGACACCTTGTATATTGATACATTGCAAGGAGTATACAAGGTAGATCCCAGCACAGGATTAAATTTGGTTAAGTGCTTGTATCGTGTCTGAAATGTATATCAAGGGATACAAGCACAATGTACATCGGGATATACATTGGGTGGATTCAAAAAGTTATGCAATTGAATTAAGTGCTTGTATATTTTCGCGTTTGAATGTTACAATATACAAACTGATATGCATCAAAATATACAACCGGCAGAATCAAAATAGCTATGGAATAACGTTAAATCCATGTATATTTGGGGTTTGTATGATCGATGACTATAGGATATACAAAAACATCATACAAGCCGCGGAACTAAAACAATTTTAAATCTGATTAATTTGATGTATGCATCTGACTTGTATATTGTGATATACAAGGAAATTTTGAGCGGGAAACAAAGCAATTGGATTTTTGAATCCATTTTTGGAGCCCGAGTGCATGTTTTGGTCAACGATGGTTGACCCAACTGGTTTTAACGCTGTATAGGCATTTTGATGCTCATTTTCCATGGTTGTTGAACCTGATGGTTGTGTTTATGCATTTGGAGCTTGATTTAATGTAAATGTTCATTTTTCCTACTGATTTATTAAATGATGGTGCTAATTCCTGCTTGTTTATTGCAGATTGTTGGAGTAGCTAGGAAGAAGTAGAGTTGCCGACACAGTAACAGTGTGCAGGTGAATGCAAAGGTAGGGTTTTAAATGATGATGACGTCCCAGGTGGCGGGTCAGATGCCAAGAAGACAAACACACCAGAATGAGATGAAGCTTTCAATGCGGGGGAGTTTGCAGATGGAAACATTATTGAAGGAGCGGCGCCCTGTCTGGGTATGTTGCTCGAATTCTTGGCGGGATTCATTTCTCACCATTGGATGCTGCATTTCAAGATGTTGACCATTGATCTCCTAGGGTTTTTGGGCACCAGATTGGGGAAAAACTGGTGCAGGAGCACCCGTACATGATCAGGATATAGGTTAATTGTCCACATGATGACAGGACATTAGTCTATTTTTAGTATGTTTGACTTCACCTTGTAATAAGGTCCATTGGACCAATGCTATGTATTAGATCAGCCTAGGAGTGTGTGTAGGCAGTTAGAGATCAGTTAGAGATCGTGATCAGGTTATCTGAGCTGTCCTCTCTCCCAGCCGCTTGGAAGCTCCCAGCCGCTGGGAAGTGAGTTGGTAGTACTCGAAGGACTTTGCTATATATACCTTCGATCTGTTAGGGTTTAAGAGAGGATGTTATGTTATGATATGTTAGTGTGTTATGGTGTTGTGATTGAGTTGAGTTTCAGGGGAACAGTCCAGATATTGTGAAGCACTGTTGTTTGACAGAATTGCAGAAACAGGACATTTGAATTTCAATTGAATAAGATCTCATCATTTGCATTATCTGATTTTATCAGCTGTAACTGTTTTGATTTCCTTTCTATTTGCAAGTTGATGGGTTCCTTCAACCCTTCCACCGGTTGATCCTGTGAATCGGTGGAATGGTCCTGTATTATAGCTTAGTTTGCATTTGTGTTTTCTGTTTATGCATTGCACTGTTCAAGAGATCAATTGGTAGCATGCTGTGAATCAGCCTAGCATCCTCATGTGCTAGGTCTAGAAAGTAAGCTGTTAAATTTTGGTTCGAAGGTGATCCGGCCCGATCATCATATTGTCTTTGTGTAATTGTGCGGTTCCGAGTGTTTGCATGCAGCGGACGGATATACAGGAGTCTGCATGTGCGTTTCTAGTCGGAACGAGCCGCATCGTCATCTGTGAATACATCGCCATCAGGATCGGGTTATGAAACTGACGGAGTTTGCATATTTCAAGTGCATCAGGATGTTGTAAGTTAGGTATATACTCAGTGTGTATATTGCCGTCAGGATCATCTTCTGTGTGTGCCCATCATCCGCATATCGCTATCGGATGCGGGAGTGAAAAGTGCATTTTTTTTGACTAAGTGTTGAAGAGGTCGTCAGGATATTGTGTGATGTCATCATCATCAGGAGGTGACGTCATCGTCATCAAGATATTGAGACATCACCCTATGCAAGTTTATCCTGTTGTCGCTAAGTGTTTAGGTGTCGGCGTAGGTCCTCGGCAGAAAGTTGGGTTAACATCATCAGGATGTTTCAATCGAACCGGATAAATCATATCATGATGCTATTGATTGTATAGTCAGCTATCGGGGCATCGAAGGGAAGGTGCTAAAGTTGTCATCATTAGGATATTTGGAGCAACCGGATATTTGATATCCTGCTGATGAAGGGAGTGTTGAATATCATGATGATGCCGATAGTGTTTGGCGCCTGATGAACAGTACAACAGGAGGATGTTTGCGTTAGTTGAATATCATGATGATGATGATAGGCGAAAGACGGAGGAAGTGAACAGTAGTCGGCAGGAGGATAATTCTGCTCGTCTGAAATATGATGATGCTGTTGGTGTTTGCAGGAAATATGATGATGCTAAGCTGATAGGGATTATTAACATGCTATTTGTATTATTGGCTCCCCCTTCCTGTTAGTAAGCTCCCGTTGCGTTTTACCTCTGCATCATAGTGCTATCAGAGCAAAGGAAGGATCTTCTGGAAGAGATAAGGATATAGCAGGATGTCAGATGAAGAAGGAACATCGGAGGTTCCAGCAAGGATGACTAACGCTGAGTTGGCAGTTCTGGTGAAGAAACAGATTGCAGAAAGCAAGGCCGTGAAGGCTCAGAATCAGGAGTTGAAAGATGAGTTAGCAAAGTTGAGGAGTAGAGTAGGTTCTGGTAGAGAAGAAGATAGGGAAGAAGAAGAGATCCCTAATTGGAGCGAGGAGGTTGTTCCTGTAGACCAGAGACCACTGTTGAACGCCCTCAAGGCCATGGAGAGGAGAACCATGGATGTGAAACTAGATTTGCCAGTGTTTACAGGCAAGATGGAACCTGATTCAGTGATGGAGTGGATAGACTGTTTGAACAATTTCTTTGAAACAGAGGAGATACCAGAACAACAGAGAGTGAAGATAGCACAGTCAAAGATGAAAGAAGCTGCCTTGACATGGTGGAATTTTGTTCAAGATGATAGAGTACAGGAAGGAAAACGTAGAGTTGCCACATGGAAGAAGATGATGGCATTAGTAAAGGAAGCTTATGTCCCATTGGATTACAGTATCCAATTACACAAAAGGAAGCAAAACCTGAAGCAGAAGGAGCTAGATGTCAGCTCATATACAGAAGAATTCATGAAACTCTGTATGAAGACAAAGGTAAAAGAAAGTGAAGAAGAGAAGGTAGCCAGATACCTTAATGGATTGAGGTTTAATATTCAGGAAGATCTAAGTCTGCATAATCCAGATACAGTGCAGAAAAGCTTTCAGTTGGCATTGAAAGTGGAAGAGAAGTTAAAGAGAAAACAAGAACAAAACAATAGAGGAAGAGGAAGACAACAAAGAGGTGGAAGAGGTCCTTTTAGAGGCAGAGGACATGGACAGGGATATCAAGGAGAATCCAGTCATGACAATAATAAGGGCAACAATAGTCAGAATCAGAGAGAGAATTACAGTCAGCAAGGAAACTTCAGAGGTAGAAGACCTTTCAGAGGAAGATCCCCCCGGCAGAGGATCCATCAGATGTTATAACTGTAACAAAGAAGGCCATATAGCTAGCAGATGTCCAGACAAGGCCACAAGCTCAACAGGAGAAAGGAGAACAAATCTGATCCAAGAACCTGATAATCAAAGTGTGACAGGCTCTACTTCTTTTCAGAGTGTGAATGCTCCTGATAATTATGGATACCCAGAAAGTGGAGAATCTCTAATGATGAGAAGAACAGTAACTACCATGAAGGTACCTGACAAAGAAGCCCCGCAAAGAAAGTCTCTTTTCAGAACTATTTGCAAAGCAGGAGGTAAGGCATGTAAAGTTTTGATTGATTCTAGTTCTACTGAAAATTTTGTGTCTGAAGAAATGGTGACAAAGCTTAAGCTTAGGAGATTACCTCACCCATCCCCATATAAAGTCTCATGGCTTACCCAAGGACAGCAGCCAACTGTAGAAGAGCAGGCTTGGGTAGAATTTTAGATTGGAGCATATAAGGATAGGTTGTTGTTTGATATTACTAAGATGGATGCTTGCAATCTTTTATTTGGTAGACCATGGCAGTATGATTTGAAGGCACAGCATGATGGTGTTAGAAAGACCTATAAAATCACTAAAGATGGTAAGGATATAATGTTATTCCCATTAAAGGAGAAAGAGGAGAAATCTAAAGGAAAGGAGGTGAAGGTAATGCTGATGGAAGGTAAACAGTTCATGAAAGAAGTAGCAGCAGAAGGTGCAGTTGCATATGCCCTAATCCCATGTATGAGTGTGACTACAGAACAGCAGCAAGAAGTCAAGGAAGAGAAGAAGCAGAGGTTGATAGACCCAGCTATCCAAGAGCTATTGGATAAGTACAAAGGTATCATCTCAGAAGGAATGCCAAGATCCCTACCACCTGTGAGGGATATCAGTCACTGCATAGACTTAATTCCAGGGTCAACACTTCCAAACAAAGCAGCCTATAAGCTTACTCCAGAACAGAATGCAGAAGTAGCCAGACAGATTGAAGAATTGTTGGATTCAGGTCTGATTGGGAAGAGTTTGAGTCCATGTGCAGTACCAGCTGTACTAGCACCAAAGAAGGAAGGTACTTGGAGGCTTTGCACAGATTCCAGAGCTATTAACAAGATCACAATCAGGTATAGGTTTCCAATCCCTAGAATAGAGGATTTACTTGATTGTTTGGGAAGTGCTAAGTACTTTACAAAAATAGATTTGAAGAGTGGATACCATCAGATCAGGATTAGACCAGGAGATGAATGGAAGATAGCATTCAAAACAAATGAAGGGTTATATGAATGGAAGGTTATGCCTTTTGGTTTATCTAATGCACCTAGTACTTTTATGAGGTTGATGAATGAGGTTCTGAAAGAATTCATTGGTAAGTTTGTCATAGTATATCTAGATGACATTCTGATTTTTAGTAACACAAAAGAAGAACATCTCAGACATATAGATTTGGTTCTTAAGAGGTTACATGAAGAGCAGCTGATGATAAATTTAGACAAGTGCTTGTTCATGCAAAAGGAGATCACATATTTGGGCTTTGTCATTTCACAAGGAAAGTTACAGATGGATAAGGAGAAGGTAAGTGCCATATTGTCTTAGCCAACTCCACAGACTATGAATGATGTCAGAAGTTTCCATGGGTTAGCAACCTTCTACAGGAAGTTTATAAGAGGGTTTAGTCATATTTGTGCACCCATGCTTGATACCATTAAAGGAGGACAGAAGTGCAGATTTGTTTGGACTCAAGGAGCAGATGATTCTTTTGAAACATTGAAGAAGAAGGTGGCACAGCAGCCAGTCCTTGCACTTCCAGACTTTAACAAAATCTTTCAGGTAGAATGTGATGCCAGTCACATGGCTATTGGAGCAGTACTCAGCCAAGAAGGTAGACCTATTGCATTTTTCAGTGAGAAGCTCAATGATGCTAAGAAGAGGTATTCCTCATATGATCTAGAAATGTATGCTTTAGTTCAGTCCCTCAAGAAATGGAGGCATTACTTGATGCCAAAGGAATTCATAGTATTCACAGATAATCAGGCTCTGAGTTTCATAAACAGCCAGGAAAAGCTGAACCACAGACATATGAAATGGGTAGAAACCTTACAGGCTTTCACTTTTACATTGAAGCATAAGAAAGGGGTCAAGAACAAAGTTACAGATGCTTTGAGTAGGAGATTTCTCACAGTCAATCAGATTCAGTTAGAGAGTGTTGGCATTGATTCAGTAAAGACCATGTATGAGTTTGATGAAGATTTTGGAGAGATATATCAAGTATGTACTTCTTTTGGGGAGAAATACCATGCTAAGTTCTCTGAATTTTTGATTCAGGATGGATTGTTGTTCAAGGGTGGACAGTTATGTATCCCAAGGTGTTCTATGAGATTAAATATCATCAAGGAGAAACATTGTGGAGCTATGGCAGGTCATTTTGGTCTAGATAAGACTCTTGATCTGGTCAGAAGGCATTACTTTTGGCCTAAGTTGCAATCAGATGTCAGAAAATTTGTAGAGACATGTGTGATATGTCAGAAAGCTAAAGGCAGGTCAACTAATGCAGGTTTATATCAGCCCTTACCCATTCCTTCCAGACCATGGGAAAGCATAAGTATGGATTTTGTCTTGGGTTTACCAAGGATAAGGAAAGGATTTGACAGCATAGTGTCAGACAGGGATGTGAAGTTTATTGGTCACTTCTGGAGAACTCTTTGGAGAAAACTTGGAACCAATTTGTCTTTTTCCTCTGCATATCATCCTCAAACAGATGGACAGACTGAAGTAGTGAACCGTTCCTTAGGGAGTTTACTTAGATGCTTGACAAAACAGCATGGAGAGAAGTGGGATAATATTCTAGCTCAAGCTGAGTTTTCATATAATGATACTGTCAATAGAAGCACAGGGAAATCACCTTTTCAGATAGTCTATGGTATGCATCCCAGAGGAATTTTGGAATTGAGAGATCTACCTCCAGTAGCCCCTGTTAGTGCAGAAGGAGAAGCTTTTGCTGAAGCCATAAAAGAGGTTCATGATCAGGTCAAGACCCAACTCCAGCAAACCACCTTAAAGTATAAGGAATATGCTGATAAAAAGAAGAAGGATGTTCAATTTGATGTTGGAGATTTGGTATGGGTTCACTTGAAGAAAGACAGACTTCCTAAGGGAAAGTATACTAAGCTCATGCAAAAGAAAGTTGGACCATGTCAGATTTTGCACAAGCATGGACAGAATGCTTATGAGATCCAACTCCCACCTGATCTTGGTTTGTCTCCTATATTCAATGTATGTGATTTAACTCCATACAAGGCTAATCCAGATGCAGATCAGGATCTCCTATAGGATACAGTTGCTGATGACATTCCCCAGCATGATCCTCCACAGTTACAGAAGGTTTCAGACACCAGAGTGGTCAAACAGACCAGGAACAAACAATACTTGGAGTATTCAGTCTCTTGGAAGGGCAAACCTATTTCTGAAGCTGTATGGATGACTGAAGAGCAGATCCAGACACATGGTGCAAACCTTGATACTCTCATCTCAAGTGGACTTGAGATTTCTTCTTCTGGGGAGTATGGTGCAGGAGCACCCGTACATGATCAGGATATAGGTTAATTGTCCACATGATGACAGGACATTAGTCTATTTTTAGTATGTTTGACTTCACCTTGTAATAAGGTCCATTGGACCAATGCTATGTATTAGATCAGCCTAGGAGTGTGTGTAGGCAGTTAGAGATCAGTTAGAGATCGTGATCAGGTTATCTGAGCTGTCCTCTCTCCCAGCCGCTTGGAAGCTCCCAGCCGCTGGGAAGTGAGTTGGTAGTACTCGAAGGACTTTGCTATATATACCTTCGATTTGTTAGGGTTTAAGAGAGGATGTTATGTTATGATATGTTAGTGTGTTATGGTGTTGTGATTGAGTTGAGTTTCAGGGGAACAGTCCAGATATTGTGAAGCACTGTTGTTTGACAGAATTGCAGAAACAGGACATTTGAATTTCAATTGAATAAGATCTCATCATTTGCATTATCTGATTTTATCAGCTGTAACTGTTTTGATTTCCTTTCTATTTGCAAGTTGATGGGTTCCTTCAACCCTTCCACCGGTTGATCTTGTGAATCGGTGGAATGGTCCTGTATTATAGCTTAGTTTGCATTTGTGTTTTCTGTTTATGCATTGCACTGTTCAAGAGATCAATTGGTAGCATGCTGTGAATCAGCCTAGCATCCTCATGTGCTAGGTCTAGAAAGTAAGCTGTTAAATTTTGGTTTGAAGGTGATCTGGCCCGATCATCATATTGTCTTTGTGTAATTGTGCGGTTCCGAGTGTTTGCATGCAGCGGACGGATATACAGGAGTCTGCATGTGCGTTTCCAGTCAGAACGAGCCGCATCGTCATCTGCAAATACATCGCCATCAGGATCGGGTTATGAAACTGATGGAGTTTGCATATTTCAAGTGCATCAGGATGTTGTAAGTCAGGTATATACTTAGTGTGTATATTGCCGTCAGGATCATCTTCTGTGTGTGCCCATCATCCGCATATCGCTATCGGATGCGGGAGTGAAAAGTGCATTTTTTTTTTACTAAGTGTTGAAGAGGTCGTCAGGATATTGTGTGACGTCATCGTCATCAGGAGGTGTCGTCATCGTCATCAAGATATTGAGACATCACCCTATGCAAGTTTATCCTGTTGTCGCTAAGTGTTTAGGTGTCGGCGTAGGTCCTCGGTAGAAAGTTGGGTTAACATCATCAGGATGTTTCAATCGAACCAGATAAATCATATCATGATGCTGTTGTTTGTATAGTCGGCTATCGGGGCATTGAAGGGAAGGTGCTAAAGTTGTCATCATCAGGATATTTGGAGCAACCGGATATTTGATATCCTGCTGACGAAGGGAGTGTTGAATATCATGATGATGCCGATAGTGTTTGGCGCCCGATGAACAGTACAATAGGAGGATGTTTGCGTTAGTTGAATATCATGATGATGATGATAGGCGGAAGACGGAGGAAGTGAACAGTAGTCGGCAGGAGGATAATTCTGCTCGTCCGAAATATGATGATGCTGTTGGTGTTTGCAGGAAATATGATGATGCTAAGCCGATAGGGATTATTAACATGCTGTTTGTATTATTGGCTACCCCTTCCTGTTAGTAAGCTCCCGTTGCGTTTTACCTCTGCATCAAAAACTAGAGATATATATATTGAGCCCCTATACTATACAAAAAAAAGAGGAGGTCAATAATACAAAAAAAATCAGACCTGTAATAGTTTTAGGAGATATTGGATTACTGAGACTAGTGAGGACTGGATTGTTGAAATAATCAAGGTCCCTTCCTTAGATCATTGTAAATGTACCTATTTTATGAACATACTATATGGAGATGAAGTTTCAGACTATACCCTGATTGTAAACCTTAAGTAGTCTTCAAGTTGATTTCTGGATATGTACTGGTGAATGCTGTGTTCTATAGAAGTGCTTTCATTTCATTGCATGTTGTTGTCAACTTTTCCCCTGAAGATTTGTACTGAATCATGCAGATTTGTGGACTATCCTGGTGAAGTATGATTTTAGTTTTCTTCTCTCCATTGCTGTATGGGAACATGTATGTGGATCAATGATCTCAGTCAAGTAATTTTAGGAATCTCACTCTCTAACCCTTTTTCTCATTTTAATTTCATTGAAATCACTTTCATAACTGCACATCATGATAAATCAGAAGCAGAATAGAGAAATATGCTAACATCTTATAGATAACTGAATATCATTAGCGTATTTTAAGCTAGATGCATGTACTATTGAAAATATCATGCAGAGAATCACAAATAATTGTAGAACTCATGCAAATATCAACTTAGACACATCATTTGGAGATATATGCTATGAAGAGTAGCCTCCCCATATAGCATTGTTGCAAGAATAGAATCTACTAATCTACGTAAGGCCCCAAAATGGAAAACAACAATACACATCAACCACATAGTAACATTAGCAGATTATGAACTAATCGACGGGGACTTGGGATCATGAATTCTTGGAATTCATCGTATCTTTCCGGATAAACAGGGGTTGTTGTGTGACTTTTGTTTTGTGTGCTTGGTTGTGACTGACATCACAAACCAATCAACACATACCATATATCATAAGGAGTCTTAGTGTTGTTGACCCTCAATTGCACTCTATTAATTAGATAGACAAGAGTAAGAACTGCATCCTTCTAGTACATATTATGTAGACTTGTATCTTTCAACATTTCCCTAGACATCTCTTGCATAGTCCTATTCCTTCTTTCCACTACCCCATTTTGCTGAGGGGTCCTAGGAGCTGGCAGATATCTCCTAATACCATTATCTTCACAAAAATTTTCAAATTCATTTAAGTAAAATCACCTCCTCTATCGGATCTCAAACATTTAATCTTGGCATCAACTTCATTCTCAACCATAGCTTTGAACACTTTAAATTTATCAAGGGCATCTAATTTTTCTCTTAAGAAAGTAACCCAAGTCATTCTAGAATAATCATCAATAAGAAACATGAAATGCCTCTCACCTTGTTGACTCTTTACTCTTGTAGGACCACACAGATCGGTGTGAATCAGCTCCAATGGCTTTGAAGAAGAGTCCTCCTTACTTTTGAAGTGTGTCTTTGTCTGCTTTCCCATTTGACATTACCTACATACTGCATTTGTAGGCTTGATTATCTTGGGCATACCTCTCACTGCATGAGTAGAACTGATCTTTACCATATTATCAAAATTATTGTGTCCCATTCTCTTATGACAACCAACATTCACTAGACTAAGCCAACAAACATGTTCTTCCATTTACCTCCTTTAGGTGATAGATATCACCATATGTCTTGATACCTTCTACCACTAATTTTCTAGATCCTGCCTTCTTGATCTCACAACATTTGGCATGAAAGGTGAGATTATACCCTTTGTTGCACATCTAATTGAGACTGAGAAGATTATGTTTTAGTCCTTTGAAATAGAGAACATCCTGAATCCTGTTCTTCCCATCAATAGTTATAGCTCCTTTTCCACATATCTGTGCTGAGTCATCACCACCAAACTGGACAGCACCACCATCCTACTTTTCAAGGCTGATAAACTTTTCCTTGTCACTGGTCATATGATTTGAGCATCCATTATCAATTACCCAAGCCTTGGATTATTCTTTTACATGAAAGGCAGTCCATACAACCATTGATCTTTCACTGTTTTGATTTGTTTGCAAGGTATCAGTCTTCTCACATGTTCTAGCATCATCCTTTTTGTTACTAATAGTCAGGGCCATGAAAAGTGTTGGATCATTTGAATCACATGATCCTCATCTTTTGAAGAATAATTTCTTTCTATGGAATACAGACTTCTCTTGACCTTGTCTCTTCTGTTACTACCCCTTGATTCTCTGAAAGGACTTTTAGAAGCAAAATGACCAACCTTTCCACAATTGAAACATTTGAAGGGTAACTTACCTTTGTATTTACCAATGTTTTTCTTCAGTCTTCTCACAAAATTTGCTTCAACTTCATCAGAGTTTTCATCTTCATCAACAACTTATTCTTTTGTCTTCATACTAGTTTTGAAAGCAACTTCTTTCTTTGGAGCATCCTTTCCAAACTCTCTCATTTCAAAGCCAGTAAGGGAACCAAATAATTTGTCTATAGTTTAAGTATCCAAGTCTACATTCTCCTCAATGGCAGATACCTTATGACTGTATGATTTGGGAAGAGATCTCAGAACCTTTTTCACAACCTCATCTTCTTTCACTTCTCCACCAAGACCTTTAATGCCATTCACCACTTCATTCACCCGGAGCATGTATCCAGCAATGTCTTCATCCTCTGACATTTTTAGGTTCTCAAACTTGCTCTTGAAGATCTGCATCTTGGCTTGCCTTACTTTTTTCTCTCCTTCATAAATGGTTTTAAGTTTATCCCAAACTTCTTGAGCATAACCAAAACTCATTACCTTTCAAAGTTTTGAATAAGCTAATCCACTCATAATAGAAAACTTTGCCTTGGCATTGTTATCATACAACTTGACTTCATTTGCATCTCTAGCAATAGCAATAGGAACTATGTAACTAGACTTGATAGAGTCCCAAATACCACACCCTCGAGAATTAATATAAGCTTCCATACTTATCTTCCAAAAAGCATAATTTGTTCCATCAAACCTAGGAATCTTGTTGGATCCATTTTGTGCCATCCCGGACCTTCCTCAAGCGGTTAAGCTTCCCTCAGAGGAACTTAGCTCTGATACCAATTGTTGAACACACCAAGATACTGAGAGGGGGGATGAATCAATATCTAAACAATCTTCAGTTTTAACAACTTCAATTTATCCGGAGTAGATGAAAACTTAATCATCATAGTATTAACATGAACATGAAAGATTAGCACAATGCACATCAACACATGACACCAGATATATGTGGAAAACCCTAGAAGGGAAAAACATCGGTGAGGATTAACTCACAATATATGAAGCTCAAATAATAACTTTGTTTTAGGGGCTATAACCCAAGGAAGCTGCTACTTCGTAAATAACTTTGATTTAGGGTCACTCCCAAGGAAGCTTCTACTCCTTGATGAATTTGTTTTAGGGTCACTCCCAAGGAAGATACTATTCCTTAAAATGAGAACACACTTACAAAAGATTACAGTATGACAGTCTTTCTACTGTCTAAAAACTGACATTGAAACTCACACTATTGATGATTGCACTTCTGCCTCTTCACACTTTTTTTTGATGATCTGATTAGTTAGGCACACTCTATACTTGATCACTATCACAAATATGTCTTCAATATGAATCAAGCAGCATCAAAAAATTCTTCTCTTTCTCCTTTAGTCACCCATCACTAATGCATTTATTCTGCCTTTTATCTACTTGAGAACTTTTCAATTACATTGCAATCACACCACACTTTATTCGATTTGATTCACTATTTATACATGATATTACTGTTACTAATTTTTGTTCACACTTAAAATTAGTTTGACCTAAGTGTAATTGTTCAGAAGGAATAAAAGAAAACTTCAAGGTTATGCATTTATTGAACAGGTTGATATCTTGACAGAGTAGAAAGGAGATTCAGTTGACAGGATAGCCCATCAGTCTAATCAAGACTAATGAATCATCATGACAAGAGAATGGGATTGCCAGGGTACCAATCATTCAAGAAATATAGTTGTTTTTGCATCATGTTATCTTTCAGGAGTTATAAGTTAGATTGATTATTCAGTTAATCAGTTTTGAATAAAAGAAAGAAAGATATTCGTATTGAACTATTATTTCATGTCATGTTTTGAACATACATTCAAGTATATGTTACTTTATCTTATGCATTGATTAAAAAAGAAATACACATACATCATATGCATAAGAGAAATTAATTGATTATGTTTAAAAGAAGTGTTCAAACATGTACCACATAAGCCGTGGGAGTAACTAGACTGAGCAATTGTAGACATGCGAGCTATACATCTGTTTGATAAAAGAAATGAAATAAACACATGATAAAATGAAACATCCATCATTTCCTAAGCAAGAAGGTTGCTTGTTGATGATGGTCTTCAGTCTTTATCTTCAGCTCCCATCATCAGTTGAACCTGCAAAAATTTGGAGACAACCCTGTTAGCGCTCCGGATGTTTAAGGTTATCATATGCTTTTATCAAACAGATATATCTACTTATCACATCATGCATTTCATATGAAGATCAGATCAAACATGTGCTACAAGATAGAGATCATGAAGAGGATCAATCAATATCCAAAGGTACTTTTTATTATTAACATGTGTGTTCCATGTGTAGATACAAATAAACATTCATTTTCAAATTCTTTTCATAGCATGTGGAGGAAATGTGGCTCCCACGAGGGTTGAGCCCAGCATGCTTAGGCACTATTATTAGTGATATTTTCTTACTAAGAAACATGTTCTTTCAGCCAAAATGAATGACCAAGTCATATGGAATAGTGATGAAGAACATATCATGTTATAACAGAGGTATTTCTCTCATCCTTTATCATGAAAACAATAATTTAGAATCAAATGATAAATCCATGTATAGTGCTATAGACAGATGAACAACCCTATTCCATCAAATGAATTACAAAGTATAGTCAAGGCATATGAGGTAGCAATAACAAATGATTAGATTATATGATTGCATCATGAAGATGCCCATGTGTTTTGTATATTTCATACATTGCAAACTTCATGTTCAAAGAACACATCTATCACTGTATAGGTGTAACAAGTTTATTGTGTGCCTTATGCATTAAAGCAACCATATCAGTACAATTATGATCACATATAGAACAACCATCAGCAAATGCATAGGACAGTCATGTTGCAAGTATGAGGTGAGCCATTGTTGTCATTGATGTCAACATACTCATACTGCATTGACAAGAAGGATTTGATGAGCTTTGTGCTGAGGATATTGAGAAAATTAGCCTCAGTCAGGAACAGTGAAGAACAGTGATGAGAAGAAGGTAAATATACTGTATAGGATGAGAACCGGAGGATGCGGATTAAAGGGTTAGTAGATATGAGTCTTGAGATGCTACAGTTAAGATTTCAGAGGTCCGCATGAAGATCTGAAGGAGTTATGGCTGCCGGTATAGAACCGGGTCCGGCAAGTATCCGGAGGTGACAGAGGATCACAAAAAGGTCCGGTGAGGTCCGGAATTGTATTATCATAATCTGCGGATTGGAAGGAGTGTTTTAGATGTCCTTGTGATGTGTCATCCTGATTTGTGTGTGATTTGGAGGTCCGGAAGTACCTCCTGCATTATGACAGTGGCGACAGACTGTGTTCTTGAAGTTCCGGATGAGGAAGACAAGAGATTCTAGTAAGCAGAGGAAGTGCGGATGTATCCGGACATTCAGACAGACTTGTGAAGGCTCTTGAATCATGTTTAGGTTGTGTTGTTGGTCCGCATTGATGGTAGAGCCCGGAATTGAAGTTATTCTTCCGGATGAAGTTATTGCTCTGTTTAGCCGACCGGATGAGTTGTTCATCCTGCGAATGTTCTTGTGATAGCCGACCGGATGTGTTATTCATCTTGCGGATACTCCTATGGTTGTTTGCCGACTTAGATGCTTGTTCCTAAGTCGATGTCTTGTATAAATAATGATTTGTGAATTCATTTCAATGCGGCAGTATGTGGATGAGTATGGTGTAGCAAAGAAAGGTGCGAAAGGCAGAGCAGAGATTGTTGGGCTTAATTGGAACTGATCCGGACATGGTAGAGATGTCATTCTCCAGTTCAAGACTGTGATTTTTATCACTCTGTAGACAGTGTGTCTCCTTGTAGGCAGTGGGCCTCTTTGTGAGCAGTGTGCTCGGGCAGTGAGCCCTTATTGGCATGTGCCATTCATTTTTCCTTATTCTTCTAACAGAGAATAATTCTTGGGTTAATCACCCCGTGGTTTTTCCCTTAACCGGGTTTTCCACGTCAAAATCTTGGTGTTCAATGTGTTGATGCTTATCTGCTCTTGTGTTTATGTATTGTGCTTCCATGAATGATTATTTGATATGCTGCTAACTAACAACAGAGAATTAAGTGTTTGAAAGAGAACAAGTTCTATACAACTGATTCACCCCCCCCCCTCTCAGTTGTATGCCCTAGATCCAACAATTGGTATCAGAGCCAAGTTCCTCTGATAGGAGCTTAACCGCTTGAGGTGATCCAGGATGTCGTCATACAAGAAGGATAGTCCGAAGTTCGATGGAACCAACTTCACTCTCTGGAAAGGTCGCATGAAGTGTCATCTGGAATGTATGGGAAAAGCATACTTGGCTATGATTTCAAAACCATATATACCCCCACAAGGTGGTCCGACAACTCCTGATGAAACCACAGAAGCTGAAAATAATCTGCGGACCAAGGAAGCTCTTCTAAGCGCATTGAATGACTCAGATCTCTCGAATGTCATTGACCTACCAACTGCATATGAGATCCTAACTAAACTGGAACTTCTGTATGAAGGAGATGAGTTTGTCAAAAGTGCAAGGTTGCAAAGTCTGAAAGGGAAATTTGAAAGATTGAAAATGAGAGATGATGAAAACATTACTACCTTTATGCCAAGAGTAAATGAGCTGGTATGTGGAATCAGAAATGCTGGTGGAACTCTAGATGAAAATGAGATTGTCTGCAAAATCCTAAGATCCCTTCCTGCTGCCTACAAAATCAAAGTTGCTGCCATTGATGAATTCAGAGCCCACACAACAGTCACAAGAGAACAACTAGCTGGCAAACTAGCTGCATTTGAAATGACCGAGTTTGGAGATGATCCTCCCAAGACTGAATCTGCTTTCAAAGCCAGTGCCTATGTGAAAGGCAAACAGAGATTTGATCCGGGTGAAAACTCATCAAGGAAAATGTCATGGTATGATCAAGCAAGAAGAGACATGGAAGAAGAAGAAGCAGAAACAGCTCAACTTGAAGCCCTCATTGCAAAGAGACTGCCAAGAGGATCCGGTAAGTATGAAGGAAAACTACCCTTTAAGTGTTTTAACTGCAATAAGATTGGTCATTTTGCCTCAAGATGTCCGGAGAGATCTGCAAGATCTAATACTCACAGACAAAGGTTTCAAAAGAATTGCTATTATGTTCATGAAGAAGATGACAATGAAGGAGTAACAGATGATGAATCAGATCCAGGAAGCAAATCCGGAAATGAGTGGGTGTTTATAGCCATCAAGGAAGAAGATTCCTTGCTCTCTGAATCTGTCAATCACAAAGTTGTTGAAAAAGCCTTGGCTGCTCAAGTGGAAGAAAAGGATGATTGGGTTATTGACAGTGGATGCTCTCACCATATGACTGGTGACAAGAATAAGTTCTTAGACTTGGAAAGATATGAAGGAGGAATGGTAAAGTTTGGTGACAATTCTGCTGGCAGAATCAGAGGTAGGGGAACTATTTCCTTTGATGGTAAGAGCAAAACAGGTAATGTACTATATGTTGAAGGATTGAAGCACAATCTTCTCAGTGTTGGTCAGTTAGTGGACAAAGGCTATGATCTCCGGTTCAAGAATGGAAAATGCAGAATCTTTACAAGCTCCGGAACTGAAATTGCATCCGGTACTCAGACAAGAGGTAACATCTTTCATCTGGTTGGTTCAAATAAAAGTTGTTTGTTTGTTCAAATTGATCAGAGTTGGTTATGGCATAGAAGAATGTGTCATGTAAATTTTGATAACATCATCAAAATAAGCAATACTCAGGCTGTGAGAGATCTTCCAAGGTTAATAAAACCTACAAACAGTGTGTGTAAAGAATGTCAGTTAGGCAAACAAAGCAGAGTCTCTTTTAAAAGCAAAGATCAGTCTTCTACCGGATTGTTGGAATTAGTACATACTGATCTATGTGGTCCGACAAGAATCAAGAGTCTGCAAGGTGATAGATATTTCATGTTGTTAATTGATGATCATTCCCGGATGATGTGGGTTACCTTTCTAAAAGAAAAATCAGAAGCTTTTGAGAAGTTCAAAATCTTCAAAGCTATGGTGGAGAATCAAACCGGATTGAAACTAAAGTGTCTAAGGTCTGATAGAGGTGGTGAATTTACATCTGGTGAATTCATTGACTTTTGTGAGAAACAGGGTATAAGGAGACAGTTGTCTGCTCCTAAGACTCCACAGCAGAATGGAGTAGTTGAGAGAAAGAACCGGACCATCCAGGAAGCTGCTAGGACAATGATGTTGGAAGTAAATGTTCCTCAAATGTTTTGGAAAGAAGCTATCAGCACTGCAGTCTACACTCTCAATCGAGTTCAAATCAGAAACAACACCGGTAAGACCCCCTATGAACTTTGGTTTGGCATCACTCCTACTGTGAAATATTTCAGGGTATTTGGTAGCAAGTGTTATATTAAAAGAGATGAAGATCTAGGAAAGTTTGATGCTAGAAGTGATGAAGGAATTTTCTTGGGCTACTCCACTCAAAGCAAAGCATATCGGTGTTACAATAAGAGATTGAGGAAGATGATAGAAAGTACCAATGTAAAGGTTGATGAAGGAATTGAGAAACCTTCAAGATTTTATGAATTTGATGAAGATGACCAAGATAGTGTTCAAGGAACTCAATCCTCTCCGGTGAAACAGAGTCAGCCTGATCCGGTAAATCAGGAAGAAGAGTTAGGTTTAAATGAGCCTGATCAAGAAACAGTAGTACTGGATACTCCCAAAATTCCAAGGTATGTAAAACTAAATCACTCTGAAGATCAGATCATAGGTGACAGAAGCAAAGGTGTACAAACTAGAAGGAATATTGCTCAAGATCAGAATGAATGTTGTCTGATTTCAAGGATTGAACCTAAAACAGTAAATGAAGCCTGCAATGATGAAAATTGGACCAAAGCAATGGAAGATGAACTGATGCAAATTGAGAAAAATCATACTTGGGATCTTGTTCCCAGACCTAGAGACAGGAATGTAATTGGAACCAAGTGGGTCTTCCGGAACAAACTAAATGAAGCTGGTGAAGTAATCAGAAACAAAGCTAGATTGGTCTGCAAAGGCTACTCTCAAATAGAAGGAATTGACTTTGAAGAGACTTTTGCTCCGGTAGCAAGAATTGAAGCAGTCAGATTACTTCTTGCATTTGCTGCCTTCAAAGATTTCAAGGTATATCAGATGGATGTCAAGTCTGCCTTCCTAAATGGTGATCTGGAAGAAGAAGTCTACATTGAACAACCGGATGGATTTCAATTGTCTGATAATAATGATATGGTCTGCAAGTTGAAGAAAGCTTTGTATGGATTGAAGCAAGCCCCAAGAGCATGGTATGAAAGGTTGGATAAGCATCTTGTGCAGATTGGATTCAACAAAGGTACTGCTGACAGCAACTTATATTTCAAAATTGATCATGAAAACATTCTGATTGTTGAAGTGTTTGTGGATGATATCATTTTTGGAGGAAGAGATAGTATGTGTAAAACTTTTGCAAATCAGATGAAAAGTGAGTTTGAAATGTCTATGCTTGGTGAAATGAATTTCTTCTTGGGTCTGCAAATTACTCAAACAAAAGAAGGGATCTTCATTTCTCAGACCAAATATGTGAAAGAATTGTTAAAGAAATTTGGTATGGAAGACTCAAAGCCTATGAACACTCCTATGGCAACCGGATGTAAGTTAAGCAAAGATGATGATTCTCCAAAGGCAGATCAGACAAAGTATAGATCAATGATTGGTGGATTGTTGTATCTCACTCAAACTAGACCAGATATAATGCAAGCTGTTGGTCTTGTGGCAAGATTCCAGGCTGATCCTAGAGAATCTCATGTTATGGCAATCAAAAGAATTTTTAGATACTTGAAAGGGACAGTTGAGTATGGTCTATGGTATCCTAGAGATCCGGATTTTTCTCTTCATGCTTACACAGATGCAGATTGGGCAGGAGATGTGGATGACCGGAAGAGCACTAGTGGTGGAGCATTCTTTTTGGGGAAGAGATTGGTTTCTTGGCTAAGCAAGAAACAAGATGCAATATCTCTGTCTACAACTGAAGCAGAATACATTGCAGCAGCAGGTAGTTGCACTCAAATCTTGTGGATGAAGCAGATGCTAAGAGACATCAAAGTTGAATATGAGGAGCCTATCACAATTTTCTGTGATAATTCAAGTGCAATTAATATTTCCAAGAATCCGGTATTGCATTCTAAGACTAAGCACATATCTATCAAATTTCACTTTTTGAGAGAACAAGTAAACAAGGAAGAAGTCAGATTGGAGTATGTTCCCTCCAAGGATCAGATTGCAGATATCTTTACAAAACCTCTTCCCAAGGACTCTTTTGAATATCTCCGGGAGAAGTTAGGGGTCATGGCCCCTCCGGTGATGAACTAAGATGCACTGATGTGCATCAGTCCGGTGGCTATCACAGTCATATCTTGTGATCCGGACTAATGGGGAGCTGCAACTAAGGGGGAGCAGCTGGTATTATTCTGATGCATGAGAGTTGCAAGTATGAGCCCTTTGCCATTGATGTCAAAGGGGGAGAGAAGACATGTGAAAAACAAGTGGTTGATGATCAAAGGGGGAGCAGCAAAGGAAGACATGTGAGGAGTTGTTGTTGATAGGGGGAGCTGTGACAGAAAAGAGAAGTTCTTGTCTTGATGGTTTTTCACATCATATGTTGCCATCAATGACAAAGGGGGAGATTGTTGCAAGTATGAGGTGAGCCATTGTTGTCATTGATGTCAACATACTCATACTGCATTGACAAGAAGGATTTGATGAGCTTTGTGCTGAGGATATTGAGAAAATTAGCCTCAGTCAGGAACAGTGAAGAACAGTGATGAGAAGAAGGTAAATATACTGTATAGGATGAGAACCGGAGGATGCGGATTAAAGGGTTAGTAGATATGAGTCTTGAGATGCTACAGTTAAGATTTCAGAGGTCCGCATGAAGATCTGAAGGAGTTATGGCTGCCGGTATAGAACCGGGTCCGGCAAGTATCCGGAGGTGACAGAGGATCACAAAAAGGTCCGGTGAGGTCCGGAATTGTATTATCATAATCTGCGGATTGGAAGGAGTGTTTTAGATGTCCTTGTGATGTGTCATCCTGATTTGTGTGTGATTTGGAGGTCCGGAAGTACCTCCTGCATTATGACAGTGGCGACAGACTGTGTTCTTGAAGTTCCGGATGAGGAAGACAAGAGATTCCAGTAAGCAGAGGAAGTGCGGATGTATCCGGACATTCAGACAGACTTGTGAAGGCTCTTGAATCATGTTTAGGTTGTGTTGTTGGTCCGCATTGATGGTAGAGCCCGGAATTGAAGTTATTCTTCCGGATGAAGTTATTGCTCTGTTTAGCCGACCGGATGAGTTGTTCATCCTGCGAATGTTCTTGTGATAGCCGACCGGATGTGTTATTCATCTTGCGGATACTCCTATGGTTGTTTGCCGACTTAGATGCTTGTTCCTAAGTCGATGTCTTGTATAAATAATGATTTGTGAATTCATTTCAATGCGGCAGTATGTGGATGAGTATGGTGTAGCAAAGAAAGGTGCGAAAGGCAGAGCAGAGATTGTTGGGCTTAATTGGAACTGATCCGGACATGGTAGAGATGTCATTCTCCAGTTCAAGACTGTGATTTTTATCACTCTGTAGACAGTGTGTCTCCTTGTAGGCAGTGGGCCTCTTTGTGAGCAGTGTGCTCGGGCAGTGAGCCCTTATTGGCATGTGCCATTCATTTTTCCTTATTCTTCTAACAGAGAATAATTCTTGGGTTAATCACCCCGTGGTTTTTCCCTTAACCGGGTTTTCCACGTCAAAATCTTGGTGTTCAATGTGTTGATGCTTATCTGCTCTTGTGTTTATGTATTGTGCTTCCATGAATGATTATTTGATATGCTGCTAACTAACAACAGAGAATTAAGTGTTTGAAAGAGAACAAGTTCTATACAACTGATTCACCCCCCCCCCTCTCAGTTGTATGCCCTAGATCCAACAAGTCATAGTTGTAACTGACATTCATCATGCATAGAGGAGTAGTCCTGTGTTTGTAATCAAAGGACAGTTGTCTCAAACAAATAAATTATCCAGGCAGCTACAGGATGATCAATATCATGAAATAATATATGTGGAATAGCTATGCCATAGCATACAAGATAAAACAACCAAGTCAAAATTCCATATGATTAAGTCATCAATAAAGAGCCCATATTTCTAGTTAGCTACCAAAGTCCCAATATAATCAATTGTTCAACATTCAGACAATTAAGCAACAAATGGAAATCATAGCATGATCACAATCTCATCACTGTATTGGAGAAATAGGCCTTATCATATGCCTTGGAATAGTGAAAAGACATCATGCTACAGTTAACAAATGCCACAAGGAGCAGACACCATATAGATTTAGATGAACCAGAAAATAGAGGTAGCTAGGACTACCAACAATCATGTAGAACAGAGCATCAGTATCAGTGTAGTATGGAGTAGTAAAGAGGACAGCATGATAGCTCTAAGTCACCCTTAAGAAGTATCCCATTAGTTTAAAGGATGGAGAGATGGTCAGACAGACAACTGATAGGGACCAAGACTAATGAAATTGGGATAGTCCACTATTTCCTTAGTCGTTTCTCTAGGTTGAAAACTTGTAGGAAGGCTATGCTTGATGATCTAAGTTATAAAGTGCCAAAGAAGAAGCATCATCTTTATCTCTTTATACAAGTACAAGAATAGATGACATATCACAATGACATTGCAATGCATTAGAAGGAGACAACCATCACTTGGCATCCTTATCATAACACCCATATGGATTATGTAGCAGCTGAGGAGGGTCATCATAAGGATACAACATTTTATTACTCAGAGGAGTTCATGTGCTACACAAGTATAATGTTTGAAGTATGAATATGCTACAGTTGTGCCTTCGATGGAAGCTACAAATGAACATTACAAACATGATCATATCAAACAGTTGCATTACAAGAAATGTTTCATATAATCAATAGGAGAAGACTTGAATGGACAGCATTGTAATGAACACAAATGAGGAGTTAACAATAGTAATGCGGTACTGAAAGATACAAATGATTATGCTTAAATACCATCCACTTCAACAACCATAAGTTTGGTTTGGCATATGAATGTCCATGATTCCAAACATGCCAATATACACAAGTCAAATTGAAATGTTCAAAACTATGTACAACCACTTCAAAAAATATGACAAATATTTACCACTTTTTGTTATAGGGTGAAACTGCATGTTAGTTGCACACATTGCTACAAGAGATACACCATGAGGGCAGCCATTTAGTGACTATACACTATAGTCACTAGCACATCATCTTATATAAAGATCCCAGGGAAATCTGAATGCAATTACCTAGATAGGGGGGTCTATTCATATCTTGTAGAGGTCTACCTAATAGTGCAAGAGATAAAGTAATCTCATGGTCTTGTGTCAACCTCAAGCTCAGCATATAAAGCAGTCAACAAACAATGAAGACAGAGGAGCAGCATGACTATCATAAACAAAGAATTTTTGAGTTGTAGCAGTCATATAAACATATCAAACAATGAAATCACAGCTATATAATGACTACTATGAAAGTACTGAAAAAGGCAATTTCAAAACCATGTAATGCTACAGTTTCAAGGAGCCATTTGTAGGAATATAACGAGACAAGGTTTTTTGGAGCAGACCCACAAATGTATTCACCAGTTTGACTAAAGAATTTGTCACTTTTAACCAAAAATAGCAGCCAATTGATCGAACTATATGAGATTCATATGCTATGAAATGGGTTTTGAGAAATTTTAACAGGAAATGCTCGGAATACCATTTGCTAACCACGACTTGGGGAAGATTGAATTTTTTTTCTATAGTGGATCTATAGTCAAAGCCATAAACAGCAATGACAAGAGTGCAAAATGAGTTATAGAGGCAACATAATGCCACGGCCATGACAGGAGGAGGTTTTTATCGAAAGGAATAAAATACCCTTGTCATTTATTCAAAACCCTTGCTAGAATAGAGTATATGATCAAAAGAAATCAGAATAGTGAAGTGAGAATAGAGCCATACCTTGTATTCTTGTAAGAATGAGGAGCTACAGACCATGGATGCCTTATTTGACAGAGTTTTGTATTTTACAAGTATCCATCATGAAAAGATCAAAACGCAGAGAAGCAATAAAGGAATGTTAGAAGTTACAATGTAACACTCAGAAAAGAGGAGGTCATGTCTATTAAAGGTGAGAACAACAACATAAACCAATAAAAATGCCAATACACATTCAAAGAAAGTGTTTACCTCCATCTTTGCACCTCAGGATACCATGTAGAAGACTCAAAACCAGCCAGATGGAGTGATACGCCAAAGAGGAAAGATTTTGCATCAAACCCTAGTGGTGGCATGAGAGGGTTGCAGAGCCGAAACAAAAGAGAACAAAATGCAAAATGAATTAAATCTTTAGGGTTGTATTTTGTTTTATTTGATTGACTCATGCTTTCTTTTTGACTTTACAAATACTAAAAACATCACTGCAAACATATCCAAACCCGTGGTCAAGTCTTAAGACCTAGCAATGATTCTGCATGGGGCTAATGAGGCCATGATCACCTTTGCCTTTTCCTCACAACTCTACAAAGTCAAAAATGATAATCATTCGAAAGCATAGGTGTGAATATTCTTTAAGGAGTCATAAGGTGAGGCATTTTTTTTGATTTGTATGTACTAAGGAGAAATAAGGAGTTTTGATGCATCTTGATTATGATAAATAGGTGATATACATGTAATTCTTTATGTATAAGGGAGATATAAGGTCAGAATATGAATGAAGACAAGATGCATGCAATGTGGTAGGGGACTATTATTAGAGTTCATTGATTTGCATGATGAGGCATTTGGCAAAGATGGTAGGGGTCTTTCTTAGACATGTTATGTTTTGCATGGTGAATGTACTTGTGCATGGAATAATAAGGGTATTTTTGCCTTAGTGTATGGCAAGGATGTAAAGTCAAAGGAGACATAAGGTTTTGACTTATGTTATAAATTGCAAAATATATTATAATTTATTGAAGATATTATTAGGACAATTACACTAATTGTTACTAATAATACCTTAAATAAATTATTTTAAAATATAAGTCATATATAGCACACAAGAGGACTTGAGAGAATATTCATTTATTGAATATTATTTACTAGCCATTGCATTGCATGGAGTGATGAGGGGAACTGAGTCATCAATGCAATCTTTCAGTTGTGGAGCAGATTGAGGAGTTATATGAGTAGTTCACCTTGAGTTGAGCACTTCATTTCATTAGTGTATGGATCAGAGATAGTTTTGACACCTTGTATCTATTTTTCTATCAGTTTGGAGGTGTTTTTTGCATGATTTCAAGGCTTGCATGGGAATCAGTTATCATTTTATGCATTTGCTATTTTGAGATAACTCAAGTTCATTTCTAGTTTTCTTTAGGTCAATCTTTTGACCTATCTTTTCTATATATTGTAAAACTTCATTCATTATGAAGTTAGTTCTTGATTCTCATTTTGATTCAGACATATTAGAGAATTTTTGTAGCTCATTTTTATAGTTTTATTGAGAGATCGACAGGTTACAGGTTCTATTTTTGTTTTCTTTACAGTATTTCCTTTGTTCCTTTGAGATCAAATTGGTTACCTTTCCATTTAGTGCTAATTATTTGAAGTGATTTGATGAAATTTTTCTGTATTTAACCATTAAACCTTTAAAATTATTCTCACTTTCTTGCTTGTAGCATTAAGCATATAATCATCACATGTCTTAGGTTGTGTTAACCGGAAATAATCTTTTTGTGTTGTGAAAAAACCATTTCCTTCATAAAAAGCCTATTTTCAAGCATTCCTTAGAATCACTTTTGTGATATTTATGCCAATATTGGATTGTGTGAAAGTCAGATTTCTGAGTAATATTGTTGATAAGATTGCATATTTTTTATCCAAATTAGGTACATCATCGAATTTTACAATTTTCATTTCATACAGTTTCTTTCTTCCCTTTTACAAAATAGAAAAAAATACATTCCAATAGAACATTTGAAGGGAACCAACCCACAATCTGGAGGTCTAATTTCATTATAGGGCACCCACAACCTGAAATTAGTCCCATGTTACACGGAATTGCAGATCTTTACTAGTCTTGCATACGGGTGCAATTCCTAGTGATAACAATTACATTGATTACATCACTTGTCGGCTAGATACAACATGAAAAATTGATGCAGGAGCATCCCTGGTTCAAGAGAAATCTTGCATCAACCGAAAACATTTGCATTTCATTCTGTTTGTAGTTCAGTTTGTTTCTTTTCATTTTCCAGTTTAGTTCAGGCAGTTCAGTCAGAAGCAGTTTTTAGCTCGTGGTCTAGTATTGGCATTTCACATCTTACGGATCTGGACTTAGCATCTACATTCATTCATCTACATCATATTAATAATTTAGAGCATTTGGATCAGTTTCCAGAAAGATATCGCTATCAGAAGTTGACTATTTCTTAGAGCAGAGCATCCTGATATTCATTGGCAACCAACTAAAGGAGAAACTTGCAGAAGCATTTCTTGATCTTTGGAACCTAATGACACATCAGTCGATGATCTTTGGTTCATGGCTAACCTTTCTTGGAGATCTTCACTTCATTCCATTCATTCACCAAAAGTGTCTATTCATTTAGGTCTGACCTATCTGTGTGTACACATTACACCTCTTCTTTGGAATTTGTGATCTTCCTTGGCTGATGCAGAGGAATCTATTGGTTTGGAAATGATATATATTGATGTAATAGATCCTTAGGAAGGTAGTTAAGAGTTAGCAATTGATTCATAATCCTTAGTTTAGATTTTGTGCGAAGGAGCTTCAAAGCTTTATCTTGCGCATGTATGTAATCAGGCCTTTAAGCCCTAGTTGTAAGCCTGCATGGTGCTAGCCAGATTGTATTTGAATTCTTTGATATAATGAATGACTGAATCTGCATTTACTTCATTTCTTTGAGTTGTTTCTATTGTGTTTACTCTTGCTGCAGGATCTGGATAGTTCATCCTGTGAACCCTCCTACTGTGACTGCACCAAGTGGTATTAGAGCGATAGTTTGAATCTTTGAAGTGAATTTAGTGAATTGAGCAAAGATTGGTGAGGGAATTCTGTAAGATCTTGCTATGGACAGATCACCAAATTGAGGCATGTTACTTGTGTTGCAATCGATCACCGATTGTGAGGCAGTTGTCACCTTGTAGCCCGATTACCAAACCTGAGGTAGTTTACACTTGATCCTAGGAAGAATGTCACTGAGGAGAGTTATTGTTGTTGGAACAATGGCTGGTAGAATAGATGAGTTGATGGAGATAATGAAAATAATATGAATCTGATTGGATGTTGTTGAAGAGGATAGGCAAAGGGGATTGACACTGAGACCTAATGTTGAAAACGATGATGAGGAAGAATTTTAATCTACTGAACAAACTGGCGAAACCCTAGAAGGAATGAAGAAGAATCAGATCAAATAAAGATGTTGTGAGCTATTTCAAAGATTGGAAAGAGACCTAGAGTTCATGTACCAAATTATACTGGTAATTTGAATCCTGAAGAATTGATTGACTGGATAAATGATATGGAAGAATACTTTAAATATGAGGAAATTGAAGATCTGGAGAAGGTGAAATTTGCAAAGACAAAGTTGAAAGGACATGTTGCTATATGGTGGAAAGAAGTTCAATTGGAAAGAAACAAAAGAGGAAAATAAAAGATTACAAAGTGGGATCGGATGGTGACAAAGTTGAAGAATCAGTTTATACCTGCTGACTATGAGTTGGAGCTATTGAAAAGATTGCAAAACCTGAGACAAAAGGAGAAATCTGTGAAGTACACTGAAGAATTTCATAAGATGATCATAAGGACAGAACATAGTGAAGCAAGCAAAGAGAAAGTGGCTAGATACATCAATGGGTTAAGATTGAATATTCAAGAAGAGCTAGGCTTGGTAAGGATGACATCTTTGGAGGAAGCATATTAGTTTCCCCTAAAGGTTGAAGAGAAGTTGAATGAGAGACATGATCAGAGATAGAGAGATAGAGGAGGAAAATTTTAGAGAGGTAGAGCATATTCTGGATATGATAGATCATTTGTGGAGTAGAACAAGTTTGACTGCCCATTAAAGAAGGATGACAGAGATAACAATGCTTACCAGAGAGATGACAAAAAATTTTACTGGAGAGGAAACCCTAGTGCATACCAAAATGAAGGATACAAAAGAGAAGGAAGAGGATTGGATAAGAGAACATTCAAAGGTACTTGTTTCAAGTGTAGAGGTGAAGGACATAGATCATTTAAATGTAATTAGGGTAGTACAAGTAAGAGGACAGAAGGTAGTGGAAGAGTAGCCTATGTTGAAGAAGAACTTGTTGAGTTAGATGACCCCTGTTATGTTGGTAAACCAGAGAAAGGAGAATCACTTGTTATGAGGAGAGCACTATTTCAAACAAAGGCAAATGAGGAACCAACGCAAAGGAAAAGTTTGTTCAGAACTAGATGCAAATCTAGAGGTAAGTGTTGTAAAGTTGTAATTGATAGTGATAGTTCAGATAACCTAGTTTCAGAGGAGATGCTGACTAAGCTAAAGTTGGAAAGATTGAAACACCCTAAACCCTATTAGATAGCATGGATTTAGGATGACCATAAGGTACTAGTGAGTGAACAATGTTTGGTGAAATTTCATATTGGATCTTATCATGATGAAGTCTTGTGTGATATTATGCCTATGGATATTTGTCATATCTTATTGGGTAGACCTTGGCAGTATGATAGAAAAGCTATACATGATGAGAGAAAGAATACATATACTATAACAACAAATGGGAAAAGAATTAATTTGATTCCTTTGGAGGATGATCCTAAAGATGTGGTATGGGGGAATGCTAGAATCTGTTTGGTAAATGGAAGGAAATTTCTAGATGGTTTGAGACATGAGAATATGTGTTATGCCTTGATTCCTAAAAAGCCTAAAACATTGAAGAAAGGAGCTGAAGAGACTGAACAGGAGGAGATAAAAGAGTTGCTGACAGAGTATGAAGACATCATATCAGACAATGTACCTGATGGATTGCCACCTATAAGAAGTATCGGTCATCACATGGATCTTATGCTAGGAGAAAGTTTGCCTAACAAAGTAGCACACCATATGACACCAACAGAGAATGACGAATTGAATAGACAGATACAAGAATTGTTGAGGAAAGGTTTGATCAGAGAAATCTTGAGTCCTTGTGCAATACCTACAGTGTTAGCACCGAAGAAGGATGGAGAATGGAGAATGTGTACTGACTCTAGAGCAATAAACAAGATCATAGTTAAGTATAGATTTCCTTTACCTAGGATGGATGATATCATGGATTGTTTGAGTGGAGAAAGATATTTCACAAAGATAGACTTGAAGAGTGGATACCATCAAATCAGAATCAGAGAAGGTGATGAATGGAAGACTGCTTTTAAGACAAATGAAGGATTGTATGAGTGGTTAGTGATGCCTTTTAGAATTGACAAATGTCCTGAGTACTTTCATGAGGTTGATGAATGAAGTCTTGAAGAAATTCTTGGGTAAGTTTGTTATTGTATACTTGGATGATATTTTGATTTTCAGTAAGACAAAAGAGGAACATTTGTGGCATCTTAGACAAGTTTTGCAAAGGTTGAGAGAAGAGAGATTGCTGATAAACATCAAGAAGTGTAGTTTCATGAAGGAAGAGTTGGTATATTTGGGATTTGTGATTTCTGTGGAAGGATTGAAGATGGACCCTGAGAAAGTGGGAGCAATTATTGAATGGCCTACACCAGAGAGCATTGGAGAAGTTAGATCATTTCATGGATTGGCTAGTTTCTATCAGAAGTTCATCAGAAATTTTAGTTTGGTTTGTAACCCTATGACAGAGACAATGAGAGGCGACCTGTTGAAGCAGAAGGTGATAGAGCAACCTATTTTGGCATTACTCAATTTCAATAAGGTATTTCAAGTTGATTGTGATGCTAGTGGAAATGTAATTGGAGTAGTGTTAAGTCAAGAAGGTAGACCTGTAGATTATTTCAGTGAGAAGTTGAATGATGCAAGGAGAAGATATTCAGTTTATGATTAGGAGTTCTATGCCATAATTCAAGCCTTGAAGAAGTGGTGACATTACTTGTTACCTAAAGAGTTTGTGTTGTATACAGATCATCAAGCTTTGCAATATTTGAATAGTCAAGGTAAGTTGAATCAGAGACATATGAGATGGGTAGAGTTTATGTAGAGCTATACTTTTGTGTTGAAGCATAGGAGTGGAAAATCAAACAAAGTTGTTGATGCCTTGAGTAGAAGAAGAAACTTGTTGAGAGAGATGAGAGTTGAAGTGTTGGGTCTTGATGAATTGAAGAACATGTATGAGGGAGACACTGATTTTGTAGAACCTTGGAAAGCATGTAAGGAACCTGTTGTGATAGATAGGAGTAAGTGGTTGGACTATTTCATTCAAAAAGATATGTTGTTCAAAGGAAGTCAATTGTGCATACCTAGAAGTTCAATGAGAGATAATTTGATCAAGGAGAAGCATAGTGGTGGATTGGCAGGACACTTTGGCATTGACAAGACAGTGGCTTTGGTAAGTGAAAATTAATTTTGGCGTTAGATACATAAGGATGTTCAAAGATTTGTGTAGAGTTGTAGAGTTTGTCAAGTTGTAAAAGGGAGTAGTTAGAACACTGGATTCTATAAACCTTTGACAGTACCAAAGAGACCTTGGGAAGACATAAGCATGGATTTTGTGATGGCATTGCCTAAGACACAAAGAGGACATGATTCAATATTTGTAGTGGTTGATAGATTTTCAAAGATGGCTCATTTCATACCTTTTAAGAAGACAACTGATGCAGTGCATGTAGCTAACCTATTTTTCAAGGAGATTGTGAGATTGCATGGATTACCTAAGAGTATAGTTTCAGACAGAGATACAAAATTTGTTGGATACTTTTGGAAGACACTTTGGAAGAAGATGAAGACAGATTTGAAATTCAGTTCAACTTTTCATCCACAGACAGATGGACAGATGGAGGTAGTGAATAGGAGTTTGGGAAACTTGTTGAGGTGTTTGATTGGAGAGAAAACTGGAAGTTGGGACTTGATTCTTTCACAAGCAGAGTTTTTATACAATAATTCAGTAAACATGAGTATTGGAGGAACACCTTTTGAGATTGTTACCGGAGTGAATCCTAGAGGAGTGGCAGAACTAAGCTATATCATTATAGAAGAAAAGAGGAGTGTAGAAGCAGAAGAATTTGCAAATCATATGAAGATAGTGCATAATCAAGTGAAGAAACATTTGGAGGACATGAACATCAAGTACAAAGAGAAGGCTGATGAGAAGAGAAGACATAAGGAATTTGAAGTTGGAGATGAAGTGATGGTGTACTTGAGAAAAGAAAGATTTCTAGTTGGGACTTATAACAAGTTAAAGATGAAGAAGTTTGGACCTTGTAAGATACTCAAGAAGTTTGATTTAGGGAATGCATATGAAGTGGAGTTACCAGAGACATTAGGTATATCACCTATTTTCAACATTGCAGACCTTTATCAATATCATGAAGCAGAGCTCAATGACAACATGGAAGAGGACTTGAAGAAGCAATTACCACAACAAGCATTAGAGCAGATTGAAGACATTTTGGACAGTAGAGTTGGACATAGAACTAGAGGAAGACAATACAAATAATACCTTGTGAAGTGGAAAGGAAGACTGGAAGAAGATTCATCATGGATTTCTCAGGCTGAGGTGGACTGTCTTGGTTCTCCCCTAGCCCCAGCAAAGTGAGGGGCTCACTTTTTTTCAATAACCCTAGATGTCTGATGTAGGAGCATCCCTAGTTCAAGAGCAATCTTGCATCAACCAAAAACATTTGCATTTCATTTTGTTTGCAGTTTAGTTTGTTTCTTTTCATTTTCCAGTTCAGTTCAAGCAATTCGGTCAGAAGCAGTTTTTAGCTTGTGGTCCAGTATTGGCATTTCACATCTTGTGGACCTAGACTTAGTATCTACATCATATCAAGAATTCAAAGCATTTAGATCAGTTACTAGAAAGATATCACTATCAGAAGTTGACTGTTTCTCAGAGCAGAGCATCCTGATATTCACTGGCAACCAGCCAAAGGAGAAACTTGCGAAAGCATTGCCTGATCTTTAGAGCCTAATGACACATTAGTTTATGATCTTTGGTTTGTGGCCAACCTTCCTTGGAGATCTGCACTTCATTCCATTCATTCACCAAAAGTGTCTATGCATTTAGATCTGACCTATGTGTGTACACGTTACACCTCTTCTTTGGAATTTGTGATCTTCCTTGACCGATGCGGAGGAATCTATTAGTCCAAAAATGATATATATTGATTAATAGATCCTTAGGAAAGTAGTTGAGTTATCAATTGATTCATAATCCTTAGTTTAGATTTTGTGTGAAGGAGCTTCAAAGCTTTATCTTATGCATGTATGTAATCAGGCCTTTGAGCCCTAGTTGTAAGCCCGTATGTTGTCAGCTAGATTGTATTTGAATTCTTTGATATAATGAATGACTGAATCTGCATTCAATTCATTTCTTTGAGTTGTTTCCATTGTGTTTACTCTTACTGCATGGTCCAGATAGTTCATTCTGTGAACCCTCCTACCGCGACTACACTAAAAATGCATTTACAAGTCAGCCAAACAACACACAATATGAAACGTGTAGAAGATAGGTCCTAAATGAAACCACACATTACACCAGCAGAAAATCCATGCCTTGTAGACACATTACACTTGCTTAACCAGGTCCAAAACATCCTTCATAGCTTCAAACACCAAGGAATTACATCCACACACTTTGCCCATTTGGAAATAGGACAACTTTAAGCAAAACATATGAAGCCTTGAAGTATAACGGCCACATCAACTTGAAAACCTTGTGCGGTACTAGAAACAAGAAAGATCTTCATGAAACTTTTCTAGATGAGTCCACATGACTGTTGGGAATGGGAACTAGAAGCATCCAACTCAATATGCTCCGGGTCCACATCCCACAACTTTGAGTCCCCTTCCTTGTAGCCATGTTGTTTGTGTGAAAGGAGGTGCAAGTTGATATTGATGATTGTCAGGAACACTAAGAGGGGGGTGAAGTAGTGTTCTATAAATCTTTTCTTGAACTTTTACTTTCAACCATTTCAAAAGAATAATCAAATAGAAGTAAAATATACAATTGAACAACATCCACAAAAGCATGACACATAACAAAAAGATTTTATGTAAAAATCCAAAAAGGGAAAAATCACGGAGAGGATTAGCTCTCAAATATATATTGTAATATTTACAGAAATGATGTTTAGGCTTGGTCACTCCATGGGCCTAGAACATACTGGCTTACAACCATGAAGTACAACTAGGTTTAATAGGCTCACTGCCTCAACCCTAAACCTAGCAAGATTACAATAAGGGTTGTTAAACCCTGAGGGATGTTAAACCCTACTGGAGGCTCACTATCATTTACTACCTTGATAACAAAAACTTGCTTCCAAACATATCACACATGATTTCTGAATATTGCTTCAGCATCTGCCTCTATGCCAGGGTGCAGTCATTTAACAACTATATTCTGAGTTCCAAGTCTTCATCACTGCTGATCCTCTAACTCTACTCCACTATTCACATCTTCACATCACACACCTTCTTCCTCACACACAACTCAACCAAATTTCATCACCTTTATATAGCTGCATCATGAATTACTCCATAATCAGGTCAACATCCAAGAAGTGAAACATGTAAATAAAAAGATGTACCTTGTCACTTAATCCAATGCACTGTGTCATGCGGACCCAAATATTCTCCCAAGCATGTTCATATAGGTCAGATCTAATCTTTCAATTGCTTACATAAATCCTCCCAACATTAACTCTTCTCCGCACAATGATTTATCTCACCAGTCGGCCTGTTCCTCAAGAACATGCTTAACAACCTCATCTATTGTCTTACAACTTCTACTACTGATCATAAAACACTTCCAAAATCATGCCAATGACTCTTTACACATTCCCAATCTTACCTTTAGAACAACAAAGCATCATATCATCTTGCGGAGAGATGCAGACCATCAAAAGTCAGACTATGTCTCTGTCAAACTCTATCAAACACTATGCTGGTACTTAGCAGCTTGTAGCTATCCTTCCAATGAACTTTAGATCTCCCAACTCTGGAATAAGACACTACATATAAGTTTTTACAACACCTCAAATCCACATAGAAAAATACTTGTCTACGGAGGAATGCAGACCACTTTACCATCCCCTGTTCACTGTTCCTGCTATACCTTTGCTTACTTGGACTTAGACATTTCTCCAAGATGACTTCCGGAGGAGATCAGGACTTGACCTTTGAAGTATAACACTATCAGACAACTGGGAACATCATATCTGAACTGCATCTACAAGTCTTCAATTGCGGAGGCATACTAGCTTACTTACTGTCCTCTACTCTACATGCTTTCCATACTTATCCATTTCCTATCAACCAGACCTGGAATCTCATATGTTCTTCTAAAGATATCTCTTCATATAATGGTGATAGGATCTTTGAGCTTTGTTTCCATCAATGACAACATACAGATCCATACTGGAACAGTGTCCCTTGTCAACAATCTCCCCCTTTGGCATTGTTGGCAACACTTAGTGAAAAATGTCTGACCGCTCCCCCTTGCTATATACACTATACTTTCTTTCTCTCCCTGAAATGATTATCCATTTTTCACTAATCTACTTCTCCCCCTTTGACATCAATGGCAAAGGGTGTAATTCAGACTTCAAAAATTTGTCAAAATTTCAAAATTTGATGTATTCAGCCGCATATTTACAAGTGTAATCTACCTCTTTGTATTACATGTATTTGAGAATGTCATTAAATAAGTTCTTGATCTATGCCCACTCATTTTCCCAACCTTTCTAAGAATTATCCAAAATTTGAATGTGTCCTCTATAGAGAAAGACTAAAGCTTCTGCCTTGATGTGATCAGAAGGTGTGCCTGTTTGTGCAGCTACCCTAGCCTCTCTAGTAAGATTTGACATTGAGTTTAGTTTAGGGCAGACTAGTCTCCTTAGTTGTCCCATTCTGCTTTTTATTTGATATTTTTGATTTAATAACTCAGTCAGATCATTGTGGATGAGGATGACTTCTGCTTCCTTATTTCTAATTGATTCTATTGCCAGATCAAAATTGTTAGAGATGTCCATCATTCTCTATTCCAACTCTTTGATCTTTTCTTCAATCTCCTGAGTAAATTTTGGCTAGGATAGGCAAAATTTGTACACATCTCTAGCTTCTTTCACAGTTCTTTGAATGTTGGATATTGAATTATCTAACAAAATCTTATTCTTGGCTAGCATTGTCTTTAATTCTTCTAGTCTTTTTCCTTCAAATTCCTAACTTATTTTTATTTCTACAGATTTCTCAAAAGATTCAAACTGATTTCTTACTAAATTTATTAATCGCTTCAAATAACTTGGTGGGGGCATGGATGAATCCCTCTTTGGTGCAAGAGCACCAAGGCTCAATGCAGCCTGTACATAGCCTTTTTGGTTTGTCAATTTTTAGTTTGCAGCATGTGATTTTGTCTTTGGAGTTTTTTGAGTTTTCTGAAAAATGCATCAACGGGAGAAGCATTTTACTTTTGATCGGCCTTTTAGCCAAGTAAAATTCAAGTTAAGGAATGTATGTTTGAAGGTGTTTGGCATTTGTTCAACGGTTGAACCACGCCGTTGAACCCTGCAGTTGAACCTCACGCCAAAGTTAAATGGTTCATTGGAATCGTTGGTCACTTTGTTGATCGGTTGAACCCCGCAGTTGAACCTCATTGTTGAACCCCGCAGTTGAACCTCGCGCCAAGGTTCAAAGGTTCAACAGGTTTATAATTCTTATTGGTAAAGTTGGAATCGGTGATCATTTTGTTCAACAGTTGAACCTCGCCGTTGAACCTCAACGTTGAACCCCGCAATTGAACCTCGTTGTTGAAGTTCAATGGTTCAATAGTTCATCATTATGGATGGGCGTCGGCATGAGAAGCATGATCGGGGAGCGAATAGAAAGCTACACCGATGGTTAGAGTCGAGCCGATAATTATTATATCGGCGTATGGTTATATGATCAGCAGAAATGATGAAAATCTAACTGATAGGCATGATTTGGCAATGGAGATTAAAAAGGCAGCAGTGACAAAAGTAACTATCAAGAAACTGCAGAACAGAACCAGCAGTTAGAAAATGAATAGACCTGGAAACTGAACCGTCCTGTAACGGACATGAGCCGATATATATTTCTAGCATTCTTTCTATAGGGAGTTTAGTAGAAGAATCAAAGGAGAAAGATTTTGATGTAAGAAGAGTTTTTGAATAAGAATCAATTCAGCAGTTCGATCAATCTGTGTATTTTTATTCTATTTTCAGTTGTTTTATTCTGAAGTAGATTTAGTCATTTATTTTTTGCAAATTTTGTTCTCGTTTGCAAACCATGACTCTGCATTGATGTTCCTCGAGTTCCTCTGTACAATATGGAGTTCATCAAGCAAAGCCATGCTTTTTGGTTGTTTTTCTTTTGTGGGGTGGTCGGATTGTCTACTAGAGGCAATGCATGCTTGTTCTAGGTGAGCTCAGTAAGGAGTCCGGCTAGATAGATAAGTAGGTTAATAGATTTGCAGGGGTGGAAAAATAGAGAGAAAGAAAGTGAGCACCAAGCAGTCCAGACCCTTGAACAGAGTGAGAAGGGTGGGCAATGGGCTTAGAAAGTTATGCGCCATTGAGGTAGTATCTTGGAAGCAGTGAGGACAAGGTATGTGTCCCACACCAAGTAGAGAAATAGAGTTTTCCATCTCTGCAAAGAGTTGAGGAATTTAGCTGATATTTTTGTGTAGAAAGATGTCTGTTAGCACTTCAAATTGGTAGGGAGGCTAGAGTTGTCAAACAGTCTTGTACACCTATAGGATGCAGAGCAGGCAGTCTAGAGTCCTCCCTATCAAATTGGGATTAGAGCAGTAAGAATTGGGTTATTCCTAGATAGGAATAGAAGAGTTGTATGTCATCACCAAGTTCAAGTGAGTCTGTCAGTTCATCCAAGAAAATGGTGACTAATGCAGAGTTAGCAAAGAAGGTTGAGGATCAAGAAGAGGAGAATAGACTCCTACAAGAAAGACTAGCAGAAATGGAGAGTAAGCTAGGTTTAAAGTTGCAAAAGATTGAAGAAGTTAGCCAGAGAGTTAAATATTCTAAGGATAAAGGGAAAGGTGTGTCTGTAGAAGATGAAGAGCCCACACCTAATCCTAAGTTGGAAGAAGAACCATTCTCGAAAGCTTTGAAAGTAATGAGTGGCAAAACATTGGAAGGAGTACCACTTTTCAGTGGGAAAATGGACCCAGATTTGGTCATGGAGTGGATAGAAGGACTTGAAAATCACTTTGAATGTGATAGTGTGAGGCACAGAAAGTAAAGGTGGCCAAATCCAGACTCCGGGGAGCTGCCTTAACCTGGTGGAAATTTGTGCAGACTGAAAGAGCAAAAGAAGATAAGAAGCCCATAGCTACTTGGAAGGGAATGGTAGCTAAAATCAAAGAAGCATATATGCCAGAAGATTATGAAATACAGCTGCACAGGAAGAGACAGAATTTGAGACAGAAGAAATTAGATGTCAGTACATACACTGAAGAATTCCAAAAGCTATGCTTAAGATCCAAAGTAATGGAGGATGAAAGCATAAAGGTAGCAAGGTACCTTAACGGTCTGAAGTGGAATATACAAGAAGAAATCAGTTTGTTGTGTCCTACAATAGTGCAAAAATGCTATCAGCTGGCACTGAAAGTGGAGGAAAAGAATAAGAGGAAACAAGACTCAAATAGCAGAAGAAGAGGAAGAGGCAGAGATAACAGAGGACACAGAGGAGGTTTTGGTGGAAGGAATGCTGACAATAGATCCCAAGCAGAATCCAAACTCACAGAGCAGAGTGGGGAGTCGAGTGGTAGAGGAAACCACAGAGGAAGAGGATCTAACAGAGGAAGGTCAGGAGGATCAGGCAGAGGATCCTATTTCACCAACATGAAGTGTTACAACTATGGCAATCTAGGTCATCCAGCGTATAGGTGTCCAGAAAAGGCCACATCCTCTTCTCAAGGAGGTGATAAGAGAAATCACTATGTCCAAGATAATGCATCCAGCAGCCAATTACCTAAGGTCAATCTGAACTCAGAAGATGGAGAGAACCTGATGATAAGGAGAACTTTGATGAAGGAACCAGTAAAGTCTGAACCAAGCCAGAGGAGAGCACTATTCAGAATCAAGTGCAAGATTTTGAATAAGGTATGTAAAATTATCATAGACTCAGGATCTACTGATAATATTATTTCTGATGAGGTAGTTAAGAAACTGAATTTGAAAAGAATTACTCATGCAAACCCATATAGAGTCACATGGTTGAATAAAGGTCAACATGTGGTAGTGAATGAACAAAGTTGGGTAGAGTTTAGTATAGGTGACTATAAAGATAAGGTATTATGTGATATACTACCCATGGATGCATGCCATCTCTTATTGGGCAGACCATGGTAGTATGACCGAAAGGCAGTACATGATGGTGAGAAGAATGCCTATTCTTTTCAGAAAGATGGTGTCACCTATAAGATTCAGTCATTGGAAGATGAAGATGCAGTTCAGACAAAGAGTCCTAATATCTTGGTTGTGAGTGGAAAAGAGTTTCTGAGTACTCTTAAGGAGGATGGTATTGGTTATGCCATAATAGTAAAACAAAAAGAAGAACAGCAGGATAAGAAGACAGAGATTCCCAAAGAAGTGCAGCCTATACTGGAGAAGTATAAAGGCATAATCAGTGATGGTACACCAACCTCATGCCTCCATAGAGAGCAATAAGCCATCAGATAGACCTGATTCCAGGAGCATCTTTGCCAAACAAGGCACCCTACAAGATGACTCCAGATCAGCACAAAGAGATTTCCAGGCAAGTGCAGGAGTTGCTAGATCAAGGATTGATCAGGAAGAGTATTAGTCCTTGTGTAGTGCCCATAGTGTTGGCACCCAAGAAAGGAGGATCATGGAGATTGTGCACAGATGCCAGAGCCATAAACAAAATAACTATAAGGTATAGATTCCCAATTCCCAGAATTGAAGATCTCATGGACTGTATTGGAAAAGCAAAGTATTTCACCAAGATAGACCTAAAGAGTGGTTACCACCAAATAAGAATCAAGGAAGGAGATGAGTGGAAGACAGCCTTCAAGACCACAGAAGGACTATATGAATGGCTTGTTATGCCATTTGGTCTATCAAATGTACCCAGCACCTTTATGAGGCTCATGAATGAAGTCCTAAAGGATTACATTGGTAAATTTGTTGTTGTTTTTCTAGATGATATTCTAATTTTTAGTCAAACCAAGGAAGAACATCTAGAACATGTAAATACTATTTTGCCAAAATTACATGATGAACAACTAACCATCAATCTGGAGAAGTGTGAATTCATGAAGCAGGAATTGGTATACCTTGGTTTTGTGGTGTCCTAGGGAGAATTGAAGATGGACAAGTCAAAGGTAGAGGCAATCTTGAGCTGGCCTACTCCCAGAGCAGCCACAGAGGTGAGAAGTTTCCATGGCTTAGCCCAGTTTTACAGAAAGTTTGTCAAAAATTTTAGTGGAATATGTGCACCCATGTTGGATACAATTAAGGGTGGAATGAAAGCAAAATTCAGATGGACACCAGCTGCAGATAGAAGTTTTGAAAGGTTGAAGAAAGAGGTAGCAACACAACCTGTTTTGTTGTTGCCCAGTTTTGATAAGTTGTTTACTATTGAATGTGATGCAAGTAATATAGCTGTAGGAGGAGTGCTAAATTAGGAAAACAGACCTGTAGCCTTTTTCAGTGAGAGGCTGAATGAAGCCAAGAGTAAGTACTCTTCGTATGACTTAGAGTTGTATGCTCTAGTCCAAGCATTGAGGAAGTGGAGACATTATCTCCTGCCTAAAGAATTTGTTGTCTACATAGAAAACCAAGCTCTAAGTTTTCTAAACTCATAGGATAAGTTAAGCAGCAGACATATCAAATGGATGGAGTACCTGCAATCTTATACCTTTACAATTAAGCATAAGAAGGGGCAGCTGAATAGAGTTGTAGATGCTTTGAGCAGAAGATTGCTCATAGTGTAGGAAGTACAGTTGAAGAGCATTGGGATTGAAGATTTCAAGAATCTTTACCAAGATGATGAAGATTTTGCTGAGGCATACAAGGTATGTCAAGCTTTTGAGAATCACTTTCACAGTGAATTTGCAGATTTCACCTTACAGTAGGGATTGCTATTCAAAGGTGGACAATTATGTGTGCCAAGAGGATCTATGAGAGAAAATCTCATATAGGAGAAGCACAATGGTAGTCTGACTGGCCATTTCAGTCTGAACAAAACACTGGAACTAGTCCAAAGGTTCTATTATTGGCCAAGGATGCACAGAGACATCAGAAGGTATGTAGAATAGTGTATCATATGTCAAAAGGCCAAGGGAACCATTTCAAATGTAGGACTATACCAACCCTTACCCATTCCTTCCAGGCCATGGGAATGTGTAAGTATGGATTTTGTAGTTGGCTTACCTAAGACTAAGGCTGGTTATGATAGTATATATGTAGTTGTGGACAGGTTTAGCAAGATGAGTCATTTCATTCCCTGTAAAGTGACTCATGATGCTAGTCATATAGCACACTTGTTTTTTAGAGAAGTGATAAGGATTCATGGACTTCCAACAAGTATTGTGTCTGACAAAGATGCTAAATTCATGGGGCATTTCTGGAAAACATTGTGGCAGAGATTGGGAACAAATTTGTCATTCAGTTTAGCATATCACCCACAGACAGATGGTCAGACAGAGGTGGTAAACAGGACATTGGGCAACCTATTAAGGTGTATAACCAAAGAATATGGACAGAGTTGGGATCTTGTCATTCATCAGGCAGAATTTGCCTATAATGACAGTGTGAATAGGACTACTGGTAAGATTCCATTCGAAATAGTCTATGGAATGCATCCCAGAGGTGTATGTGAGCTCAGGAATATGGGAATCATGGAAAATAGAAGTGGTCATGCAGAGGATTTTGCACAATCCATGAAAGAAGTGCATGAGCAAGTGAAGAAAACTTTGACAGAGAACACACAGAAGATCAAGGACAGAGTAGATGCCCACAGAAGGGATATTTAGTTTGAGGTTGGTGATCTGGTTATGGTGCACTTGAACAAAGCCAGAATGCAAAAGGGAATGCCAACCAAACTGCAGATGAGGAGAATTGGTCCTTGCAGAATCCTGAACAAGTATGGGAATAATGCCTACAGAATTGAATTGCTAGAAGACTTGGCAATCTCACTAGTATTTAATGTCCAAGACCTGGTGCAATACAGGGGTCCTCAGTCAGCAGCAAATGGATCCATTTCAGAAAAGGAACAGATAGTCAAAGATGTGACTTTGCCACTACAACCCAAACTACAAGCAGAAAGAATACTGGATTCAAGAGTACAGAAGCAAACCAGACATGGTGTCTACATGGAGCATTTGGTCAAGTGGAAGCAGTTGCCTGAAGCAGAAGCTACCTGGGTTGCAGAGTCAAAGTTCAAAAAGAGGGGCATTGATTTTGCCTCATTGTCACCGGAGGTGACCTAGCTTCTTTCCACACAGGGGGAGTATGGTGCAGGAGCGCCAAGGCTCAATGCAGCCTGTACATAGCCTCTTTGGTTTGTCAATTTTTAGTTTACAGCATGTGATTTTGTCTTTGGAGTTTTTTGAGTTTTCTAAAAAATGCATCAGCAGGAGAAGCACTTTACTTTTGATCGGCCTTTTAACCAAGTGAAATTCAAGTTAAGGAATGTATGTTTGAAGGTGTTCGGCATTTGTTCAATGGTTGAACCGCACCATTGAACCTCTTCGTTGAACCTCGCAGTTGAACCTCACGCTAAAGTTAAATGGTTCATTGGAATTGTTGGTCACTTTGTTGATCGGTTGAACCCCGCAGTTGAACCTCATCATTGAACCCCATAGTTGAACCTCGCGCCAAGGTTCAAAGGTTCAACAGGTTTATAATTCTGATTGGTAAAGTTGGAATCGGTGATCATTTTGTTCAACGGTTGAACCTCGCCGTTGAACCTCAACGTTGAACCCCGCGATTGAACCTCGTTGTTGAAGTTCAATGGTTTAATAGTTCATCATTATGGATGGGCGTCGGCATGAGAAGCATGACCGGGGAGCGAATAGAAAGCTACACCGATGGTTAGAGTCTAGCCGATAATTATTATATCAGCGTATGGTTATATGATCGGCAGAAATGATGAAAATCTGACCGATAGGCATGATTTGGCGACAGAGATTAAAAAGGCAGTGGTGATGAAAGTAACTGTCAAGAAACTGCAGAACGGAACCGGCAGTTAGAAATTGAATAGACCTGGAAACTGAACCATCCTGTAACAGACATGAGCTGATATATATGTTCTAGCATTCTTTCTGAAGGGAGTTCAGCAGAAGAATCAAAGGAGAAAGATTTTGATGTAAGAAGAGTTTTTGAATAAGAATCAATTTAGCAGTTCGATCAATCTGTGTATTTTTATTCTATTTTCAGTTGTTTTATTTTGAAGTAGATTTAGTCATTTCTTTTTTGCAAATTTTGTTCTCGTTTGCAAACCATGACTCTGCATTGATGTTCCTCGAGTTCCTCTGTACAGTATGGAGGTCATCGAGCAGAGCCATGCTTTTTGGTTGTTTTTCTTTTGTGGGGTGGTCAGATTGTCTACTAGAGGCAATGCATGCTTGTTCTAGGCGAGCTCAGTAAGGAGTCCGGCTAGATAGATAAGTAGGTTAATAGATTTGTAGGGGTGGAAAAAAAGAGAGAAAGAAAGTGAGCACCAAACAGTCCAGACCCTTGAATAGAGTGAGAAGGGTGGGCAATGGGCTCAGAAAGTTATGCGCCATTGAGGTAGTATCTTGGAAGTAGTGAGGACAAGGTATGTGTCCCACACCAAGTAGAGAAATAGAGTTTTCCATCTCTGTAAAGAGTTGAGGAATTTAGCTGACATTTTTGTGTAGAAAGATGTCTGTTAGCACTTCAAATTGGTAGGGAGGCTAGAGTTGTCAAACAGTCTTGTACACCTACAGGATGCAGAGCAGGCAGTCTAGAGTCCTCCCTATCACTCTTATGAGTAGGTGGCAGCTTCTCCAAGATCCCAGATGCTTCATCAATCAGGTTACTATCCTCAATAAGTAATTTCAACAATTCTTCTTGAGCCTTTACATGAACAATTGAAGCCCACTTGAATTTTTGTGTCAGAGACATTATGTCCAGATTTATTTGGTCTTGTAGTAATTTTGGTCCATCCCAATCTTGTTTCTCCTTTTCGAGTACTTCTTTTTCTTTACATAGTGAGACTTTATTTTTCTTTTCTCCTTCAATTGTGGCTTTTGTGATGGATGAGATCCTTATTCTTTTTCTGGGACTAAATGTTGGTCTCTCCTCTTTAGATCTCTTGTCTTTCCTTTCTGGAGTGCTTGTGAACTTGAATCCCCCTGATTTGGTTTCTACCTTACTTAATTGTTCATCTGATGTTCTTTCTGATTGTTCAAGTTCCATCAACATACTGGAAGATAATTCTGAGAAAGTCTCGAATCTGTCTTCTTTGGGATCAGTAGGATGACTTAGTAGTGTATCAGCTAACTCAGTCAAGACATCTTCTACAACTTCATAACCTAGTGCAAGGACCCATATAGTTCTTGGTTCCACAGCTTACATAAAGCATTTATCTTTATCCACCATGAATACAATATCCTTTTCATACTTTGTCACCACTTTTTCAGGTATCTTGAACCTTCTTACCATTTTGTATTGAAGATCTCTGAAATAATTCCATAGGATTTTATTTTGCATATTTGCATTACCCAAACTCTGTAAATGATTTCTTATTTGAGTAGCTATAGGAATGTGGTCAAGCCAGATAAAATTTCATAGATTAGGTAGCTCTTTTAGGAAGTAAAAGAGTAAACATGTAATCAGAGTTCCAAATTTGAAAGGATAATTAGTTTCTTTTGCCCTTTTCAAATTCTCCATAAGTTCATTTTGAAGCAATTCACAAAGATCATAATTAGTATTGTTTTTTATCATGTCATATGATGTGTATATGGCTGATGCAGACACAAAATTTTCTTTGTTGGAGAAGTATATTTTGTATCCTATAATCATTGATGCAAATCTGACAACCGGATCCCTGATGTCATCCACTGTAAGGCCATTCTTCTCAAGTTTGCTTTTGTTAGCTGCATTATCACATTGTTCTTCATTTTCTTTATGCCTAGAACCCTTCCAGAGGAGATCATACTAGTTACTGCTTTAATGGCTTCTTTGGTTATCAAATAGGGTTCATCAAGCCATAAAAATTCATCATGAGTTCTACTTAGAACAAGCTTGGCCCATGCATCAATTGGAATTGCGGGAAAGTCCAACTAGGTGTCAAATTTTTTTCTCCTAGGACTTTGTAATCATCTTTCAACACAATGTCCATAGTAGTCAATTCGTCCAAATATAGTTTCCTTAACTTCATATGATCATATTCTGCTAATCTGGTATGAATGTATGCCCTGATATCTTCCATAAGCAAGACCCCTTGTGGAGCAATTGAGAATACCCTAGATAGATCATTTTTTGGTAATTTAAAGAAATGTTTCTTAAACTTGGGGCGAGACATTTTTCCTATCTTGATTACATGAGGAGTAAACATTTTTCCAGAATAGTTTAATTTTCATAGTAGGGTTTCAAGTTGCAAATACCTCTTTCATCAGAGTAGGGTTTCCTTGATCCAAAATTCTCCAAACCCTTCAAATCTTTGTTGTTGTGGCTCAAAATTTGTTCTGATCACCTTGAATGCTTGATAGCTTCGAGTGCAAATTGATTTGAGGTTAAACAAGTTTCCTTTATCCTCTGCACGATGTGACCTAGATGTCATTAAATGCCTATTTCCAAAAAGCTATTAAAAGCCTTTGCTGTAGAATACAGTTGATTAGGATTGCTTCATGATATACCGCATTGACTCCTTTTCTTCTGGTTCTTCTTCTAATAGGTGGGTCACATTAGATTCCATGATGCATCTTCATGATAGAATCTGGCACCCAACTCCTGAATGGGGGATTTGAATTTTCTACACTGCTCCCCTTGAGCCAGAGTTCTCAATTTACTTCTCAGGGAAGGTATCTACACCGGATACTGGTGTGGATTGATCTTTGACCTCAATTACTCCTTTCTTGATCCATACCTTGTTCATTTCTTTCTTGGTTTCAATTGGATCAACTTTTTCTTTTCTCTTGTTATTTCTCTACTTTGTTTTCCTTTCTTCAAAATAACGACTTCTCTTCTCATTCCTGCTTCTGCAAAACCTTGCAACATGTGTAAATTTGTTGCAATTATAGTACACCACATTCTTTTAACCTTGATTCCTTTCATTGATTGAATTTAATCTGCATTGATTAGCCATATGTCCAAATCTATTGCATGTGAAACACTTTCCATTGAATGATTGATGTTTCCTTGTATTTTGAAAGTTAGTTCTTACTGAGCTTCTGCATTCATTTGATCTATGTCCAAATTTATAGCATGCATTACACCTAATAGGTTTCTAACTTACTTTACTTTTGTAGACAACAGCTCTATGACCAATTCTATTACAAGTGAAGCATTTACCTTTGAATGACTGATCAGTCCTTCCATTGTTGAGACTTTTCTTGAACTAATTTCTACATTCATTCGTTCTATGACTAATTTTCTTGCAATTGAAACACTGACCAGAGAATAATGGAGTCTTTTGATTTATTCTACTTCTACACTGAGTAACCTTATGACCAAACTTATTACATGAATTACAATAACCATTGAAAGATGGGTACCTTTGAGCATTTGGTTGTCTGATCGGAGGTCTTCTAGGTCTTCTTATTTGATTTCTAAACTAGTATCCTTTGTTTTGCCTTGGCTTAGTGCTTATTTGCTTAGAGTTTGAACTTTCTCCCTTCTCAAATCCTAAGCCATGTTTGTCATCAGCATTCTTCTGGCTAGCAATCATTTCATCAAGCTTGGCAGTCATTATCTTAAATTTTTCTTCAAAGCTTCTAGCTTTTTCTAGATCTATTTTTAAACTTATAATATCTTTTTCAAGTTTTGTACAGTCTTCTGATCTGTTCTTTACAATCAAATTTAGATCATATTCTGCTCTTGTTCTTTTTAGAACTTCTGCTTCCAAATCCTCTAGAGCTTCATTTGCTGATAGCAGTTGGTCACTGACTTCTTTGTATTTGTCTTTAAATTTCTTGACTTGCTCCTTCAGCTTTAAGATGCATTCATCTGCTTGTTGCAAGTTTTCTTTTAGATCCCTAACTTCTGCTTTAGAGTTTTCAAGATCCATAAGAGCTGCTTCTAGTTGGTTGCATCTTTCATAATTTACATACCTTCTTGCTGCCATAATCACACTATCCCAAATCTTCCTCAAGTTGTTAAACTTCTTCCGAGGAAATTGGCTCTGATACCAATTGATGTTTGTAGGGAACACTGAGAGGGGGGGTGAATCAATGTTCTATAAATCTTTTTTTGAACTTTTACTTTCAACCATTTCAAAAGAATAATCAAACAAAAACAAAATATACAACTGAACGTCATCCACAAAAGCATGACACATAACACCAAGATTTTACGTGGAAAACCCAAAAAGGGAAAAAACACAGAGAGGATTAGCTCTCAAATATATATTGCAATCTTTACAAAAATGATGTTTAGGCTTGGTCACTCCATGGGCCTAGAACATAATGGCTTATAGCCATGAAGTACAACTAGGTTTAACAGGGTCACTGCCTCAACCCTAAACCTAGCAAGATTACAATAATGGTTGTTAAACCCTGAGGGTTGTTAAACCCTATTGGAGGCTCACTACTGGTTTATTGCCTTGATAACAAAAACTTGCTTCTAAATAGATCACACATGATTTCTGAATACTGCTTCAGCATCTGCCTCTATGCCAGGGTGCAGTCATTTAACAACTGTATTCTGAGTCCCAAGTCTTCATCGCTGTTGATCCTCGAACTTTGCTCCACTATTCACATCTTCGCATCACACACCTTCTTCCTCATAGACAACTCAACTAAATTTCATCGTGTTTATATATCCACATCATGAATTATTCCATAATCAGGTTGGCATCCAAGAAGTGAAACATGTACATAAAAAGATGTACCTTGTCGCTCAATCCAATGCACTATGTGTCGTGTGGACCCAAATCTTCTCCCAAGCATGTTCATATAGGTCAGCTCTAATATTTCAATTGCTTACATAAATCCTCCAAACATTAACTCTTCTCCACACAATGATTTATCTCACCAATCAGCCTATTCCTCAAGAACATGCTTAACAACCTCATCTATTGTCTTACAACTTCTACTGCTGATCACAAAACACTTCCAAAATCATGTCAAGGACTCTTTACACATTCCCAATCTTACCCTCAAAACCACAAAGCATCATATCATTTTGTAGAGAGATACGGACCATCAGAAGTCAGACTCTGTCTCTGTCAAACTCTATCAAACACTATGCTAGTACTTAGCAACTTGTAGCTATCCTTCCGGTGAACTTCAGATCTCCCAACTCTAGAATAAGACACTACATATAAGTGTTTAAAACACCTCAAATACGCATAGAGAAATACTTGTCTGTGGAGGAATGTAGACCACCTTACCATGCCCTATTCACTATTCATGCTATACATTTGCTTACCCGGACTTAGAGATTTCTCCAAGATGACTTCCGGAGGAGATCAGGACTTGACCTTTGAAGTATAACACTATCAGAAAAATGGGAACATCATATCTAAACTACATATGCAAGTCTTCAATTGTGGAGGCATACTAGCTTACTTACTTTCCTCTACTATGCATGCTTTCCATACTTAGCCATTTCCTGTCAACCGGACCTAGAATCTCATATGTTCTTCCAGAGATATCTCTTCTTGTCATGGTGATAGGATCTTTGAGATTTGTTGCCATCAATGACAACATATAGATCCATACTAGAGCAGTGTCTCTTTCCAATAGATACAACATCCCCAAACACACCTTTGCCACTGCACATCAAAGAATTATGTCGCACAGCTTCAATCATTAACTCTGAGAACAATCTATCATCCAGAACACACTAGAACATACTATCATTTGAAAAACTGAGTTGTGGACCACCAAGAACCTTGAAACTACAAGGAAGCATGTAATACACATCCATAAACACTTCCTCAAAACCGCAAAGACAATCATTCATTTGTGAAGGAATGCAGAGCATCCCAACAGGCCTTTATCACTAGCTTACTCTGCCAAAACACATGCTAGTACTCTATCATGCATAACTTTCATAGTGGAAGGACAAATGATCTGGAAACTTGGAATTATCACCTTCACTACATCCTAAAGACAATTCTAAAACTACATGGCCATATCTACAAATGTAGAGGAATGCGGAGCATTCCATTGTCTTGTACATAACATCTTCATAGAAGTGACACTGTCTTCAAACAATCAATTGCAAAACACTCTTCCAGGAATGCAATCATCATGGAACTTGGATCATACATACTACAAACTATCAGTAGCATCAAAAACACATTTGATCATCTTTGTACTTCTAATTCCCATCTTAATATGAACTATATCTTCTCTCTTCTCTTGTTGGATGGGACATGAAATCTAACCATGAACTGTATCTTCTTCTCTTGTTGGATGGGGCATGACATTAAACCATGGTAGTGTTGACATCAATGACAACCTAGTGACAATGTTGACATCAATTACAACCCTATGAATCATACATGTAATAGGGGAGAGAGACAGATAGACAAAGAGTTAGAGGGAGATATATAAAGAGATATAAAGAGACAGAGGGGGATGGAGAGAGATATATAGAGATAGTGAGAGAAATATAAAGATATAGAGGGAGAGGGAGAGGGAGAGGGAGAGGGAGAGGGAGAGATAGAGAATAAGATAGAGATAGAGATAGACAGAGTAGAGAGAGATAGAGAGGGAGGGATATATATTTATATATATATATATAGAGAGAGAGAGAGAGAGAATATAAAAAGTGGGGTTGGAGGTACCTTTTGGATGCCTTTGATGTGTTTTCAACAAAAGTTAGAAAATTCAACCAAATCATGTGCATGCTCTCCATCAGGTTTATACATTTTTCAATGTCAAAATGAAAAATGCTAGGATGACTTTAAGTTTATTATTATCTTTCTAACCATGTATTTTTTTCAAAAATCTGATAACATTAAGGTTTCCATCTTGAATTTCTTTCGTTAATGTGTTCTTTTTTTTTCTAGAAAACCTATGTCTATGTCTATCTCTATCTCTCTCTCACTCTCTATCTCTCTATCTCTATCTCTATCTCTATCTCTATCTCTATCTCTATCTCCCTCTTTATCTATCTTTCTCGCTCTATCTATCTCTTTGTCTATCTCAACCCCCTCCCTCCCCCTCTCCTTGTCTCTATCTCCATATCTTTCTATTTCTCTCTCCCTCTCTCCCTCTCCCTCTCCCTCCATCTCCCTCTCCATCTCCTTCTCCATAATCTTTAGTAAGACTTGGGATAAATACCTACACCATATTGGGAAAGTACTTGACAACTTGTAGAAATACAAGTTGTATGCAAACATGGAAAAATGTTCATTTTCTAATAAGAAGATATGATATCTAAGATACATTATTGACACAAGAGGAGTGCATGTGGACTCAACCAAGATTCAAGTCATCCAAGATTGGTAATACTTGAATTATGTCATAGAGCTACATTGAATTATATAATAGAGAGGAATATGACACATCAGTTTAAAAGTGATGAATCATATTTTCATTACAATTGACACAACTACATGTAAATCCTATTCATAAGTGTTATATCTTTAGAATTTTATGCTTCCTTGATATTTTAGTTGATCTTCTCTAGTGAGTTTATTAGAGATGAAAATGTTTGCTCAAGACCGTTAATCTTACCTTGATCTTTATATATTTATTGTTTTATGAACATGAGTTGTTTTTTATTAATTTTAGCTGGGAAAAGGGTCCCAGTCCCATACATGAAAAGTTCAATCAAACCATCAAAACATAAAATAATAACCCATACTGGGCTAGGGTACCAAGAGAACTACTGCAGCACCAATCTAGAACCAAACAAGACCAAACAGTCCACCAAAAAACAAACTACTTAAACATCATATTCCCTGATAATAACCCTAAATAGTCCAAGGAACCAAAACCATTAGAGAACCAATAATTCAGAAGTTTAAGTAACATACTATCAATCTAGCCTAGTAATAACCCATCTGGGCCAGGGAAACAACAAAAACACAACAAGATAACAACATTATTTAGAAAACAACCCATAGAAAAAAACTAAAAGAAAAACATTAAACTAAAGATTAGACATACTCCAATCCTTGCGCATCTAGTCCATCATCTCCTCCTTAGAAGATGAGCTTTTGTGAATCTCTAGCTTATGTCTTTTACCAGCCTCCATCTCCTTCACCTGTAGAGTTTTGTGTTTCTCAAGCTGATTCTGAATGTCTTTAACCTCAGAAGTAGTCCTCCTCATTATGTCATTAGAAAATTTTGCTAGATCTTTTAGACCCTTTTCCCGTCTCACAATTCTATGCTGATAAATTTGAAGCATACCATACATGTTAGTCCAATTGTTCTGACAGGTAATACAGTCCACTCTTCTATTAAAAACTTCCTCCATTTTCTCCAATCTATTAGACAGTTCATTGAACTCAGAATCTCTATAATCTTTTTTATTCTTTTCAGAATTATTCAAGTCATTCTCAAAAGTCCTTATACCATTACCAAATCATCATAGTAATTCTCACCAAAAGAATTACCCCCCACATCATCTCCTTGGTCCACTTGGAAGTTCAGGTTAGCTTCAGTCCTCACCTCCATATTTTCATACTGAATTTGTTGTTCAGGGTCACCAATCTCATCTTCTTCCTTGTCAATCTAAGCCTCCTCAACTAGGTCTAAGTCTAAGTCCTCTTCCCTCACATTAGCCATATCAGGGTTGTCATCAAATAGGGTGTCTAAAATAATCTTTTCAATTGAAATATCCCCATTCTTATTATGGTTTGTGCTATTATTGTTCTTTGGCATGTGTAGACATCAAAAAATGACCAGTGATCAATTCCCTAAGTCCTCCCTTCACATGAAATCTAATTAATTTTAATTAATTAATTAAATTTCCCTTAACCTAATCTACCCTTAATCCTAAGGTCTAATTAATTTTAATTAATTAAATCTTTTCAATTTTACGACCCTCCCATAAATAATAAATTTAAATTAATAAGTTTAATTTATTATTTACAAAAACCTAAAAACCTAAATCAAAACCTATCCGTAAAAAATTGAAAATATTCAAAACCCGTTAATTACCTACCTTACCGTTCACCTAACTACCCCATTATTGAAACTGTCCCACCAAGCATTATAAAAACCCTACATTTCCCAAATCAAAAGGGAAAGGACAATTTACCGAGTTATGCTAGAAAATCAATGAGCAACCACATTTGAACTAATTTCAGTAACATTTGGTTTTATTGTGATATCTTTAATTTGTTTTTGTTGCACTTAATATAAATTTTTAGGATTTTGTATAGTTTTGAAATATTTTGAAATAAAATTTATATTTGGTTGTAAAGATTGGTGAACCTGATCTTCTTCTTTGACATAAAAAAAAAACCTATTTTGTAACTGACATAAGTCTTGATAAAATGACTAAGGATTAGGGTTTCTATTGATATTGTATTGTAGCATTTGCAGTAGTATTGAGTTGCAAGGATTGCTGGTTGTAATCGGTTCGATTTGCTGGATAATAATATTGGACTCTCTGTTGGTGGATGTAGCCTGAGTTTGGGTGAACCACGTTAAAAATTGTCTCTCGCTATTATTATTTCTGTGTATTTTCATTCCTCTATTTAATCTTTATTTCCATTTAATTGATATCTTCTACTTGCAATTCCTAACACTCACCTCGCTTCATGGCCTTCCTTTGAAGCAAAGAACCTTCTCCTTCAATCCATCATCCCACAACATCCACTTCCCTTGATGAAATGCTTGGTCCCCACAAGCACATAGATATTAAAACAAATAGCTTTGATCTTAATGAATATAATGAGCGTAATCAAGATCCTGATGATATTTTGTCACCCACTATCACCATATTGCAAATCCATCGTCATATCCTATTAGTCTAGCTACTTTCATCCATGAATGTTCTTCCCTAGGAGAGCAATTACTATTGTCTACCACCACACCTTCTCATCCAACAATGAGCTCAAGTCTAGTGTCCAAAACACACATAGTCCCATTGTCCATCGCATACTCCAAAAAGTGAATTATCAAGGTAAAGGCTTAGGCCTTCATGAACAAGGTATTTTGGAGCCTATCCATGTTAGAATCCCTCCACGATCATATGGCCTTGGATATACACCCAAAGGAAAACAATCTCAAGATGTTGGTACTACCTCCATGCCTCCTAAATCCACATCCTTCCATCCCAAATCCCATGCATCCTATCATACTCCCAAAACATATGTTACCATACCTCTTCCATCATCCTACACACCCAAAAAGCATGTGACCATCCATCTTCCTCCATCCACTTTACCTCCACTTCTTCCAACTCCTAACATCCCTCCATCCACTTTACCTCCACTTCTTCCAACTCCTAACATCCCTTCATCCACTTTACCTCCACTCCTTCCAACTCCTAATATCCCCATATCCCCTTTTCACTTTAGCCACAACTCCATTAATGCCTCCATCCATACATCTCATTCCTATATATCCCTATAATTCCTAATCATGATCAACAAATGAACACATCGAATAAACATGAATCTATCAAAATGTTTCAAATTATACGAAACCCTAAAAATTTATATTAATTGCAACAGAAACAGATTAAAGATATCACAATAAAACCAAATGTTACCGAAAGTAGTTCAAATGTGGTTGCTCATTGATTTTCCAGCACAACTCAGTAAATTGTCCTCTCCCTTTTGACTTGGAAAATGAATTGTTTTTATAATGTTTGGTGGGACGGTTTCAATAATGGGGTAATTAGGTGAATGGTAAGGTAGGTAATTAATGGGTTCTGAATATTTTCAATTTGTTATGAATAGGTTTTGATTTAGGTTTTTAGTTTTTTTGTAAAAAATAAATTAAATTTATTAATTTTAATTTATTATTTATGGGAGGGTAGTAAAAGTGAAAATATTTAATTAATTAAAATTAATTAAACATTAGGATTAAGGGTAGATTAGGGATTAAGGGAAATTTAATTAATTAATTAAATTTAATTAAATTTCATGTGAAGGGAAGACATAGGGAATTGATCGCTGGTCAATTTTTTAATTTCTACATTTTGCCCCTCTTTGAGATGATGTTGCAAGGTGATGTTGTTTCAAAGAAGATTAAAACATAGGTTGGAATGGATAAAAATGGGTTGAATGGGGCTCATAAAAATGATGGATTGGGAGATGATGCCCCCTCAAGAGGATATGCAGGGACAAAGGAGATGGATAGGCTCTTGAAAAAGGAAATGAAGGGAAGGAGATAGAGTTATACTGATTTAGTTTGAGCAACCTAAAGTTTGATATAGCATTGGAAATTATGCACCAAGGTATAAAGACCAGGGTGACAATATGTTAAATGTGGAAAAGATAGAAAGTCACTAGCAGACATATGCCTAAGCCACCATGATATGAAAGACCATGATGACAAAGTGGCAAGTATGTTGCAAGGACCGATATAGATGCAAAACAACAATGATATAGCACACACAAACAAGACAAGCAAAATGTGCACAAATGATTCAAAAACAAACAAGGTGATTGCCCCTGTCAAGCCAAAAATTGATGATCCATTGGATTGATTTATGATGATAATGATTGATGATTGATAGTGTCTAGTTTTAGGAAAAGAAACATGTCGTATAAGATGTCTGGTCTAGTTTCGACAATGCAACATCCTATATAAGACAATTGATATGATTGATTGATAGTGTTGTTGATGTGGGAATGATTTATCCCAAGAACAACATGAGGCTTGTGTTGTTGATATGGGACGATATATCCCGAGAACAACACCAGAATTGGGAATGATATATCCCATTGATGATGATGATGATGATGTGATCTATCAATCAGGTTTACAACAAGGCTTGGAACAAGACCATGGATGTGATTGGATAGTTTGTCTAGATTGGTTGACAAGATTGGTATGGACTAAGAATACTTGCATTTGGATCATTGTTGCTTGGAATGATTTGATTGATTTGATTGATTGATTGATTTTATTTTATTTTTATGGAATTGATTGATTTGGAGTTGATTTGATGATTTGATTTGATGAAGTGATTGGATTGAATTTGGATTGAAGGGTTGATTTGATTAAATGAATTGATTTTATTGCTTGGATTTTTGTTGGATATTTAATTTTTTTATATTTTCAAATATTTTGATTTTTTTGGATTTTTGGGAATATTTTGATCTATTTTGGATGTTTAGCATTGGATTGTGTGTGGATAGCCTTTGGATAGATGCCAATGACAAGGGAAAACCAAACCAAAAGGCAAGGATAAATAATGGATGGGATAGATAAAAGGATTGGCGATAAGATAAAGGTAGGATGGGTGAGAGGATAAATGTAGGATTTGGATGGATAAAAGGATCAACAATAGGATAAAGGTAGGAATATGGATGGATACTAGGATTGGTGATAGAAGGATAAGGAATGGGAGATAGGGAGCCTAGGATGTGATCTCCAAGGACTACGTCACATAGGAATAACATGCCCCACTCTAGATATTATGCCTTAGGATTTGGTGAGGTGATGCTTATTAGGATACATGATGGGGATAATGCTTGGAAGGGATGAATGGACTTAGTAGTAGATGGATGTATGGAGGATATTCTTAGAAATGGATGGACAGAATTTGAAGTATGACAAGAGGTGTCAAAATCATTTTTCAACATGTTGCCCCTACACTCATCAAGATCAGAAGGAGGAAGGGAAGATGGATGGTGAAATGAGGAAGGTGTGATAGATATGATGGGTAAGGATGGCAAGATAGGATGGAAAATGATAGGATAGGATATGATGGGTAAGATAGGATGGGATAGATGAGATAACATGCCCCCAGGTGTAAATCACATAGATAATCACATACACATGATGTTTGTTTGCTAGGTTTTAATCATGGTACTTATCCAAGGTGCCATAAAAATGGTTTTCACCATTAGACGAAGGATTTATCTTTATTTTTTTATTTTTTATTTTGGAGAGGATAGTTGGAAGGAAAAGGTAGGGACTCAATATTTTGTTCCCATACCAAGATGGTAATGTCCCATGATGGATAAAAGTCACTCACATAGACTATGTCAAATGTCATAATGTTCATAGATGTTGATAAGGGATGAGAGAGACGGATTAATTGGATAGTGGATTTTGATGTGGATTATGAAATATTCATGCAAGGATGAATAGTGTATTAGGATGGAGATAAAGAGATAGATAGAAGGACTTATGTAAAAACATGGACCGTAGGGGTATGATGGAAGAAATAAGTGGGATAGTAGATAGAAGATGGGGAGATCGAGGTATGTGGGAATGTTGTGGAGTGAAAGGGAACCAAGACCAATGGTTGCGCACACTGAATTAGATTTTGAAGATTTTTATTTGAAGGGGGGTTTGGGAGTAATGGAGATGTTCTCTTAGGGGTTTGCCTATTTAGGACTTTAGGGACCCAAATGGGCTTATGAATTTTAGGATTTTGTGATGGGGAGCGGGATGTTTGGGATTTTAGGATTGTGGATGCTTCATTTGAATTAGGTGCTTTTTTCTTGGGGACCCAAACCATTTTGATTTTGAAATTGTCTTTTTGAGATGTGGACTTGGGTAGCCTTTTTTAGCTTTGATTTTTCTTTGATCCTTTGCATTGGTTGGTGCAGGAGCACCTACCTGATAGCTGGCCTCCATGAGGTAGTTAGTTAGTTTTAAGTCTTGTTGATGTTTCCAAGAAGGTCTTATAAGACCAATGCATGTAATAAGGTCTATGTTGACCATGCTTTACTACTTTTAGATAGTTTGTTTGGACAGCTGTTATGCTGTATGTTCAGTTGGATCTCCCAGCCGCCTGGAGAGATTTCCCAGCCGCTTGGAAGCTCCCAGCCACTGGGAATCGAGTGGTAGTACTCGTGAGGAGTTCCTATTTATGCATTAGGATCGGTTGGGTTTTAGATACAGATTAAGGAGTTAGATTTCAGAGTGAGACAGAGTACTGTATTTGCATCTTTTGAAATCAATAAAGAGATCCTGTTTGTGTCAATTTTCTGTTTGGATTCCATTGTGTAATCGAGTTGCTATTTTGGTGGTTGCATGGATTCACTGATCCATTCCACCGGTGATTCGTCGAATCGGTGGAATGGCTATGTACGATAGTTTAGGTTTTAGTTTGCATTTTCTGTTTGTTCACATGTATGTTTGCAGGATCGCAGTCGAGAGGTGTTGAGAACCCTAGCATGGGTATGTGCTAGGTCATACTGATAGTTCGAGTCTAGAAGATCGCCCTGAAAGTAGATCAGGTCACCTCAGGAGGTTTGGCGGATCAAAATTTGCTAAGGTTGGAAATTTGTCACAACGGCATCATCAGGATATTCTTGTGTATATCCTGCAGTTACTTCGGGCGTCATCCAAGTAGATGGAGGTGAGCATGATGCAATCGTTTGCATAAGGTGAATGCGTTTCGGGGTGATCATCATCAGGTGTTGCCGAGGAAGAGTATATCGGTATAAGTTAGTCGATCGGGTTGATAAAATCATCGCGGGCCGATAATGTTAAGTTTGGCCGACAACAGGATATTGAAGGAACTGCATATGATGTCTTCGTCATCAGGATAATCGTCATCAGGACATTCCGAAATATCACCCGATAAGGTCAGATATCAGGGTGACGTAAGCATCGAAGGAAAGGTGCTTGAAGTTGTCGTCATCAGGATATATGGGAGGAACCAGATATTTTATATCCTGCTGATGAAGATGATGTCGAACATCATGATGTTGCAGATAGAGGTTGGCGGTAAAATGAATAGTGATCGTCAGGAGGATGATTGCGCTTGCCGAATATAATGATGCTGCTGACAAGCGAAAGGTCGAAAGTTTGTCTGCAGGAGGATATCGGTCAGCAAGAGAAAATATGATGATGCTGACAATGTTAACAGAAAATATGATGATGATGATGGGTTGTAGACATACATGCTGTATGTCGAGGTTTTAGTGTGGATGCCTCTGCATCATAGTGGTATCAGAGCTCAGCAAAAGGTCTGGGCTATTGTGTGTTGATTCTGTCACTGAAAGGACAGAGGTAGAGGAGTGAGAGGTTGACAAAATGCCTCTGAAAGGTAATGGTACTACAAGGGAGTTGCAGGAGATAAAGGAAAAACATGCCAGAGAGATGAGGAAGATGAAGGAGCTTGCTGAAGCACTTCAAGCCAGGCTTGTAGCCTTGGAGAAGAACAAAAAGAGGGAAGTGGAAGATAGTGAATCAGAAGAAGATGAAGATGTTGTTGAAGAGTATGAAGAGGTAGCTGAAGGTCTGGATGCTGAAGACCAGAGATTTGCAAAACTGTTAAAGGCAGTACAGAGTGATAAACCTAAGGTAAAGGTTGATGTTTCCAAGTATAATGGAAGTTTGAATGAAGATGAGTTGTTGGATTGGATTGCTACACTTGATAATCACTTTGAATGTGAAGATGTTGCTGAGGATCAGAAGGTAAAGATTGCAAAGACCAAGTTAGGAGGTCATGCTTTGGTATGGTGGGATTATGTACAATCCGAGAGAAGGAAACAAGGAAAGTCAAAGATCACTTCATGGGATAAAATGGTAGCAAGGATAAAAGGTAAATTCTTGCCTAAGGACTATGAGATTCAGATGTTTAAGAAGCTACAATTTTTAAGGCAGAAGGAAATGGATGTGAAGGCATATACTAAGGAGTTTTATAAGTTGAGTATGAGATCTGGTCATCATGAGAATGAGGTAGAAAAGGTGGCTAGGTACTTAGCTGGTTTGAGATTGAACATACAGGATGAGTTAGTTTTAGCTAACCCTAAGAGTGTGGAGGATTGTTACCAAATGGCAATCAGGATTGAAGAAAAGATGAATAGGAGACAAGATAAGTCCATGAGAGGAAGAGGAAGCAATATGAGGGGAAGAGGAGCAGCCCCTACAACAAGGCAAACCAATGAGGGTCAAGAAGACACTGGTAAAGGACAGGGATAGTCTGATTTCAGAGGTGGATGGAAAGGTAATAGAGGCAGATTTGGAGGTGGTAGAGGTTCTACTACATTTTCAGGAAAGTGTTACACCTGTGGTGAGTTTGGTCATCCCTTTTTCAAATGTCCAGAAAGCAAAGGTTCATCATCCAAAAATGACAGAACGAATGACAAGAGAGTACAACTTGTGCAAGAAGAGAAAGTAGAGCAAAGTGTGCAAAGTTTAAACACTTATCAAGATAGAGTTCCTGACAATTATGGGTATCCTGAGGAGGGAGAAGCATTGATGCTTAGGAGAATTAGTTTGCAGGCATCAAAGGATATGATGCAAAGAAGAGCTCTTTTCAAGACCACATGCAAGAGCAAAGGTAAGGTATGTAAGGTTGTCATTGATACTGGTTCAACAGACAACATGGTATCTCAGGAAATGGTGGATAAACTGCATTTGGAAAGGATTCCACATCAACACCCTTACAAGGCATCTTGGGTGAGTGATAGTCAATCACTTTTTGTCTATGAACAGGCATATGTGGATTTTTAGATTGGAGCATATCAGGATAGAGTTTTGTGTGACATTTTGCCCATGGAATGTTGTCACCTACTGTTGGGTAGACCATGGCAATTTGACAGGAGGGTACTGTATGATGGGTATGCTAATACCTACACCATCAAGAAAGATGGGAAAACTATTATGTTGATGCCATTGCAGGAAGATGCTGCAGCACAGGGGGCAGCCAAAATCATTTTAGTGGGAAAGAAGGAATTTGTGCAGAAGCCTATAGGAGCAGGCATAAAGGCAGTTGAGGACATTGCAGGGAAAGGAGTTGTTAAGGACAACAGTTTGAAGACAGTTTCAGTTTTGACTGACAGATGTCAGCAGTAGGTTTAGAAACAGGTTTGCAAATAGCAACCAGTTGAGAGGAATGACAAGGATGTTGTCATAGTTGGGACTATTGTTTGTCCTATAAAAGTTGAAAGGAAGACAGAACTGAACATTGCAGAAGTTCAAGAGGCAATTCCTAAGGTTATTCAACCAGGTATTCAAACAGAGGTTCTGGTAAGACAACCTGACAAACACAAGGTATGTGTGAAAAGGGCCTACATTGACAGGCATGAGGGTTTACTTGCAAGACAGCAAGTTACAGTTCAGAAATCTTGGAGCAGCCAAGAGACAGCAGAGGATAAGGCTGGAACAGGTCAGAACACTGAGATGGCAAAGTGTAAAGGTGGAATTCTTTCACAACCTAACTCATGGGACATGAGTTCTTTTTCTATTGGGGAGTATGGTGCAGGAGCACCTACCTGACAGTTGGCCTCCATGAGGCAGTTAGTTAGTTTTAAGTCTTGTTGATGTTTCCAAGAAGGTCTTATAAGACCAATGCATGTAATAAGGTCTATGTTGACCATGCTTTACTACTTTTAGATAGTTTGTTTGGACAGCTGTTATGTTGTATGTTTGGTTGGATCTCCCAGCCGCCTGGAGAGATTTCCCAGCCGCTTGGAAGCTCCCAGCCGCTGGGAATCGAGTGGTAGTACTCGTGAGGAGTTCCTATTTATGCATTAGGATCAGTTGGGTTTTAGATACAGATTGAGGAGTTAGATTTCAGAGTGAGACAGAGTACTGTATTTGCATCTTTTGAAATCAATAAAGAGATCCTGTTTGTGTCAATTTTCTGTTTGGATTCCATTGTGTAATCGAGTTGCTGTTCTGGTGGTTGCATGGATTCACTGATCCATTCCACCGGTTGATTCGTCGAATTGGTGGAATGGCTATGTACGATAGTTTAGGTTTTAGTTTGCATTTTCTGTTTGTTCACATGTATGTTTGCAGGATCGCAGTCGAGAGGTGTTGAGAACCCTAGCATGGGTATGTGCTAGGTCGTGCTGATAGTTCGAGTCTGGAAGATCGCCCTGAAAGCAGATCGGGTCACCTCAGGAGGTTCGGCGGATCAAAATTTGCTAAGGTTGGAAATTCGTCACAACGGCATCATCAGGATATTCCTGTGTATATCCTGCAGTTACTTTGGGTGTCATCCGAGTAGATGGAGGTGAGCATGATGCAATCGTTTGCATAAGGTGAATGCGTTTTGGGGTGATCATCATCAGGTGTTGCTGAGGAAGAGTATATCGGTATAAGTTAGTCGATCGGGTTAATAAAATCATCGCGGGCCGATAATGTTAAGTTTGGCCGACAACAGGATATTGAAGGAACTGCATATGACGTCTTCGTCATCAGGATAATCGTCATCAGGACATTCTGAAATATCACCCGATAAGGTCAGATATCAGGGTGACGTAAGCATCGAAGGAAAGGTGCTTGAAGTTGTCGTCATCAGGATATATGGGAGGAACTAGATATTTTATATCCTGCTGATGAAGATGATGTCGAACATCATGATGCTGCAGATAGAGGTTGGCGGTAAAATGAATAGTGATCGTCAGGAGGATGATTGCGCTTGCCGAATATAATGATGCTGCTGACAGGCGAAAGGTCGAAAGTTTGTCTGCAGGAGGATATCGGTCAGCAAGAGAAAATATGATGATGCTGACAATGTTAACAGAAAATATGATGATGATGATGGGTTGTAGACATACATGTTGTATGTCGAGGTTTTAGTGTGGATGCCTCTGCATCATTGGTGCCATGTGGCATAAGGATTATTAGGATTGTTTGCTTTATGGGTGGAGGCATCCAATTTTTTATTATTGAATCCCATGGGGGTGTTTTTTATAGCTTCATATTTACTTGATGTGTGCATTTGTCGATCATGATTAGGAATTGTAGGGGATTTATAGGAACGAGATGTATGGATGGAGGGATTAATGGAGTTGTGGCTAAAGTGAAAAGGGGATGTGGGGATATTAGTAGTTAGTAGGAGTGGAGGTAAAGTGGATGGAGGGATGTTAGGAGTTGGAAGAAGTGAATGTAAAGTGGATGAAGGGATGTTAGGAATTCAAACCTATGTTTTAATCTTCTTTGAAATGATATTGCCTTGCAACATCATCTCAAAGAGGGGAAAAATGTAGACATAAAAAAATTGACCAGTGATCAATTCCCTAAGTCCTCCCTTCACATGAAATCTAATTAATTTTAATTAATTAATTAAATTTCCCTTAATCCCTAATCTATGTTAGGAAATGTGTCTCAACCTTGCAACCTTGAAAGGTTACTACTCTTCCCATTTTTGGTCTTTTTAAATACCCTTTATCTTGGAGAATGGTCTGGAACTTTCAAAGTTTCCAAAAGAGCTAAAAATAGTGAGACTTACTATTTTTAGTAAGTCCTTCAATTGAGTTTGGATTGACCTAAAAAAAATTTCAGAAGGTGCGGAACAACTAAATAAACATCTCGGGTGAGCTTCGTCTCAAGATCATATCTGGATCGCGAGATATTAAAGTTTCTATTTTTTGAAACTGCCAAAAAAATGTTTTGAACTCAATTACCAAAATCAAAACTTCTCTAAATATCCCAAAAAATTTCATAACCGACATAGTGGGTTATAGGGTGATAGATCTTTTCACAAGCTTTCTGACACATCAAACAATTCGTTAATCAGACACCTAGATCAAAAGTTATGGCCTCCAGAAGTTGGATCTTCTGTTTTTGGGAAATGTAAAAACATGTTGGACACATAAAAGAGCTGTAAAGGGGAGAGTTACATGTGTTGGTGTGTGGTTTGGCACATCATAAGGCATCTTTGATAGGAGATAATTTGGGTGCCACTTTATGGGTGGTTTTGGCTCATGGTTTTGTAACTACTGGTAGCGGTTTACTATATTGCATCTCCTATATATCAGGAGCTAGAGATGGAGGTTGTGTGTAAGAATCTTATAGATGTCGAATTACCTCTTGGATCTCTGGTTGGATATACTCTTGTAAAATCTTGCTCTGCAAGTATATTGTAATCTTCATGATTCCTGAATAATATATTGGGTGGCTTTGGAGTGTGGGGTTTTTTACCTGAAAGGGTTTTCCCCACGTATATCTTGTGTTGTGAGTTTTGTGTTTGAAGTTATTATCTTTCTGTTAATGTGCATATTAATCTATAATTGTAAAATAAAAAATTTGCATAAGTTTTTCCTCAGTAGATTAGTGTAGGAAGCATTTCCGCATACCTTGCTTCCTTTCAGTTGGTATCAGAGCATGATCACCTTTGGTTCTATTTGTTTGGTAGAGAGTTTTTTAAGCTGATCTTCATTTGAGTGGGAGCTTGTGCAGAGGATTTTGAAATCTTTGTTGCAGGTAAGAGATGGAAAGCACATCTGGGAGGTTTGAGATAGAGAAGTTTAATGGTAGTAATTTCTAGTTGTAGAAACTCAAAATGGAGGACATGATTGTAGATCAAGATTTATGGGAAGCCGTATCTAGTACAAAACCAATGGCAATGTCTCAAGAAGACTGGGATCTCAAAGATCGAAAAGTGAAGGGTTTGATAAGACTTTGTTTGGCTGATTCAGTGCTCCTAAATATCCATGAAGAGGAGACTACAAAGGAACTTTGAAAGAAGCTTGGAGATGTTTATCAGGCTAAATAGCTAGTGAACAAGTTATTCCTATAAAAGAAATTGTATTCTCTGAGGATGGAAAAAGGAGGATCTGTCGCTGATCACATGAATACATTCAATATGCTTGTTGCCTAGTTGACTTCTATTGGTGTGAAGATGGAGGAGGAGGATCGATGTACGACATTACTATGTTCCTTACCAGATTTGTGGGACCACCTTGTTATGGCCATTGGGTGTACCACTACCACCTTCAAGATGGATGAAGTGGTTTCTTTGCTATTGTCTGAATAGATGCGGAGAAAGTCTTCCGAATCAGCTAAGGAGGCTCTTGTGGTTCATGGTAGATCTAAAGAGAAGGGAAAGAAAAAGGATAAGAAGAAGGAAGAAAAAGGAAGATCTAAATCCCGTGGGAGATCTAAGTCTCCCGGAAAGTCCAAGGCCCTGTGTTGGAACTGCGGCAAACCTGGTCACTTCCGTAAGGAGTGCAAGGAGTAGAAAAAGAAAAAGAAGAAGAATTATAATTCAAATTCTGACAAGTCCTCTTAGGATGAAGGAGAAGCATTTTTCACTGCCTTGGCAATGCATGCATCTGAGGATGTGTGGCTTATTGACTCTGGTGCATCTTTTCACATGACCTCTTATCGAGGTTGGTTTTCAAAGTATGAAGAATACAATGGTGGAAAGGTGTACTTGGGTGATGATTCTCACCTGGATATTGTTGGCCGTGGAAGAGTCTTGATTTGATTCCCTGATGGACGAGTAAAGGGAATCAATGGTGTTCTGCATATCCCTGGTTTGACATGGAACCTTCTTTCTGTATGTAAATTGAATGATGTGGGTGTGTAGTTTGTTTTCTCAAATGGAGGATGTAAGATGACTAGAGGATCTATGGTGTTGGCTAAGGGTGTTCGGATTGGCACTCTATTTCAGTTTGATGCATGCACAGTTCAATGCAATAGTGCCTCTGTTTTGAAGAAGAGAGCTTCAAAGTCTTCATCCTCACCATTGGAGCCAGTAGTGAAGAAGACTATTGCATCTACTTTTGATGGTTGTGCTTTCTAGGTACCTAAGGGTGCTCATTCTATGGAGATGAAACTTCTAGGTGAGAAGACAATGTTATGGCACCAAAGGCTTGGTCACATTGGTGAAAAGGGTTTGAGGACCCTGAAGAATAAAAATCTTGTTGAGGGTATGAATAATTGTAACCTTGAGTTCAATTTCTGTGAACATTGCATTTATGGAAAACAAAACTATGTTCAGTTTTATTCCAGTTCTCAAAAATCTTCTAAGGTGTTGTACTTGATTCATTCTTATGTGTTTGGTCCTTTTAATGTTCCTTCGATTTCAAATTCTATTTACTTTGTTTCACTCATTGACAATTACAGTAGAAGGACATGAGTGCATTTCCTTAGAAGTAAATCTGAAGTTTTTAATAGATTCAAAGAGTTCAAAGCTCTTGTAGAGAATCAAAAGGATAGAAAGATTAAGTGTTTGAGGAATGACAACGGTGGTGAGTTTTGTTCAGTAAATTTTGACAAGTTCTATAAAGAACAGGGGATTGAGAGGCACAAGACAACTCTGTATACCCCTTAGTAAAATGGAGTTGTAGAGAGGATGAATAGAATATTGATGGAGAGGGCAAGGAGTATGCTAAGTGGAGCTGGTCTTCAACAAAAGTTTTGGGCTGAAGCTGTTGCTACTGCTTGTTACCTAGTTAACAGGTCTCCTACATCAGTGCTTGTTGATAAGACACTTATGAAGGTATGGTCTAGTAAAAAACCTTCATTAAGACACATTCAATTATTTAGTTGTGAGGCATGTACACATGTACCTAAGGAGAAGAGGTCTAAGTTGGAGAACAAGGCTATAAAGTGTATCTTCATTGGCTATGGCATCAGTGTGAAAGGTTACAAGCTTTGGGATCTAGTAACTGATAGAGTTTTGTATAGCAGAAGCGTGATGTTCAGAGAGCTCAATCCTTCTTCTATTGTCTTGTAGCCAGAGAAAGAAGAGAAGAAAGATGATGTGGTTCAGTTTCCTTCCACCCCTAAGAAAGTTGAACCAAAAACATCTATTGGACCTGATAATGAGGAGAGCTCTAGTAGCTCTGAAAGTTTAGAAGAAGATGAAGAACCTCAACCTCAACCTTTGAGGAGGTCCACGTGGATAAGGTAGCAACCTAATAGGTTTGGTTAGTCATTGCATGATTCCAGTTGTATTTTTTCTTTGATTTCTAACACTGATGAGCCTAGAACTGTGAAAGAGGCTATGGGTATGAAAGATGCAAGTTCCTGGAAGGAGGCCATGGAAGAGGAGATGGCTTCTTTGAAAAAGAATAATACTTGGGACTTGGTGCCTTTTCCTAAAGGATGAAAACCTGTTGGATGCAAATGGGTGTTCAAAAAGGAATTTGATGTAGAGGGTAGTGTTGAGAAATATAAGGCTAGATTGGTTGTGAAGGGGTATTCTCAGGTGGAGGGAATTGACTATGGTGAGATTTTCTCTCCCTTTGCAAAGCTGACATCTATTCGGTTCATGTTATCTCTTGCAGCAGCATATGATCTATAAGTGGAACATATAGATGTGAAGACAACATTCCTTCATGGTGACTTGGAGGAGGAAATCTATATGTCATAGCTAGAGCACTATGTGGTGAAAGGTAAAGAAAATCTGGTTTACAAGTTGAAAATGTCATTGTATGGTTTGAAACAGTCTCCTAGGATGTGGTACCAGAAGTTTGATGCCTTTGTGTTGAGTATTGGATTTCAAAGATCAAAATCAGATCATTGTGTTTACTACAAGTTTGACAATGATCACATTCTCATTATTGCATTGTATGTCAATGATATGTTACTCATTAGAAATGGTAAAAGTTTGATTTTTGATTTGAAGTCTTAGTTGTCAGCACAGTTTGAGATGAAAAATCTAGGGGTAGCTCGGTACATTTTGGGAATGGAAATCAGAAGAGATAGAGCAAATAGAAAACTTTGGTTAGGCCAGAGTAAGTATGTTAACACTGTGTTGGAGAGATTCAACATGATGGATTGCAGACCTTTGACTATTCCTGTTACAATGGGGACAAAGTTATCTATTGAAGATTGTCCAAAGTCTCCTTCTAAGATAGAGGATATGAGCAGAGTTCCTTATGCTAGTGCGATTGGTAGTTTGATGTATGCGATGGTCTGCACAAGACCAGACATTGCCCAACCAGTGGGAATCCTTAGTCAATTTATGGCTAATCCTAAACAGATACATTAGATGCAATGAAGAGAGTGTTCAGATATTTGTAGGGTACTTCTGAGTATTCCTTATGTTATCATGGTTATCCTACAGAACCTCAACATTCACTTTGTATTCATGGATTTGTGGATTCAAATTGGGCAGGTGACATTGATAGCAGGAGATCCACCAATGCTTATGTGTTTACTATGTTTGGTGGTGCTATTAGTTGGATGAGTAAGCGGCAACCTGTGGTCACTTTTCCACTATTGAAGCTGAGTACATGGCAGCAACTCATGCTTGTAAAGAAGCCATTTGGCTTAAGAGATTATGTTTTAATTTTAAGTTTGATGCAGGGAAGATTACTATTTGTTGTGACAGTCAGAGTGCCATATGTTTGGCGAAGAATCCTACTTTCCATGCAAGGACTAAGCATATTGATGTCCAGTACCATTTTGTTTGTGACATGGTAGAGGATGGGAAGGTAAACTTGGAAAAAGTTGAAACTTTCATGAATGTTGTAGATTCCTTGACAAAACATGTGAGCACAGAGAAGTTCAGATGGTGTTCAAAGTCTATGGGCCTCATGGCCCCTAGCAATTAAATCATGGTGTTGATACTCCCTTTGCTCTTGCAAGGTGTTCGACAAGTGGGAGAATGGTAGGAAAAGTGTCTCAACCTTGCAACCTCAAAAGGTTACTATTCTTCCCATTTTTGGTCTTTTTGAATACTCTTTATCTTGGAGAATGGTCTGGAACTTTCAAAGTTTCCAAAAGAGCTAAAAATAGTGAGACTTACTATTTTTAGTAAGTCCTTCGATTGAGCTCAGATTGACCTAAAATTTTTTCCAGAAGGTGCGGAATAGCTAAGTGAACATCTCGGGTAAGTTTCATCTCAAGATCATATCTGGATTGCGGGATATTAAAGTTTTTATTTTTTGAAACTACCAAAAAAAAGTTTTGAACTCAATTAATAGAATCAAAAATTCTCTAAACATCCCAAAAATTTTCATAACTGGTGTAGTGGGTTATATGGTGGTAGATCTCTTCACAAGCTTTCCGACACATCAAACGATTCGTCAATCGGACACCCGGATCAAAAGTTATGGCCTTCGAAAGTTGGACCTTCTGCTTTTGGGAAATGTAAAAAACGTGTTGGACACAGAAAAGAGATGTAAAGGGGAGAGTTACACGTGTTGGTGTGTGATTTCACACACCACAAGGCATCTTTGATTGGAGATAATTTGGGCGCCATTTTATGGGTGGTTTTGGCTCATGGTTTTGTAATTACCGGTAACGGTTTACTGTATTGCATCTCCTATATATCACGAGCTGGAGATGGAGGTTGTGTGTAAGAATCTTATAGATGTTGAATTACCTCCTAGATCTTTGGTTGGATATACTCTTGTAAAAGCTTTCTCTGCAAATATATTGTAATCTTCGTGATTCCTGAATAATATATTGGCGGCTTTGGAGTGTGGGGTTTTTTACTTGAAAGGGTTTTCCCCACATATATCTTATGTTGTGAGTTTTGTGTTTGAAGTTGTTATTATCTTTCTGTTAATGTGCATCTTAATCTGTAACTGTAAAATTAGAAATTTGCATAAGTCTTTCCTCAGTAGATCAGTGTAGGAAGTGTTTCTGCATACCTTGCTTCCTTTCAATCTACCCTTAATCCTAAGGTTTAATTAATTTTAATTAATTAAATATTTTCACTTTTACTACCCTCCAATAAATAATAAATTAAAATTAAAAAATTTAATTTATTATTTACAAAAACCTAAAAGCCTAAATCAAAACCTATTCATAACAAATTGAAAATATTCAAAACCCGTTAATTACCTACCTTATCATTCACCTAACTACCCCATTATTGAAACCGTCCCAACAAACATTATAAAAACCCTACATTTCCCAAATCAAAAGGGAGAGGACAATTTACCAAGTTATGCTAGAAAATCAATGAGCAACCACATTTGAATTACTTTTGGTAACATTTGGTTTTATTGTGATATCTTTAATCTGTTTCTGTTGCACTTAATATAAATTTTTAGGGTTTCGTATAGTTTTGAAATGTTTTGAAATAAAATTTATATTTGGTTGTAAACATCATGGTAGCCTTAGCAATCCTAGTAGATCTTCTTCCTATAACAACAACATGTTGATAGATGTTCTCCATGTTATCCTTAGGCTTAAAATCATCAAACCTAGCATCTAGATTCTGTTGGAATTTATATTACATCAATAGTTTAGATTAGGTAAATAATAGATAAATAAATTAACATATAGATGTTAATTTATAAATAAATAAATGTTAGTAAGTAGATAAATAATTTAGTTCTTGGGATGTAAATAAGTTAAAGTTAGTTCACAGGAATATATGGATTTATAAAGCCAATGTACTCAAATGTTAAATTTATTTAGTGTATATCCCTAAATCATCAATAATATTTTATTTTGTATGATTTTTGATATTACTGTGCAAATGTAAATGCTCACTATTTTTCAATATGGTAGCAGAGCAGTAGATGGTTATGGGAGATGGAAAAGAGTTTTGTGAAGAATCCATGAGAAATAGCCATGATGACCAGTGACAAACATATTAATTCAAGAGAATATGAGAACCATTCTATTTGTTGGTAAATTGATTTGATTTTAAAATCACATTTTTTTAAATAGTCTAATGCAGTCTCACCAAAACTACAATAACTTTCTCATTTGTTATCAAACTTTAAAAATGTAAGATGTTTTGGAAAGCTAACAAAGAGGGGAGTAAAACCTAGAAAGATTTTGAATATATTATGGGTATTTAATGAGCAATTTTTTTGTAGAAGAAAGTGCAGAAAAATAATGACGTGATAACAATAAATTTGCTAGGCATTTTACATTTCGGAGTATCCAATTTGCTATTTGCTGACATTGAAATTCATTTATGGGTGTTTTTGTTTCTTTCCAAGTGACACATCTATCTTTGATTAATGATTTGTTTGAAGATATTATATGCTAAGAAGCCATTGTAAGATATATTTCTAAAACATTGGATCGCTAAATTCATTTCTGTGTGTTTTTTTTTCTTTCCAAGTGACACATCTATCTTTGATCAATGATTTGTTTGAAGATATTACATGCTGAGAAGCCATTGTAAGATATATTTCTAAATGATTGGATTGCTGCACACTAAAAGGGAAGAATAGGATTTAAAATTATTGTGTGAAGGTGGCATCCCTGCACACCTATTTGAAGCATCAAAACTACTATTAATGGTATGAGAAATGTGATTTTTGGTGCAGCAAGGTAAGTAGAGAATGGGGTTTATTTTATTTTTTCACCATTTCTCAAAGAGGTTTAAAAACATAGTTTGTTATTCTTATGAGTAAAGTAAATCTCTAGGTAAGTTGGTAAGTGCTTCAAGTGGGGATTAAGATATAAGAGATTCAAGTCTCACATGTGGATTGAAATTTTTATTACACAAGGAAATTGTTTGGAGATATTTTGAAGTGGTTGTGTTAATTTGGTTTCGCATCAAATATTAAAACAAGTATGATGCATAGGTGAGTTGGTGAAATTTGTGGAAGTTTAAGAGGAGGAGGTTATGAGTTCAAAACTTTATTTTGCCTCATAATAATCATTTTGTATTCATTTTGAAAGTATTTTAGAGATATAAGATTTTTTCTTTTTGCAGAAATAAGGTTTAATATTATTTTAGAGAGATAGGTAGAATATTTTGTTAAAGTTAAATTTGTATGCATTGGAGTAATAAGGAAAACAAGGGTGTTTTTTAATTGATGTATGGGTCCATCTTTGGTTGAAATCAACACTGTCATTTTTTAGATTTGAACATGGCTATACAAATGTTTGTGCTTTCAGGGCTATCCATGCTACACTTGACAGTACTTTTGAAGGTTTGAATACTAAATTTGGTAGTTTTAAAGTGTAAGCACATTGATTGGAGGTTGGAGGCAATGCAGGTAGGAGGATCTTCATCATCTCGAGCAATCTTCTCACTCAGGGGTGATTCATTGCATGAGGAGCACCCATTTTCGATTTGTGTCCCTTCATGGAGCAAGGGGGCTTGGTAGTTTGTGGCAATATGTGTGGATAGTGTAACTTCTAAAATAGGTGGAGTTAGTGTATCTGCATTTAATCAGTTTGTGGATAGTGTAATCTCTAAAATATGTGGGATTAATGTATTCACAATGGAGTTTGTGGATAGTGTAATCTCTAAAATAGGTGGGATTAGTGTATTCACAGTGGTTCAATTGTTTTGTACAACAGAGGAGGGATTGTTTCCATAGCACTAGAGGAGGGATATTGACACGCTCAGAGAAGATATGGACTCTTGGAGGAGAGTTGTTCTCTCATGTACAGCACTAGAGGAGGCATTTTGACACACTCGGAGGAGATGTGGACTTTCAGAGGAAAGTTGTTGTCTCATTGTGCAAGGAGGTTGGGGACACTTTATGTTCTCTCATGTTGTGCAGAGGTTGCAGGTTCTACAATCAAGAGATCCACTGATGGTGTCAGTCTAGTGTTTCCTGGGTGAGCAAGGAGGATTGGTGAAGGTGCTTCATCAAAGTCTCCAGAAAGGTTGTTGTGTTATGTCCTTGCAATGTTCCGCCTCTTTTTTAGATTGATGTAATAAGAGGGGTGTTGGAATTTATATTACATCAATAGTTTAGATTAGGTAAATAATAGATAAATAAATTAACATATAGATGTTAATTTATAAATAAATAAATGTTAGTAAGTAGATAAATAAGTTAGTTCTCAGGAAGTTACATTCTCGTAAATAAGTTAAAGTTAGTTCACGGGAATATATGGCTTTATAATGCTAATGTACTCAAATGTTAAATTTATTTAGTGTATATCCCTAAATCATCAATAATATTTTATTTTGTATGGTTTTTGATATTACTATGCAAATGCAAATGCTCACCATTTTTCAATAAATTCACCTTGGCAGAGACATACTTAATTCTAACATTTTTACTTTTCTTTCCTAACCCCTTAGTGGATATCCCACCCTTCTCTTTCAGAGATAATAAGATATTCTCCAAGGAATCATGGTCCATGTACCCAGCAGTTTTATCAAATTTTAGATTAGGGGTTTGAGGAGAGGGGGTTGTACCCAAATCTTTACCCTTGTAAGTATGAGGGTCTATTTTTGTTATATTTTCTCCCTACATTCTTCTTGTGGGAACTTTCAGGGTTTTCCTTAGACATGCCTAAACTAGCACACAACCTAACCAAATTTGTTACTAGCAGTAGTCTTACCCTCCCCCTATTTCTCTATGCTAGGGTTTCTAGCCACAACATTACGAGGAATAGGGGGATTCAATAGAATATTAAACTCATATAGAACTAACATTAAACCCTAATCTAGAGGGGGATTTGCACCTTTTATAATACTTTTCTAAAGAGAAGACAAAATGAAGAAAGGGAAACTAATATAGTTTTCATGTCTTAAGTGATCCAATAAAGGAAAGTGATAACCATGGATTGCTTCATACCTACCCTCTAAGGTGAAGTACTTCATAATGTAATAGCTTACAATTCCCCATGGAGGTGACAGTTCCATTCGTTGATAGTCATTCTTGTGTCTAACTAGGGTTTCTTTGCCTTTGAAAAAGCTGTTAATGAAGCTTTTGTAATCTCCATTTCCAAGTCTTTAGACCTTTCTTCCACTATTATTGAGGCTTGTAGCCTCAATAATGAGCTCCTCATTTACTGTGAAGGAGATACCATTGATTGTGACCTCTCTATTCCTCCAACTGTTGATCAATTGCTCCATGACTAAATGGTCATATCCTCTCATAGACTACACATGTTGCAATACCTCCCTCCTCTAAAATCCCCCAAATTTTTGAATTCTTTTTGAGCCCTACATGAGATGCAAGTTCAACTCTTAGTAACTGCTCACCCATGATAATCAGACTACAGAATTTGCAGATGTGAGAACCCAACTCTATCAACTCACAACACCCGAGGAGAAAATTTTGCACAGTAAACAACATCCCAGGGATGAAAGCATTAATTTCATACATGTCACCCAGGTAATCATAATTAAGACAACTCAAAGCTCCCCTCCCCTTCACACAAGTGATGTATTAATAATCATGAATCTACAACCCTTTCAAATATCTATCCTTGTTCTTAATATTTAGACTAAAACCAATGTTATGCCAAGTCATCATCATAATTAAAAGGCTAGGCTTAAATATTGTTGTCATTAGTTATATTGTTTTGAATCTCTTGAGGAAGGTCCTCCATCATGGTGGTATACCACCACTCCTTATAATTAAGCCCTAAGTTTGTAATTTTATCCGCAACTTGGTTTCCTTCCCTCAACACATATTGAATTTTAACATTGTTGATGCATCTAAGAGAAATTCTAATAGCATCCACATAGCCCCTTAACTGCCATGGTATATTGGATGAACTCAGGGAAAGATCAAGTATGACCTTTGAGTCTCCCTCAACCTCTACATTCTCAAAGTTATACAATTGAATTCTTTGAAGACCCCACCATAACACATAACCTCTGCTAGGTTATTAGTTGTCCTTCCAATAGATTTAGCATAACATTCTATAATTCTTCCTTTTTCATCCCTAATGATACCTCTAACTGAGGAAGGCCCTAGGTTTCCCTTTGAGAAATTATCAAAGTTGAGTTTAACCCAACCAATTGGAGGATGTTTCCATCTTTTATGATTTCTTATATAATCTTTTTGGTAGTCCATATCATTCAAGTTTTGAGAATTGTTCCAATTTTGACAAATTCTTATCTCTTGATTCATAGGAGGAGCCTTGGACTTACTCATTTTGGCCACATTAATAATTTCCTAGATAGCACAACAAATGGAATGAAAAAGTTGATCAGTAGTAACATGAGAATCCCTAAAAATTCTATTATTTCTTTCCTTCCAAATCCCCCACACAACATGGAGAGGAGTCTGAATCCACAATTCCCTCAGAACAGGATGATGAAAGGGAGATAAATTAAACCAAGTAGGAAACAAAGAATCTAATCCTTCAAGCATAACCCATTATGTCTCAAGCTTATGATAAATCTATCCCCAAATTTCTCTAGAGAAAGAGCAATGGAGCAACAAGTGGTTAATATTTTCTTCCTCTTGACAACAAAGTTGACATCTATTAGGTAAGTGGAAACCTCTCTCTTTTAGATTGTCCAAGATTAAAACTTTATAATGGTTGGCCACCTACCAAAAGTAATTGATTTTAGGAATAATTATATGATTCCATGTCATTCTCCATTCCTTACTTCCCTAGGCTATTCTAGTAAGAAGAGAATAAGTAGAAGCTATAGTGACATTCCCGGAGGAGTGAGGTTGCCAAATCATCTCATCTCTTCTATAGGAACTGAAGAATTGACAATCCCCCAAATAAAGTTGGAATTGTCTAATAATGTTCCCCATTCCTTGAAAATAGTCATTGTTGTCACATAGAATTGCACCCTACTTGGAGAGAGTCCAAGCATTCTAATGACACAATGGGAATGATCTTAAAGTGTGGGACCTTGCGAACTAAGATCAGACCTCCAGAGAAGGCTGGTTCCTCATTCTAAGCCTAATGCTTAGAGGAATATATCTAAACCTAGTGCTAATGCTGCAGGGGAAAAGGGGTAGAAGGAAACATAAATAGAAAATAGGTGATACACCAGGTTGAATAAAAGATCCCTCACAGAACTGAGAAAAGGCACAAAATGACTAGATACAACCAATAAACATACACAGATCAAGCTGATTTTAATAGAGGCAAGGAGCAAGAGATGATTAGAAGGAATTAAACATTCACAAACACATCATTCTTAGATCACACAAAGTTAAAATAGCATGAAGAGGTAAAATAACCAGCATGTATTTAATCAGAAGGCAAGGTTACAGTAGAGGAATGCTCTATTTGGAATCAGAAGCATAGATTACTAAATCTTCCAACCTTCGGTGCATCTCGTGTTTATGCATATATAGCATTTTGCATTTGACCTAAGTCGGTTACAATGAATTCTCCCCATGGGCTCTATTAGAAAATATCATTGCCAGAAGGGACGTCCACTTGCAAGAAGTTATGGAATAAAATATCTAGAATAGGGCAGGTGGAAGATATTTTGGGCCTTGAATGTGAGTAGCTCCATCATCTATCTTCAATAATGAATAAATAAAATATTTGAAGCATGATAGTTGAGAGATCAGATTTATATTGATGGCAGATGGGACATATCACCCCTTGACAAATCTTTTACAACACTTTAAATCCTTGACCCTTTGAATTTTTGCATCCTCACTCGCTGAGATCATCTACAGAATCGGGCTCTGTATCCGTATAATCAGCCTTTAAATTTTTCCTATTTGACCAAACTTGCATTTTTGGATTCTGAGTCAGCGACCATCAATTTTATCCTTGCTGCCAAGAGAACCGTTGTTTGTATGCATACAGACATATAAAAATGGATACACTGTAAAAACCATGATGACGTCAGCATCATATAGAGTTGGGCAAAGAACAGGCCTAGATGACGTCATCATGCTATCGGGTCCTTCAAATCCTTCGATTTTGCACTTATGCGATTTCTTCACTTTTTTGCATTTTGCATATCAAATTGCTTTGCATGTCTTTGAATCTGCCTTTGTATATGCTTTTGTATGTGCAATTGTATATACAATACAATGGCCAACATACAAAAGCAGGCCTTTACTTTTGCGTCACCTTTTGCACCTACCTTTGAATTGGCCTTTGGATTGGCCTTGACACGTGGCACTATCTGATTGGTCATTGAGCTGAACCTAGGACCCATCGCTAAACATTTGCATCTTTATTGGCCATCGGAAAGACCTCAAACTGAGCTGCCAATAAGGCCTATCTTGCCGAAAATCCTTTGTATGTGACTTTGTATATGCGATTGTAAATGAGATACAATCGCATGTACATACAATTGCAGAACTCAAAGGATTATCAACCAAAATGGAACTTGAAATAGGTTCTGTAGACACCCAAATTTGTCCCAACTTTGTCCATGTCCTACAACACCTTATTAAAACATTATCCTAAACATCATAAGCCATTTTTGTCCTAAATCTCACTCTTAATCCCATTTATCCATTAGCCAATTAATTAAATAAATTTTATTTATTTAATTAATTTCACATGCATAATCCCATTTATCTTATCCTCATCCCAATTAATTAAATAAATTTTATTTAATTAATTAATTTTCACATCATATCTTATCCCATTTTATTCATTTATCCTATTAATTAAATAAATTTAATTTATTTAATTAATATCCAACTCATATCCCAACTAATTCAAATATTTTATTTGAATTAAACACTCATCTTTCATCACATTCCAACACTTGTCTAGTCAATCATGTGTTACAACTTTTATCTTTCACATGCACAACTAATGGGACCTAATTTTAGTATTTATCTACACAAGCACACCTAAGCTTTATCTTCCCTTGCCACATGTCACATGACTACAATTTCTTAATGTGCAAGGAAACCTAACTTAATCCTATCCATCCATTTCATCTAAAGCCCCAATTGATCTTAGCCATCCATTTGAACCAAGCCAATTCTATAAATCAAACCCCTCACAAGCCATTAGCAATGCATTGAGCCTTAAGCACCCTTATTCTGTCAAATTTTCTAAAAGGGCATTGATCCTCAAGTATCCACATGCTGTTGAAATATCATTAGAGCCTTTGCATCCATCATCTATCTCCTTATCAACGTTATGCTGCGGAATCGAGCAACCAACACAACAAATTGATCAATCAAGCTCATCTTGCATCTTCGAGGTATTGAATAATTTGGGTTTAGGTTATGTATTTCAATTGTTTGATCATTTCCATTTATAAATCCAAATTTTTCGATATACATTTGGCACGCCCGGTGGGACTCACCTCCCTGATTAACCCTCTTGTTTGAGTTGTTTTTGTGAAGATCAGATTTCTTGGAGCGTCAATCATTCATTTTTGCAGGTCCTGTAAAAAGGAGATCTTTGATTCATTGGAAAGAGGACTTCGAGAGCTTTCCGAAAAGTGGTTACATTAAAGATTTGGCTCAGTATTCAAAGAGTTATGACGATTTGAAGTTGACCCTGCGATTCTAATTTTTTTAAAAAATTTGACGCGCGACTTTTTGCTGATTTTTTTAATTTATGACTAGATTTGTTGCAGAGGGTTTTTTGTTTTGCACAGGTCCTGGAAAAAAGAGATCTTAGATTCGTTGGAAAGAGGACTTCGAGAGCTTTCCGAAAAGTGGTTACATTAAAGATTTGGCTCAGTATTCAAAGAGTTATGACGATTTGAAGTTGACCCTGCGATTCTAATTTTTCAGAAATTTTTGACGCGCGACTTTTTGCTGATTTTTTTAATTTATGACCAGATCTGTTGCAGAGGGTTTTTTTTGTTTTACACAGGTCCTGTAAAAAAGAGATCTTAGATTCGTTGGAAAGAGGACTTCGAGAGCTTTCCGAAAAGTGGTTACATTAAAGATTTGGTTCAGTATTCAAAGATGACTTGTAAGTGAATCAAAGGAGCTGGAGCAACATTTGGATCAATCATAATAGCAACTTGGAAAGCAATTTTTATGAGGTGCACTCATTCTAATCTCTCATCTCTAATCATTATTTGATCACACATTTAGATTTTGGGCATAAAACAAACAACTTGTTTGTCATCACACTTGGATTTGGGCTTTAAAATAAACAATTGTTTGTAAATTCACATCAAAAAAAATTGGGCTAAAACAAACCATTGTCTTCCATCACATTTAGATTTGGGTCTAAAAAGAACAAGTGCTTGAACTGTTTGTTACACATTTCAAGTTTCTAAGGGGAAATTAACAACTACGAGTGTGAATCAAGTGACAGCTCACTTGGTTTGCTTTTGTCATACCCTTCTTAGGAGGCCTGCTTGGAGACACACCACTCCAAGGGACGACCTCAATCGAGGCTGAATCGAAAGACACCCTCATTGGGAGTTGGAATCTTGTCACTCTTGGCTAAGCCCCAAAGAACTTTATACCTTTGGGAAGTGAAGGTGAAGGGTGGGTTACCCCTTTCTCCTGGCTGTGTGGCAGGATTTCACTTTCAATTCCATAGTCAACCTTGTGCAATAGATAGCCTAAGACCTAATTGGCTATACCCACTTGACTACACATTAGGCTTGTTGATGTGTCTTCCATGTGTGCTTGCATAATCATCACATTTCATTTTCAAAGTCAACAACTTGCTTATGTGTCTTGCGTGAGTGATTCATGTGTGTATATGCATAATCATTTGTTTGAATATTGCCATATCAAGCTCTAAACACCCAAACACATAAACAAATCAATCTAAACACATCATCTAAACATTCCACATCATCATCCAAATCCCTAAGCAAGCACTTGCTAAAAGGACTTAAGACAAACACGTGGTGACAACATGTCTACACTAGAGGACCTAGAAATCAAATTCCAAAGATTCCTCCAAAATCTTTATCAAGGATTACAACCCCTAAACCAAGACGCCATTGAAATATTACAATTCTTCATCCAAAAAGCTCAACCCCACGCAAGCCAATCACCTCAACTACAACACTCCATAGCCCAAGTCCAACACCTTTTAGCCACTAGTCAAGCTCGACAAGTACAACAATCCTTAGCCACTTCCTATCAACCTAATCCACCTTATAGCCACATGTCATATCCATCCACTTCCTATCAACTTAATCCACCTATCCACCAAGTCAATGCCACATCAACCTATCAACCTCCACCTCAAGCTTATCCAATCCCTCATACCACCATTCCAATGCACTACCAAGCCCATCCACAAGGCAATCAAGTAATATCACAAGAACAACATGCAAGTCCAAATAGCCCTTTGTACATAAATCAATCAAGTCCAAGTACACATTTTCAACAAGATCACCAAACACCATTGATAGACATAAGTCCACCTTTGCAACAAGAAGCACATCCAAGTCCAAGTAATCCCTTGTACATAAATCAAACAAGCCCAAGTTATCCTATGCAAGACTTAATTACCTTTGACAAGGGAGATACCAATCTAGCAAATGCATCTTATGAGCGGCCTTCATCATCTAATCACCCGCCAACACATAAGCCAACTAATCCTATCCCAACACCACCATGTGATCCCAATCATAGTCCATTGATCCCTTTACCTTCCAAACCACCAAGCCCCTCATTACCTTCCTCACCATATCATTATAATCGTTCACCAAAGGATGCGGCTGAGAGAGTTTTACAAAGGATGCTTGAAGCAAAACTCATTGAACTTCCTAAAGTCAAACCATGTGAAGAAAGTCCATATGATGAACATGATTATTGTGCATACCATAGGACCAAAGGCCATAATACAAATCAATGTCTAATATTTGTCTCAATTGTTTATAAGGTGTACCCACCTATAATGGGAAATCGTGCCACATCATCACCCCCATCTAGTCCAAATCCTAATCCATCCAATCCAATTAGGTTTCAACCTAATCCTAGTCCTAATCCTAATCCAACACCAACTACCATTATCATACATCCATTATATTTTCCATCCACCCATACACTTGCAAAGGATGTGATCCATTGGCTACTAGCTAGGAATAAACTACCTCCATGTCAAACACTAATTCATGAGCCTACCAATGAACTTCCAAAGGTCATGTCCAATCCTATAATCTCATCATGTGGTTCACATATCCTTGAGCCTCTTCAAGAGGCTTCCATTAACATACCTAACCCTTTAAGCCCATCATGTGACCTACAAGCCAACAAGTCTATTCAAGAGTCTCCAACCACAAGCCTAAGTCAAGAGCCATCATGCCTTCATGTTGATAACTATCAAGAGCCTATCAAGTCCACTCAAGAACCTTCCACTTCCATCCAAAGTCAAGAGGTATGTCAAGAGCATAATCTTAAACATGTGGAAACATTAAGCCCTAGTCCAACTCAAGATCAAAACACTTCCATGCAACCCATCCATAACATTTACCTTCTTTATGATCAAGATGATACCTATGAAGAAGCTATCCATGAGCACCTTGATCCTATCCATAATCCTATATCTATCCATGACCAAGATATCCACATTGCTCCTAGTCATCTACCATCTAGCCCTATCCATAATGAGCAAACATCAACTTGTCATGATGAGACACTTGTCCCCCAAGTAAGCATAAAAGATCATACCAATAACTTGGATCAACATGAACATAAGCAAGATCCTAATGATCCTCCTTTCACATTGACCATCGATTCCACTTCAAGTCCACCATCATGTCCTATTGGTTTTACCACCTTTGTCCATGAATGTTCTTCCTTAGGACAACAACGACCTTTATCCACTTCACCTTCTTCATCCAATAATGAGCTCAAGTCTAATGTTCACAGCACACCTAGTCCCATTGTCCATCGCATACTCCAAAACATGAACTACCAAGGCAAAGGTCTAGGCCTTTATGAAAAAGGTATTTTGGAGCCAAACCATGTCAAGATCCCTCCATGCTCATATGGCCTTGGATACACACCCCAAGGTAAACAAGGCCAAGATGTTGGTAATCCTTTCATGCATCCTAAACCTACCACTTTCCATCACACCCCCCATCATATACCCAAAACATATGTAGCCATTCCATCTCCATCATCCTATAAATGTCAAAAGCATGTGACCATACACCTTCCGCCATCCACCTTGCCTCCACTTTTACCAACTCCAAATATCCCTCCATCCACCTTGCCACCATTGCTTCCAACACCTAACATACATATCATTCATAAGTATCCTTACATCCCTAATCATGGCCAACAAAAGCACACATCACCTAAGCATAAAGCTTCCAATCATTTCATCCACTCCACCCATGCCATGGGATTCAAAAGCAAAAATTTTGATGCCTCTACCTATAAAGCTAAAAGTCCTACCAAAAATCCAAAGAACTATCATGCCTTAGGGCACAAACATGAAAAATCAATGCAAAGAACCAAATCAAAGCAATCCAAAAAGCAACCATCCAAGCCCATACCTCCAAATACAAAGCCCAAAAGCAAAATGATTTGGGTTCCTAAGCAAATAACTAACAAAACAAATGAGGCATCCTCATCCACATCTCAAGAATCCCAATCACTTATCTCCATCCAAAAGCCTACTTCCATTCAAAACTTCCATTCCCTTCAAAAATCCCACAAGCAAAGAAAAAGCACTAAAAATACTAAATCTATGTGGGTTCCTAAATCACTTCATCAACCATCCCCTAAGCAAACATCTCCATTGCTTCCTACACCACCATCCAATCAAAAGCTTCAATGTTTATCACGCTGTGTGCAGCCGTTGGTCATGGTTCCCTTCCACTTCGCAGCACCTCCACACAACTACATCTCCCCATCTTCCATCCATTATCCTACATATCTCCCCCATGCTATCCCTATGGTCCATGCTTTGGCATAAACTTTTCGTCCATCTTCATTCCATAAGCCTATATCAAATCCACACCATAAGCCACTAGCCTACCCTACCATAATTCCACATCATCATCCACTATCTACCTAATCCATCTCCCATCCATGCAATCCCTTATCAACATCAATGAGCACAATTGACATGGTCCATGTGAAGACATCATCCATTTCTAAAGGGACACTATCAACCTTCATAGCACTAGCCACTTGAGTCCCTCCTATCCATTACCATGGTGAAAACCTGGCAAACAGGCGCCATGTGTAATTGTCAACCCATCTAAAAGCAAAAAGAAAAAAAAAAGAAAAAAAGTAAAAAAAAAAAAGTCAAAATAGTAAAGAGAAATCCCTTCATCCAATGGTGAAAACCTGGTAAACAGGCGCCTTGGATAAGTAACATGATGAAAACCTGGCAAACGGGCGTCATGTGTAGGTTGATCTTCTATGTCACTTACACTTGGGGGCACATTGTCTCATCCAACCTATCCATTTCCAAACTATCTATCCCATTATATCATTTTCAATCCTATCCATTTCCAACCTATCATATACCATTCTATTCTACCATCCTTAGCCATTATATAAACATGCTTATCCTATTGAACCCATTTATCCATCCTCTCGCCTTTTGATTTTGATGAAGACATAGGGGCAAAATGTTGAAACATGTTTGGATATTTCTTGACATACCTTCTTTCCAAACCAAATCCTATCCAATGACTATTTATCCATCCCATTCAACCCAATCTATCATGTCATCCCTTGGTCATGAACTTTGTCATGTAAAAATCCTAAGCATTACCACCTAGAATGGGGCAAGTTATTCTTCTGATACAACATAGCCTTTGAAGATCACATCCTAGCTCCCTTATGATCCATCCACTATGGCATATCCTTATCACGAGCTTTTCATCTTATAGTTTATCCCCATCTATTTATCATGAGCTTTCCACTATAGCCTACCTATCCGTTTATCATGAGGCAAGCATCCATCCCTTATACGGCCTATCCTCTTATCTATCCATCTATTACGATCTTGCCATCACATTTAATATGAGCTCATCCATTTATCCATCCTTGCACCTAGACTTGGTTTTCTACCTTGTCATTGGTATCTAGCACAAAGGCTACTCCAATTGTAAATCCATTGACATCCCAAAACATTCAAAAAATCTAAAAAAAAAAAATCAAAATATTCCCCAAAAATCTAAAAAAATCAAAATATGTCAAAAAATCCAAAAAAATCAAATATCCTACGAAAAAGTCAAGCAATAAAACCAATCACATCACCCAAATCAATCCACTCCATCAACATTCAATCAAAATCAAATCCTCATCATCATCAATTCCTCCTATCAATAACATTCATTCATCCATTTCAATCAATCACTTCATCCAAGCATATCAATCAAATCAATCTAAGCAATGATCTTAAATCCAAGCCATACTAATCCATATCAAGCAAGCTAATCAATCAAGGAACATTATCCAATCAAATCAACAAGTTTTTGATCCTAATCTTGTCATAAACATCATCAATCATCATCAATGGGATATAGCGTTCCCACATCCTTGTGTTGATCTAGGGATATATCTTTCCCTGCAATGACAACACTATCATCATCTATCATCAATCAATTATTGGTTTATGACTTGACAAGGGCAATACCTTGTTTATTTTATATCCTTTGTGCACACTAAGAACACTTGCTTATACTTAGATTGAGTGGACACTCTTATCATCACACCATCACTATCATCATTCTAAACAAATCCAATCATCAAAACAATCAACCCAATAATAGCAACCATCACAACCAAAGCACATCAAGCCAACCATCAAAATAAAGCCTATCAATCATCAACATCAACACCAAAGCAAATCAACTCAATCACATCAACTCCAATCAAAACAAATCCAATCAAAATCAAATCAAAAGCAGCTCAATCCATCACATATCATCCCATCATCAACATTTTCATCAATCCTTCATCAATCTTTATCCATCATTTCATCATCCTCAAAATCAAATCAATCCAAAGAATCAAAGCAATGATCCAAATGCAAGTCAATCCTTAATCCATACCAATCAAGTTAATCAATCAAGCCAAGTTATCCAAACGCAATCCATGGTCTTGATCCTAGCCTTGTTGTAAGCCAAATCAATCAATCAACTAGCCAACCAACTCAGCAAACAACCTTGTGTTGATCTACGGATATAGCTTTCCCTGCAATGACAACACTCTCAACTATCAATAATCAGCAATTAATCATTGGTTTACAGCTTGACAGGGGCAATACCTTGTTTGTTTTTGAATCATTTGTGCTTGCTTGCTTGCTTGCTTGCTTGTGTGTGTTATCTTTTTATCTTGCATTTGTATCACATCTATATCATTCCAGCTAATATTCATATCTTGTGTATGTTGGAATAGCTTTTTGCACTATCCTTTGCATCTAAGGTCATATCATACCTTTTGTGTAGTAGGACTTCAATGCTCTAAGTTTTCTTCCTCATATGTTAGACAAGGTTGTATTACGCTGGGGCACAAGACACATCGTCACCCTGGTCCTTATACCTTGGTGCATAACGTCTAGTGCTATATCAAACATCATGGTTGCTCACCTTCATTGCAGCATAACGCATCATCATTTCTTCTATCTATCCCCTTATCTTTCTTTTTGCAGCCAAGCCATTTCTTTTCGAGAGCCTACCCGTGTTTGTCCAACCCGCCTAACCTCTCGAGGGGGCATCATCATCCCATTTCATCCTATCTTTCCACCATCATCATCCTCATCATATCTTTCCATCATCACTATCATTTTCCTCTATCTATACCTTGGCTTCTTTGAAATGATGTTACTCGACACAAATCTTATCATCTCGAACATCATCTCAAAGAGGGGCAAAATGTAGACACCCAAATTTGTCCCAACTTTGTCCATGTCCTACAACACCTTATTAAAACATTATCCTAAACATCATAAGCCATTTTTGTCCTAAATCTCACTCTTAATCCCATTTATCCATTAGCCAATTAATTAAATAAATTTTATTTATTTAATTAATTTCACATGCATAATCCCATTTATCTTATCCTCATCCCAATTAATTAAATAAATTTTATTTATTTAATTAATTTCCACATCATATCTTATCCCATTTTATTCATTTATCCTATTAATTAAATAAATTTAATTTATTTAATTAATATCCAACTCATATCCCAACTAATTCAAATATTTTATTTGAATTAAACACTCATCTTTCATCACATTCCAACACTTGTCTAGTCAATCATGTGTTACAACTTTTATCTTTCACATGCACAACTAATGGGACCTAATTTTAGTATTTATCTACACAAGCACACCTAAGCTTTATCTTCCCTTGCCACATGTCACATGACTACAATTTCTTAATGTGCAAGGAAACCTAACTTAATCCTATCCATCCATTTCATCTAAAGCCCCAATTGATCTTAGCCATCCATTTGAACCAAGCCAATTCTATAAATCAAACCCCTCACAAGCCATTAGCAATGCATTGAGCCTTAAGCACCCTTATTCTGTCAAATTTTCTAAAAGGGCATTGATCCTCAAGTATCCACATGCTGTTGAAATATCATTAGAGCCTTTGCATCCATCATCTATCTCCTTATCAACGTTATGCTGCGGAATCGAGCAACCAACACAACAAATTGATCAATCAAGCTCATCTTGCATCTTCGAGGTATTGAATTATTTGGGTTTAGGTTATGTATTTCAATTGTTTGATCATTTCCATTTATAAATCCAAATTTTTCGATATACAGGTTCGACCTTGTATCTTTGCTTTTGCATATGACTTTGTATATGCGATACAATCGCATGTACATACAAAGGTGGACCCCAACATTTTTATAAAGAAAATTGAAATTAACATCGGGTTCGGCTTTGTATCTTACCTTCTTGTATGTTGCACCTTTTGGACCTTGTACATGCGATATACAACTACGGACCCCAATGGATTATTTGCCACATTCAATTCCCCAGTCACGTCCCAATTGTATGTACCCTTTTGCATTACCTTTTGTATATCACATATACAATGCGAATATACAAATAAAATTGCATACAATCGCTTGTACATACAAACATTGCATCTGACCTTTGCATGTACAAACAAAGATGCATACAACCACATTTGGCTTTCTGAACCAAAATATGTATTCTTTCGGGTGCGGGATTGTATCTCGGGATTGTATATGCCATTGTATATAGGATTGTATGTACAAAGATACAATCGCATTTACATACAAAAAATAGACACACCTTTTGTATCCCCCCTAGTATATTGCCTTGTATATGCATTTGTATATGCAATTGCATGTACAAAGATAACCTAAAGCACATTCACTTTTGTATCCCGCCCTTTGTATCTGACTTTGCATCTTCCTTTGTATATACAATTGTATATGCAATTGTATATGCGATACAACAGATATACATACAACGATAAATACAAAGGTACATACAAAAATTATTAAGTATAAAACTAAGAATTATCTGCAATGGAAGGCACTTGAAGACAAGATTTCTGAGTTTTTGGCAAGGATTCTCTAGGCAAGTTTTTTAAGATTTTTGACAAGGCAAAGCATGGGTAATTGAAGAATTTATGCTTTTTCTCCTTCTATTTAGGCTTTCTTTGATAGAAGGAGGGAAACATAATATTTTGTGGTCAATCAAAATATGACAACATTTTTGGTGACCTCTTGGGGATGTTTGCCTACTAAACAAATTGATCAGTTGCCTTATCCATCCATTGGGCATGGAGTCAAAAGAGACTGCAACAAGAATAGAGGAGTTGGAACACTGAGCAAGCTACTAAGCCAAAACAAAAAAATAACAAGCAAGCATGTATCTCCTAATGAGAATACAACAAAGTGCAAGGGCACTTATGAAAGGAAACCTAAAACTGAAATAAAACCTATTGTAATCCTAAACTAACCAGTTAGAGGTGACCTTAAACAAAGCCATTAACTAGTTCTTGAAAGTAATTGCCCTTCCTTAACAATTTAGAATGTTTCTCATGCATGTGGGCAGTTAAAAAATGGCAAGGGAGGGATGGGCATATGACAAATTGATAAAACATCCCCCACAAAATGGAGATAAACTCACCTATCCACCTGGACTGATTACTGATGCTGCTAACTTGTGGTGAATAAATAGGCTAATCCCACCCATTTTGATGCTCAACTTCATGCTTAGAGGTAAGCATGACAAGTGGTGACTCTTCTTGATGTGTCTCCAGTTGGGCTAGATGCCTGATTGGGCATCCCCTTGAAGTGACATGCAAATCATCATGGTTGATCTCATGTCTCTATTCTGATTCTTTCTCTTCTTCCTGGTTTGAATACTCTAGCTCTTGTATCTCAATTAGAGATATGGTTGGCTCCACCTCATGAACAAGAGGCTCACGATTTTCTAACTTAGGCTCAGAAAATGAGCCATGCACATGCTCAAAAGAGAAGACCTCCCCACCAAGAAGTTGATATCCCTACTAGATAATAAAGAACAAATCTTCAATTTGCTCTTGCCCATGTTCAGTCTCCTCATTATTTTCAATAAAGCATGGAAGCTCCTCAAGCATATCAGCATCATCAGCCTCTGCATCATCTAGCATAGGGCCACATGCTTGCCCTTCTTTATGGTTTGGAACCTCACTGTCATGCTCAGCCTCAACCTGCAACAATCCACCATAATTTTCACAGTCCCCATGTTGTTACATATCCATGACTAGCTGCCCATCCTCTTCATCTTCAACATAATCAGGTAGCTCATGAAGTAGGGCAGCATTAGCCACTTCTGAAGTGACCTTAACAAAGTTTTCCCCTATGCCTCCATCCTTTGACTGCAGCTCCACTGGATTGTGTTTAAGTTGCCTCTGCAACTGAAGGTTTTCCTCATGCACTCTTTGCATTTAAACCTTGTTTGCTTGATCGGATGCATGAGAAAAGGCTTCAAAAGAACTAAAGTCTAGAGGACTCAATCCTTTATTTGGGTTAACAGTACTCATAGGGGCAATAGGTTCAAACAATTCTATCTCTGTGAGTGTAGGAATAAACTGCTCCTCATTAGTTTTATCTTCTTCCACCTCTTCTCTTGGCTCATCTTTCCAATTACCTTGGTAGACAACAGGTCCACTGTTGAGGATTGAAATAGCATCAGGGAAAGAGGCCTGAATATCTTCTTGAATTTCTTGGAGGGGAGAGGGTTTTGGACAAATTTGTTTCTGAGGAGTGATAATTTGAGTTTGCATAGGAACAGGGGCTTATGGAGGGATATAGGCTTTGAAGCCTAGAAACTTGTGGAGTCTAGGTTGCTCTTCTATAGGCCAAACATGTGCAGAAGAAAGGGACTGCTTGAATTTTGGGATTGCAAACACATGCTCTTTCAACTTAGCAATTTCATCATAACTATCCATGCTAGGTCCATCCAATAAGGAGATTTGAAAGGGTTGCAAATAGGAGATAGGGGGTTGAATTTGTGCCAGAACAGGCTCCTATGAAGGTTGAGGGCCTTAAATTTTGGGGCTTCTTCTGCAACAGGCTGAGCAGGTGTGAAAGGGAGAGGATGTTTGAAACTAGGAATGGAGGGGATTGCTTGCATTTCACACCCCTTTTGGTATTGACAATCTGAGTAAGCTTGACTACTTTGCACCTGAGCAGACAAAAACTTCATTTGCTCCTTTTTATCAACTATCTCTCCTTCAAGATTTCTTTCAAACTGTATTCTTCTTTTTACCCACTCTTGATTATAAATAACAGATTGCTCAGCCAACTCTTGTTGCTGCAAGATAATCTCTTGTTGCTTCTCAATTTCAACCAACATCCATTACATGTGTGAGAACTCCTTACTAATATCACTGATCCTCATAAGTTCAAGCTTTTGGCTTAAATCCCACAAAAAATAGTCAAACTTTCGGATCAGATCCAATACATTCTGGTAAGTGTGCTCTTGAGGTTGACTGTGTGAATAGTCATGTTGTTTGGCATCAAAAACCTCTTCTTGAGGTTGAACTTGATCATATATCAATTGATATTGAGGTTGAACAGGGATGGGAGGGTGGAAAACATGATAGGACTGCTGGTAATCTATTGTTACAGGGTCATTTAGAATAAAACTAGCAAGCTGTTTTGTGTGATATGATTGGTAAGAGGGTATACATGCATGATCTTCATGGAATGGAGGTGAAAAACCATCATAGTACTGATAACTAGACATTGCAAGAGTAAAGCATGAAACATAGGCAAGTCTAGATAACTGATTTGGAATATATATATAGACAAAAGGATCTTGAAACACTAAGAAATGAGTTATAACACCAAATAGAGTCACCAGGTGCTGAGAAAATACCTTCAAATGGTAGAAAAACTAACAAGTAGCACCAACCTCATTAGTTGTTTGTACCTGGACTACTAAAACCAACTGATATGTGATTAGAGTCGCCATGGTGTTGTTTGTATTACCCCCAAAGGCTAGTAATACTAGGAGAAACACCAAATCTCTTAGTACTTTGATGAGAAATTCATCGAATGGGTCCCACCGGGTGTGCCAGAAACTGTTGTCACATAGAATTGCACCTTTCTTGGAGAGAGTCTGAGCATTCTAATGACATAATGGGAATGATCTCGAAGTCTGGGACCTTGCGAACTGAGATCAGACCTCCAGAGAAGGCTGGTTCCTCATTCTAAGCCTAATGCTTAGAGGAATATATCTAAACCTAGTGCTAATGCTATAGGGGAAAAGGGGTAGAAGGAAACATAAATAGAAAATAGGTGATACACCAGGTTGAATAAAAGAACCCTCACAGAACTGAGAAAATGCACAAAATGACTAGATACAACCAATAAACATACACAGATCAAGCTGATTTTAATAGAGGCAAGGAGCAAGAGATGATTAGAAGGAATTGAACATTCACAAACACATCATTCTTAGATCACACAGAGTTAAAATAGCATGAAGAGTTAAAATAACTAGCATGTATTTAATCAGAAGGCAAGGTTACAGTAAGGAATGCTCTGTTTGGAATCAAAAGCATAGATTACTAAATCTTCCAACCTCTGGTGCATCTCATGCATATATAGTATTTTGCATTTGACCTAAGTCGGTTACAATGAATTCTCCCCATGGGCTCTATTAGAAAATATCATCGCCAGAAGGGACATCCATCTACAAGAAGTTATGGAATAAAATATCTGGAACAGGGTAGGTGGAAGATATTTTGGGCCTTGAATGTGAGTAGCTCCATCATCTATCTTCAACAATGAATACATAAAATATCTGAAGCATGGCAGTTGAGAGATCAGATTTATATTGATGGCAAATGGGACATATCACCCCTTGACAAAGCTTTTACAACACTTTAAATCCTCGACCCTTTGAATTTTTGCATCCTCGCTTGCTGAGATCATCTACACAATCGGGCTCTATATCCGTATAATTGGCCTTTGAATTTTCCCTGTTTGATCGAACTTGCATTTTTAGCTTATGAGTCGGCAACCATCTATTTTATCCTTGCTTCCAAGAGAACCATTGTTTGCATACAGACATACAAAAATGGATACACTGTAAAAACCATGATGACGTCAGCATCATATAGAACTTGGGCAAATAATAGGCCTGGATGACATCATCATGCTATCGGGTCCTTCAAATCCTTTAATTTTGCACTTATGCAATTTCTTCACTTTTTTGCATTTTGCATATCAAATTGCTTTGCATGTCTTTGAATCTCCCTTTGTATATGCTTTTGTATCACCTTTTGCACTTGCCTTTAAATCGGCCTTGACATGTGGCCAACATAGAAAAGTGGGCCTTTACTTTTGCATCACCTTTTGTACCTGCCTTTGAATCAGTCTTGACACGTGGCACTATCTGATTGGCCGCTGAGCTGAACCTGGGACCCATTGCTGAACATTTGAATCTTTATTGGCCATCGGAGAGACCTCAAACTGAGCCGCCGATAAGGCTTGTCTCACCGAAAATCCTTTGTATGTGACTTTGTATATGCGATTGTAAATGACATACAATTGCATGTACATACAATTGCAGAACTCAAAGGATTATCAACCAGAATGGAACTTGAAATAGGTTTGACCTTTTATCTTTGCTTTTGCATATGACTTTGTATATGCGATACAATCGCATGCACATACAAAGGTGGACCCCAACATTTTTATAAAGAAAATTGAAATTAGCATTGGGTTCGACTTTGTATCTTACCTTCTTGTATGTTGCACCTTTTGGACCCTGTACATGCGATATACAACTATGGACCCCAATGGATTATCTGCCACATTCAATTCCCCAGTCACGTCTAGATTGTATGTACCCTTTTGCATTACCTTTTGTATATTGCATATACAATGTGAATATATAAATAAAATTGCATACAATCTCTTGTACATACAAACATTGCATCTGACCTTTGCATGTACAAACAAAGATGCATACAACCGCATCTGCCTTTCTAAACCAAAATACATATTCTTTTGGGTTCGAGATTGTATCTCAGGATTGTATATGCCATTGTATATAGGATTGTATGTACAAAGATACAATCCCACATACATACCAAAAATAGACACACCTTTTGTATCTCCCCCTTGTATATTGCCTTGTATATGCATTTGTATATGCAATTGCATGTACAAAGATAACTTGAAGCACATTCACTTTTGTATCCTGCCCTTTGTATTTGACTTTGCATCTTCCTTTGTATATACAATTGTATATGTGATTGTATATGCGATACAACAGATATACATACAACAATACATACAAAGGTACATACAAAAATGATTAAGTATAAAACTAAGAATTATCTACAATGGAAGGCACTTGAAGACAAAAGATTTCTGGGTTTTTCTAGGTTTTTGGCAAGGATTCTCTAGGAAATTGTTTTTGGGATTTTTGGCAAGGCAGAGCATGGGTAATTGAAGAATTTACACTTTTTCTCCTTCTATTCAGGCTTTCTCTGATTGGATTTCTCTGATAGAAGGAGGAAAATAGAATATTTTGTGGTCAAGCAAAATATGACAACAGTCATTGAGGGTAAAGTTCTTGCAATGAGCCACATTACCTTCATAAGTCACTTAACCATCTAAAGTATTACCAAACTTTGTGATGAAGAACTCTTTAAGGACAAAAAAGTTGGATGAGCAGAAATAAGAGAGTTGTCCTTCCAAACATCCACCCAGAAATTAATAACCTGGACATTCCCAACTCTCCATCTCAAACCCTACCTCTGATTTTTAGCAAACCATTCCATATAACTAACCCTGCAGGAACATTATTGTTGTGAATAAAGTTATGATCCTCCATACCACCGAGGTATTTATCTTTAACAATGGTAACCTAGTCCTTTTCTTCTTTCATAATACACCAACCTGCTTTAGCCACGACAGTTTTATTAAAATCCTTAAGCTTTCTAATACCTAAACCTGTTGCTTCTTGATAAGATTAGTTGTCATTGATGTCAAAAGTATATGCTCCGAAGATAGTTAATATGTAGTATCAGTTGGTGCAAGTTAGTATGAATAAGAATGGTAATTAGCTTGATGTCTAAGTGTGATGCAGAGGTGATTACACTTGTTCTAATATGTTTCCTATATGTCTACATTTATATACTACTACTTTGGTGTACCATGTTAGAATTAGCCAAGATCAGCAAGCGAGAACTAAGATGAACTTTCACAAAGCATAAGCACATAAAAGCCAAAATGTATAATCAAGAGATTACATCAAGAGTTGACGAAAATGTACAAAGAGCCTTGCATATATAGGCAAGGAGAAGGAGGTGAGAAGGAGAGAACCAACAATGACTAACCCTCTATGTGATGAACACATGTGTGCACAAGTGGAGGGTAATGGACAAATATCTCCAACCTCCCATAAGGTGAAGTGTCAAAATGACTAACCTCATGTGAGCACATGTGGTGAGACAAAAAAGTGACTAACCTCAAAAGTGAACTTAACCTTTAATGTTAAGGTTAAGTTAGACCTAGCCACTAAGTGTGACTTAATCCTAGGTGTGGGTTAGGATAAACCCAACACTCTAACAACCTCCCTTAAGTTATACTTAGGGAGTAGCAATATAAAGATGATGATGTGTCCTAGCTACTAGGCCATGTTAGGTACCCATGTACAAATAACTTTCTCAAAAGGTGGAGAAAGGGAGAAAACCTAGTGGGAACAAAACTCCTCTCCATGCATGAAAGAAATGTACAAGTGGACAAGAAGAGTGATAGATGGAGGACTTAGAACCCCCCAAGGACTACTTATAAAACATAAGTACATGAAATATTCCCCCCATAGGAGAGAGAAGAGAGGAGGTCATGTGACACCCCTAGAAATTGTGAAGTGATGAACTCCATGTGAAGAAATGCTTCCTCCCAAAACTGATAAGAGAAGAGAAACCATGTAGCCTCCCCTCAAAATACCTCCTGTAGTGCTGGTAGATGTGCGACACTAGATGTTGAAGATGATCCACGATCGTTGAACAATGTTTCTCCCCTTAGGAAGAAAGAGTACCACAAAAGTGTGCATAGAATCTTCCCATTTCAGATAGGAACATACAGGAAGAAAGATGAATGTCTCTAAATGTCACACAAAATCCAAAGACAATGATGATGCCCATGATGTCTTCAAATAATTCTTAATGATCTCCAAGACAATGATATTGTGTGACGAAGATTCGGGAACAGGGACCATATATGTATGGTGAAAGCTAAACTGATGTGAATCTAATACTTTTGCAGAAGGTGTCAAACTAGATGATGACGAAGTTTGATATGTAGACTCATAAGTATCTGCAGAATTAGTCACTATATATGCTAAAATAGGCAAGGCATGAACAAGTATATCTGAAGACGATGGTGATGCAACTTCATCGAAGCTAACATCGAATAGAAGATGAATGTCCTCAATGGTGTGATCCAAATATGAAAGGTGAGACTCTATAAGAAATGATGCAATGTCTTGTAGATATGCATCCCACTATGGTGGATCTAGAAGCATGATGACAATGTTCTGATGCAAGGAATCACTAAAAGTCATCCTGAATGAAACATCAGGTGGTGATTTTACAGTCTTACAAAACATCAAAAAAACAACATGAGAGAAATGAGGACAGAGTGCATCCCCATGTTGAGTGCTCCCACAATAAGTACACTTGACTTTGCAACATGTAGACATGGTATAATGTGCAAGAGATCAAATGCAAAAAACCCCCCTAAAACTGCTGAAAGAAAGACCCCCCCAGATTTTGGCACTTTATAACTTAGTGCATTTTACAAAATAAATTTGACCAAAGCATGGAGAATGAAAAACATTTACTTTTGTAAAAAACGGTGCTCAATTTCGAGTTATCAATCAAAAGTTATTAAACAGTTAATTTCCCGCAAAAAAGGCCTAATTTAATAATCAGCACTAAGAAAGAAAAAAAAATGCCTATCTGTGAGGTGAATATAGCCTTCCAGCCACTTGTTGGAATCGGGGTGAAATAAAGATTACAAAGGCTTGATATGTAAGGGGGAATTGGGCACCTGCCAACCTGGGCCTCACCTTTCGTCTTCGATGGGTGATAGATATGTTAACTTTATATGTTTGCAAGTAAATGCAAACTTTATATGTCAACTTTATATGTTAACATTATATTGTGACTTTGAAATGTCACTTACAAACCTCAAATACTATTTTCCTCCAAATTGAAAATGTCAAGGTTGCATATGATGGTTACAAATATGTGTTAATGTTATAATAGAGGCTAACAATTAACTGCTAGTAGTTACAAATTTAGTGACCTAAAAGTCACAATCTGTATACACCACAACCACTATTAAGGTGTAATAAAGTTTTACAAAAAATAAGAGAAGAAAGTAATTGTTACAAGTAACTAAAACATAAATATCATAACTGTTAATGATTAAATGATGCCGCATGATAAGTCGAACCACCACTACAACTTGCAAAAGTTAATTTCACTTATACATTCCAAACAGAATGTAGATCAAATGAGATTACCACTAAGACTATGTCAAACGTCCTCTGGTTTAAACGCCCAAAGTAGTATCGACCTGAATGGTGAGGGAGAATAGCAATTAAAATAGCGTTTGTGGTTTGGAAAATATTTATCAATGATGGAGGCCAGATCTTGGGACAAATGCATCGACCTACTATGTGTAGATGACCACTCCAAGGAACACAACGAACCTGTCAGAGACTTTGCCTTCCTTCTACAGGTTTGAAGATGCCTTTAGAAGACTGTAATGAAAAAATGCTCTTAAGCAGGTTTGACAGAGGCCCACGAATTTAAACATAAGCTAAGAAGCCTCAACAGATGTTACTATTATTGTGACAGAGGTCCACAACCTTAAACATAGGTTGAGAAGCCTCAACAGACTTCGGCCTCTTGGCAGACCGCTCAGCAATTTCTTGGCTTAAGATTAGTTCTCTCGGTGGCCGTGAAGACAATGCAAAGCACAAATGCCTCTACAGTCCAACATCTCATGATGTAAATGGCAACCACTACTTGAAAAAGTAGGCCAAAATCAACTGATGCGCCTGAATAGGGCACAAAGGAGGCTGGTGATGGAAGAAGCCCAAAATGGGTCCTGCAGACAGATGTGAAGAATGATTTGGCAAGGGTTGAAGAGGCCACAAACTAGCCAAATAAGCTTGCAAACCTACACAATATAGAAAATGACCCAATAACGACAAAATTCCAGGGGACCAAAGTGCCTTTTGCAAAACAATTTTCAATTTTTTTACAACTTTTCTAATTGATTTTAGTACGTAAATCTAAAAATTGCAAAACAAAAATATAAAAAATGAACCCTTGAAAAAGCTAGGTGCTTGAATTTGCTCAAAACAAGAAGCATTTCACTTGCATGGCTCTAATACCATGTTAGAATTAGCCAAGATCAGTAAGTGAGAACTAAGATGAACTTCCACAAAGCATAAGCACATAAAAGCCAAAATGTATAATCAAGAGATTACATCAAGAGTTGACAAAAATGTACAAAGAGCCTTGCATAAATAGGCAAGGAGAAGGAGGTGAGAAGGAGAGAACCAACAATGACTAACCCTTTATGTGATGAACATGTGTGCACAAGTGGAGGGTGATAGACAAATGTCTCCAACCTCCCATAAGGTGAAGTGTCAAAATGACTAACCTCATGTGAGCACATGTGGTGAGACAAAAAAGTGACTAACCTCAAAAGTGAACTTAACCTTTAATGTTAAGGTTAAGTTAGACCTAGCCACTAAGTGTAACTTAAGCGTAGGTGTGGGTTAGGATAAACCCAACAATCTAACATACCGCACTGAGAAATAAGGTATTTACAATGTATACTTTAAGGCAGAGTCATAGTGTTTTGGTCCGCATTCCTCTGCAGAGCAAGATTTAGTCTTACAGTTTAGAAGATAAGTTAATTGGCATATGAATGTGTTATATCCAAGAGCTTAAGTCTTTATACCCTCAGTAGTGAAAGTGATAAGTGACAGAGTTCCAGTCTGTGATTTGATAGAGTAAAGTAATAGTGAAGACTTGTTGGAATGCTCTGCATTCCTCCAGAAGTAAATATTTGTTCATGTGGTTTTGAGGACATACTTAGAGATGGTTAATACATGTGTCTTTGCAATATCAAGTAATTTAGTGGTCCGCAAGTTCAATTTTCAAATGATAGATGTGCTACAGTTGACTCCGGATGCGTAATTGTTCTCATAACACATGCTTGAGTACTTGCGCTAGTGAGAGAATGTACAGATTGGCTATAAGAGTTTATGTGAACACTCTACATATCTCAATATGTCTTAGGGTTGAAGCACATTCAATTTCTTCTTGTTTATAGTACCACATGAAGTGTTCAAGTCACATTGAGTTAGATGAATGCTAATTACAGTGCAACTGAGTTAAATGTTCCTGAATTCCTCTAGAAGTGATAGATGTGGTGATGAAGGGGGTAAATCATAAAACATGCAACAACAAAAATTACACACAGAAAAAAGAACTTTCTTTTATTGATTTGGACAACTTATTACATTAGAGAAGCTCAAATATAATCAGAGGAATCAACCCTCCACAGGTTGCAACACATTACAGCTTCCTATCCCAAGACTCTAGAATCATCTGCCTTCTGTAACCCCAAATTAGCTAGGGTTTCTATTTTCCCACCTATTCTTGACTCTACACTTTCCCCTTAACTCTACTACTACCTAGGGTTCCTAAAAATGGTTATTAATAGCCTTTTTGGCGGCCAACAACCTAATTTCAAAATTTGCATCTCCCTCCAAAAATAGGTCAACTTCTGGGAGCCATAACTTTTGATCCGGGTGTCTAATTGACGAACTGTTTTATGCGTCAGAAATCTCGCGGAGTGCTCTATGCGCTAAGAACCTACTCTACCAGTTCCAACCATTTTTGGGCCCGTACGGGACTGTTTAGTGCCTCAAACCTGAGTTTGAATAATTTTCAGGCATTTTTTGAGAAGCATAAACTTTAATATCTTTCAACTCGCAAATGATCTTTGTGTGATTACTTTGCCAAAGGTCTTATTTTTCAGTTGTGAATCTTCCTGTAAATTTTCACTTCATTCCCTGCCCAAATGCAAACTTTCTAAAAGTAGTAGGTTGTTATTTTTAGCAATTTGAAAAAAACTAAAAATTCTACATCATTATTCAAGCGATTATGGAACCAGAACCACAAATTTTGAAAAGAAATGGAAAGAATATCAACAATTTTGAAACACATCTTTTTTTTGGGTGATGCAAGATTGCCTTTACACCACTAGATGCTCCTGCATCAGACACCCAGGGTAATTTGAGAAGTGACCCTATCACATCTCAGGTGTTTGTGTGAGGAAAACCCAAATGGTCAACCTCTGCCTTAGACAAGCAAGAAGAATCTTCAACATGCCTTCCTTTCCATTTCACCAGGTATTCTTCATATTGCCTATTCTAAGTACTTCTTCCCACATGGCTATCCAAGATCTCTTCTATCTCCTCTATTGATGTATATGTCGGAATACTCCACTGTTCTTCTGTGAGTCCATCCTCTATTCCACCTTCATGATATTCTGATAAATCAACAATGTTGAAAATAGGAGAAATGTTAACCCCACTTGGCAACTCTACCTCATATGCATTTTCTGAATCATGTTCTTCAAAATTTTGCATGGTCCAAATTTCTTCATTTTTAGCTTATTGTATGTTCCAATTGGGAACCTTTTTTTTCTCAAGTGAACCATGACTTCATCTCCTACCTGGAATTCCTTATACCTCCTCTTCTGATCTACCTTAGCGTTGTACTAAATATTCATCTTATTAATGTGCTTTTTCACCTCTTCATGTAAATTTTTCATGTGTTCTGCAAAGTCTTCAGCCTCGACATTTGTCTTTTCTCCTTTGTCTAGACTACTTAACTCTGAAGCATTTCTTGAACTATTCCCATATACAATTTGGAATGGTGATTTACTAGTACTCATGTTGATAGAATTGTTGTAAGCAAATTCTACCTATGGTAAAATCAAATCCCATCCCTTGAGCTTATCTCCTACTAAGCATCGTAGTAGGTTACCCAAACTCCTATTCACCACTTTGGTATGTCCATCAGTCTATGGATGGTGTGCAGAACTAAACTTCAAATATGTCTTCAACTTCTTCCACAATGTCCTCTAGAAATAACCAAAAAACTTGGTATCTCGATCTAAAACTATTCTCTTTGGTAGACTGTGTAATCTCACCACCTCTCTGAAAAATAATTTAGCAATATGAATAGCATCATTAGTCTTCTTGCAAGGAATGAAATGTATCATCTTCAAGAATCTATCCACCACCACAAAAATGGAATCATGTCTTCTCTGTGTCCTTGGTAAACCAAGAACAAAATCCATACTAATATCATCCCATGGCTTCTCTGGTATAAGTAGTGGCTGATATCAACCTGTTTTCTGACTTGCTCCTTTCGCCATCTAACATACTCTGCAACTCTGCACAAATTTCCTCACATCCTGTTGCAACTGTGGCTAGTAATAATTTTCACCAACAATAGCAATGGTCTTATCTCGACCAAAGTGTCTGGTCAATCCTCCACTATGCTTCTCCTTAATCAGGTTCTCTCTCATGGAACTCCTCAGAATGCACAACTGGCTTCCTCTAAACAACATGCCATCTTGGATTATGAAATCCAACCATTTTGTCTTGTCCAAAGTAACAGGTTCCAAACAAGCCTTCTAGGCCTCTGCAAAATCTGGATCTTCAGGATACAAACTTTTGAGCTCATCGAACCCAACAACCTCTATCTTCATTTCTGTCAGTAAATTTTGCCTTTTGCTTAAGGCATCTACAACTCTATTGGACTTCCCACTCCTGTGCTTCAAAACAAATGTATAGCTCTGCAAAAACTCCACCCATTTTAAGTGCCTTTGATTTAACTTTCCTTGAATATTAAGACATTGTAAAGCCTGATAATCAGTATATAAAACAAACTCCTTGGGCAACAAATAATGTCTCCATTTCTTCAAAGCCTGAACTATTGCATAAAACTCCTAATCATAAATAGAATACTTTTTATTGGCATCATTAAGCTTCTCACTACAATAGGCAATGGGTTTACCTTCTTGGCTCAAAACAGCATCTATACCACTACCACTAGCATCACAATCTACCTGAAATACCTTATTGAAATATGGAAGTGCCAAAATAGGTTGTTCTACAAATTTCTACTTCAATGTATCAAAGTTCTTGTCTACTCCTTTAGTCCATCTAAACTCTTTTCTATCCCCTCTCATTGTCTCAGTTAGGGGTGCACAAATGCTACTAAAATTCCTGATAAACTTTCCATAAAAACTTGCCAAACCATGAAAAGATCTTACCTCGGAAGCACTCCTTGGCGTAGGCCATTCAATGATAGCCCTTACTTTCTCTAGGTCAATCTTAAGACCTTCCCTTGAGACAACAAATCCCAGGTATACCAACTCCTTCTTTGCAAAACTACATTTCTTCAGATTAATCAGCAACTTCTCCTCTGTCAGCTTCTCTAAAACTCTTCTGATATGCATCAAATGCTCATCCCAAGTCTTACTGAAAATCAAAATATCATCTAAATAAACAGTAACAAAACTTCCCAAAAATTATTTCAGTACCTCATTCATGAGTCGCATGAATGTGCTCAGTGCATTGGTTAGCCCAAATGGCATGACTAATTACTCATACAAACCCTCCTTTATCTTAAAGGCTATCTTCCATTCATCTCCTTCTCTGATTTAGATTTGGTGATACCTAATCTTCAGGTCAATCTTTGTGAAGTACTTGGCTCCACTCAAACAATCCATTATGTCATCCATTCTGGGTAATGGAAATCTGTACTTGACTGTGATCTTGTTGATGGCTCAAGAATCTGTACACATTCTCCACTCTCCATCTTTCTTCAGTGCTAGTACTATAGGTACCACACATGGACTTAGGCTCTCTCTTATTAGCCCCTTCCTTAATAGCTCTTGAACTTGTCTGTTCAGGTCTTCACTCTCTGTAGGGGTCATTATGTGGGTTGCCTTATTTGGCAAACTAGCTCTTGGTATCAAATCCATTTGGTGACTTATCTTCCTCACCGGTGGTAAACCTTCTGGTACATTATCAGAGATAATATCCTAAAATTATTCCAACATATCTAAGACTTCTACTAGTACATCTTCACATTTCTCTTGACTAATCTTAGGCATCAATGCAAAGCAATGACACTCATGCTTCATACCCTCCAAAAATTTTCTACCATCTACCAAGCAAATTCTGGTAGTACTACATACCTTTTCTTCCACCTCCTTCAAGGGCTTCAACTTATAACAAACTCCATCCTTTGTTAGGGAATATGTGTTTGCATGGCCATTATGGACAACACTCCTATCATACTACCACGGCCTCCCCAACAGCATATGACATGCATCCATCGGTATGATAACACACAGCATCTCATCATGGTAGTCCCCAATCTTGAACTTCACTAAACACTGCTCATTGACCAAAGCTCTATGGTCATTCTGTAACCATGCAATCTGATATGGATGTAGATGCTTTCTTCTTGTCAACTTCAACTTGTCAACGATCTCCTCTGAAACAAGATTATCAGTGCTTCCACTGTCAATAATAATATCACAACACTTACCTTCACATTTGCACCTTGTGCGGAATAAACTCTTCCTCTGATTTGGTTCTTTCTCCTCATTCAGCAAGGTTCTTTTGACAACTAGAGTTTCTCCCCTTTCAGCATCTTTAGAATGCTCAAAATGTGCATCTTCATCTACATGTAGAACTTGTGCATTACCTTTAGGTCTTCTATTTGTCCTACTTTGATGTTACGGACACTCGTATGCTTGATGCCCTTCTTCTCCACATTGGAAATAGGTTCCTCTGAAACCCCCTCTTCCAGGTCCTTGCCCAAGTCTGCCTCTTCCTCTTTACTCAAAAATGTTCTGGTCATGAGGGCGGTAGGTATTATCTCCTCTCTGATTTCGACTAGTGCCAACATCTTCACTTTTCTTTTGATCTTCATTACGGCCTCCATAGGGTCTTCCACTAGTCCTTCCACCTTGACCTCTTCCCCTTTTCTTGCTATCGAATCTTTTATTCAGCTTCTCTTCCACCTTCAGGGAAAACTGGTATGCATCTTCTATGGTGGTCATTCTGACCAGGCTCAACTCCTCTTGAATACTTGACCTCAACCCATTAATGTAATGAGCTACCTTCTCCTTGTTGGCCTCTACATGGCCTATCCTGATAGTAATCTTATAAAACTCTTCTATATACTCCTTAACAGACTTGTTACCTTGCTTTAGTCCTTGCAGCTTCTTAAGCAACTCCATCTCATAGTCCACAAGAATGAATGGCTTCTTCAGTTTCTCCACCATCTAATCCCATCTAGTGATCTTTCCTTTTCCTCTTCTATTTCTTTCCAACTGGACCTCCTTCCACCAAATATTGGCATGGCCCTTCAACTTTGTTTTTGCAAACTTGACCCAATCTGGGTCCTCCACATCTTCATACTCGAAATACTCCTCCATGTCATTGATCCAATCAATAAGCTGTTCTGGATTCAAATCTCCAAAATATGTAGAAACTTCGATCCTGGGCCTCTTTCTGATCTTTGAAATAGCCCTCAACAACCTAACTTCTATAGGATCTCCTGTAGCTTCTTGTTCTTCCTCAGATAGCTCTTCTTCAGCTTCATCCTCACTTTCTTCTCTTGTTCTCGAATCAAATCCTCTTTGCAAACCCACAACCTCAGGTCTTGGTGCAAACTGCCTCACAGTCGGTGATCTGTCTACACACTCAGGAACCCTTGCTCTGATACCACTTGATGAAGGGGATAAATGATAAAACGCACAACAACAGAAATTGTACACAAAAAATATAACTATGTTTTATTGATTTGGACAACTTATTACATTACAGAAGCTCAAATACAATCAGAGGAATCAACCCTCCACAGGCTGCAACACATTACAGCTTCCTATCCCAAGACTCTAGAATCATCTGCCTTCTGTAACCCCAAATCAGCTAGGGTTTTTGTTTTCCCACCTATTCTTGACTCTACACTTTCCCCCTTAACTCTACTACTGCCCAAGGTTCCCAAAAATGGTTATTAATAGCCTTTTTGGCAGCCAACAACCTAATTTTGAAATTTACATCTCCCTCCAAAAATAGGTCAAATTTTGGGAGCCATAACTTTTTATCTGAGTGTCTAATTGACAAACCGTTTTATGTGTCAAAAAGCTCATGGAGTGCTCTACGTGCTAAGAACCTACTTTGCTAGTTCCGACCATTTTCGGGCCCATACGGGCCGTTTAGTGCCTCAAACCTGAGTTTGAATAATTTTTAGGCATTTTTCAGGAAACAAAAACTTTAATATCTTTGAGCTCGCAAATGATCTTTGCGTGATTCCTTCGCCAAAGGTCTTATTTTTCAGTTATGAAGCTTCCTGTAAATTTTCACTTCATTCCGTGCCCAAATGCAAACTTTCTAAAAATAGCAGGTTGTTATTTTTAGCAGTTTGGAAAAACTGAAAGTTCTACATCATTATTCAAGCGATTATGGAACCAGAACCACAAATTTTGAAAAGAAATGGAAAGAACATCAACAATTTTGAAACACATCTTTTTTTTGGGTGATGCAAGATTGCCCTTACACCACTGGATGCTCCTGCATCATGTGGTTGTGTGCTTCTAAAGACATGTTCAGAATGATGCATAAGTTCATTCATAAGAGTTTCAGATGTTTTAGTGGTCCACAATGCAATATCCTAAGTTTTGATGTGTTACAGTCAGTCTGGAATACTATGTTTTTCAAAATGTTTCTGATGCAGAGGTAAAACGCAACAGAAGCTTACAAATGGGAAGGAGGAGTTATTAACACAACCAGCATGTTAAAATCCTATCGGCTTATCATCATCATCATATTTCTTGCTAACACAGACAACATCATCATATTTCGAAGGGGCATGAAATATCCTCCTGCTGACCACTGTTCACTTCCTTATCGCCTATCGGCGAGAGATGGTTCATCGGCCAAGGGGAAATGTCTTACCCCTGATGACTAATGTCACCCCGATGAATATATCGGTCCTATATCGATCGGCCAGACTTGGCTTATCGGCCGGACTCCAACACTCTGTCCCGATGTCCGATATCACCCTGATATCTCTTTTCATCGGTCAGGTTGCCTATCGGCAACACTTCTTCTATCGGCCAGGCTGAAAAAGGTCTCCCCGACGCTATTACTCCTACCGATGCCGAAACACTTAACGTCAGCAGGATAAATCTACATCGGGTGATATTCACAATATCCTAATGACGATGACGTCACATGCACCTGATGATGATGTCACCTGGATATAAGACACTTATATCCTCCGCAACATGATAATGAATATCCGGTGATCTTTCAATATCCTGATGATGACCTCTCCAGTCCTTAGCCAAAAAGTGGACTTTTAATTCCGCATGCGATAGCAATATGCGGACGATGGATACACACGAAAGATGATCCTGACGATGATATACACACTGAGTATATATCCTATATCATCCTGATGCACTTGAAACATACAGTCTTCATCAGCTTCATAACCCGATCCGGATAGCGATATACTCACAGATGACAATGCGATTCACTCCGTCTGGAAAAGCACATGCAGACCCCTGTATATCTGTCAGCTGCATGCAAACTCACAAAACCGCACAATTTCACAAAGAAAATATGATGATCGGGCCGGATCACCTTCAGATCAAAACTTAACAATTTATCTTCCTAAACCCTAGCACATGAGGATGCTAGGTTGATTCATAGCATGCTACCAACCGATCTCCCACACAATGAAATGCATAAACAGAAAACTAAAATACAACCTAAACTAACATGCATGACCATTCCACTGATTCACAGAATCAACCGGTGGAAGGGTTGAAAGAATCCATTAACCTGTAATCAGAACAGAGATCAAAACATAAACAACTGATAAACCAGATAATGCAATTGATGAGATCCTATTTAGATGAAACACAAATGTCCTGTTTCTACAACAATGTTTCACAATGTCTGGACTGATCTCTGGATTTCACTCAATCACCAGTACAACATAATCTAACTACTACTCTCATGATCATGATCTCAAACCCTAACTGATCTGAGTTATGTATAGCAATATCCTACGAGTACTACCAACTCGATTCCCAGTAGCTGGGAGCTTCCAAACGGCTGGGAGAAGACATCTCAGACAACCTGATAACGAACTCTAACTACCTGCACATTCTCCTAGGCTGATCTAATACATATGCATTGGTCCAATGGACCTTATTACATTATGAAGTCAAACATGCTAACAATAGACTAATGTCCTGTCATGCGGACAATGAACCTATATCCTGTCTTGTTGGGGTGCTCCTGCACCATACTCCCCAGAAGAAGAAATCTCAAGTCCACTTGAGATGAGAGTATGAAGATCTGCACCATGTGTCTGGATCTGCTCTTCAGTCATCCAGACTGCTTCAGAATTAGGTTTTCCCTTCCAAGAGACTAGATACTCCAAGTACTGTTTGTTCCGGGTCTGTTTGACCACTCTAGTGTCCAAAACCTTCTGCAACTGTGGAGGATCATGCTTGGGAATGTTATCATGGACTGTATCCTATAGGAGTTCCTGATCTGCATCTGGATAAGACTTGTAGGGAGTTAAATCACATACATTGAATATAGGGGACAAACCAAGATCAGGGGGGAGTTGTATCTCATAAGCATTCTGTCCATGCTTGTGCAAGATCTGACATGGTCCAACTTTTCTCTACATGAGTTTAGTATATTTTCCCTTAGGAAGTCTGTCCTTCTTCAAATGAACCCATACCAAATCTCCAACATCAAATTGAACATCCTTCTTCTTTTTATCAGCATATTCCTTATACTTCAAGGTGATTTGCTGCAGTTGGGTCTTGACTTGATCATGAATCTCTTTGATGGCTTCTGCAAAAGCTTCACCTTCTGCACTAACAGGGTCTACTGTAGGTAGATCTCTCAATTCCAAAATTCCTCTTGGATGCATACCATAAACTATCTGAAAAGGTGATTTCCCTGTGCTCCTATTGACAGTATCATTATAGGAAAATTCAGCTTGAGATAGAATATGATGCCACTTTTCTCCATGTTGTTTTGTCAAACATCTAAGCAAATTTCCTAAGGAATGGTTCACTACTTCAGTCTGTCCATCCGTTTGAGGATGATATGCAGAGGAAAAAGACAAATTTGTTCCAAGTTTCTTCCAAAGAGTTCTCCAGAAGTGACCAATAAACTTCACATCCCTATCTGACACTATGCTCAATGGCAATCCATGGATTCTGACAATCTCCCTGAAAAACAAATCTGCAATGTATGAAGCATCAGCAGTGGTTTTGCATGGCAAGAAATGTACCATTTTGCTGAATCTATCCACTACAACAAAAACACTGTCAAACCCTTTCCTTGTCCATGGTAAACCCAAGACAAAATCCATACTTATGCTTTCCCATGGTCTGGAAGGAATGGGTAAGGGCTGATATAAACCTGCATTAGTCGACCTACCTTTAGCTTTCTGACATATCACACATGTCTCTACAAACTTTCTGACATCTGATTGTAACTTAGGCCAAAAGTAATGTCTTCGGATAAGATCAAGAGTCTTATCTAGACCAAAATGACCTGCCATAGCTCCACAATGTTTCTCCTTAATGATGTTTAACATCATAGAACACCTTGGAATACATAACTATCCACCTTTGAACAACAATCCATCCTGGATAAAAAATTCAGAGAATTCAGCATGATATTTCTCTCCAAAAGAAGTACATACATGATATATCTCCCCAAAATCTTCATCAGTCTCATACATGGTCTTTAGTGAATCAATGCCAACACTTTCTAACTGAATCTGGTTGACTGTTAGAACTCTCCTGCTCAAAGCATCTGCAACTTTATTCTTGACTCCTTTCTTATGCTTCAATGTAAAAGTAAACGCTTGTAAGGTTTCTACCCATTTCATGTGTCTGTGGTTCAGCTTTTCCTGGCTGTTTATGAAACTCAGAGCCTGGTTATCTGTGAATACTATGAATTCCTTTGGCATCAAGTAATGCCTCCATTTCTTGAGTGACTGGACTAAAGCATACATTTCCAAATCATATGAGGAATACCTCTTTTTAGCATCATTGAGCTTCTCACTGAAAAATGCAATAGGTCTACCTTCTTGGCTGAGTACTGCTCCAATGGCCATGTGACTGGCATCACATTCCACCTGAAAGATTTTGTTAAAGTATGGAAGTGCAAGGACTGGCTGTTGTGCCACCTTCTTCTTTAATGTTTCAAAAGAATCATCTGCTCTTTGAGTCCAAACAAATCTGCACTTCTGTCCTCCTTTGATGGTATCAAGCATGGGTGCACAAATATGACTAAACCCTCTTATAAACTTCCTGTAGAAGGTTGCTAACCCATGGAAACTTCTGACATCATTCATAGTCTTTGGGGTTGGCCAAGACAATATGGCACTTACCTTCTCCTTATCCATTTGTAACTTTCCTTGTGAAATGACAAAACCCAAATATGTGATCTCCTCTTGCATGAACAAACACTTGTCTAAATTTATCATCAGCTGCTCTTCATGTAACCTCTTAAGAACCAAATCTATATGTCTGAGATGTTCTTCTTTTGTGTTGCTGAAAATCAGAATGTCATCTAGATATACTATGACAAACTTACCAATGAACTCTTTCAAAACCTCATTCATCAACCTCATAAAAGTACTAGGTGCATTAGATAAACCAAAAGGCATAACCTTCCACTCATATAACCCTTCATTAGTTTTGAATGCTGTTTTCCATTCATCTCCTGGCCTAATCCTGATCTGATGATATCCACTCTTCAAATCTATTTTTGTAAAATACTTAGCACCTCCCAAACAGTCAAGTAAATCCTCTATCCTAGGGATTGGAAACCTATACCTGATTGTGATCTTGTTAATAGCTCTGGAATCTATGCAAAGCCTCCAAGTACCTTCCTTCTTTGGTGCTAGTACAGCTGGTACTGCACATGGACTTAAACTTTTCCCAATCAGACCTAAATCCAATAATTCTTCAATTTGTCTGGCTACTTCTGCATGCTGTTCTGGAGTTAGCTTATAGGCTGCTTTGTTTGGAAGTGTTGACCCTGGAATTAAGTCTATGCAGTGACTGATATCCCTGACAGGTGGTAGGGATCTTGGCATTCCCTCTGAGATGATACCTTTGTACTTATCCAATAGCTCTTAGATAGCTGGGTCTATGAACCTTTGCTTCTTCTCTTCCTTGACTTCTTGCTGCTGTTCTTTATTCACCCTCATACATGGGATTAGGGCATATGCAACTGCACCTTCTGCTGCTACTTCTTTCATGAACTGTTTACCTTCCATCAGCATTACCTTCACCTCTTTTCCTTTAGATTTCTCCTCCTTTTCCGTCAATGGTAGTAAATTTATAACCTTACCATCTTTAGTGATTGTATAGGTGTTTCTAATACCATCATGTTGTGCCTTCAAATCATACTGCCATGGTCTACCAAATAAAAGATTGCAAGCATCCATCGTGGTAATGTCAAACAACAACTTATCCTTATATGCTCCAATCTGAAATTCTACCCAAGCCTGCTCTTCTATAGTTGTCTGCTGACCTTGGGTAAGCCATGAGACTTTATATGGGGATGGGTGAGGCAATCTCCTAAGCTTAAGCTTTGTCACCATTTCTTCAGACACAAAATTTTCAGTAGAACCAGAATCAATCAAAACTTTACATGCCTTACCTCCTGCTTTGCAAATAGTCCTGAAAAGAGACTTTCTTTGAGGGGATTCTTTGTCAGGTACCTTCATGGTAGTCACTGTTCTTCTCATCATTAGAGACTCTCCACTTTCTGGGTATCCATAATTATCAGGAGTGTTCACACTCTGAAAAGCATTAGAGCCTGTCATACTTTGATTATCAGGTTCTTGGACCAGATTTGTTCTCCTTTCTCCTGTTGAGCTTGTGGCCTTTTCTGGACATCTGCTAGCTATATGGCCTTCTTTGTTACAGTTATAACATCTGATGGATCCTCTGCCCTGGGATCTTCCTCTGAAAGGTCTTCTACCTCTGAAGTTTCCTTGCTGACTATAATTTTCCCTCTGGTTCTGACTATTGTTTCCCTTACTATTGTCATGACTGGATTCTCCTTGATATCCATGTAAATGTCCTCTACCTCTAAAAGGACCTCGTCCACCCCTGTGTTGTCTTCCTCTTCCTCTATTGTGTTGTTCTTGTTTTCTCTTTAACTTCTCTTCCACTTTCAGTGCCAACTGAAAGCATTTCTGAACTGTATCTGGATTATGCAGACTTAAATCTTCCTGAATGTTGAACCTCAATCCATTAAGGTATCTGGCTACCTTCTCTTCGTCACTTTCCTTTACCTTTGTTTTCATACAAAGTTTCATGAATTCTTCTGTATATGAGCTGACATCTAGCTCCTTCTGCTTCAGGTTTTGCTTCCTCTTGTGTAATTGGATACTGTAATCCAATGGGATATAAGCTTCCTTTACTAATGCCATCATTTTCTTCCATGTAGTGACTCTACGCTTTCCTTCCTGTACTCTATCATCTTGGACAAAATTCCACCATGTCAAGGCAGCTTCTTTCATTTTTGACTGGGCTATTTTCACCCTCTGTTGTTCTGGTATCTCCTCTGTTTCAAAGAAATTGTTCAAGGAGTCTATCCACTCCATCACTGAATCAGGTTCCATCTTTCCTGTAAACACTGGCAAATCCAGTTTCACATCCATGGTTCTCCTCTCCATGGCCTTGAGGGTGTTCAACAGTGGTCTCTGGTCTGCAGGAATGACCTCCTCGTTCCAACTAGGGATCTCTTCTTCTTCCCTATCTTCTTCTCTACCAGAACCTACTCTATTCCTCAACTTCTCTAACTCATCTTTCAATTCCTGATTCTGAGCCTTCACGGCCTTGCTTTCTGCAATCTGTTTCTTTACCAGAACTGCCAACTCAACGTTGGTCATCCTTGCCGGCATCTCAGATGTTCCTTCTTCATCTGACATCCTGCTATATCCTGATCTTTTCCAGAAGATCCTTCCTTTGCTCTGATACCACTATGATGCAGAGGTAAAATGCAACAGAAGCTTACAAATGGGAAGGAGGAGTTATTAACACAACCAGCATGTTAAAATCCTATCGGCTTATCATCATCATCATATTTCTTGCTAACACAGACAGCATCATCATATTTCGAAGGGGCATGAAATATCCTCCTGCTGACCACTGTTCACTTCCTTATCGCCTATCGGCGAGAGATGGTTCATCGGCCAAGGGGAAATGTCTTACCCCCGATGACTAATGTCACCCCAATGAATATATCAGTCCTATATCGATCGGCCAGACTTGGCTTATCAGCCGGACTCCAACACTCTATCCCGATGTCCGATATCACCCCGATATCTCTTTTCATCGGTCAGGTTGCCTATCGGCAACACTTCTTCTATCGGCCAGGCTGAAAAAGGTCTCCTCGACGCTATTACTCCTACCGATGCCGAAACACTTAACGTCAGCAGGATAAATCTACATCAGGTGATATTCACAATATCCTGATGACGATGACGTCACATGCACCTGATGATGATGTCACCCGGATATAAGACACTTATATCCTCCGCAACATGATAATGAATATCCGGTGATCTTTCAATATCCTGATGATGACCTCTCCGGTCCTTAGCCAAAAAGTGGACTTTCAATTCCGCATGTGATAGCAATATGCAGACGATGGATACATATGAAAGATGATCCTGACGATGATATACACACTGAGTATATATATCCTATATCATCCTGATGCACTTGAAACATACAGTCTTCGTCAGCTTCATAACCCGATCTGGATAGCGATATACTCACAGATGACGATGCGATTCACTCCGTCTGGAAAAGCACATCCAGACCCCTGTATATCCGTCAGCTGCATGCAAACTCACAGAACCACACAATTTCACAAAGAAAATATGATGATCAGGCCGGATCACCTTCAGATCAAAACTTAACAATTTATCTTCCTAAACCCTAGCACATGAGGATGCCAGGTTGATTCATAGCATGCTACCAACCGATCTCCCACACAATGAAATGCATAAACAGAAAACTAAAATACAACCTAAACTAACATGCATGACCATTCCACCGATTCACAGAATCAACCGGTGGAAGGGTTGAAAGAATCCATTAACCTGTAATCAGAACAGAGATCAAAACATAAACAACTGATAAACCAGATAATGCAATTGATGAGATCTTATTTAGATGAAACACAAATGTCCTGTTTCTACAACAATGTTTCACAATGTCTGGACTGATCTTTAGATTTCACTCAATCACCAGTACAACATAATCTAACTACTACTCTCATGATCATGATATCAAACCCTAACTGATCTGAGTTATGTATAGCAATATCCTACGAGTACTACCAACTCGATTCCCAGCGGCTGGGAGCTTCCAAACGGCTGGGAGAAGACAGCTCAGACAACCTGATAACGAACTCTAACTACCTACACATTCTCCTAGGCTGATCTAATACATATGCATTGGTCCAATGGACCTTATTACATTATGAAGTCAAACATGCTAACAATAGACTAATGTCCTGTCATGCGGACAATGAACCTATATCCTGTCTTGTAGGGGTGCTCCTGCACCAGTTTCATCTTTTGCAAATGCACATAATGATCAGATATTTCAAGTGAATGGTGTAAGGATAGTGTTGATAAGGTACATTGCTCATATCTTGGTCTACATGATGTTTTTGGTGTCTCCCCAGTGATGTAAAGATGGACAATTAGAAGTGTTAGTGTTGTTTGGGTTAACAGTCTAGTTTTTGTTATGTGTGGTTGATCTTGATTAGTTGATTTGACTTTGAAGGATATGTTGTGATATATTTTGGACCCTTTCATGAGGTGTGGCGATCCACAACTTATTTCATTTTCATAATGTATATGTTTGAAGCTGACCCATGGAAAATCGTACATTTCATCTAAAGGTCTTTTTGGTGCCAACCTAATTGAGGATTTGAGTTGTTGTGTAAGGTATATATAGAAGAACAAAGTCATTTGTGAAGAGTGTGAATGAGAGCAGAGATTGAAGAATGTGTTAAGCATGAAGTGTGCAAATTCAGAGTGATTGAGTAATTGTGTGAAATAAGGGACTACAACATCAACATATGACAAATGCCTTTTTAACAGTAGTTCAGGTTCCTATTTTCATTGTAATCTTCATGTATCCTGCTATCAGACAGTGAGTCTCCTTAGCAAGTCTTTGTATCTTCTCCTAAGGTTGTAGCCTTAGTTTGCAATTCAACAGGGAGTAGTAGCTTCCTTGGGTTGTATCCCTAAAACAAAGTTGTAATCTTTTATAGTAGCGAGCTTACTTTATTGTGAGTTAATCCTCACTATGGTTTTTCCCTCATTGGGTTTTCCACGTAAAAATCCTAGTGTCTTTGTGTGGTGCATGTTTTACTTTCTATTCTTCTTCTCTTGGTTAAAATGATTTGTTGTTAAGCTGCAAATGGAATTGATTTAAAAGTTTAAAGATAGACTTATTCACCCCCGCTCTTAGTCTCTAGATGTGTTCAACAATTGGTATCAGAGCTACGTTCCTTTGAGAAGCCTAACAACTGAGGTAGATCCTGCATTTGAACGCATGGAATCCAAAGCTATGTCTAATGATGTGTTTACTCCTGAACCAGATCTAGAAGCAATGGAACCTAAAGGATGGGACTTAAATCTAGACAAGCTAGACCTTGAAGGAGAACTCTAGCCAGCTCTTGAAGATCTGGATGAAGCAATAGAACTAAATATGAAATATGAGGTCATTCTTAAAAAATCAAAGGAGACAATTGTAAAATGGAAGACACAAGCCAGAGAATCAAAAGAAGAAATTAGCAAACTCAAAGCTCAAATAGAAGGAGATAAAGGATGTGACATTAAACTCAAGGAGGCAGAAGATATGATCTCTAGTTTGAAAGTCATGGTTGAAGAAGGCAAGAGAATTGAAGACTGCTTAAATATGAAGCTCAATGAGAAAGCACCTGAATGTTCAAAACTTGAGTAAGAATTTGTCACTTTGAGAAAAGAACTAGAAAAGGAAAAAGAATAAATTGACAGGGGGTTAAAACTAAAGGAGGTTCTAAAATTCTTGATGAGTTGATTAACTCTCAAATACCATCAAAAGAAAAATCTAGTCTTGGTTTTGAAAAGGGAAAAAGTCCTATCATCATTGCATTTGCAAACTTATATGATAACTTCAAAGTAGAAGGAAAGTCTGAAATAAAGGAAGAAAAACTTGCACTGAAGATCCTAAGAAGAATGCCTCTGGAGATGCAAAAGAATATGAATTCATTCTTGTCTAGAGACAAAGAAAGAATAATTTCACACAAGTCTAGAACAAGAAGAAGAACTTTAGAAAGCCTGCTCCTAAACAAATTGCTCCTACCAGGTATCCTCAAGCTTTCAATGGTGATTTATATGCTTGTAATAAGATTGGTCACAAGGCTGTTGAATGTAGAAGAAAGATGAATCAAAATTCATTTAGGCCTCCAAGGTACAATGTTGTGAACTCTCATTTATTTCATGGTCAGTGTTATGCTTGCAACAAAGTTGGTCATAAGACTAATGAATATAGAAGCAAAGTAATGAGGAATGATTTCATGAACAATGCTATGACTTTTTAATTCTTCTATGGTTACTGCTACACATGCAACAAGTTTGGTCATAAGGCTGCTAATTGTAGATCTAATGTGAGAAGACATGTTTATGCTCTGCAATCCAATATCACATGCTACAATTGCAATAAATTAGGACACATTGCAAGGTTTTGTAAGGAAAATAATGTAAGACCTGCTAAAGAAGATTGACATTGGTCAACAAAAGAAGGAAATGAACAAGATATGGAAGAAGAGGGAAGAAGGTGAAGTAAAGGAAGGATTTGTACCTCTACCTGGTGTAGATGGATCTTCTGGTGACTAAAAAGGAAGTATTGGCTCAGGGGGAGTTGCAATTGTAAATCTTTCAAATCCCTGTTGAGCATAAGATGATGAAATCCTCAGCATAATGGCTAATGATGACATGAATATGTTTGGATAGTAATTTTATGACATTTGATCAAAATTCCATAGCAAATACACTCTTTGCGCTAGAGGTTTGCTGAATGATCATGGATCCTTGTGAAAGTAAAGGGCTGATTAGGTCAAGAATAGAGAAATGCATTTAATGCAAAGCAATTAGGGTAGATGTGAAGCATATTTAATTGATACTTGATCAAAATTGATCTCATTTGATCGATATCAAGTGTGTACAAGAGCTAGGAAGAGAAGAAGATATTCAGCGGATCTTGTGAGCAAACCCTAATGACAACATTCACAAGTATTTCTCAAATTTTCTTGTAGAACCCTAGTTTTCTAAAATAACTATCATGGCAACACCTGTGGTTATTGATATTGTTGAGAGGCCGAGGCCAAAGTTCAAGAAACGTTCATATAAATCTATTGAAACCAACAAGGATGGAGCATTTTCCCACATTCCCATCAATGTACTACATATAAAGGATGTCTGCATATACATTCACTCATAGCTAATGAATACAACCATTTGAAGTTAGAACAATTTAGGAATTACCATCTTTTGGGTGATGATTTTTAGGTAAAATCAGAATATACAAATGTTGAAACTAAATTCTTAGATGTATGGAAGGGTTTTCCAAATTTTTGCTATGAGGATGTTTGGGTCAAAATTGTTTTGAGCTAGATTTATGAATAATTCCTTTGCCTTGATCAACCCTACATGATCACAAAGGAAGCTATCAAAAATGTGATTGGATTGTGCTCCTTTGGACCTGTGCCAGTTGTAAAGGCCGTAAAGAATGAGGTGGTTATGAAGCTTACCGGTACAAAATTTGACAAAAGAACCCTAACAGTGGATGATATCACTAATCTAGGGGTCCGATATGCCACAATGGGCATTGCATACAAAGTATATTACACAAACAAAGAAGGATCAACTATCACAATTTCCATCTACACTTCTCATTAGATGGTTAAGGAAGGAAAGGACTTTGACCTGTGTAAGCTATTGCAACAACAATTGTTAGACAATTTGAAGAGAACAAAGGAGACACATTATCACATACCGTATGGCTCTCTGATTGTTTGTCTCATGTTTTATTTAATGAGAGAATTGCTTAGTATGAAAAATGTAGTCTGGAGAAGAGATATTTTTGTGGCCCAGTAGATTAGGGATCACATGTGGAGTTTTGTAGACACCAAACAATGTAACACAATGTATTGGGGATTCTTTAAAACCTTCCAAGATGAAATTCAAATGAGGTAAATGATACCATCAAAAGTTGTAAAAAAATACAAGAATGATATAACTTTCATGGTGGATAAGGACAATTACTATATGGAGGTAATTGAACCAAGGACTTTCTAGATAACCACCTTGCCTTATGAAGTCTCTAGACCTGATTTGATTAGATATGTTGATATATTGCTTAGAAAGCTCAAGGATCACACCGCTGAGAGATTTGGGATCTATGATGAAATAACTAATAAGAAGGTCAAGAAGAATACAAAAGAGAAGTAGAGAAGATGAAATCAAAGTTGGAAGACATGCTTAATACTCCTGAGGGTTCTGCAGAAGATCCCTAAACCACCTCTACCTCACAAACTCCTAGAAGGACAAGTAGGTATGTCCATGTTACTACTACTTCTAAATCCTCCAAACCTGCTCATACACCCCCTAGCAAAAGAAGAGCTATTGATGAAGCCTAATACAAACCAAGACTATAGAAAAGAAGAAACCAAGACCAAAACAACAAGAAAAAAGAGAAAAGATCAATCCAGTGAATATAAATGATGATGAAGAGGATGAAGAAGAAGATGAATCTTGTATGTTGAAGAAAAGAGAGAAAAGAACAAGAGAAGGAGAAGAAGAAGGAGATACTTCCAAAGGAAAAGGAAAAGAAAAAGCAAAGAAAACTAAAAAAGCTCTTCAAGAAAAATTTGAATATAAGCCTCTATAGCTTGAGGCCACTGTTAATGTTATTGCATAACATGGTGCCCTGAAGGAAGTTACAAAGCTTTATAATGAGATTCCCGACAATGATAAAGCTACAATTGAGGAAACCATAGTCAAATATATGATGGCCTTTAATGTGGCCCTAATTGAGATCATTGATCAACTTCATGTAAGTCTTGTAGACATAATCACCAATAAGAGGAATGAAGCCATGGAAAAAGAGGCCAAGATGAGGCAACAAACAAGAGAGAAGGTTGGTCCATCTATCTCTGATGAAGAAAAGGTTAAAGTTTCCCAAAGACAAGCACAAGAATTTAGAGCCAAATATAGAATAAATATTCTAATGGGAAAGGATAAAGAAAAAATAGAAAGATTGGAAAAGGAGACAGTAGAGAAAACAACCAAAATTCTTGAAGAGATGAAGAATGCTAAGGTGATTATTGAAGATATATCTGATGACATAGACTTGTTAGATTTTGAAGATAATGTAGCAGGTGATGATGAGACTGTGAAGAATGATGAGACTGATCCTCTGGAGAATACTGAAGCACAAGATATAGAGGATCAAGGTAAAATGGGTACACCTCCTCTGGAGAATACTAATTCTAGTGTAGAACATGACAATCCTCCTCTAGAGAATCCAGGGACAGATGAGCAAAAGGAAGAGGATAATCTTGAGAAATCTCAAGATGAAATATAAAAGACTAAGGAGAAACAAGATGAGCAAATTCAAGATGAAATAGAGAACACTAAGGAGAAGCAAGATGAGAAAGGTTAGGATGCTTCTATGGATATAGGTCAAAGTTCTTCAGCGTTAGATTCATTCAAGGACTTGTTAGGATTGCAGACGTAGTTTCAACCTATGATTACACCTCATCTTCTACATATTCCCACTCATGAGGGGCAAGTAGATTTGTCAAATATTTCACCCTTTCATAAGCTACAACTTGGTGAAATCCTGCATGCTTCTGCAAGGAAGGAGTTCCTACAAGAAAATTTGAAGAAGACTAGATTAGTTGAGGATGTAGTAAAGTTGTTTCAGGAAGGTGTTCCAGAGGTAAATATTGATCCTTGCTTGGCTCTGGAGCATAAATTGAAGCTTTTGATGGACTCCTTCAAGGATCACTCCTCTCATGTTGAAAAAAAGGTAGAACAAGAGGCCTTAAGGAAGATAAATGATAAAAGACTGGCTGAGCTATCTGACCAGTGTGCCAATGCACACAATAAGTTGCAAAAAAATATAAAGATATTTAAGGTTTTCATTGATGAAGCTATTGCCTTATATCTATTTTGTTTGAAATGGCTAGATTCCACCAAAAATATCAAAACTCATATTGACTCCATTGAGTCACAGATCACAAAATTAGCTGAGATATATGACTTGTCAAAGGACAAGGATGGATCAACAAGGGCTCAAATAGAAAATATTCATTCACAGATGTCACAACTTGAGGACCAAAGAGAACAAATAAAGAAAAAATTTGGTCAACTTGGGGAAGTAGTAAACTTGAGACTTGCTTCATTATCCGTGTTGCTAGGAGAAGCTAAAAAGATTGAGCAGAAAATGAAGGCTCAAAGAAGTATAGATGAGGCTGAGGACTTATGTATGTAGTTTGAATGTCAGAATCATATTCTTTCCTCAGAAAAGGTAAACTAGGTATCCACTCTTGCTCAACTCTAGGTAATCTACAAAAGCATTCTACCTTCTAAGTGAGTTGCAAGAGCATTGTAGATAATATAATTTTGTCTTTGTATAGACTTGTGGAGGCTTGAAGTGTCATTTTTTATAACATTATGTACATAACATCAGTTTTTGGGCATTTCCATCTTAGGGGGAGTATTATTTGTAGAAACCATATAGTAAGGGTGAGTTCATATAGTTTTTTGGTGGTTATAAGTAGAAGTTATTAGACCCTTTGTCCTTGATGTCGAAGGAGGAGAGAGAGAGAGGAATGTACATCTAAGGGGGAGAGTTTGTGCACATCATATTGGTTTTTCCATCAATGACAAAAGTCAACAACTGTTGCATCTTGATAAGATTAGCTGTCATTGATGTCAAAAGTGTGTGCTCCGGAGATAATTAATATGCAACATCAGTTGGTGCAAGTCATTATGAAGAAGAATGGTAATCAACCTAATGTCTAAGTGTGATGCAAAGGTGAGTACACTTCTTCTGGTATGTTTCCTATATGTCTACATTGATATCCTACCATTTTGGTGTAACACAATTAGAAATTAGTTGCAGAAGTTTTGGTAAGGCATTTACAATATATACTCTAAGGTACAGTCATAGTGTTTTGGTTTGCATTCCTCCACAGAGCAAGATTTAGTCTTGCAGTTTAGAAGATAAGTTAATTGGCATATGAATGTGTTATATCCAAGAGCTTAAGTATTTATACCCTTAGTAATGAAAGTTATAAGTGACTGAGTTCCAGCCTATGATTTGATAGAGTAAAGTAATAGTGAAGACATGTTGGAATGCTCTACATTCCTCCAGAAGTGAATATTTGTTCATGTAGTTTTGAGGACATGCTTAGATATGGTTAATGCATGCTTCTTTGTGGTATCAAGTAATTCAGTGGTCCGCAAGTTCAATTTTAAAATGACAGAAGTGCTATAGTTGACTCTGGATGCCTAACTATTCTCAGAACACATGTTTGAGTACTTGCGCTAGTGGGAGAATGTATAGATTGGCTATAAGAGTTTATGTGAACACTCTACGTATCTCAATATGTCTCAGGGTTGAAGCACATGCAATTCCTTCTTGTTGTAACATGTCACCTCATATTACCCAGATTAACATCTCAATTTACATCAAGTAAATAATCATGATAATCATAATCATATTTTTTTTCAACAATAATCATTTGTATAATCATTATTTAAAATCCATATCTTTTCTAAATAATTTCAAAACTGAAATTTACCACATATTCAAAGATAACATATTAGTAAGTTCCTTCACTTTACAACCATAACGTTTTTCTCATTGCAATAATGATAAGTTTACATTAAATTTGACTGTTAAGTCATATAATAGAATATACTGCATCTAGAGTTTTGATATCTATCTTCATAAGTCTTGGCTTGTCATCTACTTGGGAAGGAGAACATCACCTGAGGGCTTTTCCTCCAACCATAGACTAGTGGTCCCCCGCACAACTTCCTTCCTAGAAGTGACCCTACCCTTCACAAAAGAAGTAGATATAAGGAACCATAAGGTTTGCCATAACCATCCACTAGTTTTGTGTCCTTCATAACTCATCGCAGTCATACAACTATAGATCCACTCTAACTATGTATGACACTAGTGGATGGTTATGCCATCTAGAGCACAGTGAACTAACTAATGCATGCAGAGATGTATGTATTACTTTGGCCAAAGATTTAATATAAATAAACATTTCATAATGAACGTAGTCAAATGTTCACACACCTCTAACTTGACTTAGAAGTTATCTCATCCTACAATGCTTTAGACTGGCCATTCCTAGTCATGAATTTAGTCCATCATCTTGGACTTCCAACTCTACTTCCTAGAGTGCATTTTAAAGGTTTCTTGTTGCATTTGCAACATGGAATCTGTGACTCCCCATCACTCTATTCCTTATTTCAAAGTGTATTAATCCTTGGTTTCAAACCACGAGATCAGTTGTAGTCAACATCTCCATGAGATGAGTTTAAATAATTGGCTTGGTTAAAGGATCTCCATCTGATCCTTGTCAACTGAAACATGACCCATTCGAATCAATAGTATATTTGTATGAACAAGTTTCACATTTTACCTAAAGTGTTGGGGGTATACTTAGAGATCTATCTTCTCTAGTACTGACATCATTATAAAATCTTTATTTACCAAAAGATAAGAAAAATATTATTTTCTATAACATTCTTAGTCTACTAAAGACTTGAAAGGTTATAATACCTTCTCATCATTACTAAATTGAGAGATAGTTAATATCATATTTATAAGTAATTACCCAAAATGATAACATAGTTATCGAGCTACCTAGCTCTATTGTTTCCTTTTCAAGAATAATGCAAGACTATACTTATGCATCTTACCTAATGTTTAAGGTTCAAATATGCTCTCATAGTGCAATAATGGCAACAATACCATTCTATTTTAAATTTAAAAAGTAATAAGGAGTCTACTATACTCTTTTAACAAGGAATAACCTGAAGGCACGTAAAGATAACAACTAAAAGAAATATTTATAACATATAATCCATTTCAAGTGTCTGGAAGTATTGCCTACAACAGTATTCCAAGAATGACTTAGCATTCAGAAAAAATGTATGGCTCACGTCTAGTCATCAAATATACATATATATGTATACCATCTTTCCTTATCTCAAAAGCATGGATAGTATTAATCTTTCGATACATTCTTATATAAAGACTTCACAGTCTAAAACTGAAGAGAATAAAGTGTTGGCCGATATCATGGCCATAGGTTTAACCACATACTACTACAACAATATTCTATGTTCTCAACCTTATTATCCTCAATGACTATCATTGATATAGGAATGGTCTCAACATTAATGGCTTTGACCAGGTTTCAACTGATGAAACCAAGTTAAAAAATCCTCAGCCTCATGACCTTGATGGACTATCAACTGTTAAAGCAAAGTTCTAAAGTCCTCGACCTCATGGCCTCGATGGACTATCAACTGTTAAAGAAAAGTTCTAAAGTCCTTAGCCTCATGGCCTCGACGGACTATCAATTGTCAAAGAAAATTTCTAAATTCCTTGACCTCATGGCCTCGATGGACTATCAACTATTTAAGCAACAGTATTTAAAGATTCTGGCCCTTAAGGCCATCAACAAAAGATTAATATCAACGTGGCTTGATATCTTATGTATTAACACAATCAGTGATGTACCTGAATGTATATATATGTACTGTCAACCAACTTAAGCTCGAGGCAATGTCTTTTCTTATGAGCTTCACACTGCTCTCTATCTTTTCTTGCACTTGACTCAAATCTCTTTTCTCTTCTCTGACTCATGATAGGAAACAATAATCAATACCAAAAGTCTCTGCTTCAGCTGAAGGCATGATGGTCTCAACTTCCACACCACTCCCCCGTGGGAATTTATGATCCAATACTCTAAAAACCCTCTCGTAGAGAGTATGCAATACACGAAGTGCTATAAACATGCATTGGTTAATCTGTGTCACCAACACTCTCCCACTCACTCCATCCTTTAAGGAATATGAGGGGTACGGTTCGTTGTATGCATGTAGTGGTAACAGACCATAAGATGATCAACACAAAAAAGGGTGGTTAAGCAATTATAACCTACATTATTCATATACATCACATATATATACTATGAATATAATATAATAATCTATGATGTCACCAAAATAGCATTATTAATAATATGGTGTTAGCATCAAACATGCATTAAAATGTGAACATGGGGTCAAGGCTTACTCCCCTGCTTCGCAAACTTATACTATATCTAGAATAATTAAATTGATATACACAAACTTAATAGATAAATATACATAAGGAAATTCTGACACAATACAATGGTTAATTTCTAACCAATAATAATTTTCTGAGAACATTATTTAGACAGATAAAGGTAGATGATGTCGAGAAAACCTAAATTGACAAGATGACAATAGTCAAATTGAAATCGACTAAACAAGGGAAGATGACTATTAAATGCCCTGTCTTGCAAAGGCTCACATAAAGAACAACTTTAAAAACCTAGATGGCAACCTAAATTTTTCAATATAATCTACTTCCTTCTCCCAAATGATACTCTCCTTCCCTTCTTGGAATTGGAAGTCTCTTTTCTTGGTTACACTCACAATCATTCAAAACCATGATTAATGTATCATCGTCAAATTACTTTGCATCATACTAAAATAATCTCAATAAGATGTAATCTCATGTCTAAAATCATTAACCTATGATTACTTATCTTGTTAATCACATGAAAGTAAAAGTTAAACATAGTCAAAGTTGGGGATGTTACACTTGTTTCCAGTACTGCATGAAGTGTTCAAGTCACTTTGAGTTATATGAGTGTTGATTACAACTTGCAACTAAGTTAAATGTTCCCGAATTCCTCTAGAAGTGATAGATGTGGTTGTGTAGTTTTGAAGACATGTTCAGAATGATGCATAAGTTCATTCATAAGAGTTTTAGATGTTTTAGTGGTCCGCAATGCAATATCCTAAGTTTTGATGTGTTACAGTTAGTCCAGAATACACTATTTTCCAACATGTTTCTTCTTTTGTGGATGCACATAATGATCATTTATTTTAGGTAAATGGTGTAAGGATAGTGTTGATAAGGTATATTTCTCATATCTTGGTCCACATGATGTTTTTTTTGTCTCCCCAATGATGCAAAGATGGACAGTTAGAAGTGTTAGTGTTGTTTGGGCCAACAGTCTAGTTTTTGTTATTTGCGGTTGATCTTGATTAGTTAATTTGACTTTGAAGGATATGTTGTGATACATTTTGGACCATGTCATGAGGTGTGGTGATTCACAAATTATTTCCTTTTCATAATGTATATGTTTGAAGCCGACCCATGGAAAATCACATGTTTCATCTAAAGGTCTTTTTGGTGCCGACCTAATTGAGGATTTGAGTTGTTGCGGAAGGTATATATAGAAGAACAAAGTCATTTGTGAAGAGTGTGAATGAGAGCAGAGATTGAAGAATGTGTTAAGCATGAAGTGTGTGAAGTTAGAGTGATAGCGTAATTGTGTGAAATAAGGGACTGTAACATTAGCATATGACAAATGTCTTCTTTACAATAATTTAGGTTCATGTTTTTATTGTAATTTTCATGTATCCCGCTATTAGACAATGAGTCTCCTTAGCAGGTCTTTGTATCTTGTCCTAAGGTTGCAGCCTTAGTTTGCAAGTCAGCAGACAGTAGTAGCTTCCTTAGGTTGTAGCCTTTAAACAAAGTTGTAATATTTTATAGCAGTGAGCTAATTACTATATTGTGAGTTAATCATCACCATGATTTTTCCCTCATTGGGTTTTCCACATAAAAATCATGGTGCCTTTGTATGGTGCATGTTTTACTTTATGTTATTCTTCTCTTAGTTAAAATGATTTGATGTTAAGTTGCAAATGGAATTGATTTAAAAGTTTAAAGATAGACTGATTCACCCCCCCCATCTCAGTCTTTGGATGTGTTCAACAAAACCACCTTTATCTCTGGTTTTACAAACAATGTCCTACCTTATTAGGGACAACCTCTTTCTTTCTTGCACTCCTGACCATAAGAAATTTTTTTGAAACTTATCTATTTTATTAGCCATAAAAACTAGGATCTTAAATAAGGAGAGATAATAAACTCAGATATTTTGAAGAGATGCTTTAAGAAGCTGGTACTTGCCTACTTGACTTAACAATTTACCTTTCCAACCATCCAATTTCTTTTGTATTCTTGCTACAATTTTGAACCAATAGGCATTAGCAAGTTTCTTGATGGATAAAGGCAAACCCAAGTAGGTATCTAGAAGACAAGCCTTAGTACACCCAAGAATTCTAACAATTTTATCTTGCAGAGGACCATTTGTATTGAAAAAATATAGTTTACTTTTCTTGTAATGGATATGATGTCCAAATACCTTGGCATAGTCATTAAGCAAAGTTTTCCATTGCTTAGCTTCTTTGACTAAAGAAGTACCAAAAATTATGATGTCATCAACAAATTATTGATGGGAAGGAGAAATGGATGAGGCTAGTTTGATACCCATGAGTTTTCTGGAGTTCACCAACCTTGTTATATTTCTCATGCCAAGAACCTCTGCCACAATAATAAACAAATAAGGTGAAATAGGGTCTCCTTGCCTCAGACCCCTACCACTATTAAAAGGACTTCTAGGGGAACCATTAACCAAAATAGAATTGTTATGTCGTAAAATGTCCCCGAGGACTTTTACCTCCTAAGTTTAGCTCTCGAGTCCTTTAGATTTAATCATGCATGTTACAAATGAATCCCGGAGCAAAATCCCCTGAAAACCATGACAAATGGGACTTAGGGGACATCTTTTATCTTAATCTAGCCCTAAAATAGGTCCTTGGACAAGGGCACCCGCACCCTTTTCCTGCCCTATTTTGTCAGGGTCCCAATTTAAAATGTCTGCAAAGTGACTGTTAAAGGTTTCCCTTTGTCGGCCTATTCAATTTGAATTATGAATGTTTAGCGGGAATGCATATATAAGCATGTTTAGGACTTCATTTTACAACGAGATGGATAATTCAAACTTGTGATCTTGTTCTAAGGATATTCAAGGCTTTCATTGTGTTGCAGAGTAGTATTGTGTTGTGTTTGTTCATGTTTATTGTACATTTGTCTTCATCAATCCATCCCCTCATGGAGTGAAAGATCTTCATCTCCCCATGAGAGCTACACCTCTGAGGTGACATTTACTTTATGTTTCAATCATTTATCATATCATTTCTTTTTCATCTGTCCACCAAGGACACACACTCTCTATTTAACAATGGTGTTGGAAGGCTTGAATGCCATTCTGGGGCTTGACCAAGGCAAGCTCCTAAACACCACAACCCCCAACCCCTCTCTCATGATTACAGGTTACAGGTGTCAGATTCTATGGAGAGGAGTTGCAGGAGGTCAGAGCAAAGCAAGAAGAATCTAGATCTAAAGAAAATGATACACAATAACCCCAACTAGACAAGGGTGCCCGCTCTTTTGTCCCTCAATTTAGCACTTTCAGGAATCTTTGAAGTGGTTGCAGTCTATAGCATAAAATATCCTGAAGCCCTAAGAAAAATCATCGCACTAGACAAGGGCAACCACTCTTTTGTCCCCAAAATTCCCGCCTTCTAAAATCCAAAATCTAGTATTATCTAGTCTGCAATTAGTGTCTTCCTATGCAAGCATTTGTCGAGGTCCATCTGTTTGTTTATGATTTTGCATAATTAGGGTTTTAGACTTAATTGAACTAAGGTTTAACAAATCAATCAATAAATTCCAAATTTCCTTGTCATTCCAAGTGACACCAAACTTGTAGTTGAGTCCTCTTGCAAAAGTTGTGATTCAACTTGGTTTGATGTCCTTGAATGTATGTAGTGAAAGGAGGATCTAATTAAATTATCAACCTCATCAACAAACCCTCCTTTTCTACATAACATTTTGGTAAACCCATGTTTTTATTGAATTTTGCACCCTTCTGAGTGTTTTATATCAGATTTGCATTCATTCATTTCATTTTCATCATCATACATTTGAAAATCTTGCATAAAAATTAAAAAAATTCAAAAAATAGGCATACTTTTCTGATATTTACATCAGATCTGAGATACGTTGCAGCATTTCATATTTTCATGATCATTTACCTTGCATTTACATCTCTCATTTGCTAGGGTTTTGCTTGAAATTTTGCATCTTTCATATAACCTAGTAATTTCAAAAGCTAGGGTTTGTAATTAAAATCTTGTTTTAGATTTTATTACTCATTTTCACACTCTTTCAAATCTGATTTTTGAATATAGTGCGGTTGCATTGTACATCTTTGTATTTACATTGAAAAAAGCAAAAAAAATTGAGCATTTTAGGTGCATAAACAAGCATAGATTTGCTTTGTTTCATTGCATTTGTCATTAATATCAATCATTTCAGACCTTGCATTCATTTTCAAACATATATTCATCTATCATTTGAAAATTTGGCATCATTTAATGCTTTAGATTGAAATTTGGCATATTTGTTAATTTACACTTTGTGTATTTCAACAAGCATATCTTGCTCCTTTGGTTTGTTCTATTAGTTTGCACATCGAGTGTTGTATGCTTTTTCACGAGTCTTAAAACCTACTTACCTAATATAAATATCCCTTTAAGGAGAAGTATTAGATTAATGGGTTCTAGTGCTCACGATAGCAACGATGTTCCTACATTAGAAAATCCATTGAACACCTTCTTTACAAAAGGAGAAACACAAACTTTGCAAGATATCATACCTCCTACAACTACAATGGAAGAACAAAAATTTCATGATTTTGAAGATCCTATTGATTTTATAACACATGTACCTGATGAGAAAATAAACAAAATTGATAAGGAACTAGCTGATTTTCAAGCATTTGTGGAAAAAGAAAGGATAACTGAAGAGGTTGTACCTGTTGTGTTAGGGAAAAACTAGGTTTAATGTCAAAAACAACAAACTAACTAAACCCTAACTGTAATGAAGTGCAACAAGTCTAGAAAACAATCAAACAAACATGAAAACAACTAAGAATCTAAGCTAACTTTGACCTATTTCCATTGCCCTCCTTAACCTTGCATTATTGTTCTCAGATTTGCAAGTTCATGCAACCATCTTGAGAAGCTCATGTGTGTGATTAGCAAGCTATTGGGGATTGTAAGCAAAATAGGGAGATTTCATAACTAAGAAGATGAAAATGAAGCTAGATGAGGTGTTTTATAGAAGACCTGATTTGAATGAATGGCCAAGATTGAGAGTTGACTTTTCAACCAAATGGAGGGTTATGATCAATTAGGGTTTCCCTCCACTAGAGGATAAAATTGAATTTAAAATTGGGAGAAATGGTAAGGTGGAGGATGTTTAAATTAAATAAACTTGGTTAATTTATTTAATTCATTTGAAGTGGACATGTGAACCTTAATTAAACAAATGAGATTTATTTAATTGAGGGGTAGGATTTATTTGTTTGAATAAATCAAGTGAAGGGGACATTAGGAAAGTGAATGATTAAATAATTAATTAATTAAAATTAATTAATTAACCATAGAGGAAAATTAGGGAAAAATAGGAGAATATGGAAGAGATTAATGCTTTGCGATCTGAGGACACTTTTAGGTGTCTAGATTTTACCCCTCTTTGAGATGATGAGATTTATGTCGAGTAACATCATTTCAAAGAAGCTAGGGAAATGGATAGAGGAAAAGGATGATAATGGAAAGATATGATTATGATGGAAAGATAGGATGATGATGCCTCCTTGAGAGGATAGATGGGTTGGACAAACAAAGGTAGGATCTTGAAATGAAAGGGATTCACGTCAGGTTCACCAATTGAAGTCAGGTAAAAACACTACAAAATCCATGCAAACAGTATTTTCAAACCCTAACTACCCAATGGAGCCCTAGAAACCTAGAATCAATGCAAATAAGGCATGTAAAATGAAACCCTAGGCTAATAGTGCAAATCCTCCATTGTTCCTATGAATCTATGACTAACTAATACACTCAAATTTTGCAGGTCTGGAAACACTATGGAGAGCTCAAGAGTTGACAATGGTAAAGCCAATTTTTGCAAGTGGCAAGATGTGAAAATGAGAGGGAGAGGGTGGTTTTATAGAAGAGGAAATTGGAATGAAGGGCTGTGATTAAGAGTTGACTTAGAGCCAAGATCAAGGGCTAAGAATGATTAGGGTTTCCAGCCACTAGAGGACAAAAGATAATTTTTTATTAGAGGAAATGGTGAGGTGGGAAATGATTTTTTTAAAATTAAATAAATTGTATGCATTTATTTAATTTTTTAGAGGAAAGGGTAATGTAGTGGGATTTTAATTAAACAAGTGAGGACTTATTTAATTAAGGTAAGGTTGATAATTTAAATAAATAGGTATTTATTTAAATTAAAAGGGGAATGTGGATGCTAGACTAACAAATAATTAAATAATAATTAAATTATTTGAGAGGAACCTCCTGCAACAATTTAATAAAAAATGCATGAAATAACAGAATTAGCAGAACACAGAAGGAATTTATTGATCACAGGCCACTTCGAGGGGGCAACCTCCTTTGAGCAAGCTCAATACAATAAACTCATGGATGCCTTCATTGGCCTCAACACGTACTTACATACTAAGTCTAATCCTAACAACTATTACTCACCATGAATGTGGGATAATACAATATAATCATGGAACGACTTACAAAGCATATGTGTCCAACAACAATATACTAACAAAGTAAAGAGAAGGGTTAAACACGGGTTCCTAACATCCCCTCCCTCTTAGAAAAGCTTTGTCCTCAAAGCTTAAGATGTGGAAATTGTTGCTGAATCTGAAGGAGTGGTTCCCATGAAGCATCCTCTAGTTGCATTTTGTGCCACTGAATTAATACCTCTGTGATGGATCAAGAGCGAAGATGATGAGTGCGCTTGTCAAGGATTTCCTCCAACTCCAAAATGATGGATCCTTCGTTATCCAGTTCTGGTAAAATACTTTGTGCTCTGATGTTGGTGCCAAGAACTTTCTTTAGACAAGAGACATGAAATACTGGATGAACACGGGAAGAAGGAGGAAGCTCCAATTTATAAGCAACTGACCCAATCTTCTGAAGAACCTTATATGGCCAATAGAACATTGGAGCCAACTTATGATGCCCTTTGAGTTTCAAGGAGGATTGCTTGTATGGTTGTAGACAAAGAAAAACCATATCACCTACTTGAAAAGTGTGCTCAGAACGGTGCTGATCGACTTGTTGTTTCATTCGATTTCTTGCCATGTGAAGATTGTCCTGCAAAATGTGAAGAATCTGATCTCAGGTTTGGAGAACCGTGTCAACTACCTGAACTGGTGAACTGCTGGGGGTATATCAAAGGTGTTAGGTGTCAAAAATGCAGGTTGCTAATCCTAAGAGGATGTCAGGCACTATGTTTAGAATCACAACATTTTTGAACTAACGCGATGGAATGAACCTTTAGGGTTTGATGACTCCCTGCACTTTGGGTCCTGCTAAACCTAGGCGGGTGAACCTTGAAATTTAAAGCAGATTGAATGTAAATATTTTGACTAAATAAATGGATCTACCTATAATGGCAAATGGTGTAGAATAGATAAAAAACTTCCTAACTAATTCTATATCTAATATCTGATGAGTAGTTGGTATAAATTGTATAAGCAATATCAAGGTGAATTTTATGACTATGCTTAACTAATTAAGGGGTTTTTAAATGATGATTTGAAATAAGACTAGTGCCTTGTTGGGTAAACAAAGTCAAATGGAAGACTAAGACTAGTGGCTTACACTGGGCAGTAACTCTAACTGTTTGGCACAATATTTTAGTTTATAACTTGTATAAACATGCATGGAAATGACTGACAAACTCTTCTTAATAATCCAACCAATATAATTAGATTTCTTGTTATTCACTAGAAGGAATTTTAATCCTTTCTTGAAGGAACCAATTGAATGAATTATGCAAGAACAATAGATATAATTAACTTGGAGACAGAATGCCAATCCTAATTATATGGTTCTTCTTATTAATCCAAACTAATACTTCTAGGTTACTGTGACTGATCAGAAGGATTTTAATTCCTCTAATGGAAACTAATTAATCCACTCACACAACTACATCAAATGTGCACTGACAAATTAAATATATACTTGATATACTAATTTGAATAACAAAGAAATACTAAACTGGAGACAACCATGCAATTGAGTAATTTTAACAAACAATTGATGCCAAAATAAAACCACAGAATTAGAGAACTTTAATTTAGTTCTTCAATAATATGCTTGCAACAGGGTCTTTTGAAACATTGTAAACTTCATGTATTATATCCTACTGCTGATGATAATTCAGCATCATATGTTCAACCTATATAGGAATACTTATGAAGAGACATAACTCTTCAAAGAAGTCTTTTGGGAATCAACATGATTAACATAACAACAATAAAAATAACAATGCTTAAGCTCTATTCAACCACAAGTATAGCTAAGCAATGTGATCCAAGAACTCCTGGCTGCGGTGGGTATCAATGAATTCAATAGCATTCCTTGTGATCACATTCATCGTTACCATATTCTCTAGGTGCTTACAGGCTTCTCCAGATGCAAAATCTTTGTCCTTGAGAGCTCCTAAGGCTTCATGCAATAGAACTTGACAGTCTTTACTCCATTCCTCTTTGCTCTTCAATTCTTTATCGCTCTTGAACAACGTGGGCACTCTTGCTTTTGAAGCTTCAATACATTCCTTGCCATCATTCTTAATCTGATCATAATATTTTTCATGTTGCTTAATTAAATCTTTGACACTAGCAATGCCTGAAGTGTCAGAGACATCCTTGCCCTGTATCTCATGGAGTTTTTCCTGCAGCCTTTTGTCAAGCCTCTCATGTTCTTGGGTCACTTTATAATTTTCAAAATAAATATCCCAAAATTGGTTCATCTAATGCATCATGTTGGCATGCCTATTCTGGAGCACTGTGGCAAGTGTATCAATCTAAATTTGAGCTATCTGGTCAATAGATGGTGATTGGGTGCTTTGTGAGCTTTCTCCCTGAGTTAATCTTTTTACTGACCCCCTGAAGGTGCTCTTAACATCTTTCAAATAATCATTTTATTTTGTTAATCTCTCATAGCTCAGTTTGTATGCATCTCTTTCTTTGATTAACATTTGAGCTTGTGCCTTATTCAACTTTGCAACATTAATGCCAATGTCTACAGTGATCATGAGGTCAGTCTCCCCTGCCTTCAAAGTCATGACATAGCCAAAAATCTTCTCAGTGTCTATTGTAGACATCTAAAAATGTCTTATATCATGAAACTGACTCTTGACATCCCTAAACATACCAATTTCCCTTCTAACCAATTAATTAAATTTTTATTTAATTAATTACCCCTTTCATTTTCTAAATTCACACCATTTTATCCCCAAAATTGAATTAATTTTATTAATTCAATAGTCCAAACCTTAGCCAATTGATTTAATAAATATGCAATATTTATTAAATCAATTTCCCCCTTTCAACTAAATCCAATTAATTAGTTAAAACCATGTTAACTAATTAATCCAGCCTACTAATTGACCTATCCCTACCCTAAACAATTAAATAGCTATTATTTAATTACCTACTCTAGCCTATCTCATCCTAGCCCTAGGATTAATTAAATGAAACCTATGTTTAATTAATCCTAACCCCTTCATTTGGGTGGTCAAACCTAGTTTAACACCCTTCCCCACATCCTACAAATAAAAAATTGAATTAAATCCACATAAGTCAATTTTTTATTTAAAAAACATCCAACATCACATTTAATTCTCCTTACAACCCCTTACCTCACCCATACTCATTTATTTCCTCTCTTCCCTAAATAAATTTTTAATTCATTTACATTCCCCCATATGAATCTTTAATTCCAAAATAATCCTTCACCCCCATGCTCATTTAATAACTCCTTTTCCCAAAATGAATAAAAGATTCACTTTTATTCCTAGCCCTCCATTCATTCAAGATTTGATCTAGGCCCTCCACATCACTTTTATCCTCCACCATTGATCTTCTAAATCAATCTCCACCCTTGGATCAAAATCCCTTCAAAAAATCTATAAATAGAACCTCTCCCAAGCCATTTTCATATCCAAGTTTTATACAAAGTTACCATGTCAAAATCACTCTTGAGCTAGAATAGTGAGTTGCAAATTAGAGTAGCATTCCACATTTGAATCACTTGTCTAGGGATAATTAGGTCTTAGGAGCTTGTTTTGGGTGCAAAGGCTTCTTCCTCCCTTGATGAGATTAGGTTTGCATGTGGTATAATTTTGTGTTTTATGCATTTAGTTTATTGTTTTCAACCTCATTTGCTTATCTAATCTACATTGGTACGCCCGGTGGGACCCACAAGGTCCAAATCTAATCCGTTTTGTGTGAGTTTTGTGTAAGGACCATATGTTTATAGGTCTGACGCCATCCTACCTTCGCAGCAACGCCATCACTGGCTTGTTTTAGTACCATTTCCTATTTTAGCGCTATTTTGCGCAGCACGTTTTCATTCATGAAACTCACTCACATGTCCTTGTTTTTTTGTGATCTCCCTGTTGTTTTTGGTATTCAATTGCTCTCGGTTTTCATAGAAATATTAAAAATGCAAGGGGAAATTATGTCAAAATTTTTATAAAGTCTAAACATGTGTTTTGGCTTTGTTTTTGTTTTGTTTTTCATTTATTCAGACTAACAATGCTAATGGGACATCTTGTGTGTGAACATAACACTCTGTTTTTGTGAGGAGGTCTCCATTTTGCAGGTCAGACGCATTCAGCCCCGTATCAACACTATCCCCCAGATTGGCGCTATTCGCAGGTGTAACTAGACTGTCTGACAAGTTGCATAGTGGCACATTCATAGAGTTATTTTAGCGCTATTTAGGTCTGATTTTAGCGCTATGTATTTTATTAGTGCCTTCATTGTAATATTGTAACGCCATATTCTATTTTGGTGCCTTCCTAGTCTTGTATTGACGCTGTCTTATGAATTAGCGCCATCAGTATAGGGTGTCAGGTTTGGTCTATTTTTTGTCAGAGTCACCATTTTCCTATCTACAGTAGCACTATTGGACCTCTGTTTTAGCGCTATTGTGAAAACTAACTTTGCTGGCTGTGCAGGTACTAACAAGTGTTTTTGCAGGTTTTTACTATCATTTTGCAGATACTAACAAGCTTTTGCAGGATGGTTTATTTCTAGCTTAGCAAAACACTTCAATTGGAAATCTTAAAATGAACCCTTTGCATGTTAGTTACACAGCATTTTGATTTGGTGCTATAAAATTAAACAAACAAACAAATCTTTGTGTGTGTGTGTGTCCAACATTTAAAATTTGGTGTTCTAAAATTTATAAATTTGTGTGCCAACAACTATCAAACACTTCAATTTTGTGGCTTTAAAAAGAACCACAAATTGCATCAATCAAGTCATTGGGTTAAAAAGAACAACTATTTGCATTATTCACGCATGTAATCAAGAAAATCAAAGTAAATTGTGTGTGAAGTGTTTTTGTGGTTGTGTTTGTGGTGTGAAAAGTGTATGCTCTTCCCTCGCACCTTTTTGGTGACCTTGGGAATCAAAAGCTTCTCACTAAACTTGCATTAATCACCCCCAACATAATCCAAAGAACTAAAATGAACCATGTTTCGTGTGATGCAAACACAAACAATACGTATGCTCTCCCCTCGCATCTTTGTATGAACTTGGGGATCAAAAGTATTTTTGTGCTTGTATTGCTTTTGTTAATCCTTAGAGGGCCTACCACCCCGCTTCGAAAGGTGGGAACAACCCAAGCGGCAACAAGCTAAAGCCAAGCTCTTTCAAGACGCTATATAAAATAAGGCGTTTGGGACGAAAGTCACAAGCGACAGGTGTTGTTTAGTTATACCAACAACCAACCTCCCCCAAAACCCTCCAAGGCGTAACCCTTAGAGGCTGGGAGACTCCATAATGGAGAGTAACGCTGCCACATGTATAACCACCTAAATGAAAGCACTTACTACAAACCTTTGTTTAGCAAGCCAAAATCCTTCTATTTGTGGACGCAGAAGGGAAACCTTTGAAGCGGCCCTGATTCATGTGGTTCTTAGCCGAGGTAGCAGGGATAATCTAAAGGTTTGGTGAGGGACAAGCCTTATAAGAAACCCAGATCTTGGTATGCATGAGAAGTGTGTGCAATTGTAAGGAGGAGCTGGTGCTACGAAGATCCTAGAGCTACCTGCTTTGAATAGGCACAGCGAGGGGATTCTACAAATACTATCATATCCTCACCTTAGGTTGTGCAAAAGTGCTTGTTAAATAAAATCACACATCTTTTTTTCAAAACAAAGAAAAATCTTGATTATTTTATGATTATTGTGCTTGAATTGTTTGCAACAACATTGCCAAGAGACAAACCAAATCATTTGATCAAATTCCAAACAAAACAAATCCAAAATTGTCATAAAAAATCTATCTTTTAGGACCTCAACAAACACTGCCTGGTTTTAACGCTATCTCTATCTAATTGTGGTGCCATTTCACCTATGGATTGGCGCTATTTTTAGATTAACTTACCTAAAATAGAGACCTATTTAGTTGTGATCTACACCATCTGCTCTTCCATAGTCCATATCCACCTTCCCAAAGTCTGACAACAATCCATCCATTTTCTCAAAATTTTCCAAAACATACCTTCACTTTGACCTTAGAGGATTAATCACCATCATTGTTGGACCCTTTTTGCTATACCAAACCTACCTCATTTCATATCCACTCATCCTTATTGATCTTTTGCATACCTTTGGACCATAACAAAAATCCTTGTCACAAATCATTCTAAAATCTAAAATCTTCCAAAATCAAAACACCCATCAAAAATCACCAATCCAAATCTCGTCACCCCTTTTGAGCTAAAGCTAGATCTAGATTTTATCCTATACATCATATCTTCCTTGGAAAGTCAATAGTCTACCTTCCAAGTGAAATAATCATCCTTCTTTGCATAAGGTCATTAGTCTACCCCAAACAAAGAAAAACATCCATTTGTGCAACATAAAATATAGATCTTACCTAAGCTCAAAATTGTTGACCATCAAATCTTTTTTGAAAAACACCTTCCTAATCTTTCAATCAAAATCAAACATCAACAATCTCTTCAAAACAAACATCATCCATCACCTACCTTTTGGTCCAAAAATTGTGCAAAAAAATCAATATCATCCACTCATACCCTTAGAAAGACATATCGATCTTCCATCACACCCTCTTTTCTACTCCATCTCATTACCACATCCATCTTTGGGTCAAACATAATCAATCAAGATTCTCTAAGGTCTCCATCCCCATCTCACTCTACTTCTAGAAATTGAATCCATACGTGTGCATGCCCACCACAAGGTCACAACACAAAAAGAATAAAAAAAATGGCAGAATCTTAGCAATATGGCGGCATAGGAATGCCTAACACCAATAGCAACAACATACCCATCAATCCAAACCCACCTACATACTCTTACATCCCCCCATATGGTCCCAATGAAAATCCCTTCAGTTACTTACAACAACAACCACCACCACCACAAAACATCCCCATCCTATCCCAAGATGACCTAGATGTCTTGAGCTTCACGCAAGATGCCGATAACATGGACCTACTTGATAAAATCCTAAGATCGGACCCAAATAGATATCTTGATCATCTTCTCAAAATTGGTGCTCAACTACCCCCATCACGACATCATCACAACCATCCACCTCTACAATCATTCCTACCACATCAAACACCGAACCATCCACATCAAACAACCAACCATCCACATCCAACACCCAACCCATCATCTCTCAAACATCAACACCCACTGTATCCACCGCTAACACAACCTTTAATGTCACCACATCTACAATCCCCACAAGTGTCTCCATCCCTACCACCTCCCAACCCGCCATCACATCCACTACCACAACCACCATAAACCCTTCTGTTCCACAAATCACCTTGGGGATACAAGGAAACATCACACAAGCGAGTACCTCCATGAGTATGCCTCCACCCAACCCTCAAACCATAGCGTACCTATGATAATTATTCTCACGACCACCTCACAACATATCCAACCAATCCAACATCCACCTACCCAATGCCAATCCATCCAGTGTCACGTATCCACATAACCCCACAACATCATCTACACAACATCAACCTAATCCCCAAATACCACCACACATTCTCCAACAACTCCACGCATATCAACAGCATCAGGCACAAATCAACCAAAACACCAACCCGCAATACCAACAACTCAACCAAACAAATCTCCAACATCAGATCCCACCCCACCTCCAACATCTCACCAACCAACAGGTCTACACATTCCCACCACAACAACCACAAGATCTCACGAACGTTGTACAAGCATTGATCCAAAAGGTAGATGACATGCAAACTGGGGGCAAGCGTAAACACTATTCCTTTGAGGACATCTGCCCCTATCCATTTGATCACACGTTGTACATGCCCCCTTTCCCCAAGAACTTTGAGACACCTAAATTTGACAAATACAAGGGGAAGGGAGGCCCTAGGGACCATCTTAGGGAGTTCTACATCACTTGCCTAGAAGTCTCAAACAACGATACCTATCTAATGAGACTATTCCCAAGAAGCCTCGGCAGTTAAGCCACGGAATGGTTCGCACATCTTCCCCTAGGCATTAGGACTTTCACTGAGCTTGCGGAGAAATTTGTAAACCATTTCTCCTACAATTTTGAGCATGAAATGTCCATGACAGACCTTTGCAACACCAAACAAAAGAACAAAGAAGCCTTCGCTTCTTTCTTGCAAAGGTGGAGAGGCTTAGCAAGCAAACTCCCATGGCCAATTCCTGAAAAATAACTCGTCACCATGTTCGTGACCAATCTCAATCAGGAATTAGGGTTCCATTTACAAATTCTTTGTGCATCTACCTTTGAAGAGGTCATTGACAAAGGTACCACCATTGAATGAGCTCCCATTGCCAAGGGCTCCATCAAACTGTACAACAACAAATCCAACAACAACAACAAACCCCATATCAACACCCCTAATACAAACAACAACACCAACATGCAATCAAATGACAAATCATGCTATTGGGGGAAGAACAAGAACACTTTGAACGACGACATCACAGATGTGAAAGTCGTCCAACATGTACAGAATCAGACACCTGCACATACTTATGCCACCAATGTAAATAACCAAAGGGGGCAAGTTAAACCACGCAAACCTCGTAGACAATTTACACCCTTAGGGGAACCCATCAAGGACATCCTCGATAGATGTCTCAAGAAAGGCTTGATCACACTTCCACCTATCAGACCCCATCAAGAGAATGAACTCAAAGCCGCATGGTACAATGAGAACAACTATTGCGAATACCACCGCATTGCAGGTCATAAAACCGCTGACTGCATGCAACTAAAGCATTGCATCCAAGACCTTATAGATCAAAATCAAGTCAGCCTCGATCAAAGTGCCCAACCATCACCAAACGCCAACCTTGGAGCTTACAAGGATCCACTACCCAACCACAATAAACCCTTCTCATCCAATCAAGCATACAATGTCACCCCACCACCCACATCTTATGACTCCATTGTAGGACGGATCGAACCATCATCCCACCATGTCAACACAATCACCATTTGGGCACAAGCACCCAATTGCACTATCACAACTAGCTGTGGCCGTGTATCCATCCGTACAGCCCCTACCACTGAACAAACACCTACATCTACATACGATCCCCTACCCCCTCATCCAACCATATGCCCATCATCTACCCATCAGTATAACCTCCTAGAGCATCTAGGAAAGACACCCACACAAATCTCCATCCTCAAGTTGCTCCGTACATCACCTCTTCACAAAGACGTCCTCGACAAAGCACTCTTGGAAACACAAGTCCCTGCCAAATTGAATGTGACCCAATTCCAAGCCATGGTAGGACATATCTCCATGCCTCACCACCTCACCTTTTCATAAAAAGATCTTCCCACTTCTGAACATCTACACAATGACACCTTACATATCGAAGTTCGTATCCACAAACATATAATCAAAAGAGTCTTAATAGATGGTGGCTCTAGCCTAAACATATGCACTCCTAAACTATTAAAACACTTGGGGTACTCTAATGTGGTTGTAGACACCAGCGAGTGCATCACAATCAAAGGCTATGATGACACCGAACGACTCTCTAAAGGCACCATCAAGCTTCCTATTCAAGTGGGACAGAAAATACTAAAAAAAAATGTCAGGTCCTTGATCTTGACCTCCCCTACAACATTCTTCTCGGCCGACCATGGATCCATGCCATGCAAGCTATCCCATCCACATTCCATCAATGCCTCAAGTTCCCTCATAATGACACAGAAGTAACTATCTACGCCGACCCTCACCCCTTCCAATACTATAGTTTTTTGGAAGGCCACAACCAAACCTTTTGCCCATACAACAAAGCCACCACCAAAACCAATCCTACAGCATCAACCTCATACATCGACCCCGCCAACATCGCCACCACTTCATCCCAAGCACCTCCACCACCCGAGGTCAAGATCAAGTTCAGCGACAAGGGATGTGGGGAATACGACCTGCATGGTACCTTTTGTGTGGGCACATTACCCAATCCTAAGACATTTGGCATCCCAAAGACCAAAGCAGCCAACACAGTGGTCATCAAGTGCAAACCATCACCAATCTTTGAGAAGAAACATCTCCTAGATCAGGATGTCCTTGAAGATATATCATCCTGGCTGTATAAGGATGAAGAAATAGAATAAGAAGCTCCCGCCATACCAATAGAACTCTATGGTAAAGGGTCTGAAATTGTCAAAAGCATGGGTTACAAAGGACAAGGTAGTATTGGCCTCCATGAGCAGGGGATCATGGAACCCATCCAAGCAACAAGAAACCCCTATACCCAAGGGTTAGGCTATGGATAGAGACAACATATCCTCACTACCGACGAATGTATCTTAGCCGAGGTTGCTATAGTCTCCCCTAAAGTCGACAATGTAAATGAAATAGACCATCAAGACTCCTTTAGTGACTTTGCTGACTTCTTTGACTCCTCCATATGCACCATCCACACGATCACCACCCTAGCATCATTCTCCAATGACTTACCACTGGTATACCCAGAACTTATAGATTGGGACCAACGAGGACCTCCTGTCTTTGACATCGCACCTAATGATGAGGCCATCGTTGAAATGATCGGAGTTAGAGACCATTTCCCCCTGGGAGATCACAGAGCAGGATATATCATGGAACTTGACACAGATGCCTATTTCGCAAAGACAACCCCTGCTTCCAGTCATAAAAACATAAAAATAAAAAATGGATCTAATGGTGAAAACCATTTTGCGCCAGTATCAGATCCCAAAAAAGTAAAAAAAAGACGTATCTCCTAGTGAAAACCTCCACGAGGTGCTAGGAGATGGAAGCATGAGCATGGGCCTTCCTGAAATAGACAAGGTTTATCCAGACAGATCACCTATCCTAGTCGAGCCAGCCCAATAGATGAATCTTGGGACATAAGAAGAACCAAAGATCACATTCAGGGCAGAATCTCTCAGCATACAGGAACAAGAAAACTTCTTGGCATTCTTCACACAACGAAATCACAATTTTGCATGGACCTATGCAGACATGCCAAGGCTAGATCCCATGTTGGTTGTTCATCACCTTGCAGTACGCCCTGGTGCAAAACCAGTAAAGCAAAAACTCAGGAAAATGAATCTTCAGGTGGCCCTCCTTATCAAGGTAGAACTAAAGAAACTATTGGATGTTGGGTTCATTCACCCAATTGATTATCGTGAATGGGTTTCAAACCTAGTACCAGTAGCCAAACCAGACGGTCAAATCTGCTGCTGCACTGACTTCAAAGATCTCAACAAAGCCTGCCCAAAAGATGACTTCCCACTACCAAACATAGACATGATAGTAGATCTTATGGAAGGATATGAGATGCTATCCCTTATGGATGGTTTTTCAGGATATAACCAAATTAAAATCACCGAAGAAGACCAGCATAAGATAGCCATCATATGCCCATGGGGAACATACTGCTGGGTCGTAATGCCATTTGGCCTAAAAAATGTTGGAGCTACATATCAAAGAGCCATGACTGTCATCTTCCATGACCTTTTACACCACATCATGGAAGACTATGTAGACGACCTACTAGGGAAATCAAAGACCAGAGAAGAACACCTAGATGTCTTGGCCAAGATCTTCAACAAATTAGAGCAATACAATGTTCATCTCAATCCAAAGAAGTGTGTCTTCGGCATCACCTCAGGCAAACTGTTGGGATACATAGTCTCCAGAAGAGGAATCAAGGTAGATCCCACAAAGGTCAAGGCCATCACCAAAATGCCACCTCCAAAAACATTGAAACAACTGAGAAGTCTACAAGGAAAACTCAAGTCTATCCATTGATTCGTTGCCCAACTTGCTGATAAATACCAACCATTCCAGCATCTACTTTGAAAAGACATAGCTTTTAGCTGGAACACTCAGTGTCAGGGTGCCTTTGATCAACTAAAAGAATACCTGGCTAATCCCCCTGTTCTAACACCACCAAGAAAAGGAGAACCCCTCCGGCTATACATCTCTGCAACAGAGACAGCTATCAGAGCCTTACTAGCACAACACGATGAGCATGGAAAAGAAAGATCCATCTATTATATCAGCTGTACTCTAATATCCTATGAGCTTAACTACACACAAACTAAACGAGCATGTCTAGCCCTCATCTTTACTTCACAAAAGTTAAGACACTATATGCTCAATCACAAGACCAAGCTCATCGCTAAGATCGACCCACTCAAGTATCTGCTAAACAGAGATGCTCTTACTGGGAGAATGGCAAAATGGGTCATGATTCTCACTGAATTTGACATTGAATACACTGAGAGAAAGGCCATCAAAGGACAAGTTATCACAGATCAGTTGGCTGAAGCACCCATTCCTGTAGAGCACCCTACACTGGCAAAATTCCCTGACGAAGCTATCTTGACAATCACACTAGCCATAGTTACATGGAAGATGTACTTTGATGGATCATACACACATAGAGGCTTGAGGGCAGGTGTCCTTTTTGTTACCCCTCAAGGTGACACCATCCCTAAGTCCTTCAAAATCACATTTCCATGTACCAATAACATGGCAGAATATGAGGCTCTCATCACAGGCCTTTGCATGGCAATAAAATGGAAAATCGAGAAGCTGACTGTATATGGGGACTCTCAACTAGTCATTTGGCAGGTAAATAATGAATACAAAACTAAGGATGATAAGCTCCTACCCTACAAGAAAATGGTCAATGACTTCAAAGACTACTTTGATGACATCCACTTCAAGCAAATCCCAAGGCTCAATAACAAAGCTATAGATGCCATGGCTACTATTGGATCCTTGGTCGACATGAAGAAAGACAACAGGAAATGTGAGTTCCTGATAGAAGAACTCCCCATCCTAGCATACAATGTTCCTCAATCAGAACTGGTGTGTGAAGTCATTGGTCCCCTATCCCCGTGGTATCAGGAAACCTACCTATACCTCCATGATAATACCTTCCCTCCTAATCTATCCACCTTATAGAGAAAATCATTCATCCGTCGAGCCTCCCGTTTCATCCTTATAGGCAAAACCCTGTACAAAAGGAGTCAAGATGGAATGCTTCTACGATGTTTAGACTCTAGGGAAGCTGAGGTAGCCTTGGAAGAGGTACACATAGGTATTTGTGGGGTGCATTCAAGCGGACCTGCTCTGTCTAAAAAGATCCTCAGGACCAGATATTACTGGCCAACCATGGACTGAGACGCCTATAGGTTCATTAAAAAATGCCTACCATGCCAACAACATGGCAATCACATCCACGCACCAGCACAGGAGTTGCAACCCATCACAACCCCGTGGCCTTTTTCATAGTGGGGACTCGACCTTGTAGGGAAAATACATCCCCCATCCTCCAATGGCCATAAGTTCATAATCACTGCTACTGAGTACTTCACAAAGTGGGTGGAAGCAATACCACTCACCTTCACCACTGGCACCCAAATCTCCAAATTCATCCTCCACTACATCATCTGCCACTATGGTATCCCTCATTCCATTATCACCAACAATGGAAAGCCATTCAAGAACCAAGAAGTTCGCACCTTGTGCAAAAAATTTGATATCAAGCACCATTTCTCCACGCTGTATTACCCTCAAGGAAATGGTCAAGCAGAGGCTTCTAATAAAACCATCCTCCGCATTTTCAAGAAGACAGTCAATGAAGTTGGCTGTGACTGGCACCTCCAACTCAACCCTACTCTATGGGCTTACCGTACAAGCATCCGCACCCCCATAGGAGCCACTCCATTTTCACTAATATTCGGATCTGAAGCCATTTTACCTATTGAGGTCGAGCTCCCATCATTATGAGTATCCCTGCAAAACATAATCTCTGATGAGGACTACAGAGTCGCAAGGTTGCATCAACTAGAACTACTGGATGAGAAATGCTTGGATGTGTTGAACCAGCTACAGGCATATCAAAACCGTCTCCGAAGAAGCTACAACAAGAGGATTAGAACCCAAAAATTTGAAGTAGGCGACCTTGTCCTTATGGAAAATCAAAAGAACCTTCAAGACCATCCTAAGCAAGGAAAGTTTGAACCCAATTGGCTAGGACCCTATGTCGTCACAGCCGACTATGGATCAGGAGCCTATCAACTTGCAACACCTGAGGGGCAGCCTCTAGATGAGCCAATGAACATCCTGCATTTAAGGAAATTTTATGCATAACCCATCTGGTACCCCAAGTCAAAAAATCAAAAAAAATAGAAAAATCAAAGAAAAAACCAAAAAAATCAAAAAATCAAGAAAAAAACCCGAGTGCAATAAAAACTTCCAATGGTAAAAATCACTTCGGTGACGCCTTGGATAAGTACCATGGTGAAAACCTATTCTAGGCGCCATGCGTAGTGGCCAGTTTTACCATCTAATAAGTCCTCTTCCCATCACACCACTCCATATCTCATGCATCCCATGGCTTAGATTTTCGAAACATCAAGTCCTATCACCCAACCCATACTATCCCATCCCAAGGTCAACTCATAAAACGGGGATCCTTGTAAGCTCCCCTTTTGTACAGCCAAAAATCAGAAAATCCAAAAACAATACAAAATCAGAAAATCCAAAAATAGTAGAAAACACAGAAAATCCAAAAAACAACACAACTCACCGCAAATCACCCCACACATCGATCTTGCTACCAAATCGCAATCATCAAAGGATACATCAATCCCCACCATCACACACATCCCAAATCATTCCCACATCATCAAGTCATACCAGAACTACATATTCATTTTGCCCGCATCTTGAAAGTACCTTGATCCTGTGGATACAGGGTATGTAGGTAGTCTGGAATACGAAGGATGTTTCCCGTACTCAGGTACATAAGATGCACCCATCCAACCTGTTTGGATGGTCCCCATTCACTGAGCTTTCTAGATCTAATAAATGATACACACGCTATGTATACACTCCAAATAGGTCCCCCAACGCAAAAAATCATCAATCAACATACCAACCATAATCCTACACATGGCCAAACTGTCCTTTTGCCCACCTCTCAAAAATTCTCCAAACAAAATCCAACTGATTGACATCCTAGGATATATCTTTCCCACAATGGACAAAAATCTGTCATCCTATCAACATGTCTCTTGGCAAGAGTACACAATGGCTATTTGTATCTTTTCGTTGGTCTTTTTTATTATTGATTTTTATCTTTTTGTCTCACTCTAGGCCATCTCCAAAGCTACCTTGATCTCATTATATCATGGTAAGTGGCGGACAACACCTAGCATAGACATAGTCATTGTTTCTGTATGCTATGCTTGTGGGTTGGTTTCATTACTCCAGGATTAGTATTCATATCTTGCAGCCTGAGTCAGTTCTAGCATGATGTGTCCCATTTGCATATATAGGCATCAAAACCTTATATGCATTATTCGCACTCATCGCTATGAGTGCCCTTCCTAGGCTAGGCAAGATTATACTACATTGGGCACGCATGAAATCAACCTATTGTTTGTGTGTCTAGTCCATGCAATTGTAAGATATACATCATCACCTAGGTCATTTCATACCTTTGTGAACTGTATCCTACATTGCTATAGTAAACTAGGAAATGCTCTCAATTAACCTTTTGCAACTACTGTTACTAGCTCAAAATCATCATCCTAATCACTCATTCACCTATCCCATCTCAGCCTAGATTTGATAATCACTTCCCCCCACCAACCTATCTAATCCCCTCACTAATCCCATTCCCCCACTATATTTCCACTCAACACATCCAGAACCAAAGTAAATCCCCCCTCAATGACATGGTGTCTTATGACCTAACAATCCTCTCCTCTCCCCACCTGATCCCCTATCCCACAGCTTCGCCACTCAGGGTCAAACAAAGAACATCATGTGTATCAGGACTGGATAATCTCACCTATCACCTACTTTGCATACCACCTATCACCTAAACTGCATCTAGCATATCATTTAGCTACATGTCATGATCATTTAGTTGCATATCATATAGGTGCATTTTAATCACTTAAATTGCATATCATTTAGGTTCATTTCATCCATCTAAATTGCATATAATATAGGTTCATTTTATCCATTTAAATTGCACATCATTTAGATTCATTTTAATCATTTAAATTGCATATCATATAGGTTCATTTTATCCATTTAAATTGCACATCATTTAGACTCATCCAAATCATTTAAATTGCATATCATTTAGGTACATTTTATCCATCTAAATTGCACATCATTTAGATTCATTTTAATCACTTAACTTGCATATCATTTAGCTACATGTCATGATCATTTAGTTGCATATCATATAGGTGCATTTTAATCACTTAAATTGCATATCATTTAGGTTCATTTCATCCATCTAAATTGCATATCATTTAGGTTCATTCCAAATCATTTAAAATTACATAAACATTAAATAAATCATCACATTTGCACAACATTCCATATATCATCTCATCAACACTTAGTCACATTACATCATCATATAAATGCATCTAATAATCATCTAGCTGCATATGCATATCTTCATACATAAACATACATTGTCATTACATCACATTATTGCATCCATAATAAATATTAGGCTGAACATTCATTCACATTATACATCATATAGTCCGTAAAATCACAACACCAGGCATATATCACAATAAATCCATCATCAAGTGCATCCATAAAACCAAAAACATACTTGCATAAACATAACACATCCACAACATATAAAATCCATAAAGAAATACTGCATCCATCACATAGGCATCATCATAATAGAGCATCATAATCATAAGCATCGTATCATATATAAATCACCGCAAAAAAAAATGTACATCGCTCATGTATACATAAAAAAATATATAGTGTCTTGATACAATGCCTCTAAGGGCTAACATGATATAACCATCACATGGAGGATCCTCTCTCCAAAGGAGTGGGAGACTCTGGCCCTAGTCGAGGCTGCGATCCTATCGGCGGCTATGACTGTGGCTATACCTGCACCTATGGACCCTGCTGGGGCACGTGCGAGGGAGGAGGCATCATCTGCTAAATTGATTGAACAGATCTCGATCTATGTGATCTTGATGCCCTCAATCCACTAACCTGGCTATAGCTCGGTGCTCGGTGCTCACTGCTCTACTAGCACGGTTGCATAATATAGCCCTTGATAATACTCCATCTACTCCCTGGTCTCTGTCAACTCTCCTTGTACCTAAGACATCTAAACCTGAGATTGGGATAGCTGTGTTTGCATCAGTGTCAAAATTGGGGCTAGCCCAGCCCCTGATGCCTGTAGATTACCCACTGTAGTCTCTGCCTGCTGAGCCCTAGCGAGTACTGCATCTCACTCCCCTGTCAACGTGACTATGTCACCCTGAGCCTGTGCTAGTTGTGCCTGCAACGTAGGCACCTGCCCATCTAATCCATCCAACAAAGCTACTGTGGCCCGCAACTGCTCCAACTCTGCCTCGTGGCTCTCCAATGCCTCTTGCAAGCTCGCCACCTATGCTCTCAGGGTCCCCATCTCCTCCTCCTCATCCCGTGGCCTCCAACGAGGTGTAAGCCTCTCACCCTCTACCTCTCCAGCTGTCCCTGAGGGACCTACCTGCTACCCTGCTGCCTACTGCCCTCCTCCAATAGCCTGCTGCTGCGCTACCTGTGGTGGAGGCAGATCTCCCCTATCCACCCCCGAATGTCCCCTACGCTGCTGAGGTCCTCTAGGTTGTCATCCTGCTCCAACCCGCACCTGCTTAGCAAGAACCTACTGCACAAGTACCTACTGCCCCACCTGTCCCTGTCCTGCTGCCACCGCTGCTAGCACATCTATCGGCTAACCATCCCTACCAATCAACCTCTCCTCTCCATCCTCTCCAACCTCCATGAGGACGTCCTCAATGATCTCCTCCCCCTCCAAGCGATCATCCCCATCCGAGTCATCTCCATCATCATCAGAATCATCATCACCATTTGAACCCATTGCCTCCTCTACTGGGATTGCCTCCTCTGCTGGGTCCGTCAACCGACTGGGCCGATGCATCTGCCACCATATGTCATATGTAGGGGTAGTACCTGCATCTCTCATTGTGCTCCTCCAATCCCACTGTACTGGCCGTAGAGCTACAAAATCATCTTGAGCAACCTGTGGCTGTATGGCTGCAGGCCAGAAGGGCGCATCTCGACAGGTCTGAGCAAATATGGCCATCTGCTGCAGCATGTCCTATCTCAAACCAAACTGCCACATGACCCGTGAGGGTAGATACATCTCTATAGTATGGTCTCCTCGACCCATAAGGTACTGCTACTAAAACATAAAAGGGAGATGAATATCATCATTTGGCCATGGCTCTACGCTGATATACGATCGCTAGGTCACACTAATCACATCATCTAACATCCTCCTCTAGTACCATACCTGTCCAGTATACGTGTACTCTGCATCCTGATATAAAAATACAAACACCTCAAATGGCCGCCGATAATACCCACATGTCAGCCTGGTAACTGTGATATGCTCCCAGATCCATACATGAAGCAGAGTGACCCCAGCCGACAACGCTGAATCATGCAGATAAGCAATAGTGTGCATCTTGTGATATAACTGCCCCAGTATAGCCGGTCCCCAGGCATAGACGGGCTCATGCCTCACCATCCCCTCTATCATCCCCCCAACCAACTGGAAAACCCCTACCTCGCCTGTTAGGCATCACAACACCTCCAATCAATGCACACAGAAATAAGGCAAAGGGATTTGCACCCGCAGCCAGAGTCCCCTCATAGCTCATCTCTCTCCCGTCCGCTGATAAAATAATATGATCCGTACCAAACACTCTGATCAGGGCGCTCTGCCCCCTACTCGTGTCATACCTAACTCGTCAGCCACGAATAGGTAGCTTGAGGATGCGATAAACATCCTCAAGTGTAATGGTGATCTCCCCCATTGGCAACAAAAAGATGCATGTCTCTGAGCGGTACCGCTCCACTACCGCTGTCATCAGAGCTTGATAAGCTCGTAGCACGGGCATCGATGCCACTGTCAGAAGCCCCAACCTAGCCAATCTAGCCTACATAGCGGCGTCAAAATGGTCGAACAATGTCATCACAGACGACACGCGTCACTCCCTCAAGTACAAAATAAATTGGCATGTATCCTGCATCCACAACTTTCTAGTCAGATACCGACCTATCTTTTTCTAAACCAACCTCTTCTTCTAATGTCTAAAAATCCAGCATCATGTGGCACCAAAATAGACAACCCCTTATGCCATTTTTAAAATGGCGCTATAATTTCTTCTAAACTGTGCTATTATAGAAAATAGCGCCACTGCGCAGACCTCTTTGTGCTAATCCAAAATATAGCGTTACTGCGCGCTATACATGGCGCCATTTTACCAAATGGCGTCACTCGACATTTTAGCGCTAATTCCCACCATAGCGCCAATCACCCCAAAGCGCTAATTTAGTCAATAGCACTAAATCCCTAAATCGTGCTAAAATGAAAAATAGCGTTGTTTTGAAAGATGGCGCTATTCTAGAGTATAGCACCACTTTAACCCCAATTTGGCGCTAAAATTCTAGAATTGTATTCTTCTACAAATTGCACTAATCTAGACGATAGTGCTAAAATACCTACCAAATTGTGACAAACCGCCCTAACCCTACCCTGGCAGATAGCGCCAATCCATAGGATGGCGCTAATCCACCTTACTGTTGGTGCTACGCACTCCAATCCCAAACCCCAGAAAAATGCACGCCAAATGAAAAAATTGCAAAGCCAGGGTTAGACCCTACCTGAGGTCTAGCCTCTGGTGCCTGCCCAAACTCTCAGAACTGCTCTGAAATGTGTCGAAGTCACAGAAACTGGGGGTTACGGTCAGCCATCTCTCCTTCACTCTTTCTTCTCCAAAGTCAAAAGTGTGCAAATAAGGCACTCTAAGGGCCCACTTTGCCTAATATAGTGGGCCATTTCATTCTTCCACCCCCTCTTTTTTCCTCCAGGGTGTAGATCTCAGCCTTTTTGCTCCATTTTTCTTCCCGTCATCCTCTTTTCCCATCCCCTATCCGATTTTCACTCCCGTCGCATCCTTTTCGAGAAATCGCCTGGAAAATTTTTATTTTCCCCCCGCCGCCCTCTCGAGGGGGCATCCCTTATCCATCTCATACCTTTCCGGCAGCTGGGGCATATCTTTCTTCAACCTGATGCCACTTCCCTCCCAGGTCCTGACACCACATCAAAGAGGGGCAAATGTAGACACCTAAAAATGTCTTCTACCATGAAACCGACTCCCAACATCCCTAAACATACCAATTTCCCTTCTAACCAATTAATTGAATTTTTATTTAATTAATTTCTCCTTTCATTTTCTAAATTCACACCATTTTATCCCCAAAATTGAATTAATTTTTTTAATTCAATAGTCCAAACCTTAGCCAATTGATTTAATAAATATGCAATATTTATTAAATCAATTTCCCCCTTTCAACTAAATCCAATTAATTAGTTAAAACCATGTTAACTAGTTAATCCAGCCTACTAATTGACCTATCCCTACCCTAAACAATTAAATAGCTATTATTTAATTGCCTACCCTAGCCTATCTCATCCTAGCCCTAAGATTAATTAAATGAAACCTATGTTTAATTAATCCTAACCCCTTCATTTGGGTGGTCAAACCTAGTTTAACACCCTTCCCTACATCCTTCAAATAAAAAAATTGAATTAAATCCACATAAGTCAATTTTTTATTTAAAAAACATCCCACATCACATTTAATTCTCCTTACAACCCCTTACCTCACCCATACTCATTTATTTCCTCTCTTCCCCAAATGAATTTTTAATTCATTTACATTCCCCCATATGAATCTTTAATTCCAAAATAATCCTTCACCCCCATGCTCATTTAATAACTCCTTTTCCCAAAATGAATAAAAGATTCACTTTTATTCCTAGCCCTCCATTCATTCAAGATTTGATCTAGGCCCTCCACATCACTTTTATCCTCCACCATTGATCTTCCAAATCAATCTCCACCCTTGGATCAAAATCCCTTCCAAAAATCTATAAATAGAACCCTCCCAAGCCATTTTTATGTCCAAGTTTTATGCAAAGTTACCGTGTCAAAATCACTCTTGAGCTAGAATAGTGAGTTGCAAATTAGAGTAGTATTCCACATTTGAATCACTTGTCTAGGGAAAATCATGTCTTAGGAGCTTGTTTTGGGTGCAAAGGCTTCTTCCTCCCTTGATGAGATTGGGTTTGCATATGAGGTATAATTTTTTTGTTTTATGCATTTAGTTTATTATTTTCAACCTCATTTGCTTATCTAATCTACATCTATAATGGTTGTCTTCTTATGGGGAGGATACAAGGCCCATATCATTAATGAATTTTCATCGTTATTATATTTGGTGCCCATATATACTTCTGTGACACCTTCTGGAGTGAGCTTGTATTGATCATCTGTGTTATGTAGAAAACTATCAAATACTAGAGTAGAATTCAAATCAAGACCAGGAAAGATCATCACCACTACTTCTTTGAGCAGCTGTCTACCCTTACTAGGGGTCATATCTTGCAATTCACTATCCACTGTTGTTTTCAACATATCAAGTAACTGTCTTTCATTGTTGGCAGAGATATCATCAACTGACTCCCTAATTTCTTTCCTCTTGCATTTATATAAAAATGATTTGAATTCTTTAGAATGAATAAATTTATCATCAGAAATAAAAGAATCATATGCTACTTGTTTGGGATCCTCATCAACAGACCCCTCCTCATCATGTTCCATACTAGGAGACTGATAGTGTTGCATTTTTTGTTTGGACATTCTTGTTGTCTATTGATGTCGCTCCTCTTGTTCTGCAGGTTCTTCATCACCAAAAGATAACAACTCTACCTCTGCCAGTTGTTTCCTCTTCTCATCTAAGTCCCTATTGTATTTCTCAACCACTAATTCAACTTCAGTCTGTTCCAAATTCCTGATGATATCATCATGGGGATAAGGGACATGTGTGTATCCACTAAGGTTTTGTTTTCTTTGAGCAAGGTCAATGAAACCCTCAGGAACAAACCCTTTTCTTGCCTCAGCACATCTCATATTGTAATGCATCAGTTTATCCATAATGAGACCATAACCCTCCTTGGATACCACAGTAAAATTTCCAAAGCAAAGAGTACTAGGCATACAAGATTGTTTGTCATGGGAGCTCAAGTACATCACATTAGAACAATTCATTTGTCTAACTATTTCTAAGTAGGCATTTCTGTCAAGGATAGTCTTAGGAAAGATAAAAGGAGTGTCCTCAAAACCATAAACTTTGACCATAGTAGCATCCTCAAAACAATACCAGTCTCCCCAGTTGTGAGTAACAGTAGGAGGACCACCAAAATCTTTAGCTCTAAGAAACCTCTTTATTTCATTTGATAATGAATACTCACAGGGATGACTGAAATATCTATATAATACTTTTACACAGTATTCTTCAAACTGAACATAGCTAGAATGGGCATACCTACTATCCCATATTCTAGTCCACATCTACACGGGTGACTTTTGCCCCCTTTGATCCACTGGACCAACTTTGAATTCACTTGGCCACAATCCTATTTCCTGGCCATAATAAAGCACCATATGCATCAAGAGTGAGTAGTGTTCAAAGGAAACTGATGGGGCATTGTTATTTATTGCGGTCAGACCAGAATCAATTCTAACAAAAACATAGGCAGCATAATCAAACTACCTAGCATTGTGGCATTGGATGTTTGTAGCCATGACCATCAGAGGAATTTTCATGAAACCAGGGACCTCTGATCCTCGGACCTAGCCCACAAAGTAGTATGTGTATTGTATGTAGGGTTCAAATAATGACACATGAAATGGAGGTCCATCATTCTCATTGAGAGGCACCATCTCTCCCTCTGCCCTGGGCCTGTGAATAGGAAACCTCCATCCATTATATGTAGTATCCATTCTCTAGTACTCTTTATCCAAATCCTCATAAACTATGGGGACAGTACATAAATCATCCAAGTCAAAAACTTCACAAATGGCATTCTTAGACAAGTGTATAATAGGCTCCCCTTGCGGGTTGCATATGGCCTTGAGGTTTGGATTATACTGCCTAGCCAGAAGTTGGAGGAGTTCTACATTTAGAAACACATCAGGAACAACCAATTTGCCTAAATTCAAGTGCCATGGGTTAGACATTGGAAAATTCCTAAATCTTCTATTGTAGTGGAATTTGAAAAGCTCATAGCCTCTTATTGGTGTCCAGACATTCCCTAGGTATTTACACCTTTCTTCTAGTTTCTCCACTTCTGCCCTAAGTTGTGCAAACCTTTAGGCTTTGGGAGTTGATCCAGGTAGTTGGTCAATTAAGTCTTGGTTCAGTTTCCTCTCTTTTATTTTCTCCTTAGGGGTTTTGTCAATTTTTTGTTTTTTAGGTCTACTGGCATCACCCTGTTGTTTTTTGGCTTTTCCTTTCACTAGAGTTTCCATTTTAGTCTTGGATAGCAAATTGGAATTGTAAGCTACTACACAAAAGTTTGTATATGGGTACCTATTATTGGAGACACTGATCGAATCCCCCTATTTTCTCCTCCAAGTCTCCGCTTGCATGCTCCTCTCAGACAATTCTTTCAAACTTAATTACAATGATTTTCAAATGGAATTCCAGGGGATCACTTCCTTGTCTATAATTAATTGTTCTAGAGCTTTAATTTTCGTGATCATTGTGAGATGTCACATCGTCATAAATTCTCTCATCGGTATGATTTCCATAATGTTAAGGCAATTTTAATATCTTCTTATGGCACGAACATTTGCTCATGGATCAATCAATGTAACCCTTCATTTGTCTCCTCGATGTCATATTTCATATGTGAGTTTGTATCGGCAAGATATCTTCAAGATCTACCTGATATAGAAGTGGGTATGGTTATCATCGGCTTGACTTGCTTCATCACTGTGTGAATAACATACTTTTCCGATACCTCAAGTGTCTCTAATATGACTATCGGTGAGAGTCTCATCGATGAATGTGATCATCGTTGTCATCGGGATAAGATATGTCATCGAGACAACATATTTCAAGCTACCCGATCGTGGTTGCTTCCCTGATATCTTCCTTTATGCTTTTTATTTATCAGAGAGACCTTCACAACATGTCACTGACAACGTTGTGAGTATTGTTTCAGCCAGACTTGCAAGCTTTGTTCTGATTCATTCACTTTCACTGATGGTTCTTATCTTGCATACATATCGGCATGACTTATGCTGAAACAGTTTCATTGGTCGTTGAGACATTAGAATGTCGGAGACTCCTTAATTTTTCACTCGGATGTTCATCTCCTGCCGATGACCACGAGTTCCCTCTATTCCATGGGATGCTCGGTGAGAGTCCTACCGAATTCCTCCATCGGTATGACTTATACTATCGGGGGGTTTTCAGAGTATTCTCCAATAGTCTTTCCTTATGCCGATAACCCTCATTGTTGATTTATTCGGTGTGACCGCACATTCTCTCTCTGATGAAAGGTCATCGGTGTTTCTTTCTCCATCGGTGATTCTTGAGATCTTCTCCCTGATCATTAGTCTCATGCCAATACTCATTTCAGCTAGTTTCTCATGGATCGGTATAAATAATATGAGGTCTTTCCAATACTAAGAAATTGAGGCCCTTTACATTATTTTGTGATAAAATTCATATGATTTTTATGGGATATATCAATTGTTATTCTGATTTTGGGCGAAATGTTTTTTTTTGGTTTGGTCAGACATGAGTGGGTATGAAGATAAGAAAATTTTAAATTTTCCTGTCCCAACAATGACTCTATCTGGGATGTATACTCCTTGTGAGTATAACAAGAATTCAGATCTCTTGGGGGAGTAGACCATATGTTTTATTTATTTGGGATGACGGTTTCATAGAATTTATGAGAATGGGAGATGGAAATGATAATGATAGGGAATTGGGATGATCCTATACTACTGTACATGGAAAAGATTTTATATTATATATATTATTTTTATTTTTTTTACAGATTCATAGGACTGTCCATGTACTGGCATATCCTAATCTCTTTTGATTTCCCTAGACTACTATGCATGGAATAAAAGTATTTTGAGAATTATTTAAGGGTTGTCCATGCACTGGCAACACTTAATCCTCCTTGTGCATGATTTTAGTATTTTATGAAAAGAAAGGCTTCAGATATTGCCCATGCACAGGCAGTTCTTGCTCCTCTCTGGACATATTTTGCAAATAGTAAGAATCATCACCTCCTTTGCCAGTTACAACAAAAGGACCTAACCACAAAGCTTCAAACTTTCCATGTTTTCCTTTGTCCTGACACCTAGAATTCCACATCAGTACTAGGTCATTCATCTCAAATTTCCTATCTTTGGCCTTTTTGTCAAAAAGGTATTTCACTTGTGATTGCAACTTGATATTCTGCCTTTGAGCTAGTCTTCTTGTTTCATCAAGTTCTACAAGACGTTCTAATCTTTCCTCCATTGGTTTAGGAATGTTTAAGTCTTCTCGAAGAACAAATTTGTAAACTGGTAGGAGATTTTCTAATGGTATCCTTGCTTGTGTTCCATACACTAGTTCAAAAGGAGATTAACAATTACTCTTTTCATAGTAATCTTATCAGCCCATATAGCCATTCTTAACTTTGAATCCCATGCTTTCTTATTTCCCTCCAACATTCTCTTTATAATTTTTAGAAGGTTTTTGTTGTTGGATTCTGCTTGCGTGTTTGCTTGTGGATGATAAGGGGCAACATAGGACACAGTGATGCCATGTGTACTACAGAAATTTTTAAATTCATCAGATCTAAAACACATTCCATTGTCCGTGATCAACCTCACTGGAGTGCCAAATCTAAATATAATATTTTCCATCAAAAAGTTGATCACCACTTTGCTCGTTGCTTGTTTAGTTGGGATTGCTTCCACCCATTTTGTGAAGTAATCTATCGCCACTAGAATCCACTTGTGTCCACCACTTGACTTCTCTACAATTTCTCCTATGAAGTCAATGCCCCACTGATAGAATGGAGCCTCCACTTGCATGGGTTTCAAGGGTAGTGCTCCCTGATATTTTAATTTTCCTAAAAATTTTTGACATGCTTCACATTTCCTAGTGTAATGATATAACTCATTAAAAACTCTAGGCCAATAGTATCTAGCCCTTAGGATCTTGTGGGCTATAGTCTTTGCTGAAAAATGACCTCCACACATGCCTTCATGTAGCTCTTTCATGACATGTTTTGATTGATGTTCATCTAGGCATAATAGTAGAACACCATCTCTATTCTTCCAGTAAAGATCTCCATCAATAAATACATATTTTGAGGCCTGTAATTGAAGTGTCCTTCTCCTATTATCATCATACCCTTCAGGGCATTTCATGTGCTTCAAATAATATATGATGTCAGTATACCATGGAGTATGCTCAATGCTAGAACTTGTGTTATCAACATCATTAGTACTACATATCTAAGAAGCCTCGAGATTACTTTCAGCCATTACTCTAGTAAGACCTTGTCCTCTCACTAGTTTAGTGATCTAGATTTCAATATTGAACTCATGAATTCTATTGATACATCTGCATCTTCTGCCTGTGACCTTAGTTTGGACCAATACATCTTTTACTACAGCATTAAGCACATATGCTATGATTTCAGCTCCCACCAAGTATGGCTTAAAAGCTTTAACTGCCTTTACCAATGCATATGCCTGTTTCTCATCAATGTCATATTTTAATTTTGCATTTTGAAGAGATTTGCTGAAAAATGAAATGGGTTTTTCATGTCCATTATTTTTTTGTAATAGTACTGCTACAACTATATGATAAGAGGCAAATGAGAACAGTTGGAATGGCTTACTGAAATCAAGGGATATCAGAACAAGGGCTTCTTTGATTGCCTTCTTAATGGTAGCAAATGCCTCCACTATTTTTGTGGTCCACTTCACTTCTGAATTCTTCTTCAACATTCTAGATATGGGACTAACAATTTTTGCAAAATTTGATATGGACCTCCTGACAAAGTTAATTTGGCCAAAAAATGACTGTTTAGCTTTTACATTCTTAGGAATAGGAACTTGGTCAATTGCTTTTACTCTTTCAGGATCTATTCTCACTCCATCTTTTGAGACTATGTGACCAAGCAACTTCCCCTCTGTCACTGCGAAATGGCACTTCTTAGGGTTCAATGAAATCCCATATTCTAGGGCTTTAATAAATATTTGCTTCAAATGTACACAATGATCCTCAGCCCTTTTGGAATATGTTGTCATGTCATCCTGATATACTATCATGATTTTATTAATCAATCCAGCAAAGGCCACATCCATTACTCTTTGGAATGTTGCTCCAGCATTTGTGAGCCCGAATGGCATCCTCAAATATACACATGTTCCCCATGGTGTGGTGAATACAATCTTATATTGCTCTGATTCTTTGACTTTCACCTGATTATATCCTGAGAAGCCATCCATCATTGACAACAGTTCACATCTGGTAAACTTTTGTAATATTGCTTCCATATTAGGGAGGGGATAGTTGTCCTTAAGAGAAGATTTGTTTAGATTCTTGAAGTCCACACATAATCTAATATCACCATTTTTCTTCCTTACAGGCACCAAATTAGAAACCCAAGAAGAATGCCTAATGGGTTTAATGATAGCTCCATCTCTTAATTTTGTGAGTTCTTCAAGCATCTTAGGAGATAATGTAGGATTGATAGGCCTCTATTTTTGCCTGAATGGTTTAGCATCTGGTTTTAATGGTATTTCATGCTAAAAAAGATCCTCTCTATATGCTTTCAAATCATCATATGACCAGGCAAATATGTGTCTATACTTCCTAAGTAAGTTGATGATCATGCTCCTGATTTTGGGATTAAGATGCTTTCCAATATATACATTCTTTGGGGCTACCTGTGTCCCCAAATTAACTTCTTCAAGGTCATTTTGCACCATTGGTGTGTCTTTCATTTTAAATCTATCATGACCATCAAATGCCTTTTCCAATGCTATAAGTCCCTTAGGTATTTTGTTTGTTTTCAGCTAAACTATCTCTTGACCAAAAAGGGTTTCCTTCCCATCATGTTCTTCTACAAATGCATTAAAATCAATCTCTTCGTTTTCATAATGATCAATACAATGCAGGAAGTTGATTATATCAGCATCATTATCAAACACTTGCCAGTTGTGTATATTATCTAGGATAGTGGGTCTGGTTTTGAATTCAACTTCTGTAATACCTCCTAATGTGACATCATCTCTTTTTAATGCGATATTTGCTAGAAAGTCTGCCATAATGTTTTTTGATCTATCAATCCAGTTGATTGAAAAGGCATCAAATAACTCAATATCATCCAAGACAACGTTTCTGTACTGTCTCAATCTCTTGTTTTTTGACAAGTATTTCTCTCTCACTTGGGAAGTAACCAATTCTGAATCACCATATACAGCTAACTTTTTTATCTTATGCTTGGTGGCTATACTCAACCTATGAGCAAAGCCTCGTATTCTGCTACATTGTTTGTACATTCAAATGTTAATAGAAAGGAGTATTTGAAAGTTTTACCTACTGGTGAGATAAATAATACTCCAACCCCATTTCCTATTTTTCTACATGCACCATCAAAATACATCTTGCACACATCATTTTCTTTTTTCTTAGATTCAACATGTATTGGATCAGTATTATGCAATTCTGGCTGATTTTTCTCAACCTTGAAGGCTCCCAAATCTATATCACAAAAGAAATTTATTTGGTGTTGATCCAAGCATTCTATGATGTTCTCTTATCTCGGCTCCCTACACAGTTTGATCTCTTTACCTCCTACTGGTATTGTGGCGTATGATAAATTCGATTGGACATTCCCTCCTGCCATTGTAGCCCATTGTCTTGATAAAAGCATTCCATAATATGGTGGGATGTCAACCACGGTAATATCAATGTTATAAGTTGCTTTAGGGTATGAGGCAAGTTTTGTCTCCACATCGCTCATAATGCCTATGACTAGGATGGATCTATTATCCATTGCATAATACCTACCAAATGTGGTGTCAACCCACATTCCTAGTTCTTTCATGACTTCTATTGGCATGATATTCATGGCCACACCTGAATCAATCATGCAATTTCTTACTATCCTGTTTCTGATTAATAAGTTAGTGTAGAAAGGGTCCACTTGTGATGGATTCTTTGTCAATGTATCACCTAAGTATACCTCAGAAATTTGGAATGTTTCTTTGTGAACATTGTTTGTTCTATTCTCTGATCCTTTATGTTTTTGATTTGGTATATCTAAAATCAGTGTAACTACTGTATTCCTGTATTTGTCTATCTTCGTCATTTCTAAAAGTGGAACTGATATCTTTACCTAAGATATTGCATGAGCAATGTCAAATGAATGGGCCATAGTCTGATCATTATTTTCTATTTTTATATGTTCTTTTTCTTGATTTTGTGATTTATCTTTTGTTTTATTTTTATCATCTTTTTCTGGTTCTTTGAATGATGAGTTTGCATTATTCTTTTTGTAATTCTGATCTTTTATAAAGATACTCCCAGGTGTTCCTTGTTCAACATTCACTGTCCTATTCCTTAAGTTATAGGCATTTTTAGCTTGAGCTGTTGTAGCTATTGTAAGAGCTTCTCTTTCATTGTCAGTGGGCTTTCTCCACTAATCATATGGCAAATTGTTACAATAGGTAGGTTCCTCATAACCATCTTCATGATCTGAGAACACTTCTTGTTTTCCCATATTTATATGATGTCTCTGGTTTCCCACATCATATTCATATCCCTCTTCCTCTATAGAAGAATCATCTTCATTCAGCAAATATGGTGTATCTTGCATCATGTTTATTGTGTGGCTGTCTTTGTTATAATTGTATAATGTTTCTTCTTGTTGTACTATTTTAGCCACCTCGTAGTATTCAGGTGAGTGTGGTAAATTGCACACCAGACACTAAGGTTTATCTTCTACCATATGTGCCACATTTCTTTTTAGAGGGTCAGGGGTATCTTTGCCATAATGTTGCTTTCTGTTGTTTTCAATAGGTCTCCCATCTTTCCAATTTGTATTATATGGCATATCATGCAACCTGGGCCTTTCATGTCTATGCTGACCTTCTTGTTTAGTCTACTGAATGTTTGGGTTTTGAGGATTTCTAGGGTTATCTCTTTTGCTAACCATACATGCAGCTTTCCTGTTGTTCTCAATAGTTAATGCCACTTTATGTGCTTCAACTAGGGTTATAGGGCATCGATTTCTAAGTTCATACCCTGTTTTGGGATCAAATACTTTCAGGTAAATGCTTAATGCTGCTGGATCAGTTAGTTTAGATCCATGTGGTATTTTGTTGTGTAACTTGGAAAACTTTAGATTGAAATCATATACTGACTCATTTTGGTATTTTGGGATGCCTATCAATTCATGCAATGCAAACTCAAGGGTATACTGATTGCCATATTGCTCCTTAAATTGATTATGGAAATCTGTTATTGAACTGATTGAAGCATCAGGTAAGCTGTTGAACCAGTCTCTTGCATCTTCAGTTAGGGACATTATGAATAACCTCATTCTAACATCTTCATAGTCCATACCAATATCTTGTATGAAAGCATTGAAGCTTCTGATGTGATCTTCAGCTGATATTGCACTGTTCCCAGTGAACTTGGGAACTATATTTCTCTAATTACTATCCATAGGATATGGATACAACTAATATCCAGTTAGATCAAATTGGCTACATATGTTTGTGAGGTTTTGAGGTGGAAAATTCATGGGTGGTGGATTAGGATAGTAATTATATCCACCTGGAGGCTGATGATAAGCATATTGCTGTGGGTTTATGTGGGGATTTATATAAGAATTTTGTGGTCTATAATACTATTGGCCAGTGGATGGGTAAGGATTAGCCATATGTTGAGAGGTGTTGTGCATGGGAGATGGTCTAGGATTTCTAGGGAGGGTATTTTGATGACTTCTGGATTCTTGTGAATTGGATACACCACCTATATTTTGGTGTAAGTTTTGCTATGGATTCCTCAAAGTGTTTCCTCTATGGAGGTACATATGTTGGGGGGGTTGTTTTAGCCCTACTCTTTATCTGTGGAATCTCTTGTTGCAACAACCTCTTAGTTTCCTCTATCTTGATCATCTCAACTTCTTCCTGGAGCCTAAGCAGATCCTGTTGTACTTGATTCATACTCCTGAATTCTTTGGCCTTTCATTTATTTCTTGAGTTCAGAATCCATGTTTTACCCCTTCTCCCTGATGTAATGACATTTTAAAATCATAGTTAGCTTGCCTTTGATCAATTTTCCTCATGGCCCGTGCTTCACACTCTAGCTGTTCTTGAGGATCAGGTCTATATTTTTCTAATATATCATCAGTTACTCCATTGAGATTTTCATTTCATTCATGCAGAGGTGTAAACTTATTGTGAATTGCGATAGTTTGCTCAGCATTATCTTCTTGAGCCTCCTGGTTATTATTCTGGTGAGAATAGTTTGATTTTCCATTTCTCTTGGAGATGTTTCTAATTGGTGGAGATGATTGCAATTTCTTGCCTTCCATCTTGGATCTCCTACCATCCATTTGGAATTAACTTTCTGTTATGACAGGTTCTAGAGTCGCCACCTATTTTGTAAATAGGAAAAAGTTTATAATTTATCTTTTTGGATTCTTTTTGCCAGCAGAGTTACCAAATTGAATTTCAAAATTTCTGACTCTATAAAAGAATGGTTTCTTACTAAGGTCCTTTATTTAGTCCCTAGTAGAGTCACCAATTTGTTAGGTCTCAAAAATGTAGGTTGCTAATCCTAAGAGGATGCTAGGCTCTATGTTTAGATTTGCAATGTTTTTGAACTAACGCGATGGAATCAACCTTTAGGGTTTGATGACTCCCTGCACTTTGGGTCCTGCTAAACCTAGGTGGGTGAAACTTGAAAATTAAAGTAGATTGAATGTAAATATTTTGACTAAATAAATGGATCTACCTACAATGGCAAATGGTGTAGAATAGATAAAAAACTTCCTAACTAATTCTATATCTACTATCTGATGAGTAGTTGGTATAAATTGTATAAGCAATATCAAGGTGAATTTTATGACTGTGCTTAACTAATTAAGGGGTTTTTAAATGATGAATTGAAATAAGACCAGTGCCTTGTTGGGTAAATAGAGTCAAATGGAAGACTAAGACTAGTGGCTTATGGTGGGCAGTAACTCTAACTGTTTGGCACAATATTTTAGTTTATAACTTGTATAAACGTGTAGGGAAATGACTAACAAACGCTTCTTAATAATCCAACAAATATAATCAGATTTCTTGTTATTCACCAGAAGAAATTTTAATCCTTTCTTGAAGGAACCAATTGAATGAATTATGCAAGAACAACAGATAATATTAACTTGGAGACAGAATGCCAATCCTAATTATATGGTTCTTCTTAGTAATCCAAACTAATACTTCCAGGTTACTGTGACTGATCAGAAGGATTTTAATTCCCCCAAAACCCTCTCAGGTGCAACCCTTTCAGGCTGGGAGACTCCACAACGGAGAGTAGTGCCGCCGCATGTGTAACCACTTGAACGGTTGCCCGCATTAAATACATCTTGTTCTAGTGGCCAAAATCTCTTATAATCCATTTCTAGCCTAGGATCTTTGTGCTTGCTTTTGTTCAGTTTAGTCCAAAATAGAGTCAAAAAAACCACAAAAACAATGAAAAAACTATAAAATATTCTTTGTGCTTGCTGTGTTTTCTTGCTGTTAATTCATAAAATTAGACCAAGAAGGCCTTTTTCCAACCAAAAATACCAAAAACACCAGAAAAATCCAAAAAATTTTTGCCAAAAAATAGTGCTGCGCATATACCCATTTCTACTGTGCATTTGTATCAACTTGCTGCGCATACGTGTAGACTTGCTGTGCATATACAGACTGTTGCTGCGCATTTATTTTCTACTAGTACGGCACATATACTGTGACTTCCTACACATATATTCATTCCTGCGGTGCATTTGTTTCTGCGCATCCACAATAGTGAGCATTTGCACTATTTTTGAGGAGATATTTCTACCTATTTGGAGCACCCATTTTAGCCTAGCTTCACCTTCTGAGATTAGATTCAACCTTGCAGTCAGTCTTCATCCATTTCACCCAAAGTGTCTCTCTTCTGTCAATCATCCATTCACCTCCTGTCAAAGCAAAGTTAGTTTATTCCATACCGGTTCGACATAGATCCCTCTCTCATATCATTAGTGAATTCACGTAAGCCTAGTAGGTCATAGTACCTTTGCTAGTAGTCTTGTTGAACGACTAGGCCCTACACAGTAAGACTGGTATCGACTACCCTTACTAGTGGCTAACGTCTTGTGTCAACCATCTTACTTGAAGTCATTAAGCGAGAAAATCCTTTGTCCAAACCTTGTTTTAGGTACCCTATTCACAACAGTCTCAGTCGGCACCTTGCCAAAGTTTATAATCCTATTCCACTCCATCCCACGTCACCTTGCATGGTTCTTACTCGATCCCAGTACAAAAAGCAAATAGAAATGATTGGCTTATCCAATCGTATCGTCACACCTCATGATAGTGACGAAGAAATCTCTCGCGAAGATTATGAAGGGAGCATTCAAGATCAAAAATTCCAACGTTTAGTAGAGAAGGTGCTCCATGTGGACCCTCATAAGTACTTCTATCATCTTGCTAGTCTCAGAATTAAATTCCTCACAGACTTTGACATAAGCTCAATCATGGAAAATATAGACAATGATCACGAAAGGGGTAAGAATGACACAGACCCACATGCAAATGAAAGAGAAAGGAATACTATAGACCAAAATGCAAATGATAGAGGAAAGAAACCCATGGATTGAAATGCTCCCATGGAAGAAATGAGGAAGCAACTTGAGAGCCTCACACAACAAATATCTGACCTTAAGGCCGGTACAAGTACCAAGAACTACTCCTTGGAAGATATAGCACCATACCCCTTTGACAAAAGTCTGGACATTGAGACCATTCCCCTATAGGTTCGAGGTGCCCAAGTTTGACAAATACAAAAGGAAGGGGGACCCTAGAGATCATATAAGGGAATTCAATGCAGCATGTTTAGAAGTAGCCCACAACGAGACCTACTTGATGAGACTATTCCCAAGATCTTTAGGTGGTCAAGCTATGGAGTGGTTCTCGCGTCTCCCACCAGGAATCAGAACTTTTGATGAACTTGTCAATAAATTCATAACGCACTTCTCTTACAACATCGAACACGAGGTATCTATGCTAGATCTATGCAACACCAAACAAAAGAGTGGTGAGTCATTCGCCACCTTCTTACAATGATGGAGACAACTAGCTAGTAAGTGTTCTTATGATATGCCTAAGAAGCAGCTATTGGAGATGTTTGTCAACAACCTAAATCCTGATCTTAGCTATCAAATACAGCTACAATGCCCTACATCATTCTCAAAAGTCATTGAAATGGGCTTATTCATCAAAAAGGCTATGATCACTAAAGGAGCTATCAAGCTATACAAGGACACACCTACTTCCAATTACACAACGGATAAATCAAAGTTTTGGACCAAGAACAAGAATGTGGTCAACGATGGGGTAGTGGATGCCAAGGCAGCAGCTCCCAAGCAACAACCCATATTCACTCTCAAGGGAGAAACAAACAATGGTACACTCAATAAACCACCCTCTCGAGAGCCCAGACCTTGGTTCAGTTCAAATCCAAGGAGAAAATTCACACCTTTGGGTGAGTCTCAAGAGTTTGCACTAAGAAAATTGCTAGCTAACAATGAAATTTCTCTACCACCAACAAGTGATTACGAGCCTATAGTCAAACCTCCCTACTGGAAGGACATTAACTATTGTGAATATCATCGAGGAAGGGGGCATACAACTAACAACTGCATCCACCTCAAAAATGTCATACAAGATATACTAGATCAGAATCAGGAAGGGACACAATAGCATACCTCCAATGAATCTCATGTGGCCTATAGGGATCCACTTTTGAATCACAACAGGACGTATAACAACAACGGCCACAACAACAATGGTCACTGTAGACACCCAAAATTGTCCCAAATTTGTGTATGTCTAGCAACACCTTGTTAAAAACATCACTTAGACATCTTGTAGCATTTTGTCCTAAATCCCACTCTTAACCCCACTTATCCCATTAAGCCAATTAATTAAATAAATTTTATTTATTTAACTAAAATCCCACTTAATCCCATCCTTATCCTACTTAGCCAATTAATTAAATAAATTTATTTATTTAATTAATTTCCACATCATATCCTAATCCCACTATTCAATTAATTAAATAAATTTTATTTATTTAATTAATATCCAACTCATATCCCAACTAATTCAAATATTTTATTTGAATTAAGTTCTCATCATAAGCCAACTTTCCAATTAATTAAATAAATTTTATTTATTTAATTAATTTATCTTATCATTTAGCCGACATGTGTGCCTCTTTCATTTAAAAAAGATAAGTGGTCCTACCCCCTTTTATTTAATATCTTTCATATGTAGTACTTTTTATGTACACAAGCACACATGAGCCCTATTCTCCCTCCACTTGTCACATGACTACAACTCCTTTGAAGAGTGGGAATACCGAATCAATCCTAGCCGTCCACATCAATCAATTAGCTTTTTAATCTCAACCATCCATTTGAACCAAGCCTTTCCTATAAATCAAACCCCTCACAAGCCATTAGCATGCATTGAGCTTCAAGTACCCTTATTCTGCCAAATTTTCTAAAATGCATTGATCCTCAAGTATCCACATGCTGTTGAAATATCATTAGAGCCTTTGCATCCTTCATCTATCATTCATTCTATCATCTTCATCTTAATGTTATGCTGCAGAAGTGAGCACCCAACATTCCTCCAAGAATAATCCTTCAAAATCTTACATGCTCATTTGAGGTGGAGAAGAGCAATGGAGATAAATCAAGTTTGACATGGAGATCAGTTTGCATTTACATTTGTTATTTTGATTTTCATGTTGTCTTGTGCTTCATTGTGCATTGCTAGGGTTTTTATCATTACTGTTTATTCATTTGCCCTGATTTGCAATTTTACCCTAACTACATTTGGCACACCCGGTGGGACTCATGTCCTTGATTCCTCTCTTGTTTGAGTTGTTTTTATGAAGTTTAGATCTCTTGGAGCGCCAATCGTTTATTTTTGTAAGCTTTTGTAGCAAAAATTTGCATTTTTCTAACCCTAGTTTGCAAAGATTTGGCTAAATATGTATGTAGATGATCTCTTAGCCCAAATCTAACCTCACCATTGCGTCCGGGAGGCCGTTTCCATAAATTTTGAGTATAAATTTGCCTAAATTTGATGAAAAATGGAGCATTTGGTGAAGAAAACAACTAGTCTGCAGAAATCTGCCTCTGGTAATTTAGGTCGCCTCTGATCAAACAGCAGTCGCCTGGGCTAAATCAGCTCGCCTTTGAGCAAATAGCAGTCACTTATAGTCAAATCTAGCTCGCTTTTAAACAAACAGTGCTCGCTTTTGAACAAAAAAAGATCGCATATGGTAAACTTGGTCGCATATGGTTAATATTTGCATTCCGTCTCCTAAAACTTTCCAGATCGCTTTTGGGCTAACAGTAATCGCTTTTTCACATATTTTGATCACTTTTAGTCAGATGCTAATCACTTTTGCTCATATTTTGATCGCTATTATCTAAACAGTAATCACTTTTGTCTTTAACCTAATCGCTTTTGGTCTGACAGTAATCGCCTTTTGCAAAACTAGGGTTTCTGTTGCATCTTTCTTTTTGCAGATACAGGTCGCTTGTAGGCCAAAATTGGTCACTTTCAGATTTTTTGCATCGCTTATAAGTGTATAGAGTTTGCATTTGGTGTTCTTTCAATCGCATTTGATCTACAAGGGTTCGCCTGTGTTAAAATATGAGATCGCTTCTGGACACGCAGTGATCGCCTCTGCCATCTTTCGCATCGCTTACAAGCCTACACTGCTCGCATCTAGTGCTTTTCCAAATCGCATTTAATCTATAGGGGTTCACATATAGCTAAAAGGAGATCGCTTATGATTAACAGTAAATCACCTCTGCACTTTTCTTAACCGCCAAAGTTCACCCGTACCTCCTGCATGCCAAAGGAAGCTATTTTTTTCAAACTTGCATAACTTTCACATACGGAGGCCAAATCGCACAAACAAGCACTTGTTGGAAAGCTAGGAAGATGAAATTTGCATCTAAATAGGTTTTATCAGGTGACTATATCATTTTACCATCTTTTTTTTCTCATTCAAAGTTCAGCTTCATTTCAAACTTCATTTGAACATAACTTGAGCAATTTTGATCGTTTTTCAGTGAAACTTTTTTTCAAATTGCTTAGAATCTCCTGAAATTTATGTTTATGCAATCCATTTTCTTGTATCAGATAATTTTAATCAGAATTTTCAGATTTCATCTTTTTCACATAAGCATCTTCTTGTGCAAGTTTACTTGGTCTTTTCCAATTTTTGTGACTTGCAAGGGCATCTAAGGAGCTGAAGTAGCATTTGCATCAACATCTACAGCAAATTGGAAAGCGATTGTATCAGGTGCACTCATTCTAATCTTTCATCTCTTAATCTTGTTTGATCACACATTTGGACTTTGGGATTAAAACGAACAATTGTTTGCAAATTCACATCAAAAAATTGGGCTAAAACAAACCATTGTCTTTCATCATATTTGGATTTGGGATTTAAAACAAACAAGTGCTTGCATTGTCTTCCACACATTGAATTTCTAAGGTTAATGAACCCCATGCGAGTGTGACCAAGTAAATGTGTATGCTCTCTCCTCGCGTCCCAACAAGAACTTGGAGATCAAAAACATTTACTTGTGTTGCTTTTGTTTAACCTTAGAGAGGCCTGCCTTGGTATCCACCCCAAGGGAACGACCTCAAGTGGTACTTTCATCCGGTCCGCTATAAAAATCAAAGGATAAGGCGAAAGCCAAGTCTAACCAGTATTAGCGCTCACCATACAATGCTAACTTGAAAGGAGGTGTACCTTTGTGTATATTAAAACTCCTAGTAGGGTTAGTTAAAGTCTTAAGTGGCTTGCTGGATGCTCGTGGGGTGCCGGTCCCCCAGATTTTCACTAGAACCTCCTTGTGATAGTGGCCTTGCCTTGACTAGGACTTTTTGAAGTGTCTTCACATGCTTGCTTAACCATCATCACATTCTTCCAAACTAACAACTTGCTTATGTGTCTTGCGTGAGTGATTCATGTGTGTATATGCATAATCATTTGTTTGAAAATGCCAATGATGGGGGGTGCGATGGAAAGTGCTAGGTTTAGGATGCATGGAGGAATTATTAACATCTTTAGAGGGTTTACCTTGGGGTATGTATCCAAGGCCATATGAGCATTGAGGGATCTTGACATGGTTTGGCTCCAAAATACCTTGTTTATAAAGGCCTAGGCCTTTGCCTTTATAGCTCATGTTTTGGAGTATGCGATGGACAGTGGGACTAGATGTGTTTTGAGAACTAGACTTGAGCTCTTTATTGGATGGAGAAACTGAAGTGGATAAAGGTCGTTGTTGTCCTAAGGAAGAACACTCATGTATAAGGGTGGATAGACCAATAGGACATGATGGATTTGAAGTGGAATTGATGATGGATGTGGAAGGAGGATCATTAGGATCTTGATTAGCATTGTGTTGATGTAGATCCAAGTTATTTGTTTGATCTTTTATGCTTACTTGGGGGACAAGTGTCTCATCATGACAAGTGGATGTTTGCTTATTATGGATAGGGCTAGATAGCAGATGACTAGGAGCAATGTGGATATCTTGCTCATGGATAGATATAGGATTATGGATAGGATCGTGCTCATGGATAGCTTCTTCATAGGTATCATCTTGATCATAAAGAAGGTAAATGTTATGGATGGGTTGCATGAAAGTGTTTTGGTCTTGCTTAATGTTTCCACATGCTTAGGATTAAATTTTTGACATACCTCTTGGGTTGCTTGAATAGCATTGGAAGGCTCTTGGTCAACAACATAAAAACATGATGACTCTTGACTTGGATTCATAATAGGAGACTCTTGAATAGGCTTGATGGCTTGTAGGTCACATGATGAGTTTGAAGGGCTAGGCATGTTAATGGAGGACTCTTGGATAGGCTGAAGGATAGGTAGACCACATGATGGGATTATAGGATTGGACATGACCTTTGGAAGTTCATTGGTAGGCTCATAAATGGGTGTTTGACATGGAGGTAGTTTATTCCTAGCTAGTAGCCAATGGATCACATCCTTTGTAAGTGTATGAGTGGATGACCAATATAATGGATGGATGATAATAGTAGATGGTGTTGTAGGCTTATGATTAAGATTAGGTTGAGGGCTAATTGGATTGGGTGGATTAGGATTTGGACTAGATGGGGGTGACACATGGGATTGGGATGATGTGGCATGTTTTCTTATTGTAGGTAGGTACACCTTGTAAACAATTGAGACAAGTATTGGGCATTGATTTGTATTATGGCCTTTGGTCCTATGGTATACACAATAATCATGTTCATCATATGGACTTTCTTCACATGGGTTGACTTCAGGAAGTTCAATGAGTTTTGCTTCAAGCATTCTTTGTAAAACTATCTCAGCGGCATCCTTTGGTGAAGGATTAGAATGACATGGTGATGAATGTAATGAAGGGCTTGGTGATTTGGAAGGTTGATGGACCAATGGACTAGTAATGGGATCACATGGTGGTGTTGGGATAGAACTAGTTGGCTCATGCGTTGGCATGTGATTGGATGGTGGTGGCCACTCTAGATTGGTATCTCCCTTGTCAAAGGTAATTAAGTCTTGCATAGGATAACTTGGACTCATTTGATTTATGTACAAGGGACCACTTGGACTTGGATGTTGTTCTTGTTGTAAAGGTGGACTTAGGTCTATCAATAGTGCTTGATGGTCTTGTTGAAGAGGTGTACTTGGACTTGCTTGATTTATGTACAAAGGGCTATTTGGACTTGCATGTTGTTCTTCAGATATCACTTGATTGCCTTGTAGATGGGCTTGGTAGTGCATTGGAATGGTGGCGTGAGGGATTGGATAAGCTTGAGGTGGAGGTTGATAGGTTGATGTGGCATTGACTTGGTGGATAAGTGGATTAAGTTGGTAGGAAGTGGATGGATATGACATGTGGCTATGAAGTGGATTAGTTTGATAGTGAATGGCTAAGGATTGCTGTACTTGTCGAGCTTGACTAGTGGCTAAAAGGTGTTGAACTTGGGCTACAAAGTGTTGCAGTTGAGGTGATTGGCTTACGTGGGGTTGAGCTTTTTGGATGAAGAATTGTAATATTTCAATGGCGTCTTGGTTTAGGGGTTGTGATCCTTGATAAAGATTTTGGAGGAATCTTTGGAATTTGATTTCTAGGTCCTCTAGTGTAGACATGTTGTCACCCAAGTGTATGTCTTAAGTCCTTTTAACAAGTACTTGTTTAGGGATTTGGATGATGATGTGGAATGTTTGGAATGATTGTACATCCATTGGCATTTTTCAAAACATTTCAAAAACACAAAAAAAATCAAATATTCTCAAAAAACACAAAAAAACAATATCCAACGAAAAAATCCAAGCAATAAAACCTATTATCATCATCCAAAACAAACCACTCCATCCACATTCCATCAACATCAAAATCAAATCATCATCATCATCATCAATTCTTCCTATCAATAACATTCATTCATCTATTTCAATCAATCACTTCTTCCAATCATATCAATCAAATCAATCTAAGCAATGATCTTAAATCCAAGTCACATTAATCCATATCAAGCAAGCTAATCAATCAAGGAACATTATCCAATCAAATCGATAGGTTTTGATCCTAATCTTGTCATGAGCCCACTCAATCATCATCAATGGGATATAGCATTCCCACATCCTTGTGTTGATCTAGGGATATAGCTTTCCCCGCAATGACAACACTATCTATCATTATCAATCAAACAATCAATCATTGGTTTATGACTTGACAAGGGCAATACCTTGTTTGTTTTACATCCTTTGTGTACACTAAGAACACTTGCTTATGCTTAGATTGAGTGGACACTCTCATCATCACACCATCACTATCATCATTCAAAACAATCCAATCATCAAAATAATCAACCCAACAATAGCAAACATCACAACCAAAGCACATCAAGCCAACTATCAAGACAAATCCTATCAATCATCAGCATCAACACCAAAGCAAATCAACTCAAGCACATCAAGCCAACTATCAAAACAAATCCAATCATCAAAATAATCAACCCAACAATAGCAAACATCATCAAAATCATAGCACATCAATCCAACCATCAAATCAATTCATCAAACCACATCAATCTAATCATCCCATCATCAACATTTCATCAAATCAATCTTCATCCATCATTTCATCATCCAATCAAATCATTCCAAGCAATGATCCAAATGCAAGCCCATTCTTAATCCATACCAATCAAGTTAATCAATCTAGCCAAGTTATCCAAACACAATCCATGGTCTTGATCTTAGCCTTGTTGTAAGCCAAATCAATTAGCCAACCAGCCAACCAACTCAGCAAACAACCTTGTGTTGATCTAGGGATATAGCTTTCCCTGCAATGACAACACTCTCAACTATCAACAATCAGTAATTAATCATTGGTTTACAGCTTGACAGGGGCAATACCTTGTTTGTTTTTGAATCATTTGTGCATGCTTGCTTGCTTGCTTGTGTGTGTTATCATTTTATCTTGCATTTGTATCAAATCCTTATCAATTCTCGCTAATATTCATATCTTGTGTATGTTGGAATAGCTTTTTGCACTATCCTTTGCATCTAAGGTTATATCATACCTTTTGTGCATTAGGACTTCAATGCTCTAAGTTTTCTTCCTCATACGTTAGACAAGATTGTATTACGCTAGGGCACGAGACACAACGTCACCCTGGTCCTTATACCTTGGTGCATAATGTCTAGTGCTATATCAAACATCATGGTTGCTCACCTTCATTGCAGCATAATGTATCACCATTTCTTCTATCCATTCCCTTATCTTTCTTTTGCAGCCAAGCCATTTCATTTCGAGAGCATACCCATGTTTGTCCAACCTGCCTAACCTCTCGAGGGGGCATCATCATCATATCTTTCCATCAACAGCATCCCTATTAATTATCCATACCTTAACTTCTTTGAAATGATGTTACTCGACATAAAGCTTATCATCTCGAACATCATCTCAAAGAGGGGCAAAATGTAGACACCCAAAATTGTCCCAAATTTGTGTATGTCTAGCAACACCTTGTTAAAAACATCACTTAGACATCTTGTAGCATTTTGTCCTAAATCCCACTCTTAACCCCACTTATCCCATTAAGCCAATTAATTAAATAAATTTTATTTATTTAATTAAAATCCCACTTAATCCCATCCTTATCCTACTTAGCCAATTAATTAAATAAATTTATTTATTTAATTAATTTTCACATCATATCCTAATCCCACTATCCAATTAATTAAATAAATTTTATGTATATAATTAATATCCAACTCATATCCCAACTAATTCAAATATTTTATTTGAATTAAATTCCCCACTATCCAATTAATTAAATAAATTTTATTTATTTAATTAATATCCAACTCATATCCCAACTAATTCAAATATTTTATTTGAATTAAGTTCTCATCATAAGTTGACTTTCCAATTAATTAAATAAATTTTATTTATTTAATTAATTTATCTTATCATTTAGCCAACATGTGTGCCTCTTTCATTTAAAAAAGATAAGTGGTACTACCCCCTTTTATTTAATATCTTTCATATGTAGTACTTTTTATGTACACAAGCACACATGAGCCCTATTCTCCATCCACTTGTCACATAACTACAACTCCCTTGAAGAGTGGGAATACCAAATCAATCCTAGCCATCCACATCAATCAATTAGCTTTTAATCTCAACCATCCATTTGAACCAAGCCTTTCCTATAAATCAAACCCCTCACAAGCCATTAGCATGCATTGAGCTTCAAGTACCCTTATTCTGCCAAATTTTCTAAAATGCATTGATCCTCAAGTATCCACATGCTGTTGAAATATCATTAGAGCCTTTGCATCCTTCATCTATCATTCATTCTATCATCTTCATCTTAATGTTATGCTGTAGAAGTGAGCACCCAACATTCCTCCAAGAATAATCCTTCAAAATCTTGCATGCTCATTCGAGGTGGAGAAGAGCAATGGAGATAAATCAAGTTTGACATGGAGATCGGTTTGCATTTACATTTGTTATTTTGATTTTCATGTTGTCTTGTGCTTCATTGTGCATTGCTAGGGTTTTTATCATTGCTGTTTATTCATTTGCCGTGATTTGTAATTTTACCCTAACTACAGTCACAACAACCACAACGGCAACAACTACAATGGCAACAACAGTAATGACAACAACAATAATCACAACCAGCTAAATCAGAACAACGGGACTAGTACTGCCAACTATGCAAGTGTGCCGTTTGACTACACCATAAATTGCATTTCTGAGCAAATCCTGCAGGTCAATGTCATCTCACCCAACCAACAATTAGGACCTAGCAGAACTAGTTGTAGTATAATTACCCACAGTGGTAAAGTCATGCTCAATACAGCCCCTCCAAGGTCGTCACAGTCTCAATCCAACTTCTGTCAGTACAATGTCATCAACTAGTTACAGAAAACTCCAGCTCACATTTCTATATTGGAGCTATTGCATCTATCTCCTTCTCATAAGGACATTCTTGAGAAAGCCTTAGTGGAAACCACTGTCCCCACTAACTGGCCCAAGAGAAGTTCCAGACCATGGTAGGCAATCTGACATCCTCCAACTCCATATCATTTACTGAGCAAGATGACCTTTCTGTATCTCAACCCCACAACACCCCTTTGCACATTGTCGCATTCATACACAAGCACCGCATCAAGAGGGTTCTCATTGATGGGGGTGCTGGTTTAAATATTTGCACATTAAAGCTAGTCCTTGCACTTGGGTTCTTCGAACAGGTAGTTGATCCAAGGAGGAAAATTACCATCAAAGCATATGATGAGGAAGAATGAACCACAAAGGGAACAGTTGTCCTACCCATTCAAGTGGGACCAGTAATAAAAGGTGTGGTGTGTCAAGTCCTTGATTGGGAACTTGCTTATAATATCCTACTCAGGAGACCATGGATTCACGCCATGAAGGCTGTCCCCTCAACCTATCATCAATGCATTAAGTTCTTGCACAATGGCAAGCAAGTCACCATTCAAGGCGACCCTGACCCCTACCAACACTACAATTCTTTCCGTGCAAAACCTGAATGTGTCATACCCAACAACAGAGCACACATTTCCCCTACCTCGCAATAGGACCACACCGCTGAAGCTTCCTCCTCAAGACCCAAGCGCAGAAAGTTACCATAAAAGAAATTGGAGTGGGAGAGTACTCAATTGAGCACAGTCTCAATCTTGCCAAATTTCCCTTATCCCCTAGATCTTTTGGCCAACCCAAACATTTTCCAAAGCCATTTGCTCCTCCTATAGCTCTCATAACTCCCTTTGTAAAATGGGGGACCTTATCTGATGAAACAGAGGAGAGAGATCTCCTACAATGGCTTTATGTTGAAGAAAACACACCCCAAGATCCGCCTAGACTCCCAACAGAACTCTATGGGCGAGGTGAGACTATTCTGCACAGGATGGGGTACGAAGGACAAGGCCCCATCGGCCTCAGAAAAGAAGGAATCATTGAACCTATTCAACCTTCTTCATCCTCATCGGCTAGAAACACAAGTGGCCTAGGATACAAAGGCAAGGGCAAAGCTAAGGAAAATGCTTGCCTTGTAGAAACAATTCAAACACTCCAAGTGGATAGTGACACAGATTTAAATGAGTATGAGTGGGATGAGCTAATAGAGCACTCCTACGATGACAAAGAGGTTGACACCATCCAAACTCTTAGCCCCTACTGTGAGGGACAAGCACAATGGAATAGACCACTGGAGTCTGATTTGCCCATCCCTGAGATTATGGCTTTCGAGGAAAGTTTAAATTCCATTACAATAAACAACTTGGAGGAAAGTACCACCCTGAACACTACCCCCGCCAATGCTCCTAACATTTCCATTCACACCATCAATGAATCAGGTCTATCATCTGACTCCCTTCCCCTCTTGCACTCTGAACTTATTCACTGGGATCTGCAAGGAACTCCCCAACTAGACATGTTCCAAAACGACAATGCTTACATTGATTATATGGAACTTAGGGACCACTTACCCAAGGGAGATCATAAAGCTAGTTTTTCTATTGAACTAAATACCATGGCTTACTTCGGGGAGGGTGCCAAGCCTTCCAGTCACAAAAATATCAAGATCAAAAATAGATCTGACAGTGAAAACCGCCTTGCTGCAGTGTCAGATCACAAAACAGTAAAAAGAAAGGATGTATCCGAAGGTGAAAACCTAATTGTGGCACTTGACGATGGAATGCTTGACACCCTCCCTAGTGATATGTACCAAGAAAGGTCATAGATTGTTGTGGAACCAATAGAGCCCGTGAATATTGGAACAGAAGAATAGCCCAAGATTATCCACTTTGCCAAATCTCTCACACCACCAGAGAAAACTAGGTTTGTACCGTTCTTTAAGAAGAAGAGAGGCAACTTTGCTTGGTCATATGCAGACATGCCAGGTCTAGACCCAAACTTAATTCTACATCATCTGCCATTGGATCCAGGAGTAAAGCCAGTAAAGCAGAAGCTGAGAAAAATGCATCCTCACATAGCACTTTTGGTCAAAGAAGAACTCAAGAAATTGCTGGATGTGGGGCTCATCAGAGCCATAGATTACCCAGAATGGATATCCAACATAGTGCCAGTATCCAAACCAGATGGCCGAGTTCGACTATGCAATGATTTTCAAGACTTAAATAAAGCATGCTGCAAGGATGACTTTCCATTACCAAACATCGATATCATAGTCGACCTAACTGCAGGACATACAATGCTATCACTCATGGATGGATTCTCAGGATATAACCAAATCAAAATAGCACTAGAGGACCAACACAAGATAGCTTTCACTTGCCCCTGGGGTACCTTTTGCTGGAATGTCATGCCATTTGGGTTGAAAAATGCAAGTGCCACATATCAAAGAGCTATGACTACTATATTTCATGGCATGATGCATGTAACTATGGAAGACTATGTCGACGATATCCTAGCAAAGTCTCTCACAAGGGGCTCACACCTAGATGTCTTAGAAAAAGTTTTTCAAAGATTGGACCATATCCAAGTCAAACTGAACCCAAAGAAATGTGTGTTTGGGGTAACTTCAGGCAAGCTGCTAGGCTTCATCGTGTTGACAAACAGAATAGAGGTAGACCCTGCTAAGGTCAAAGCTATAATGGACATGCCACCACCCAAGACTCTAACTCAGTTGAGATCCCTTCAGGGCAAGCTGCAGGCCATCCGTAGATTCATATCACAGCTAGCAGACAAGTGCCAACCTTTTAGCCATCTCCTGCACAAAAACATTCCATTTAAATGGGATGAGCGGTGTGAAGAAGCATTCAACAAGCTAAAGGAGTACCTTATGAATCCACCCATTCTCGTGCCTCCAATCCAAGGGAAACCTCTAATTCTCTACATATCTGCTACACCTACTGCTCTTAGAGCTCTTTTAGCATAGCAAGATTATGAGAACAAGGAAAGAGTTGTGTACTACATAAGTTGAACCTTAGTGGGATATGAGTTGCAATACTCACAAGTAGAAAGATCATGTCTCGCAATAGTTTTTGCTTCACAAAAACTCTCACATTACATGCTTGCACATCCAGTAAAACTCATTACAAAAATCGACCCACTGAAGTACCTCCTTAGCAAAGCAGCTCTCACAGGTCGCCTGGCAAAATGGGTAATGCTTCTTAGTGAGTATGACATCGAATATGTGGACAGAAAAGCCATCAAGGGACAAATCATAGCTGACCAACTAGCAGATGCACCGTTACAAGACAGCAAGCCCATGCAGTTTGAATTTCTAGACGAATCCTTATTCAACGTGTCAACATCTTCCTAGAAACTCTACTTTGACGGGTCTTATACAAACCATGGATCGGGAGCAGGTATCCTGTTTATAACTCCTCAAGGCGACACAATTCCGAAGTCCTACCATTTGTTATTTCCATGCACCAATAACATAGCGGAGTATGAAGCTTTGGTAATTGGTCTCAAGATGGCGACTGAGTGGAAAATCCAAGAACTGCATGTCTATGGTGATTCTCAGCTTATCATCAATCAAGTCAATGATGAGTATCAAACCAAAGATGAAAAGCTCATCCCATACAAACGAATGGTTGATGACTTCAAAGAACACTTTGGGACCATCTCCTTCGAGCCAATACCTAGGATTGAGAATAAGGTGGCAGATGCAATGGCTACCATAGCCTCTCTTCTAGAAATACCTGAAAATGAGTCACGGTATGAGTTCTTAGTGGAAACTATCTGACAACCAGCTTATGATCTTCTTGAGACCCATTCCATCTGCCTTCTAGTCGGATCTGATTCACCTTGGTACGATAAGACTTACACTTACCTCAAGGACAACATTCTCCCACCTAACCTCTCTTCCAACCAAAAGCAAACTTTCATATGACAAACCTCTTGCTACACCATCATAGCCGATACCCTATACCGACGTGGTCTCGATGGTACTTTGCTCCATTGTTTAGAACAAGAAGAATCCATAATTGCCTTGCAAGACGTTCACGAAGGGATCTGCGGAACACACTCCAGCGGTCCTTCCTTAGCCAAGAAACTCATGTGTTTGGGTTATTACTGGCCAAACATGGAAATGGATTCATATCAGTTCGTCAAAAAGTGCAAACAGTACCAAATACACGGGAACCTGATCCATGCACCTGCTCAAGAGTTGAGACCTTTAATGACACCCTGGCCCTTTTGCCAATGGGGACTTGACCTTGTGGGAAAGATTCATCCACCCTCTTCCAACAGCCACAAATTCATCATAACCACCACTAAGTATTTCACAAAGTGGATTGAAGCCGTTCCCCTCACCACCGTCATAGGCAAGCAAATTTCCTCTTTTATCCTGAATTACATTATCTGTAGATATGGCATTCCTTCATCCATTATCATGGATAATGGAAGACCATTCAAAAATTAGGATGTCCAAGAACTCTATGAGCATTTCAAAATCCAACATCGCTTCTCCACTCCTTACTACCCCCAAGGTAATGGTCAAGCTGAGGCATTGAATAAAACCATTCTGAAAATCCTAAAGAAGACTATCAACGATGCTGGCTGTGATTGGCATGTCCAATTCAATCCCGCTCTGTGGGCCTACAGAACTAGTATATGCACTCCGATAGGTGCTACACCCTATGCCCTTGTCTATGGTTCAGAAGCCATCCTCCCCATTGAGGTCGAACTACCATCTCTCAGGGTGTCGTTGAAAGGTCTCATATCAGACGAAGAATACAGAGTCTCCAGGTTACAAGAACTAGAGTTACTAGAAGAAAGGCAACAAAAAGCCTTCGATCATCTCAAAGCATATCAATAGATGATGTCAAGAAGCTATAACCACAAGGTTCACCCAAGATGCTTTAAGGTTGGGAACCTCGTTCTCAAAGAGAATCCTCGCAATCAACAAGACAGAGAAAAGAAATGTAAGTTTGAACCAAACTGGCTTGGGCCCTATGTGATTGTAGCAGCTTATGGATCGGGGGCATATCAGTTGGCAACATCAGAGGGTGAGTTGTTCGATGATCCAATCAATAGCATGCACCTTCACCGGTTCAATACCTAGGAGAACCCCAATGCAAGGGGGCACAAAAAAACACAAAAAGAAAAAAAAAAACCAATCAAAAATGGAAAAACAACAAAAAAATCAGAAAAATAGAAAGCATACAAAAAAATCGTCCTTTAGTGAAAACCTAGCAAACAGGTGCCTTGGATAGGTAGCATGATGGAAACCTGGCAAACAGGCATCATGTTTACTTTCTAGCTTCTCGTGCAAATAAAAGCAAGTGATGAAAACCTGGTAAACAGGTGTTACTTGTGATAAACTGCCTTCTCCATCTTTGGGAATCCAATCACCTTGAGTCCATTCTTCCTTCACTCATTTTCCATTAAACCCATATCTATCCCATAATAAACACTTGGCAGTTACCTATCATGGCTTGATAACTCTCCCTCTTTGTGGCCTTGTCAACCAAGGTTTTGTCCCATATCATCTCTTCAGTATGAGCCTAGCATAGTGTTTCTCGTCGGTTTCCATGGTCCAAGTCCGTGAACTACGTTGCCTCTGTGCCATCACGTAGGCAAGGCCATTATTCCAATGCGCCCGCGAGGCTTCCATTGTCCCATCCATTCCATATCTTGTCCCTCTATCAATCAGAGTCTTTCTCTCACCTAGGTCTTAGGTCTGTTAGGGTTTACCCCGAATTACGTTGCCTCTGCGTCATCACGTAGGCAAGGCCATTTAGCAATGCACCCCCAAGGCACTAAGTCAGTCCCTTAAAGTCCATCTCCCCAATAAGGATTGTGTAATCTTCTAACCAAACAAGCAAATGCAAGCAAAACCCACGCTTCAAGTAGAAATCTTGACTATGAACATCTTAACCTATCTAAAGCAAAGTAAATACCCAAGGTCTTCTAACTGATTCTATCTAAATTACACCAAGGAAAACACATCTAAATGCTAGAATGTTTTGCGGATTGAAATCATGGTTATGTTACAGAGTCTTGATTTTTGTTATCATGTCTTTCTATGCTACTCAAGGATGCCAAAAGCTAGAGATGCTATGGTGGGGGCATGATCATTTTTCTTTTTTTGCTATCTGTGGATTCCACCTTAGTAATGTGACACCTTGTCTAAGGACATGATCAGCAAAAGATCATCGAGGATATCAAAGGTCTAACATGAATGGGGGCAATCCTTGTTTGTTGACACACAAGAAGTACTCAGGTCATCTAGATTCAATTTTGACTAGATGCTTGTATTTACTTGCCAAATCAAAATCCATGTAAGCAGTACTCAGGTCATCTCGATTCTATTATACTTAGATGCTTGTATTTACTTACAACATTTCAGAAAATGTACCAAAAATAAATTGCCCAATGATGAAATAAAGCACTCTAAAAAAGCAAAACATCCATCCTATATCCATATATACATCCATGCATCCATATCCCATACAATCATCAGTACCCGTACTGTGCAGAGTAACAATATCAAATGAAACTTCTCAGTATTTCCACATCAAAACCATTCTTCTATCTATCATCCTGTCATTCTTGTGTCGATAGAGTACATTTGGACATCACAAAAACAAAGCATATAGGTGCATATCATATCACATTTTGAGTTAGTCATGAACATGATTCAATCACATGCATACATAGCACAATGCATTAGGTCATCTATACATCATCATCATATCGCATCATAAAGCAAAGAAATCAAAAACATAGCTAAGTGCATCACATACAAAAAGCTGCATAATCACATAGAAATCATGTTGCATTTGCATACATTCGAAACATATTACATCACATAGACATCACATAGCATCATATCAAAGGCATCTCATATAACATCAGACAGAACATCTAAGTCTACACATGCATTACATCACTCAATAAAAGTGACTCATCATCTCATAACATATGCAATAGATCATAAGGCTACATCATCATATATACAATCATAAAAAGAGGTCCAAATGTACAATATCATCATCTCTCTCTAAATCAAAGTGTCATATATAGTGTGCATCCAAAAGGATGGTGATACATGTCCCAAAATAGTACAAAATCTGGTACAAGTCTACCCCTGCTACTATGGGCCACCACTGCCAGCCCCTGACTGCTGGGGACCCATCACAGAAACCCCTGACTATGATGGACCTACTCTCTGAGTAGCCCCAGACTGACTCCTGAAACTCGAAGCCCTCTAACTCACCGGCACTGCCCCATGATACAAGCCCCGGTAATACTGCACCTGTGCCTATGCCCTGGCAAGCTCTACCTGTGCCTATGCCAACTGTGCCTGTAACTGGCCTACCTGTGCCTGTGCCTGCTGCACCTGCCCAACCAAAAAGGAGCTGGTTGCATCTGTCCCCATAACTGCCACTACAGTGTCTCGCTCCACATGGATAACGCGTACCCGTGCATCTGCCATGTCCCTCTCACGAGTCAGCCCTGCGATCACTGCGGCATCAGTCTCTCGCCGACCGTTGGCCCTCCTAAGATGTGCCCGCAACTCTCTCACCTGTCCCCTCAGGCTAGCTATGGCCCTCTCATGCACCTCTATCTGCACTGGCCCCTATGATGCCTCTACTTGTCCTAGCCCCTGTGGTTGGGGCACCTGCTGCTGTGGTACCTGCTGGGGTGGCGACATCTATGCCTACTGCGGTATCTGCTGCTGTGTAACCTATCCTGGCACTGCCTGCTTAGCCTAAGCTACCCTCCTCCACTATCTTGGCCTCTCTACATCACCACCCCGTCCTCCTCATCCCTGTCCTCTACCTCTCCCCTGGCCAACCTGTCCCTCCTCCTCTGAATCGAACTTGTTAATATGAGGCACCAGCATGCCAGGTCCTGAGTACCTCAGGAAGGGATGTGCTGTCAGCCAATCCTCATAGTCCTGTGTCACCCCGGCGTCAGCTATCTCTGTCCTCATATCCCATGCCACATACGGAGTCTGCCAGAACTCTGCCAGGGCCTCCTCATACGAAGCCATCAGCCCCCATGGGACCCTCTCTGCATGTGTCCGTGCAAACAATGCCTATCCCTGTGGCATACCCTATCTCCTGCCAAACTGTCTCAACACTCGGCCCACCATCTGTCTCTCTAAAATGTGTCGTGTCTAGCCTATCAGCCACCATGTCTGAAAGTAGTACGGCAGCTTGTCTCCCTCGTCATCCCAAGGCTCGCAATCCAGATATGGTTGCCAGATGACCACATCTACACCATCCAAGGTATGCCTCCAGTACTCCAGCTTCCCCAGCCTATGCTGGGAAATAACTCCTACATAGCCATAACTGTATGGCTCTCCTCGCTGCCTCGCGAACACACATATCAGCCTCATCACCACTATGTGCTCCCACAGCCAAAACTATAGCAATAGTACCCCAGCCGATAGACTCGTGCTGCGGTGATACACCACCTGGTGCATGTCTTGGTACAGGTGAGCCAGTACACAAACTCCCCATGCATATCGGGTGCCCTCAGTCAGCATCTACTCCATGATCCTGCCCCATCCAATGGGGAACCCATGCGATCTCCTGTCGGGGCATACAACACCTCCGATCAATCTTGCCACGATCCCAGGGAAGTAGTCATAACAGTCATGTATATCATGCCACAAGATGACCTGTCCAACCAGCTCAGGGTCGTCAAACACTCGCCTACACTCGGTGAGTCCTGCATCCCGCTGCGCGTCGTACTCTACCAACTCACCCTGAACAAGTAAGTGCAGTATCCTGTACACGTCCTCTAATGTCACAGTCATCTTGCCAGTCAGAAAGTGGAAGGTCCCATCCTCACTGTGGAATCTCTCTGCAGTAGCTGTCAGTAATCCATAGTTCGCCCGCACCTCGGGCATGAAGAAAACGTATTCCAAACCCATGGCACCAAGCACCCCCCTATCAATCTCTGTAAGCATATATCTCTGCAATAGGGGCATAGGGAACGTCTCCCTAGACTGCAATGTGTCTCGTATCTCCTCCTGCAAGCACACAACACAAGGTGTCAATCTAAAGCTGCATATACCATACTCAACATATCTACTGAACTATATCAACTAAACTTAGCATTTCAAATTGATCAAAATAGCACACTACATCTCTTGACTAGATTCCTGCAATCTCAGAGATAGCTCATCAATTTTCACGTCAAATAGGATGCTAATCAAATCAATTTGGCTAAGTAATCTCTATCTAAAGCAAATGCGCTACTACAGGTGGTAAAAGCACCATTTCTTTGCAGATGCGCCGCTTCTGGTATATGCGCCACTAAAATCAGCAAAAGTACCACTGAATAACATATGCGTCGTTACATTGCACATATGCACAAGTTCAACATATGTGCAGCTACATTCAACATATGTGCAGCCATTCAACAAAAGCACCGCCAAAAATGACAAATGCGCAGCTTTCATAAATGTGCAGCCAAACTATACGTATGTGCTGCCAAACTATGTAAGCGCCGCTAAAATCCACAAATGCATAGTTTTCACATATGCGCTGCCAAAAGGAACATATGCACCGTGAAATTACAAAAGCGCCGTTTCACGCTGCATATGCGCCGCTCTGTACATCGGCGCATCTATTTGACCTATTTTCTACTTGCATTTACGACACCCTAATTCGACCCTAGGGAAAATTTTTTGAAGCACATACCGGGGATCCTGCCTCTGCTGGCCGCCCGAATAGATGAACTCGCTTGAATCGGTGCTCCTCACATGGAATGTCTACTGCTCTAGCTGCCATGCTACTCCAAGTTGCTCTAAGCTCTCTATCTCCAATCCAGATCAAACAAGTGTACAAATTAATAACCTTGTGGACCCAGCTCCTCTTTATAGCCTACAAACCCTAATTCTGGCTAGGTACTGACTGTGACTACTTCCCGCGTCTGTTCTTCCTCCCGTTTTCTCCCCGTTTCCCAGAAGCACATCCTCTTCCTCCAACCTAACCTAACCCCTTCATCTTCGTGAGATTGTCCGTCTCAAATTCTTTCACCCTTTTCCCATCCAATCTCCCTAGGGGGCATCCTATCGTCATTAAACTTGTACCAGGGGCAAACTGGGGCATGTATCAGTGTCAGACAATTGATTCTTTGAAGCAACGCTGTAAACTGCATTACATCAAAGAGGGGCAAAATGCATATGCCTAAAAATGACACAATTCAACTAAATAAATATTCTAAATATTTATTCCATTTTTCCATCAATTAAATAAATATTCTAAATTTGTTTAATCGATTCACTGTTCCATAATTAAATAAAATCTATTTGTTTAATTAAAATTCTTCTAAATGTCTCACACAATTAAATAATCATAAATTATTTAATTAATCCAAATTCCTCTATCCTAAGTTCTAATTCCAAAAATCCACCTCACACATACACCTCACTTTTCCACCTCACCTTGTCCACCTCATCGGGTTGCACATGTAATTAAATATATTAAATATTTAATTACCTATTTTCCCCCTCACCCACATGTCCTATTTCTTCTCAAATCAGAAGTTAGTTAACTAATTAATCAAAAGTGTTAACTAACTAGTCAATTGAGTTAATCCCTCAATCAATTTGGTCAATCCCATAATCCATTCTTCCAACTGACTAATCAAGTCTGTTAACTGATCAGTTAAGGGAGTTAACTCTTCAATCAATGTTGTCAAATCCCCTCTTTCATGATGGAGGTGAGACACTTGTCATATTTCTACTGGTTGCACATTCCTCAACCATTCTCAGCCATTGATCTTCATATCTCCTCTCAACCGTTGATCCTCATTCTTCTGAGTCTATAAATGGAACCTCATTCTTCCATTCTAATCATCCACATTATTTGTATTGTTACTCTGCAGAATTCTACCCGCGTGCCTTTGGCACCCCCAATACAATCTACTTGAGATCACCATTTGCTTTGAAGATCTACTTCACAGCATTATCTATCAACACAGCCATTTACTACTGACATCCTACAACACAGCTAAAAGAGTGCACTCACTGAGGGCCTACTTCATCAGCAAAGGACAGTTGTAATGGGCGAACAATAGAAGCTTTGGGACAGGGAAGGTTTGCACTGTATTGTTCATTGCCTCATTTCATTCAATCTTTCTTGTTTTCATTATTCTATTGATGTTTGGGTTTATTATTATTCAATGGATTAAACCACATTTTACCCTAACATAAACCAATTAATCAAATCACACAACTACAGTAAATGTGTATTGACAAATTAAATATATACTTGATATACTAATTTGAATAACAAGGAAATACTGAACTGGAGATAACCATGCAATTGAGTAATTTTAACAAATAATTGATGCCAGAATAAAACCACAGAATCAAAGAACTTCAATTTACTTATTCAATAATATGCTTGCAACATGGTCTTTTGAAATGTTGTAAACTTCATGTATTATATCCTACTATTGATGATAATTCAGCATCATATGTTCAACTTATATAGGAATACTTATGAAGAGACATAACTCTTCAAAGAAGTCTTTTGGGAATCAACATGATTAACATAACAACAATAAAAATAACAATGCTTAAGCTCTATTCAACCACAAGTATAGCTGAGCAATGTGATCCAAGTACTCCTGGCTACGTTGGGTATCAGTGAATTCAATAGCACTCCTTGTGATCACATCCATCGTTACCATCTTCTCCAGGTGCTTACATGCTTCTCCAGATGCAGAATCTTTGTCCTTGAGAGCTCCTAAGACTTCATGTAATAGAACTTGACAGTCTTTACTCCATTCCTCTTTGCTGTTCAATTCTTTATCACTCTTGAACAACGTGGGCACTCCTACTTTTGAAGCTTCAATACATTCCTTGCCATCATTCTTAAGCTGATCATAATATTTTTGATGTTGCTCAGTTAAATCTTTGGCACTAGCAATGCCTAAAGTGTCAGAGACATCCTTGCCCTGTATCCCATGGAGTTTTTCCTGCAGCCTTTTGTCAAGCCTCTCATGTTCTTGGGTCACTTTATAATTTTCAAAATAAATATCCCAAAATTGGTTCATCCAATGCATCATGTTGGCATACCTGTTCTGGAGCACTATGGCAAGTGTATCAATCTGAATTTGAGCTATCTGGTCAATAGATGGTGATTGGGAACTTTGTGAGCTTTCTCCCTGAATTAATCTTTTTACTGACCCCCCGAAGGTGCTCTTAACAACATCTTTCAAATAATCATTTTCTTTTGTTAATCTCTCACAACTCAATTTATATGCATCTCTTTCTTTGATTAACATCTGAGCCTGTGCCTTATTCAACTTTGCAACATTAATGCCAATGTCTGTAGTGATCAAGGGGTCAGTCTCCCTTGCCTTCAAAGTCATGACATGGCCAAAAGTCTTCTCAGTGTCTATAATGGTTGTCTTCTTATGGGGAGGATACAGGGCCCATATCATTAATGAATTTTCATCGTTATTGTATTTAGTGCCATATATACTTCTGTGACACCTTCTGGAGTGAGCATGTATTTATCATCTCTGTTATGTAGAAAACTATCAAATACTAGAGTAGAATTCAAATCAAGACCAGGAAATATCATCACCCCTGCTTCTTTGAGCAGCTATCCACTGTTGTTTTCAACATATCAAGTAACTGTCTTTCATTATTGGTAGAGATATCATCAACTGACTCCCTAATTTCTTTCCCCTTGCATTTATATAAAAATGATTTGAATTCTTTAGAATGAATAAATTTAACATCAGAAATAAAAGAATCATATGCTACTTGTGTGGGATCCTCATCAGCAGACCCCTCCTCATCATGTTCCATACCAAGAGACTGATAGTGTTGCATTTTTCGTTTAAACATTCTTGTTGTCTGTTGATGTGGTTCCTCTAGTTCTGCAGGTTCTTCATCACCAGAAGATAACAACTCTACCTCTGCCAGTTGTTTCCTCTTCTCATCTAAGTCCCTATTGTATTTCTCAACCACTAATTCAACTTTAGTCTGTTCCAAATTCTTGATGATATCATCATGGGGATAAGGGACATGTGTGTATCCATTAAGGTTTTGTTTTCTCCGAGCAAGGTCAATGAAACCCTCAGGATCAAACCCTTTTCTTGCCTCAGCACATCTCATATTGTAATGCATCAGCTTATCCATAATGAGACCATAACCCTCCTTGGATACCACAATAAAATCTCCAAAGCAAAGATTACTAGGCATAAAAGATTGTTTGTCATGGGAGCTCAAGTGCATCACATTAGAACAATTCATTTGCCTAACTATTTCTAAGTAGGCAATTCTATCAGGGACAGTCTTAGACAAGATGAAAGGAGTGTCCTCAAAACCATAAACTCTGACCATAGTAGTATCCTCAAAACAATACCAGTCTCCCTAGTTGTGAGTAACCATAGGAGGACCACCAAAATATTTAGGTCTAAGAAACCTCTTTATTTCATTTGATAATGAATACTCACAGGGATGACTGAAATATCTATATAATACTTTTACACAATATTCTTCAAACTGAACATAGCTAGAATGGGCATACCTACTATCCCATATTCTAGTCCACATCTGCACAGGTGACTTTTGCCCCCTTTGATCCACTGGAACAACTTTGAATTCAATTGGCCACAATCCTATTTCCTGGCCATAATAAAGCACCATATGCATTAGGAGTGAGTAGTGTTCAAAGGAAACTAATGGGGCATTGTTCTTTATTGTGGTTAGACCAAAATCAATTCTACCAAAAACATAGGCAGCATAATCAAATTGCTTGGCATTGTGGCATTGGATGTCTGTAGCTATGACCATTAGAGGAATTGTCATGAAATCAGGGACCTCTGATCCTAGGACCTGGACCACAGAGTAGTATGTGTATTGTATGTAGGGTTCAAATAATGACACATGAAATGGAGGTCCATCATTCTCATTGAGAGGCACCATCTCTCCCTCTGCCCTGGGCCTATGAATAGGAAACCTCCATCCATTATATGTAGTATCCATTCTCCAGTACTCTTTATCCAAATCCTCATAAACTATGGGGACAATACATAAATCATCCAAGTCAAAAACTTCACAAATGGCATTCTTAGACAAGTGTATAATAGGCTCCCCTTGCAGGTTGCATATGGCCTTGAGGTTTGGATTATACTGCCTAGCCAGAAGTTGGAGGAGTTCTGCATTTAGAAACACATCAGGAACAACCAATTTGCCTAAATTCAAGTGCCATGGGTTGGACACTGGAAAATTCCTGAATCTTCTATTGTAGTTGAATTTGAAAAGCTCATAGGCTCTTATTGGTGTCTAGATATTCCTTACGTATTTACACCTGTCTTCTAGTTTCTCCACTTTTGCCCTAAGTTGTGCAAACCTTCAGGCTTTGGGAGTTGATCCACATAGTTGGTCAATTAAGTCCTAGTTCAGTTTCAACTGTTTTGTTTTCTCCTCAGTGTTTTGTCAATTTTTCATTTTTTAGGTTTACTGGTATCACCTTGTTGTTTTCTGGCTTTTCCTTTCACTGGAGTTTCCATTTTAGTCTTGGACAGAAAATTTGAATTGTAAGCTACTGCACAAAAGTTTGTATATGGGTACATGTTATCGGAGGCGCTGATCAAATCCCCCTATTTTCTCCTCCAAGTCTCCTCTTGCGTGCTCCTCTCAGATAATTCTTTCAAACTTAATTGTAATGATTTTCAAATGGCATTCCAGGGGATCGCTTCCTTGTTTGTAATTAATTGTTCCAAAGTTTAATTTTAGTGATCATTGTGAGATCACATCATCATAACTTCTCTCATTGGTATGATTTTCGTAATGTCAGAGTGATTTTAATATCTTCTTATGGCACGAACGTTTTCTCATGTATCAATCATTGTAACCCTTCATTTGTCTCCTCAATGTCATATTTCATATGTGAGTTTGTAACGGCAAGATATCTTCAAGATCTACCTGATATAGAAGTGGGCATGGTTATCATCGGCCTGACTTGCTTCATCACTGTGTGAATAACATTCTTTTCTGATACCTCAAGTGTCTCCGATATGACTATCAGTGAGAGTCTCATCGATGAACGTGGTCATCGTTGTCATTGGGATAAGATATGTCATCGGGACAACATATTTCAAGCTACCCGATCGTGGTTGTTTCCCCGATATCTTCCTTTACACTTTTTATCAGAGAGACCTTCACAACATGTCACCAACATCGTTGTGAGTATTGTTTCGGCCAGACTTGCAAGCTTTGTTCCGATTCATTCACTTTCACTGATGGTTCTTATCTTCCATACATATTGGCATGACTTATGTCGAAACCGTTTCGTTGGTCGCTGAGACATTAGAATGTTGGAGACTCCTTAATTTTTCACTCCGATGTTCATCTCCTACCGATGACCACTAGTTCCCTCCATTCCATGGGATGCTCGGTGAGAGTCCTACCGAATTCCTCCATCGGTATGACTTATACTGTCAAGGGGTTTTCGGATTATTCTCCAATAGTCTTTCCTTATGTTGATAACCCTCGTTGTTAATTTATTCAGTGTGACTACACATTCTCTCTCTGATGAAAGGTCATCTATGTTACTTTGTCCATCGGTGATTCTTGAGATCTTCTCCCCGATCGTTAGTCTCATGCCAATACTCATTTCAGCTAGTTTCTCATGGATTGGTATAACTAAAATGAGGTCTTGCCGATGCTAAGAAATTGAGGCCCTTTACATTATTTTGTGATAAAAGTCATATGATTTTTATGGGATATATCAGTTGTTATTCTGATTTTATGTGAAATGTTTTTTTGGTTTGGTCAGACATGAGTGGGTATGAAGATAAGAAAATTTTAAATTTTCTTGTCCCAATAGAAGGAGCACTAGCGGTGCCTGACCATAGACTGCTTCATATGGAGTCATTTTAGATGCAGTGTGGTAGGAGGTATTGTACCACCATTCAACAAGAGGGAGCCACTCTACCCACTGATGCTGTTGTTTTGAGGTGAAGCAATGAAGATAAGTTTCCAAAGATTTGTTGATAACTTCAGTCTGACCATCTGTTTGTGGGTGATACCCTAAACTCATCTTCAGTTTGGTGCCAGTGTGGCAAAATAGTTCTATCCAAAAATGACTGGTGAAAGTTGCATCACGATCTGAGACAATGGAAGAAGGGATTCCATGAAGATGGAAGATCTGGTCCATGAAAATATGTGCGACTAAGGAGGCGGTATAGGGATGGTTACGGGCACAAAAATGACTATATTTGGAGAGCCGATCAACCACAACCAAGATCAATGCCTTCCCTCTAGATTTAGGGAGCCCTTCAATGAAATTCATAGAAATATCTATCCAAATCTATGTAGGGATGGGTAAGGGTTCAAGTAATCTAGGAAGGAGTGTCATTTCACCCTTGTTGCACTGGTAGGTATCACATTCAACCACCATCTGTTGAATTTCCCTTTTCATTCTCTTCCAAAATAAGTTACGCCATGCTCGCTCATAAGTTTTGAGGAACCCAGAGTGCCTTGCTGATGGAGAAGCATGAAGTTCATAGAAGACAGCCTATTGAAGATCTATGCTCTGGGGAAGCACCAGACGACCCTTGTATCTCAGAGAAGCACCATCCCAAGAGTAATGTGGTACATTAGAAGGGTTATTGGCCAATTGTTGGATGATTTGAGATAATGAAGAGTCATTGACATAGCCCTGCTGGACAGATTCCAACCAATTTGGAATAGGCATAGAAATAGCTGAAAGAGAAGCTTGGTCATCAAATGTGCAAGAAAGAGCATCCACCACAATATTGTCCTTACCCTTCTTGTAAGCAATCTAATAGTCATAACCCATGATTTTACTAACCCATTTCTGTTGTGTTGGGGAGGAGACCCGTTGTTCTAGAAAATATTTTAGACTCTAGTGATCAGTCTTGATGTAGAAATGATTCCCTAATAGGTATGGCTGCCACTTCTGTACTGCATGCAAAATAGCCATCATTTCCTTCTCATATGTAGAGAGTACTAAATTCTTACCTGAAAGGGCTTTGCTGGTAAATACAATGGGATGTGTTAAGGGAAAATTGGATCAAATGAATAAACAATAATAATCAATATCAAGTTACCCAAAACTCAATGAAATGGTGAACAAAGAAGATTCAATAAACAATGATCAATAACAAAGTAAACCTCCTTAATTCGAAGCTTCCATTGATTGCCTATCATAATCGATCTTGTATGTATGAAATTGGGCCCTTAGAGAGTGCACTTCCTTGCTATGCATCAAGAATGTCAATTGAGAATGGCTATGATAATACCACCATGAGGAGGAGCTTCACAACGATGGTAGTAGTGTGTAGTAACGAATGTGATCACAAGCAATGAAGGAATTGGTGCCAAAGGCGCGCTATAATTCCTACAGAGTAACGATACTTAAAGCTTGCATGAATGAAATGGAGGAACATGGTTCAATTTATAGACTTGTGAGAAAGAAGATCAACGTGTTGGGACCTAAAATTTTTTCAAAATTTTATGTCCCCATGTTGGAAAAATCAATTCTAGAACTTAGATAATCATTCAGCTGGGTTTGTGGACTAATCAGTTAAAAGTATTGGTTTCCATAACTTCAAAGCATGAGGACTTTGATGAGAAGGGTGGTCAATAGAATATTATACCAAAAAAGCCTTATTAATTATTAGCTATCGTGTACCCTAGGATGAATATTATCCCAAAATAGTTTAATAGTTTACCAAAATAGGCACTCATGCATTTTTGAGACCCAACAGAAATAAAGGTTGAACTTCATACCAGAGGAGGCTACTGGGGAAAGAACATTGTTTCCATTGGAAGATCTTTGAACTTGAGTTAGTGACCTCCGTGGAGACACAGAATGTTGCTTTCCATGTGAACCTGGCAAGGAGTTTCTTCTCTTTGCATTAGTAGCATCCTCATGGACATCTGGACTGGACTTCAGAGAGTTATGAGGATGAGCCTTTGCTTTTGTTGATACTGTGGTATCCATGTAATGAGGAACAGATGGACTTCCTTGGGAATCGCTTGGTCAACGATCAGATTTCCCAAAGCTTGGAAGCTTCTGTTTTCTTGTAGCCTTCCTTCTGATCACAGAATTTTCAAAATTATTTTCTACACGTGATTCAACCTTATCAGGATTGCTACAAATGGAATCCCCACAAGAGATGAGACTTTGCCATACTGGTGAATCATCTAATCCTTTAGGTGAACTTCTTACAGAAAGCTAAATGGGGGATGACCCCTGAATAATGGGAACAGGTTCCTGCATTCTATGCAACTCACCAGACATTGATTTCTTTGCATTTGAAGCACAAACTGAAGTGGGCATTTTTGTCAAGCTAGGCATTAACTTCTCAGATTTAGCCTCAAGCTTATCTGAAACAGAATCAGCTATTGAACTTGATAATTTATCCTTATTACATTTAAGATTCTCAGCTTCAACAGGAGAGTGAAGTTGATCTAAAGTATAATTAAATGTTGGATCTAGTACATTTCTGGGCTGATTTGCAACGTAATCTATTTCTGAATTTGATACCTTTTCTGGCTGCACACTAGTGTCTGAAGAAAACAATGTCAAATTTGACATCTTTGTTGAGCTAGACATGGTTTTCTCAAATTCATCCTTGCCCTGCTCAGAATTGGACTCAATTGTTGCACTCAAAAACTTTTTCATGGCATTAGACTGATCTAGGACTGAATCCAACTTTGAAGTTGACAACCTCCTTGAGCTATGAGTGCATTTCTTAGCTTCAGCCTCAACCTGAACTGGAATAGTATTTGGTACTACATTTGATGTCTCTTCCAACTTGCAATTGGGACTTTCTATTTTTGCCTCACACAAATCCACTTCAATATTTGATGTTGAATTTGACACATCCCTAAAGTTCAATGGAGAATTCTCAACCTCCAGCTTTTGCTGATTCGAATGTATATCTCTTGTTGAACTTAACACCTTGCTGGAATTTTTAGTTTCATTAACTACCTCATCCAAAGAATCTATCATTGCATTTGAGTCCTCTTTCCACTCTACATTTTGTTGAACTGAAACAGAATCTGGTATAAAGTCTGACATACTTTTCAAGTTATGGGCAGAAATTTCATTTCCAGGTTCAAGCATATACGGAACCGAATCAAAAGTTGAATTTGGTTCTTTTGTCGAACTGCACGTTAAGTTGTCACCTTCAACCTTGGTCTGATAAGAACAGGAATCCACTGTCAAATGCATTTTCTATTTTAAGGTCACCTGAGAATGATCAGATTCAAAACAGGCTCCAAAATTGAATTGAACAAATTTCTCAACTGATTATTTGAATGATCAGAAACAGGATCATATTCTAAATATTGCACATTTCTTGAGTTATCATTGCATTTCTCAGATTTGGTTTCATGCTGATTTAAATCAGGATCCAATGCTAATGCTGAAGCCTCTCTTAAAGTAACATCAGAGTCCTCATTTTGAACATCATGCTTACTAAAACCTGAACTTGATACTTGTTTCAACTGCTTACTCAACTGATCCACAATAGAATCTGATATTGACTTTGACACCTTTCTTGAGCTATGAATGTTCCTTTCATCTTTAGGTTGAAGCTGATCTGAAGTTGAATTTAATGTTGAATTCTCAGAGATGCATGTCACCATTGTAGTCAGACAAGATGCTTCATACCATCCCTATCTGATTTGTTTTGAGAAACATTACTGAGAATTTATGATAGCCTCATTACCTAGTTTGAAAGTGTTTAACAATGTCCCTCAGGGAAATGCGGGTCACACATTGTCACTGACAAACATTTTTCAACTTAACTACACCATCTTTATGAGTTTGGTATCAAGATTCAGAGCTAGACCAAAGGCTGAGATTGGGGTCTTTTTTTCCAATACTAATCATCTGCATCCTAGAAAATGTTGTCCAGCTGTCTCTTTACAAGTTAATGCTGTCTTTTTTTGTGCTGGAGTTTGTTCCTCAAGCCACATAGCTCAAACTAAATTGGTAGCAGCTCTAGAATGGAACAAAAATGCCTCGGGCCTTCTTCAGATTCACAGTAAGTTCAAAAATCCATAACATTGAAGTTCTTATTGAATTTTTGAGCCAGAAAGTAAATAACAAAGCCTCATTAAATGCAAATTGCAATGAACAGTTGTATGAGGATGGAGATAATCTGAGGTCTCCTAGATCATTTAGGGCTGCACTGCCTGATAAAGGTTCCATACAAATTCCACAAAAATCTGAGGGTCGTCTCCAAGAGCTGGGACGCCAAACGTATGAGTCCCCATCTATATTGTTTGCAGTGTCCACAACATTTTAGCCAAACGTATGAGTTCCCATCTACTCGAAGCTTATGTTTTCAATGTAGAAGAAAACTAAATGAGGATTTCTTCCTTCCATGAATCTTGATGGGAGTCAACATTGGTGTTTCGGTGCTTTTGTTGATGACAAGTTTATGTAGTCCCCAGTAATAACGGGCATAACACACAAGTTTATAATTCTCACATAGGACAATGGAAAAAAATAAACATAAATAACTGTCAAGACGTTGTTAGCTATGTATCTACTCTTGGGGGGTTGTATTCGATTGGGCAGACAAGTGAGGTTGTAATCATGAAAGAATTCAATTTTACCAATAACTCATTTACTACACTCAAACAATATCCTCTACCTACCGATATTTATGTCGTGAAGTATGCTCTATCGTGGCGAGATTATTATATTAAGAAGGGAGAAATATTATTTTAATGAAAGCAAATACAATTATCATGGAGGCATATGAGGAATAAAACACTTTTAAGCAACTTGTTAACCTATCAAATATTATTTTCCTAACGAGTGAATAATCTACACCAAGAAATCCGAGCAGATAAATATTATCTTAAGATGGAAAATGAGTGAAATATTATTTAATGTCAGAGGTCAAATATTTCAGAGAAAACAAACCAATGGATAAATATTTAACCTAAAAATTCAAACCACCATATGAAATATTTTTCACAGAAGATTAATCATTTTTCACATCAAGATAAAAATATAATTAAGAGATGGAATGTTGATTAAAGTTTAGTGAAATATTTCATTTTCATAGAAGTGCCAAAAGAATTAAACTGCTTAATTACTTTATCTCCTAGATATAATTAATCAATTAAATATAAAGGGTACACAGGTGAATATTTTTACTAAAGAGAAATAATAAGGTAAGAGGGATTAATATTGGAGATAATTAAATGAAGGATGAAACATAGTATTGGCAAACCCTAAAATAGTTTCCCAATAAGTGAAACCTTTTATTGGAGAAATTGAATGAGCCATGGATTATCAGGGTGAGTAGTTATTACTTCACAGGTAAATGAAACCACAAAAGTTAAATTATTTGACTATACTTTATAGTTGGCAACTCTACCAAATGAGGAATATTTTCTAAAAATATTACAAAAGGCAAAATAATTTTCCAATGGATAATTATTTTATTGGGAAAATATTTTGGGAAGATATAAAAGATTTTCACTAGGGGAGAGGATTTTTGAGAAAATTTTCACTTGGGAATAAAATGTTTTTTGGAGGAATTGATTAGATAGGTAATTATTTTGCCTAATGTATATTTTGTATGCAAATGTACATGATGAGTAGCGGACATTTTCACTCCAAAAAGTTATTATTTTGATGAATAAATATAAAAGGTGATAAAGAGGGAAGGAATTATTTTGATAATGTAAAAGGGGTTACAAGGTGAAAATTATTGAGAATATTTTTACCTAAAGTGAAATATACTCTAGGAAGTATAGGGGTTAGAATTAGATTAGAAATAGATATTTTTACAAAAAGACAATTGAAACATTTTAGGATTAGATTAGGTTAGATTTGATGCAATCTGATGCAAATTTGATCCTTCTATGCAATTTCATTCTGAGAAAGGCTATGGTGCATGATACATTCTGAGGTAGCAGTTGAGGATTCAAATTCGAAATACATTGTGACGGTATCATCTGTTTGTTGTTTTTAATTCAATCAATTTAATTATCTCCATGTCATTCATTTTCTGATTATTTAATTTGAATGTGTTAAGGATATGTTCAAATTGTCTGGTTACATTTACTAATTCAGTATAGTTGATTTGATTGGTTTCTCAAGGAGAATTAAATCCTTTCTCATCAATTATAGTAATCTTAGAATGTTGAATGGATTACTAAGTACGATTAATTGATTAGGGTTATTAATTTGTCTCTAGAGTTGATCTAATTTATTATTTTGCAAAGTTCAATTGGTTCTTTCCGAAAAGATTAAAATCCTTTTAATATTTTGTATTTAATGCAATTATGTCCTTTGGATTATTAAGAATGAATTAATAATTTCTTCCTTGCACATTTGTACAAGTTGCAAATAGTTATATGTGCCAATCAGATCAAGTTATTACCTGATATAAGTTATTTGTTTCTGACATCCCAACTCTGTTGCCCAAATGGACAAAGCACCAGTCTAACTATTGATTCATTTTATTTTTAAAATCTTTACTCTATTTTATCGCTATAGTTTAGATTCATTTCATGTTAGTTGTTATTTATTTTTGTTAGAATTTAAATTAAATCATTTACTTTCTTTAGAAATAGTTTACAATATCTCATCTAATTTACAAGTATTGCATTGTAATTGGATAAACTAGCAGCAAACCAACATTGATTTAATCATACAGCCTGCTTAGATAATTAAAGGTTCACCCGCCTAGGTTTTAGCAGGACCTAAAGTGCAGGGAGAAGTTGACCGTTAAGGTCAAACTCTAGTCGTTGGCTCAAAAATGTTGTGGATTTGACCATAGGGCTTGGCGTCCCCTTAGAATCCACAACCTGCATTTTTGGGACCCAACACAACGGTATAGAGAGACTGAGAAGATCAACGATTGAGAATGGTTGAGGAACGTGCAACGAATAAGAAGACATGTGTCTTGCTTCTTTCGCATGAGAGGATTTGCTAAGAATAGAAGAATGAGTTAAAGCAATTAAAAGAATATAATAATCAGTTAAGTGATTTAAAACAAGAAGAAGGGATTTGCATGAGAATAAGAAGATATTTTGCTTTATTAAATATTAGGAATATTTAATTGCATGTGCACAAAGATTGAATTATATTTAGAGATAACTCAATTTAGAAGAAAAAGCAACTTAAATAAATAATTGATTTATTTAAATTTTTTTTTGATTCATAATAATAGTTTTATATTGATATAAAAAAAAAGGATCTACAATTCTTCAACCTTTCATGGCTGGCCAGAGATAAACTGTCTATCTTCAAAGACGGAAAAGCCTATAAGGAGGACCACGCAGGGTCACCAAACTTATATATTGAGAACTAGCACTACCACCTAGACTGTCAAGCTAAGCCCCGACTATACAAATTGGAGTAGAAAGATTAGAAACACACTAGATAGAAGCCGAATTAAGGAGTTTCTTGAAGTCATCCAACCAGTCTAGACCGTCCACCATCTCCAAACCTAAAGCCTTCTTGATAAATCCAACTACTAATACCACCTGATCTTTAAGCAGAATCAGGTCAAAGCCTCTGACATCCAAAATAAATGGGTAGAGCCTAATAATAGCACCAGGGTCATCGAACTAGTTCCAATCCTTCGGCTGCGGTATACCAGACCCCAACTTCGCCATCTGCAATGAAATCTCCAAATCCCCCAACAGTTCTACAATGAAGACACCCTGCATGATGGACTTAACCAATTGTTTGTCCAATCCTAGTTCGAGCAGCATCGCCAAAGTCCTAGAAGTTATATCTGTATCCACCCTGTAACGTTCTCCATTATCCAGAAAGGACCTACCCAAGATGATTTTCACTGCCCCTAACATCAGTGCATTAGGCCGTCGCAGCATTCTCTATAACTGGAGGTCCGTAATGGCTCCAAGGAAAGCCATCTGCCACTTCCAACTGATGAGATGCACTGGTGTATCCATACCACCACACTGAACAACCTCCGTGGAAATGATAACATCAAAGTATGTAGGCATCTATCTTTAGCCAAATAGGAATAGAAAGTTACCTCTGTCATCTGCTTATGAAGGAGCCTACTGAAGCTTCTCGAAAACCAGCTAGGCTCCCAACTGAAGCCTGCCCTGACGCATGCCTAAATCAATGCAACGTCCCTTCTACTCGTGTCTCCCCACTGCAACTACCAACCATCATTAGCCCCTTTGCTATCTCAGCCTTGCCACCCATCATGGGGTGGCAAGGCTCCCTCCCAACCACCCACAATTGATTTATTTAAATTTAGAAAAGATATTATTGGAAGAAATAATTAAATAATTGGAATTATTTAATTTAGAAGATAAGAAAGTGTTGGCGTTTCAATTCGCACCTCTAGTATGCGATTTGGAAATGGACAACTATGCATAGATAAACTGCTCTCCTATTGGAAGGGGGAGTTCCCTTTCTTGCTAATGTTCATTGAAAAGATAACTTGAATGAAACTTCGCCTATCTTCTTTTTGATTCTCAGCTGCAGAGCACAAGGTTATAAAACTCTAAACGCTGCAGAAGAGGTTTTTCCTTTTTAATAAAACTTCTACTACAACTAGCATAGACTAATGATGCTTTCAACCTCCTGAGTAAATTCAGAGCAAAGGAAGTTGAAAGTGAACGGGGAATGATTGTTAACACAAAAACTCAAGTAGTTTTCCTCCAGATTTACACCACAAGACTAAGAGTACTTTAATGATGAAAGCTGAAAATGAAAGCCACAGAAGCTACACATCTGACGACGAAAACTTGATGAATCGATATAGAATATCAGAGCAAAGTAGGCATGAGATTTCTATTCAATATCAGAAAGTTTAATACAACTCCAGGACAGCAAGACTGCAGCAAAAGGTAGGCATACAGTAAGCGATCAAACACCGGAGAACACTGAACACAAAGTGAACAAACACCTGAAATAACAATGTTTACAGGCTAGAATAGGCACAACAAATTTGTTGTCACAAAAGTCATTCCTTACAATGAACACAGATTGAATAGACACTAGGAATAACAATGTTTGTAGGCTAGAATAGGCACAACAAATTTGCTATCACCACTACCCTTCCTTACAATGAACACAGATTGAACAGACACTAGGAATAACAATGCTTGCAGGCTAGAATAGGCACAACAAATTTGCTATCACCACTACCATTACCAACAATGGGCAAGGATGCCCTTATTTATACTAAAATCAAAGGAGTAGGGAACCCTAAAATCTCCTTGATTAACCCTAACTTGCCAACTCGCAAGCTTTATTACTATTCTAAGACAAAGATACAATAAACAAATGCTTTAAAGCAATCTACTTTAAAGCAAAAAGATTCCAACTATCACAAGGTGCTTTCTTTCTAAATATAGAATGGATGAGCTTAGGATGAAAGCACATGCTTTAAAACAAAAAGCATATGTTTTAAAGCTGCTTTATTTTGGAATGCATCCTCATCAACATTCTAGCATTTTGGTTATGTCATCTGTCGATATTCTGGGAAACAATATCTTCTAAAAAGTGAGTGACCGCATCTCTGCTAGGAACACTGATACTCTCTAGAACAATATTCTGATTCTCTAACATTTCTTCACCATTGGCAACCATCTGAAGAAATTCGTGAACTTCACCCACAGCCTTGTCAAATTTCACTGACATTGCGGCAAGACGACTCATCTTGCCGGCATTGATATCATCATTAAAGTTGTTGCGGACGAGAGTCAGGAACTCTGCTTGCACTTCCCCGAGGTCATACAGGGTACCATCTTCTTTCTCATATGAACACGAGATCTGAGAGACAAAGGATCTGACGAACTTGAGGATGCCAATTACCTTTTCTTTCCATTCTATCAACTCTGAAATCATACTATCATAAGTTTTTACTATGAAAAGATATTGTGCTTTCCAAGTAGAAACTGTCTTCTTATCTTCAGCTAAATCAACAGTATCAAGTGCAATCTTCAAGTCAGAGATAATGATCTCAAACACTGGTCTATTTTCTGCCATGATCTGTTGCGACCCCTGTATGCCTTGGCGTAAATCATGAGCATTGTACTTCAACTGATAAAGCTCTGCAAGTACAACTCTCCCTTTGGTCACAAATTCTTCTACCCAACTGTCCATGTACCTCCCATAGAGGACCAACTTACTGAAATGCCGCTGATCGGCTGGTGATCCAAGACTCGGTGGAAGAAGCAAATCAACCTGTGAAGTGCCATGGAAAAGGTTGGAAATATATTGCCGCAACTGTCAAACTTTAGCTTTGAGAGCTGCCTTGTCTTCTCCATCTCTCAACACCCTTTCCTTCAAGCTATCCGCTGCAACCTCAAAGAGATTGACATCTGTATGGTGAGTACTTCTGCCAAGGTTAGCTTTGACAACTGTGAAGTCATCAACTTCGACATCATTAGCACTTCTATTTTCTGGAGGTGTTGCAGTCTCAAGAATGATTTCTCCATCCGCATTCTTCTCAATGCGAATCTGCTTCTTTAGCTGCTTGTCTGGTGTGTCTTGATAGACGCTTTTTAGCTTTGTTAAGTCCAGCTGATATGAGGGCTTTCTTCTCTTCCTTCCCAAAATGTTTTCAAGCTAGGATGAGCCATCCTCTCTTGGAAACTCGGTTCTCGCCTCATCAACTCCTGATGAATCAATGCTTGCATCAAAGTTGTGAACTAATGAATCTGGCTCTGAATCTATGTGAATAGGAGAAGGGATCGGTGAACAAGGTGGAGATACATGATCTAAAGGTAACACTTCAACATGCGGCATTGTTTCAACAGGAGCTTCTGGTTTAATTGGTGGATGTTCCTGTTGGACATGAGCTGGAGACTCGTCTTTCTTCCTCTTTAACTTTGCCATTTTTGTTCCCTCTGGGAGAACACTCATAGCCTTAACTCTTTGTTTTGGCTTGGAAGTGGAAGGTTCTGATGGTTGCACAACTGGCGGCTCTACTACTGGAATATCATCCTTCCGCTTAGTCTTCAAGAATATCAAACTATTTTTAACCACTCTACTTGTTCTCTCCTCAATGGAAGTACTCTCTTTTACTGACCAATTAACTGGTGGCAACGGTTATTGCTCAATTTGGTCCCTGAAATACGTGGGAAGTAGAACTTCACCACTCTCTGTCAAACCCTCTATGTCTTCTGATAAGATATCAGACATTTGCTAAAGAGTGAACCTGCTGTAATTGCGTCTTTGCACTTCATACTCATCAGCACAATTGGCCCAGAAGTCTTCAACTGCAAACTTGTGTGTACAATTCTGACCAAGATGTGATGCATAAACACCACGGGGATCATATGAAGATCTCCTGTTGAAAAACTTAAGACCATATCTGGATGATTCATTACCGATTGCTTGGCATTTGCTCCAGATCTACATCTGTAAATACTCATCCCAAGTGGAAAATTGAAGGCAGTCTTGCGTCTGCTACGCAAAAATGTATGCACTTGATAAGCTTGCCTCAAAAATTCCATAAATGCTATTTCATCTGTAGGATATCGCAACAACATGGCTGGCTCTCCTGAGAAGCCATATACTCTGATGTAGGAAAAAGTAGGAAATTGGATAAACCAATCAGCCCATTCTGCCATTGCTATTCTAGCCTCTACAGAAAACCGTATATGCAAATCCTTGTCCATGTCTCGCACTGCATGCATCAAGAATGCATCATTCACCCACCTGTAATGTCATTTAGCTTGAGAGATCTCTAACTGCGGGAAATGATGATACACATGTTGAGTACCCAGAGTTCCAACAACATTCAAACCTCTGAATTGACCTTGAAAAGCCATCAAATACACAAGGTATGATATCATATGGAATTCATGAGCCCTTTGAAAATCAATTATTTGTTGGTGGAGACAATCACTGATTAGTGCCGACCAATCATAGAATTCGGTTCCGTCAACAATCTGGCACATGATGTAAAACATCCAAGGCTGAAATTTGTTTGCATCTACTTGACCCGTGATACGACTTAGCAGAGTAATCATTATTGCATGCTCCTCCTTGAATTCTCCACATCCAATGTTCTTTGGCATAATATTCTGCTTTTCTTTCAACCACCTCTGACCAATCTTTTTTCTGTATTTTTCCTTATCATTATTCCAAACCCTCTTGCATTCTTCAAGTGAAACAGTTAAGTTCTCTCTCCAAATAGTTATTGTAAAGCACTTTTCAATGTCATTTGGCCTCAAGCTGCAGAGCACACGTCCATCACCTGACTGAATTTCTCTTGTGACCTAGTTGTAATGCATCACACAAGCAATCACAAACTCGATACTTTGCATGGTGATAGGAAAGGATGCCGCTGCAAGAAAATCGGAGTGTCCAAGATTCCTGATGGCATTATTTCCTGCATCCTCCAAGGAGTGTAAATTAATTACTGGAAGTACTTTATGCAAGTCTGTTTCACAAGTTTTCAGGTAATCATGAACCAATGTTGTTTTGTGCCTAAATTGTGTTGGAGAGTACTGCATATTGGAATATTTGAAAATCAACTGTGAACACGCCTATGTTGGAAAAAGTATTGAACAGATGGCTGAAAATTGTTTGCTGATTTTTAGAAAAAGCAGAGTGTGAGCTAAAAAAGCTGGCACATGGGTTTTGTAGATAATTCCATTTCTAAGCAACCTAGATTGTCAGATTTTGAAAAAGCAGAGATTTTCTCGAAAAAGTAGGAAAAAACCAATTTCCTGAAAAAAGCACAACTCCTAATCTTCAAGAGAATGATAATTTGGATGGACCCATCTCGACAAAAATTGAGAAAGCTCTAGTCAGATTTCTGAAAAATGATCTCCTTGAAACAAGGACCCTGAAAAAGCAAGCCTCTCTTCTTTCTCAAGCTGAATCTATGAAGAAAACTGAAAAAGCACCTAGTTTGGGTCTTCGAATCTTCATTGAAAGAAAAATAAAATCTTTCCTCTGGATGCAACCTACAAAAGATAATGAAATAAAGAAGCCCAAAGCTTGTCTTTATAAATCTTTGGTCGAAAAAGCATCTTTACTTGTGTGAGAAGAAAACTTCATCCTCATCCATGAAGAAAGCATCTTTTAAAACATAAATCCAAGTGGATGTCTTCGAATAGGAAGAATCCCTATTTTGTAAGAGCCTATGGCTTCATGTAAAAAGATGACAAAAAAATATCTTCTTTGATGATGTCATCGAATGCACGAGTTGGAAGAAGTGTTAACAAAATTTCTTCATTTTCGACACTTCAACACTCGTTTTTACTCAAATATGGCCTGTCTCTGACTTTGACAAGGTGGAAAAATGTCATCATGAACTAAAAATGCTAACTGATCTTGACATTTTGGAGATTGATCAGCTGAGATTCCATCCCTTGTATCCGTTCGATGATCTGACATCGTTTGACCAAGTTTGACTTCTCGAAAACTGCCAATAGACGAAGATTGGTAACAAGGCATGTCGGAAAACACTGAAAACACAAAAATATTCTAACACTGCTCAAGATGGGCACCCCAAGCCTCCTGGGGCGCCCAGTTTCCCAACACTTAGCCATTTTTTCAGTTTTTTCAACTTTTTCAATTTCTTGGTTTACATGCGCATTCCGAAGGCACAGGACCCCTGTTTGGTTGTCAATTTCTAACAATTAGGATGAAAATGAGTCTGATGATCTGGCGAATATGCAAGCATGATGAAAACTGAGCTGATTGTACCTTTCGTTTGCCTCGAAAAACGTGCCAAACTGATCAACACTGAACCAGAGCGGGCTGATGGAAGGAGATTTGTGTTTTTCAAGAAAAACATGAAAAATAAACTAACACTAGTGAGGATGGGCACCCCAAGCCTCCAGGGGCACCCAATTTGTCAACACTTAGCCATTTTTTCAAAAATTGTCAATTTTGTACCTTTTCTCAATTTTCGTGCCGATTGCTCATGTTTGATCTTCGATTTCAGTCGTTCTGACGACTGTCGAGGCGGGACGGAGGGTGATCTGAGTAGTCTAAACATATCTGTGATGAAATCCTGGCTTTGACTAACTTTTGACCAAGTTTGACCAAGTTTGACCAACCGGAAAGGCGCTGACAGAAGCATTTTTGACGTTTCTCGAAAAACATGAAAAAAACTAACACAGGAGAGGATGGGTGCCCCAAGCCTCCTGGAGCGCCCAGTTTCACCAGACTTAGCTATTTTTGTGATTTTCCAACTTTTCCATTCACCTTGGATCCATCTTGCATCGTTTTACGTGCATCATCGAGTCGACGGCCGTTTGTCGGTTTTGCATCGTTGAAACAATGTTGGAAACTCGTCGAAGAGATTTGGTAGGTGAACTTATCTGTGTTGATGACTTTTGAGCTCATGCTTCACCTTGTGAAAAAGCAAAAATGACCCAGTAGAGAAAACTTGGTCGTTTGAAGATTCCGTCTGAACCGTGCCGATCGTGAAGGAAAATCAACCAACGAGAATCGAGCGCGACACCTGATTTGGAGATTCTATTTTTAGAAACTTTCTATTTTTAGAAAGTTTTGCCAACATCCATATCTCAAGAAACCTAGAAAATTGAACTCGACATCTATTTTTAGAAATTTCTAAAAATAGAAATTTCTATTTTTAGAAATTTTGCTTTTTTGACGAAAAATTTTCTAGACTTGTTTCAAAATGCCTTGATGAAGCAAAAAATTTGGTTGGGTACAACAGAAAGCAAATTAAATAAATAAATTTATTTAATTGTTGTGCATGATTTTGGAAGAATAAATAAAATATTTGATTGTATTTCATTTTTAGAGGATTGAGATAATTTAAATAAATTTGATTTGATTTATTCAAATTTGGAAGAATGATTTAATTTAATTAAATAATTAAGAATTATTCAATTGTTTGGGAAGAATTGAATTAAATAAAGGATTTTATTTAATTGTTGGAAGAATATGAATCAAATAAATAAATTTGTTTATTTATTTATTGATAGAGGAATAAAGACGGGAATAAATATTAAGAATATTTATCTAGACCAAATTGTGTCATTTTTAGGCGTATACATTTTGCCCCTCTTTGATGCAATGTAGTTTATAGCATTGCTTCAAAGAATAGATAGTCTGATAATGATGCATGCCCTAGTTTGCCCCTGGTACAAGTTATGATGATAGGATGCTCCCTCGGGAGATTGAACGAGAAGAAGGCAAAAGGATGAGAGATGGACAATCTCATGAAGATGAAGGGAAAACTAGGTTAGGTTTGAAGAAAATAGGATGTGTTTCAGAGAAACGGGAAGAAAACTAGAAGAAGCAGGTGCGGGAAGTAGTCGCAGTCACCACCTAGCTAGATTAGGGTTTGCACGCTATATATAGGAGCTGGGTCCACAAGACAACTCATTTACACACTTGTCTTAGTTTGATTTGCCTTAGAGAGCTTAGAGCAGCATAGAGCATAGAGCAGTCAGCACGAGGATGGACATTCCACGCAAGGAGCATCGATTCGGCTGGCCACAGCAGAGGCAAGACCCCCGGTATGTATCTCAAAAAAATTTCTCTAAGGTTGAGTTTGAATGTCATAAATGCTAGGAGAAAACTAGGTTAGACAGATGTGCTGAACTATAGTATGGCGCATATGCTACGCGATACTGCGCATGCATGGTTCTGCAGCGCATGCATGAAAATAAGTGGCGCATCTATGAAAGTTGCACATGCATAGGTTTTGCCAGTGCATGCATAATTATGCAGTGCATTTACGATATGTAGTGGCGCATGTGTCGAAGCAGCTCATATATAGCATAGGATGACGCATACATTGGTTTTTGCAGTGCTTTTGCCAGAAGTGGCGCATGTGTCAAGAAACAGTGCATTTGTTAAGAAATAGCACATATACCACCTGTTATGGCGCATATGATATAGATAAGTAGATTACTTAGCAGAATTGACTCGATTGGCATCCTATTTGACACATCAATTGATAAGCTATCTTTGAGATTGCAGAAATCTAGTCAAGAGATGTAGTGTGTTGTTTTGATCAATTTGAAATGCTAAGTTAGTTGATATGGTTCTATAGATATGTTGAGTATGGTACTTGCAGCTTTGGGTTGACGCCTTGCTTTGTGTTCTTGCAGGAGGATATACGAGATACCTTACAGTCAAGGGAGCAGTTCCCTATGCCTATGTTGTAGAGATACATGCTAACAGAGATAGATAGAGAGGCGCTAGGTGCGATGGGACTTGATTATGTTTGCTTCATGCCCGAGGTTCAGGCGAACCACGGGTTGCTGACTGCTACAGTGGAGAGGTTCCATAGCGAGGACGGGACTTTCCACCTCCCTACTGGTGAGATGACCATTACTTTGGAGGACATGTACAGGATCCTCCATTTGCCTATTCAGGGAGAGCTTATGGAGTACAATCCATAGAGAGACGCAGGACTTCCTGAGTGCAGGTGAGTGTTCGATGACCCCGAGCTGGTCGGGCAGGTCATCCCTTGGCAGGATATCTATGACTATTATGACTACTTCCCAGGGATTGTAGCAGGACTGATTGGAGGCATTGTTTGCCCCGACATGAGATCACATGGGTTCCCCATTGGATGGGGTTGGATCATGGAGAGGATGGTGATAGAGGGCACTCGGTATGGTTGGGGTGTCTGCGTGCTAGCGTACTTATACCACGATATGCATCAGGTGGTATACCATAGGAGTACGAGCCTATCTGCAGGTGTGTCATTGCTACATTTTTGGCTATGGGAGCACATAGCGATCACGAGGCTGATATGCGTGTTTGACAGGCAGAGAGGAGAGCCATATAGCTATGGCTACGCAAGAGTGATTTCCCAGCATAGGCCGGGGAAGCTGGAGTATTGGTGACATGCTTTGGACGGAGTAGATGTGGTTGAGTGGCGGCCATATCTAGACTGTGAGCCATGGGAGGATGAGGTAGACGAGCTACCTTACTGCTATCAGTCATGATGGTTGATAGGGTAGACACAGTTTATACTAGAGAGACAGATCATTGGTCGGGTATAGAGACAGTTTGGGAGGAGGCAAGGCATGCCACAGGGGCATGCTTGATTTGCCAGGACTCATGCTGAGAGGCTAAGATGGGGACCGATGGCATCTTACGAGGAGGCATTGGTAGAGTTTCAGCAGACACCAGATGTCAGCTGGGATATGAGGAGGGAGATAGCAGACACTGGGATGACCCAGGATTACGAGGCCTGGTTCATTGCACACCCATTTTTGAGATATTCAGGGCATGGGGTGCTAGTGCCTCGGATAGATGAGGTGGTCTCAGACAATGAGGGCTAGGTTGGCCGGAGGAGGGAGAGGAGGACGAGGAGGTGGTAGAGATGGGGGAGATGATGGAGGTTGACCCAGATAGAGGAGGAGAGGCGGGGAGGGACCTTCCTACACCTAGCAGGTAGTGCCACCATAGGTTGCACAACAGGCACCGCAGGCACAGATACCACCACCCCAGCAGGTGGCATAGCAGCAGGGACCTGTTGTGTGGTTACACAACACGCCCCATTTTAACTTATCAAAACAGGGACCCAACTTTTTGCCTTGCTTTGTGTTGTCTGCTTTCTGGCGGTTTGGTAAAAATAGGTCAGGTGCATCATCATCATGAAGGTCAGGATGAGGTAGGTCATCATCATGAGGTTAGTTTGTCAAGGTTCATATTTTGTTTCTATGACTTCATGGTTAGAAAGAGCTTGAAATTCCATGCAGGTTTGCCTTTTACATCACTTGAAAATTCGTCCATATGAGGGAGTTATGAGCAGTCAAAGTTTTAGTCAAACCTGATAATTGCTGATGAACATCATCATCATGATATTTGAAAAGCCCCCCCCGATAATATCTTGAGGTCGAAATATCCGGACGTCAAGTTTAAGTCGTAGTAATCTTTTCCCGTCAAGCGGTCTTTTGTATCGCCAAAGGTCATCATCATGATCTTACTCTATCACCTGATAAAAATCATGCAGTCCCGAAACATCCGGACGTCAATCTTAAGTGATAGTGTGTTTTCCCGTCAAGCGACCTTGGAAACATCGCGAGCATCATGATATTCTAACATAGCGAGCATCATGATATTCTCACATCGCGAGCATCATGATATTCTAACATAGCGAGCATCATGATATTCTCACATCGCGAGCATCATGATATTCCAACATCGCGAGCATATTATAATATCATGCTGTGAATCATCATCACCCTACTTAAGAAACCCACCATCTGCAAAATTTTGCACGCGCACGTCAATGTGCTGTTGAACATCATCATCATGATCTTTCATGACGGGATCACATTTCGTAATATCCTCCTGATCTCCTTTTGCGTGATCATGATGATCACCTTATCTTTCGAAGCGGAGGGTGATATTTCATTCCTGCCTTATTGACAAGATCATCATGATCTTGTTCGTCTACCCGACAGTTCGTAATATCCTCCTGCCGAGAAGTATAAACTTTTGCGAATATGATGATGACGATGACGTCACCATCACCTTTCTCCTTCGGCAGGATTTTTTCCAAGGCGTGATTCTGGTTCCCGAATATGATGATGACGATGACGTCATGTTCGAAGATTAACGAAGGCCGCGGATATCCTGATGACATCATCTGGACATTCAGCAGGATCATATTTTAGATCACCCAGTGTGAATATGATGATGATGATCATCATCATCCTGATCTTTTGAGAGGATCACCTTGGCCGCGAAGGGGTCATTTTTCATGCACCACCTGATCGTCTTCCTTGGGGGGAACCCGATATTCCATTTACCTCCTGATCTTAACGAAACATGACGGTGATGTCATCCCTTTGCATTTTATTGAAGCCCGAATATGACGATGACGTCACCATGATCTTTCTTTCCTCAGCAGCAGGATCATATTCCAAATCCTCTTGTTTGTCTTCATCATGATGATGATGATGGGGTCTTTCTTTCCCCAATATGCAGAAACGAAACATCCTGATGTGCTTTTCATCAGAGCATGCAGAAAGGAGGAGCATCATATTTCGTGATATCCTGCGGCTAGATACAAGACATAGAGTTGGGCATCATCATGATTTTTGGCGTAGGTATAACTGTTGCCGTCGGCCAAGTCTAATATTGTCAACCTGATCATATGTGGTCACACCGATGCGAACATGATGATGATGACCCGAAACATACAAGCAGAGCATGCAAAGCCGGATTCGAAGGATGGTTGAAGGGCGATTATTTCCTTGTATATTTTGAGATCATCATGATCATATTTTGAACCCGATATACAAGAAAATGGGCAAAAACATGAAGCGATGGAAATTTGAAGACCCGATTGCCTTTAGCTGCGCATTTTGGGGGCTTGTTTAATAAAACGTTTTACTTCCTGTTGTTTATCCACATGATGATGAACTTAATGTTTGTCTGTTTACTTGCAGGAAGTCATGATGATGCTGCTGAAGCTGAACATTGAAGTCATGATGGTGCTGCTGAAGCTGAACATTGAAGTCATGATGATGCTGCTGAAGCTGAGCATTGAAGTCATGATGCTGTTAGAACTGCTGCTGAAGCTGAGCATTACAAAGTTGCGCATGGAGGCAACATGAACCAGACATGAGGAGGATATTGTCAAATATGTTGTTCGCCAGCTGGAGGCCGAATCAAGTTGAAGATGCTGGAATATTATGTGCCAGCTGTGCATTTGCCAACTGGCGAAGCATGTGCTTTTCATCTGGACCGCTAATTGCTATGAGAGGATCCTGATCCTTGGATCACTGTAACCGTTTTCTGGCATTTGCTCTATATAAAGGCCAGAGCTTGTCATCAAAAAAGGAGGAATACATTAGAATACACAGACGCATCTGGCGCATTAAGGCTAATTACTGTAGAATCGATTAGGAGATCAGATTACTGAGACTAATGAGGATAGAATTGTTGAAATGTCAAGGTTCTTTCTTCAGATCGCTGTAAATGTACCTGTTCTTGAGCATACTGAATGGATATGAAGTTTCAGATTACATCCTGATTGTAAATTTTACGTAATCTTCTTGTTGATTTCTGGATATGTACTGGTGAATGCTGTGTTCAACTGGAAGCGCTTTCATTTCATTACATGTTGTTGTCAACTTTTCCTTTGAAGATTTGCACTAGATCATGCGGATTTGTGGAATGTCCTGGTGAAGTATGATTTCTAGTTTTCCTTCTTTTCATTGCATGTATGGGAGCTTGTATGTGAATCAGTGATCTAAGTCCAGTAGTTTTGGGAATCTCATTCTTTAACCCTTTTTCCTTTTTTAATTTCATAAATTCATCACCATAACTGCAAATCATGATAAATAACAAGCAGAACAGAGAAATATGCTGAAATCCCGTAGGTAACTGAAAATCATTAGCATATTTGAGTTAAGTGCACGTATTATTGGAAATATCATGCAAGGAATCATAAATAATGGTAGAAATCATGCAAATATCAGCCTGTAGGCACATTATTTGACTAAATTTACAGTGCAGAGGTAGAATTGTTGAAATTTATGCTGAGCAAACATCCAAAGCAGGATATTTGAAGATAGTGATGATGAACAGTGCAGAAACACGTAAGGCCCCTGAATGGAAAACAGTAACACACATCAACCACTGAGTAACGTCAGTAGATTAAGACCTAATCAACGGAGACTTGGGATCATGAATTCTTTGAATTCATCGTATCTTTCAAGATGAGTAAAGGTTGTTGTGTAACTTTTATTCTATGTTTGCGAATGACTAACATCATGACCAACATAAATTGGCGCTAGAAGGAGGGCTGAGCTGTTTCTCAGCAAATAAATCATGTTCAGTTGAAGTGATATCCCCTGCCTCAGTTTAGCAGCCCGCTTTAAATCTTGCTAACGTATTTGCAGGCCCCTCGCTTCTAACGCAACATAAATTGGCGCTAGAAGGAGGGCCGAATAATAGATCCTGTTCCTGAACAAAGAATTTTTTGGATTTTCTGCAAATATTGCATAAATATTTCAGCATTTGAGCTAAATGTCTGCAAATATCTCTTACCTGAGATGTTTTGGTTGCACCTTTGCAAAGATCTAGCCCAAAGCATCAAATATTTGTTTGATTTTCTGGACTTTCAAAGTTTTAATCTGAGATATGACAGATCTCCTTAAAATTGCAAAATACTAAAAATTTGAAGAATAGAGTCTCATTTTGATGGATGTATATGAAAATAAGTGTCAAATTAACATTCCTTTATTTCAGGAAACTTTAAATAGGCAGCTTTACCCTCACAGTTTGTCTAACTTTGGTTTATCTACCTGTTGCAGGATACACCAGACTGCAGAACACAGTGAAATAAATTGCTTAATTTTCCTTACAAGGTTGGATTTATATTTGAAAGGACTAATATTCTTTCTGGATGTGTTCATGGTTGAAATTTGCCAGGAAAATGAAGCAGTCTGCCAAGAAAATGAAGAAATTCTGGAGCAACAAGCAGATGCAGCACCAGAAGTTATTAATTGCCCAGACATTGAAGTAGATCATTCTGAAGATTTTGAATTATACTTGTCTAGAAATATACAGTGTAGTCAAATATTAGGTTTGCCCATCGATGATGTCTTGATTGAAAGCTGGTGCAGATTACATGATGAAGAGCATTCAGAGAGAGATTGCTACCCTTGCTTAGTCATGTTGAAAAAGATTCTAGAAAATACAATAGCTGAGTCAGTTCCAGAAGGTAAAGAAGAGGAAACATCTTTCCTGGATTCATTTTATGGTGAGATTGATAGGAGTTCTCTACTTCTTAATACAAGTAAGGATCAGTCAGTATGCAGGTATGAGTCTTGTGAAAATTTTAGAGAAGAAATCACTCATCAGGATAATAGTTTTGATTCTGATCCTAATACTTTTGATAAAGAAGATGAAACATCTTTCCTGGAGTCATTCTATGGTAAAGAGAAGTGTAAACAGATAGTAGAGCAATTTAAATGCACTCCTGATGATGAAGTTCCTATGATGGTAACTCAGGGAGCCATAGAGAAGAAAATAAATGCTGATTTATTACCTGACTTCTTTGAATTAAATGATCAAATGCAAGAATGTTGCAGGTTAAAGGAACCAGATCCTCTAATAGATAGAAAATGTGAATTATTTAATGAACAATTCCTGAAAGATGAAGATGTAGAAGACTTTGGAGTTGTTGTGCATAATCAGATGTCACTCCAGAAATATTTTGAAAATGAAACAGGGGAGTGTCCTCATCAAGTGAAAGTTGTTTCTCCTTTACAGTCAAATGATTTAGAAATGATAAATTTCTGTATATCAGGTTGTGATAATAAAGATACTTATTTAGATGCTGATGTGCAGGAAATTGAAGAAAATATTGAGAAGTTTCCTGAACTGGAGGATAAACTGAACATCCAGAATGAAGGGATAAGGCTGGATAAAGATGAAGAATTAATACATCAAAGGTCATACATCCTTCAATTCGAAGAGAGACCAGGCACTGAGCCAAGCAGTAAAAATATAATGACAAATGGAAGACCAACTACCAATGAAAAAGCATGTCCAGCAAAGCCAGAAATACACCAGGTTGTATTTCTCCTTTCCACAGTAAATAATGTTGAATACTATTTTGATTATGGAAATTCAGAAGATAAGACATGCATATGGATTAATCATGAACATGATGAGCTTCCTCAGTTGCTGATCATCAAGAGTTGTTCTGTTGAATACAGTGAATTCAGAATATCAGAATATTCTTCAGAATATAAAGATAAATTTGCTAGGTTGAGAACCATAACTAATACCCTGATGCTCCTGCACAATCAAAAGAAGTATGCAAATGCAGGTGTCCTTAGGTCTTTTTCTGGTTTTTGTTTGCCTAGTAGTGTGTTGTATATAATTTTGTAGGTTAGTTGTTTGTACAGTCTGCTTGTTTGTTTTGCTTTCTTGTTCTGTTCTTGTTGTTTCCTTTTTGTAGGTTAGTTGTTTGTTTAGTGTTTCTTCTGTTTTGTGTTGTTTTGGTTGGGTTTTGTTTTGGTAAGTCAAGATGATGCACTTCATCACCTAAGAAAATAACTAAATTGTTAGGATTCAAGTGATGAGATCAGATTTAGATATAGATTGTAATTCATTCTGATAAATACTCATGATCAAGTTTATGATGTCTTTTCATCAAGGTGCCTTTTCTTGTCCAAAGTGAATCAAACACAATGAAACACCTAACAGCCTTGGGCTTGTTGAAGATATGAGTATAGGTGTTAAGTGAAAAATCTAAAGGGACTCCCTTGCTACCAATACAATCTCCAACCTAAAGCTGCAAGTGACTACACCTTGTACAAATAAGCTGACATGATGATATCAAATTTAAATTTTTAAAGGAAAAACAGAAACACAATAAACTTAGGCCATCTAAGTAACTCTACCGGGGCTATGGACGCCTACTGGCAGTGGGGCTCTACTTAGGGAGATTGTATAGATAACCTTGCCGGGGTTATGGACACCTGCTGGCAGCAAGGCTCTATCCAGGTTGGCTATGAGGGATGATCTCCAACTATGTAGTTTAACACCAGTTACTTATGTTTTCAACTTACTTTCAAGATGAGGATAATTAATCATATGCACACATATGATCCTTTGTTAGCACTGTTACCTTGATGAAACTTCATCATTCAAAGATCATGATGATTTTACTTAGAAAGAATTAGAATACTATAGATGAATATGACCATATCACTTGGATTATTTGAATTTTGTTGTTTTCTTTGGTGGCAAGTTGTTGTGTGGTTACACAACATGCCCCATTTTAACTTATCAAAACAGGGACCCAACTTTTTGCCTTGCTTTGTGTTGTTTGCTTTCTGGTGGTTTGGTAAAAATAGGTCAGGTGCATCATCATCATGAAGGTCAGGATGAGGTAGGTCATCATCATGAGGTTAGTTTGTCAAGGTTCATATTTTGTTTCTATGACTTCATGGTTAGAAAGAGCTTGAAATTCCATGCAGGTTTGCCTTTTACATCACTCGAAAATTCGTCCATATGAGGGAGTTATGAGCAGTCAAAGTTTTGGTCAAACCTGATAATTGCTGATGAACATCATCATCATGATATTTGAAAAGCCCCCCCCGATAATATCCTGAGGTCGAAATATCCGGACGTCAAGTTTAAGTCGTAGTAATCTTTTCCCGTCGAGCGGTCTTTTGTATCGCCAAAGGTCATCATCATGATCTTACTCTATCACCTGATAAAAATCATGCAGTCCCGAAACATCCGGACGTCAATCTTAAGTGATAGTGTGTTTTCCCGTCAAGCGACCTTGGAAACATCGCGAGCATCATGATATTCTAACATAGCGAGCATCATGATATTCTCACATCGCGAGCATCATGATATTCTAACATAGCGAGCATCATGATATTCTCACATCGCGAGCATCATGATATTCCAACATCGCGAGCATATTATAATATCATGCTGTGAATCATCATCACCCTACTTAAGAAACCCACCATCTGCAAAATTTTGCACGCGCACGTCAATGTGCTGTTGAACATCATCATCATGATCTTTCATGACGGGATCACATTTCGTAATATCCTCCTGATCTCCTTTTGCGTGATCATGATGATCACCTTATCTTTCGAAGCGGAGGGTGATATTTCATTCCTGCCTTATTGACAAGATCATCATGATCTTGTTCGTCTACCCGACAGTTCGTAATATCCTCCTGCCGAGAAGTATAAACTTTTGCGAATATGATGATGACGATGACGTCACCATCACCTTTCTCCTTCGGCAGGATTTTTTCCAAGGCGTGATTCTGGTTCCCGAATATGATGATGACGATGACGTCATGTTCGAAGATTAACGAAGGCCGCGGATATCCTGATGACGTCATCTGGACATTCAGCAGGATCATATTTTAGATCACCCAGTGTGAATATGATGATGATGATCATCATCATCCTGATCTTTTGAGAGGATCACCTTGGCCGCGAAGGGGTCATTTTTCATGCACCACCTGATCGTCTTCCTTGGGGGGAACCCGATATTCCATTTACCTCCTGATCTTAACGAAACATGACGGTGACGTCATCCCTTTGCATTTTATTGAAGCTCGAATATGACGATGACGTCACCATGATCTTTCTTTCCTCAGCAGCAGGATCATATTCCAAATCCTCCTGTTTGTCTTCATCATGATGATGATGATGGGGTCTTTCTTTCCCCAATATGCAGAAATGAAACATCCTGATGTGCTTTTCATCAGAGCATGCAGAAAGGAGGAGCATCATATTTCGTGATATCCTGCGGCTAGATACAAGACATAGAGTTGGGCATCATCATGATTTTCGGCGTAGGTATAACTGTTGCCGTCGGCCAAGTCTAATATTGTCAACCTGATCATATGTGGTCACACCGATGCGAACATGATGATGATGACCCGAAACATACAAGCAGAGCATGCAAAGCCGGATTCGAAGGATGGTTGAAGGGCGATTATTTCCTTGTATATTTTGAGATCATCATGATCATATTTTGAACCCGATATACAAGAAAATGGGCAAAAACATGAAGCGATGGAAATTTGAAGACCCGATTGCCTTTAGCTGCGCATTTTGGGGGCTTGTTTAATAAAATGTTTTACTTCCTGTTGTTTATCCACATGATGATGAACTTAATGTTTGTCTGTTTACTTGCAGGAAGTCATGATGATGCTGCTGAAGCTGAACATTGAAGTCATGATGGTGCTGCTGAAGCTGAACATTGAAGTCATGATGATGCTGCTGAAGCTGAGCATTGAAGTCATGATGCTGTTAGAGCTGCTGCTGAAGCTGAGCATTACAAAGTTGCGCATGGAGGCAACATGAACCAGACATGAGGAGGATATTGTCAAATATGCTGTTCACCAGCTGGAGGCCGAATCAAGTTGAAGATGCTGGAATATTATGTGCCAGCTGTGCATTTGCCAACTGGCGAAGCATGTGCTTTTCATCTGGACCGCTAATTGCTATGAGAGGATCCTGATCCTTGGATCACTGTAACCGTTTTCTGGCATTTGCTCTATATAAAGGCCAGAGCTTGTCATCAAAAAAGGAGGAATACATTAGAATACACAGACGCATCTGGCGCATTAAGGCTAATTACTGTAGAATCGATTAGGAGATCGGATTACTGAGACTAATGAGGATAGAATTGTTGAAATGTCAAGGTTCTTTCTTCAGATCGCTGTAAATGTACCTGTTCTTGAGCATACTGAATGGATATGAAGTTTCAGATTACATCCTGATTGTAAATTTTACGTAATCTTCTTGTTGATTTCTGGATATGTACTGGTGAATGCTGTGTTCAACTGGAAGCGCTTTCATTTCATTACATGTTGTTGTCAACTTTTCCTTTGAAGATTTGCACTAGATCATGCGGATTTGTGGAATGTCCTGGTGAAGTATGATTTCTAGTTTTCCTTCTTTTCATTGCATGTATGGGAGCTTGTATGTGAATCAGTGATCTAAGTCCAGTAGTTTTGGGAATCTCATTCTTTAACCCTTTTTCCTTTTTTAATTTCATAAATTCATCGCCATAACTGCAAATCATGATAAATAACAAGCAGAATAGAGAAATATGCTGAAATCCCGTAGGTAATTGAAAATCATTAGCATATTTGAGTTAAGTGCACGTATTATTGGAAATATCATGCAAGGAATCATAAATAATGGTAGAAATCATGCAAATATCAGCCTGTAGGCACATTATTTGACTAAATTTACAGTGCAGAGGTAGAATTGTTGAAATTTATGCTGAGCAAACATCCAGAGCAGGATATTTGAAGATAGTGATGATGAACAGTGCAGAAACACGTAAGGCCCCTGAATGGAAAACAGCAACACACATCAACCACTGAGTAACGTCAGTAGATTAAGACCTAATCAACGGAGACTTGGGATCATGAATTCTTTGAATTCATCGTATCTTTCAAGATGAGTAAAGGTTGTTGTGTAACTTTTATTCTATGTTTGCGAATGACTAACATCATGACCAACAGGACCTTAGCCATAGGGGAAGGGACAGGCACAGGTAGCCCAGGGTCTAGCATAGTCTGATGTGTAGGAGAGGACTATAGCCACTTTGAGGGGAGAGATCAGGTAGTTGCGGGCATAGCTCAAGAGGGCTAATGCCCAGAGAGAGACAAAGGCAGAGGTCATTGCAGGGCTGACCAAAGAGAGAGATATGGCAGACGCACGGATATGAGTTATCTGAGTAGAGTGGGATATCGCAGTTGCAGCCCTAGGGACAGACACGACGAGCAGCGTTTTGGTAGGGTAGGTACACCAAGCACAGGCACAGGCGCAACTAGTGCAGGTACAAGGCCAGCTTGCCAGAGCACAGGCTTAGGCACAGTATTACCAGGGTTTATACCATTGTGTCGTGCCAGCTAGTCAGAGGGCTTTGAGTTACATGAGCCAGTCTGTAGCACCTCAGAGAGTAGGTGGATCGAGGTCAGGGGCCTCCGTGATGGGCCCACAACAGTCTGGGGCCAGCGGAGGAGGAGGAGGAGACACTGCTGGCAGCAGTGGTCCACAACAGTAGGGATAGTAGAGACTAGCAGATTTTGGATCTTATGTACCTTTTGCATTTTGAGACATGTATCACCATCCTTGGGATGTATTTATTGTATATGACATTGACTCAGAGGTGGACTACTTTGATATTGTACATTTGGACACGTTTTTTATATTTATATGATGATGCAGCTATTTTGATGCTCTCTATATGTATGAGTTATGATGCATTTCTATTGTACGATGTGATGTATGTGTTTATCTAATGCAGACTTAGATGTCTACTTGATGTCATGTGATGTCATCTAATGCAGATTTTGATATGATGTTTTATGTGATGCTATATGACCTAATGCAGACTTAGATGCTTTTACTTGATATGCTTCTAATGTGTGTGAGTGCAAATGGTATCTATATGATTATGCAATTTATGTGATGCACTGATCTATGTTTTTTATTTTTTCTGTTTGACACTATATGATGATTGCAACAAACTGTATATGGATGAGCTGATGCACTTACTGTGTATGCAACTGATTTAATGACTATCTCATATGATATGATATGCACCTATATGCTATGTTTTTGTGATGTCTAAATGTACTCTATCGACACAGAGATGATATAGAATGACAGACAAAAGACTTGATGGAAGAATGACTTGATAGAAAGATTCACAAGCTTTGACTTTGTATTGTTACTCTGCATTGTTTTTGATCTTTTATTGCATGGGATATGGATGTATGGATGTATAATGGATGCTTTGATTTTGACATCTTAATGGTGCAAGTATTTTGAAGTGTTTATTTCATCATTGGGCAATTTTTTTGGTACTTTTTCTGAATGTTGTAAGTTAATACAAGCATCTAGGTATAATTGAACCAATATGACCTGATTATTGCTTACATGGATTTTGATTTAGCAAGTTAATACAAGCATCGAGGTATAATTGAACCTAGATGACCTGAGTATTTCTTGTGTATCAACAAACAAGGATTACCCCCCGTTCATGTTAGACCTTTGATGTCCTCGATGATCTTTTGCCAATCATGTCTTTAGACAAGGCTTCACATTACTAAAGTTTAATCCACAAACAAAAAACAAAGAAAATAATCATGCCCCCATCATAGCATCTCTATCTTTTGGCATCCTCGAGTAGCATAGAAAGGCATGATATCAAAAATCAAGACTCTGTACGTTAACCATGTTTCCAATCTTCAAAACACTTTTTGCATTTAGATGTGTTTGTTTCTTGCCATAATTTGGGTAAAATCATTTAGAAGGCCTTAGTAGTTTCCTTTGGATAGTTTAATGTCTTGCGTCAGGATTTCTACTTGAAAGTGGGCTTTTCTTGTGCTTGCTTGCCTGGTGAAAAGATTCCACAATCTTTATTGGTGAGACGGACCCTAAGGGACCAACCTAGTGCCTCAGGGGCTCATTGCTAAATGGCCTTGCCTACGTGACGACACAGAGGCAACATAGTTTGGGGTAAAACCCTAATGGACCATGGATGGAATAGAAGAAAGATGACAAGAAATGGGACGGATGGGACCGTGGGAGCCTCAGGGACACATTTGAGAAATGGCCTTGCCTACGTGACAACGTAGAGGCAACGTAGTTTATGGACTTGGACCATGGATACCAATGAGAGGCACTATACTAGGTTGACACTATGGATAGGATATGGGATAAAACATTGGTTGACAAGGCAACAAAGAGATAGAGTATCAAGCCATGATAGGTTATCATTAGGTTTTTATTATGGAACAGATATGGGTCGAATGGGACACAAGGAAGAATAGACACAAAGTGATTGGTTTCCCAAAGATGGAGGAAGTGGTTTATCACAAGTAATGCCTGTTTACCAGGTTTTCACCACTTGCTTTTATTTGCACGAAAAGCTAGAAAGTAAACATGACGCCTGTTTGCCAGGTTTTCACCAAAGGATGATTTTTTTGTATTTTTCTCACTTTTTGATTTTTTTTGTATTTTTTCTAATTTTTTGATTTTTTTTTATTTTTTTATTTTTTTATTTTTTTATTTTTATGCCCCCCTTACATTGGAGTTCTCCTAGGTATAGAACCGGCGAAGATGCATGTTATTGATTGGGTCATCTAACAGCTCACCCTTTGATGTTGCTAACTGATATGCCCCTGATCCATAAGCAGCTACAATCACATAAGGCCCAAGCCAGTTGGGTTCAAACTTGCCTTTCTTTTCCCTATCCTGTTGATTACGGGGATTCTCTTTAAGTATTAGATCTCCAACCTTAAAGATTCTTGGCCAAACTATGTGGTTATAGCTTCATGACATCATCTGTTGATATGCTTTGAGATGGTCAAAGGCTTTCTGTCTCCTTTCCTCTAGCAACTCTAGTTCTTGCAATCTGGAGACTCTGTATTCTTCATCTAATATGAGACCTTTTAACGACACCCTGAGAGATGGTAATTTGACCTCAATGGGAAGGATAGCTTCTGAGCCATAGATAAGGGTGTAAGGGGTAGCACCTGTGGGAGTGCGTATACTAGTTCTGTAGGCCCACAGAGTGGGATTGAGTTGGATGTGCCAATCACGGCCAACATCATTGACTGTCTTCTTGAGGAGTTTCAAGATGGTCTTGTTGGATGCTTCAGCTTGACCGATGCCTTGGGGGTAATAGGGTGTGGAGAAACGATGTTGGATTTTGAATTGGTCACAGAGTTCTTGGACATCCTAGTTTTTGAAGGGTCTTCTGTTATCCGTGATAATGGATGAGGGAATTCCATATCTGCAGATGAGGTAATTCAGGATGAACGAGGAGATTTGTTTACCTATGACGGTGGTGAGGGGAACGACTTCAATCCACTTGGTAAAGTACTCAATGGCGGTTATGATGAATTTATGGCCGTTGGATGAGGTTGGATGGATCTTTCCCACAATGTCAAGTCCCCATTGGCAAAAGGGCCAAGGTGTCGTTAAAGGTCTCAACTCTTGAGCTGGTGCATGTATCAGGTTCCCATGTATTTGGCACTGCTTGCATTTCTTCACAAATTGATATGAATCTGTTTCCATGTTCAGCCAGTAATAACCCAAATGCATGAGTTTCTTAGCTAAGGAAGGACCGCTAGAGTGTGTTCTACAGATCCCTTTGTGTACGTCTTGTAAGGTGGTTATGGATTCTTCTTGTTCTAAACAACGGAGTAAAGTACCATCTACACCACGTCGGTATAGGGTGTCAACAATAATGGTATAGCGAGAGGTTTGGAGTATAAAGGTTCTTCGTTAGTTTGAAGATAAGTTAGGTGGGAGGGTGTTGTCCTTGATGTAAGTGTAAACCTTACCATACCAAGGTGAATCAAATTCAACTAAAAGGCATATGGAATGGGTTTCAAGAAGATCATAAGCTGGTTGTCGAATAGTTTCCACTAAGAACTCATACCATGACCCATTCTTTGGTATCTCGAGAAGAGAGGCAATGGTCGCCATGGCATCTGCTGCTTTGTTCTCAATGTGAGGTATCTGTTCAAAAGATATAATCACAAAGTATTCCTTAAAGTCATCTATCATGCGCTTGTATGGGACAAGCTTCTCATCTTTGGTTTGGTAATCATCATTGACTTGATTTATTACTAGTTGAGAATCACCGTAGACATGTAGCTCTTTGATTTTCCAATCTATTGCCATCTTGAGGCCAATGACTAAGGCTTCATATTCTGCTATGTTATTGGTGCATGGAAATAACAAATGGTAAGACTTTGGTATGGTGTCACCATGAGGAGTTACAAACAAGATTCCTGCCCCCGATCCATGGTTTGTGTAGGACCCATCAAAGTAGAGTTTCTAAGAATGTGTTGAGATATTGAATAAAGATTCATCTAGAAACTTAAATTGCATTGGTGTGGTGTCCTGTATCGATGCATTTGCTAGCTAGTCAGCAATGACTTGTCCCTTGATAGCTTTTCTATCTACATACTCATTGTCGTATTCACTTAGGAGCATTACCCATTTGGCTAGGCGACCTGTAAGAGTTGCTTTGCTTAGTAGGTACTTTAGTGGATCTATTTTTGCAATAAGTTTGACTAGATGTGCAAGCATATAATGTCAGAGTTTTTGGGAAGCCAAAACTACTGCAAGACATGATCTTTCTATCTGAGAGTATTGCAACTCATAGCCCACCAATGTGCGGCTGATATAGTAGATGGCTCTTTCCTTATTCTCATAATCTTGTTGTGCTAGGAGAGCCCCAAGAGCTATAGGTGTAGCAGATATGTAGAGTATCAATGGTTTCCCTTAGATAGGAGGCATGAGAATAGGTGGATTCATAAGATACTCTTTTAGATTGTTGAATGCTTCTTCACATTTCTCATTCATCTGAATGGAATGTTCTTGTGCAGGAGATGACTAAATGGTTGACACTTGTCTGCCAGTTGTGATATGAATCTATGGATTGCTTGTAGCTTGCCTTGTAAAGATCTTAATTGAGTAAGAGTCTTGGTTGGTGGCATGTCCATAATGGCCTTGACTTTGGCAGGGTCCACCTCTATTCCATTTGCTGATACAATAAAACCTAGGAGTTTGCCTGAGGTGACTCCAAACACACACTTCTTTGGGTTCAACTGACTTTGAATTGCTCTAATCTCTAAAAGACTTTCTCTAACACATCTAAGTGTGATTCTCTTGTGAGTGACTTTTCTAGGATATCATCTACATAATCTTCCATGGTGACATGCATCATATCATGAAATATAGTGGTCATAGCACGTTGATATGTGGCCCTTGCGTTCTTTAGCCCAAATGGAATGACATTCCAATAGAAAGTGCCCCATGGACAAGTAAAGGCTATCTTATGCTGGTCTTCCAGTGCTATCCTGATCTAATTATATCCTAAGAAACCATCCATGAGAGATAACATGGTGTGTCCTGTTGTTAAGTCGACTATGATATCTATATTTGGCAACGGAAAATCATCCTTGCGGCAAGCTTTGTTTAGATCTGTAAAGTCATTGCATAGTCTAACTCAGCCATCTAGTTTGGACATTGGTACTATGTTGGAGACCCATTTTGGATAGTCTATATCTTTGATGAATCCTGTGTTGGTGCCTGAATTGACTGTCAGTTAATTTAGCAATTTTCATGCAGGCACCTTCCCAAAAAATCCAAAAATTTCCTAAGTGTTGGCCCTCCTCAGCATTTTTCAATAGCAGCATCATATTTTCTCCAAGGTGGTCAGCATCATCATGATTTTCTGTCAACCAGATTTGTCATCAGGATCATCTTGTTTCAATATCGGGTGATGTTTGGATATCATCCCGATCCTGTAATAGAGCTATAGTGCACCCTGATGTTCTTTGAGTTAAAGGGGTCATCATCATCATCCGGTTTACATGCATCATGATATTTTGTTTGGGGGGTGATATTCTGAAATATCAGTTTATCTTACTAATATCACCCCGGCGCCTATATGGCAATGACGTCATCCGGATATGAGAGTTGCACGGTATGTAGACGGGTGATGGTGACATCATCAGGACATGATGATGACGTCATCAAGATTTTTGAAGGCATCGGCAAAGGAGTTTTGTGCTGGCCCGATGGTCTATCTCTGGCCGATGGAGCAGATTGTAAGGTAGGCATCAGCGAGACAATTGAGATCGATGAGAGATTTGTGGGGTCAGCCGATGGCCTAAGTCTTAGAGATGGGCTTTTGGAGAGAAAGGCGTGTGTCGAGCGTGGCAAAAGCGCTCGATGCTTATTATGCATGTGGCCATGTTTTTGAACTACTGAAGGAGTCTCCGCACCGTGCATGTGGGATTAATGTTCATGCATAACTTGAACCTTCAGTAAAACGCGTTTTGGTAGGAAATTCTTTTTTGAGTGCTGCGATGGTTTCCAGGTAGGCCGTGGGTTGGTGCGCCATTAATGGTGATTGTTGCAGAGGTATGGGCATTGGCGTGGATGGATCCAATACCTGACTGAAGTTGTACATCCACAGCAGGCGACTCATGGCTCGAGAACCTCTTCTGTCCCCTCTTCTACCTGTCGCATTCAATGCGTTGAGCACCAATTTTCTGATACTGTGTATCTGGCAAGATTTTTGGTCAACTATGTAATTAATGTTGGGAACCTTTCTAGCCGATATAGGCAGACTGTGTTACCATTGTTTAGGTTGTTGAAGGCCTGAGGCATTTTTGTGTAAATAATGAAGAACAGGGCATGATCTTGGCTGTTTTATCCCATTTTGGAGTTTATGAGTTGCAACATGAATGTATTTTGCACATATTTTTAGTTTCAGTGTTAATGTTATATGAAAAATGCTTATTGCATGTGTCTATCTACTTGTCTCCATTTGCTGCATGTTATTCTCTTTCTTTTGAATCTGGTTGCATGTCAGCAGGGATATCTGTAAGTAGAGGTAGTTAGGTACCCATTCTTGGGTGATGTTTGTAAGGCAAGCATCAGTCCAACCCCCTGAAACTTGAGTGAAAGTTGCAAACCATCTGTTGTATACGTCTAGTTGACTCCTTGCCCAATGGATAGGCACCAGTCTACTCCTGGATCAGTAGTTATGAGCCAAAACCCCTTGTCTTGCATCCCGGACATTATGTCCGCCCATTTTATCACTTCCACCTGTTAGTTGTATGATTAGGAGTAGGAAAACCCCTGCATGCTCTCATACCTGACCAGACATATATGTCCAAGAACGTTGCCCACCTTGTGATCTATCATACAGATCTTGGTCCATACATGAGAGTATTCTGCCTGTTGCTGTCAAGCTAAATCATTGTGTTGTTGAGCTAGTCAAGGTTACATCTTAAATTATAGGGATACCCCCCTTGGTGCGGCAGAACCAGAAGTGAAGGGGAGGAGCTCATGCAACCTCCTGTATTAGTTGGCTAAATCTGCATGTGCATAGGAACTGGCAAACCCTGATGCTGATTCAGAAGAAAAACCAACACCCTGCATCCAGTAATTTCTTGAGTTCTTCTTTTACAAGCAGTGCTATGTGTGGATGCATCTTTCTAAGCTTCTGTTTCATTGGTTTCACTCCTGGATCCAATGGAAGGTGATGTAGAATCAAATCTGGATCTAACCCCAGCATATCTGTGTATGACCAAGCAAAGTTGACTTGTTTTCTCTTGAAGAATGGTATAAACTTAGTCTTCTCTGGGGGGGTTAGAGACTTAGCAAAGTGAATGATCTTAGGTTGTTCCTCTATTCCAATGTTAATAGGCTCTATGGGTTCCACAACAATCTGAGACTTCTCCTAGTGCATGTCATCAGGGAGAGTGTCAAGCCTTCCATCGTTAGGTGCCACAGTTGGGTTTTCACCTTCGGATGCATCCTTTCTTTTTACTATTTTGGGATTTGACACTATCGCAGAGCAGTTTTCACCGTCAGATCCAATTTTTTTTTTGATATTTTTGCGATTGGAAGGCTTGGTACCCTCTCTGAAATAAGCCACTATATTAAGTTCAATAGAGAAACCAGCATTATGATCCCCTTTGGGTACCCTAAGTTCCATGTAGTCAATATAAGCATCATCATTTTGGAACATATCTAGTTGAGTATTTCCTCATAGATCCCAATCATTAACCTCAAGATGCACAAGGGGGAGGGAGTCAGAGGATAGATCTGATTCATTGATAGTTTGAATGGACATGCTAGGAGTATTGGGAGGTGGAGTGTTTGAGATGGTACTTTCCTCCAAGTTGTTTATTGCAATAGAACTCGAACCTTCCTTGAAAATCGTACTCTCAGAGATAGGCAAATTAGATTCTAATGGCCTATGCAGTAGCATTTGTCCCTCACAGTAGGGGCTATAAGTTTGAATGGTATCGACCTCTTTGTCATCATAGGAATGCTCTGTCAGTTCATGCCACTCATATTCATTGGAATCTATGTCACTATCCACTTGAAGCGTATGGATCATTTCCACTAGACAAGCATTTTCTTTAGCTTTGCCCTTCTCCTTATATCCTAGACCCTTTGTATTTCTAGCTGATGAGGATGAAGAAGGTTGAATGGGTTCTATGATTCCTTCTTTTCTTAGACCGATAGGGCCTTGTCCTTCGTAACCCATTCTATGTAGGATAGATTTGTTGATAACTGAGAGCGGGGGTGATTTAGTTATCTTAATTAACTTAACTTTTTGTTCTTCTTTAACAACTAGTGCAGCATCAAAACAAGTAAGCATCCATAACCATGAAAGCAAAAACAAGCTCAATACACATGACACAATATTTTGACATGGAAAACCCTGTTAAGGGAAAAAACCATAGGGTGATTAACCCAAGATTGTATTCTCTGTTAAAAGAATAAGGTAGTACAAATGGCACTTGCCAATTAGAGCTCACTACCCGAGCACACTAGTCACAAGAGGCTCACTATCTACAATAGTTTATAGAAGGAAACTAGATACTTGAACTGATGAGAAGCATCCACATGTGCTTAGGTTCAGTTCCAGTTAAGCTCAATATATAGATCTACTGCACTTCATTCTTCCTTTGCCTTAGTGCTGCTGTTCTGTAACATACCGAACCTCTATCTCTATTTCCACACTGTTCTCTGCTTTTCTTCTCACTATACAACTCACACCACACACCTTCTCATCGAAATTCATCTGGTATATATCCGCACCAAGGATTTTATCATCTTTCTAGTCAGCATCTGGAATAGTCAATATTTTCCCAAACTCTGGTCTGTCGGCTGAATCTTTGCTTACCAAGTGATGCGTATCAAAGAGATATAGAAGTCATCAATCATGTTAGCCAATCATGAATGATACCTTAAGAACCTTGATCACCATCAATATCTCATCCGGATTAAGGTCTAATGCTCTGTCGGTTAGTTCTTCCTCTATCTACTCTGCCAAACAAGAACCCAATACTTAGGTACTCACATCTCTTCACTCTTTCATCACTGGAGGCTCAATCCCTAGAATCTACTAGTTACGGTACTCCTCTTGACTTCCTCAAGTCCGCACTATACTAAGATACTTCCTCTGAGAGATCTGGACCTAATTGTCAAACCTTGCTGCATGCTCTGTTCTTGGTCACCGGACCAAAATACTCTTCAATCTGACTTCCGGTATAGACACACCATGTCCCGCGGATGTGTGGGATGAACTTTGTTGCCATCAATGACAACACTCATGAAGCCACACAGTGTCTCTTGCCAACAATCTCCCCCTTTGGCATTGATGGCAACACTTAGTGAAAAATGACTAAGTGTCACACTACACTCCCCCTTGGCTGATGCTCTGTTCTAATGTACATTTTACCGAAGCTCCCCCTTAGCTAGGTTCCACATTTTTCACTACTACTCACTCCCCCTTTGACATCAATGGAAAAGGGTAGAATCCGCACACCAAAACTCCCAAAAACCCAACTATACTTAGCCGCATAAGTATATATACATGCTATACTTACATATACTTTAGTATATCTGCAAAATTTGTCTTCAACTGGACAAGTTCTATTGCCCAACTCTGCTTCATCCTGTCCAAAATTGAGATGTGACCACTCAACAGGAATGTAAAAGATTCTGCCCTCTTTAGATCTGTCGGATCACTAGTCTGGGCTATGGTCTGAGCATCAGTTAGGGCCTCATGCATGGCCTCTAACTTAGGGATAATAATCCCTCTTATTTCACTTAGCCTACTTATCCTATTTTTCTTCTCCTTCTCAAGCTTCTTTATTTCATTTATAGCTACAAGAGTCTGGTACTCTTGATTCATTATGGAAGAGGAGAGAGGATCAAAACTTTGAGATATACTTGAAAGTTTTCCCTCTTGTTCTTTCACTTTCTTCTCAATATCCATTGTCACTTTAGACTAGGATAGACAAAATTTATATATATCTCCACCATCTTTAAGAGAATTTTCTAAGCTCTTTATTCCAATATTCAGATTTCTCCATCATTTGCTATGTACCCCTGTACTTCAGAGAATCTTTTACCCAAAAATTCTTTCCGGACTTTCTCTTCTGTTGCTTTCTCTAAAGAGTCAAAATATGTATTAACAAAGTTAACAAGAGACTTTAGATTATCGGATGTGGAGGCCGAAGAATCCTTTTGCAAGGTTGGCATGATTTTCTCTAGCAGACTGGATGTAATCTCTATTAGCTCACAATCTTCCATGTGAGACTTCAGAAGATTTTCTTTTGCTTTGGCTTGAGAAAAAGATGCTACCTTCATTGTCTGGACTGGAGAGAGAGAGAGTCAAAAATGAATGGACCTTGAAGTAGCTCTGGTTCATCCAATTCCATCATTTCTTTTGTCAAGAAGTCTTTGACTGCTTCTACAGTGTCTCTTGCCGAAGATAGAGTTTTCTTCCCTTCTGCAGCCTCAGCAGTGTCACTTGAGGTCTTCTTAGTTTGACCTTCTTCTCTTCCCTTCACTTCTTCTCCTTGATTGATGCTCTCTTCTTTTCTTTCAATTCTAGAGTCTACAGGGGGATCTAGAAGAGAGGTGTTTGCTTCTTCATGAACTTCCTCTTCCAGAACAGAGGAATCTAAGTCCTTAGCTTTCTCTTCATTTGTCTCCTTTGCCTCTTCTGCCACTGTATCAGTAGATTCTTCTTTGTCATCCATGGCAGAGGGTTCATCACTTAAGTCCTCTATGATAGGAATATTGAATCTTTTATAGGCATTCCTGAGGATCTCTTCAGTCTCTTTAGCCACATGATCAGTCTCTCCGAGCATAAGCTTATTCATTCTGGCTTTGCTCTGGAACTCATCCTTGCAATATTTGAAGATCATGTTTATTTGCTTTGGAGTAATGGAGGGATAAAGTTGGATAGCAATCTGCTCCTAAATTTCTAGGTCTTTTTCCATGGCATTGTTCTTTCTTATCTCAAGTTCCTTCTCTAAGCTTTTGGGAATCAAGGATATGATTTCAATGAATGCCTTGTTATAAATATTAAGGTACCTGACTGTAGCATCTTGCAGGATCTTCTAGTTAGCTTCATTGTATTCATCATAGAACTCAATCATTGGTTTCAGGTTGCCATCCACAGTGACTAATTTGATGATATCATCAATGCAGAGAGTAGGCTTTTCAACAAATTCCACTACCTTCTCTTCTTTTCCTTGACCGATAGAGGGTTCACCAGATGTTTTCTTCTTCTTCTTCATTTTCTTGACTTCCTCATCAGTTTCAGTTTCTTCATCATCCTTTTGATTGATATAAGACCTCGTGGCCTTTGTCTTAGTTCTCTTCTCTCCCTTTCCAGATGTCCTGACTTCTGGTTTTGATGCCTTTTGGCTCTTAGAGGTGGCAGGTGCAAAGCTCTTGGAGGATCTGGTCTGGGAGGGGGCTTGCACCGAAGCACTTTCTTTTTCAGTTTCTTGCCTTTCTTTCTCTACCCTTTCCATCTTCTCTCTATTTGCATCAAGTGCCTCCTTTGAAATTCCATGCCGCTTGGCAAATTCTTCTACTTCCCTCCTTACTTTTCTCTTGATCTCAGGCTGTCTTAGTTCAATATGAACTTTTACACTTAGCTCTTGGTAGGTTCCAAACCTTTCTACCTTAGGATCCTTGGGCTGACTCAGCATGTGTTGAACATGTAGTTCTACAATTTTCTCATCTACTTCATACCCCATTGGCATGATCCAGACTGTCCTTGGCTCCATTGCCTCCATTAGGCATTGATCAGTGTCTACCATGAAACACACTGTATCTTTGTACTTCTCAACCAATGATTGGGGAATTCTTTCATTGGTTTGCATCATATTTTGAAAATTCTTGAAGTAGCTCCAGAGTGTTGTATTCTATTCTTTGGCATTACCAAGCCCATGCATATAATCTCTGATTTGTATGGCTATTGGTCTATCATTTTGCAATATCCAACCACTGGATTTGGGTAGCTCATTCATAAAGTAAAAGAATAGACACAATATTAGACTACCATATTTGAATGAGTTTTTCTTGTCCTTCTTGATCCTTTGTGTTGGGTGAATATTTTGTCGTTAACTCGCTAACGGCAAAATGGGTATATCAGCCACAGCTATGATGAGACAAAGTCTCTCCTCTCAGCAAGGGGAGGTTCCCTCTAATTACTTAACTTTTGCAAATCAAACAACTTATCAAATTTATGTACACTAAAAACTATGTTTGTGGTGGTTCCATCTCATCTCATTCTCTTTTTTCAGAATAGATGTTTATATTTCAAACTCTAATATAAGACATATAAATTATCACAGAATCACAGAAACACAAAGTTTTCTGTTACCTCACTTACTACTTGTAAACGGAACTATTTGAAGTAGAATGTAGCCCAAAGTCTTCACTCCTCTTCAAGATGGTAAAAGTAAATCAAATATAACAACTTGTAGCACAAAGTCTCCAAACTATTGTATTCTCACAAACATGAACATATAACCCACAACCGATTTGATAACACAAAGTTTATCAGAATCAAATTAAGAGCGCTCTTCAATCACTTGTAACAAACTCCACACTTCAATTATTATCAAATAAGATTATGATAGCAAGACATAAGAACAAAACTATCACAACACAAATAATCCCAAGACAAAGATTGGAATTGAACTTGCTTTCTTGTATTGATAAATATTTGAATATTGATTTTCACAAAAAGCACAAAGTCTTGATTTGCTTTTCAATTCGCCAGAGTTTTCTTGCAATAGATAAAAGATGATATTTACAAAAGAGGCCCCCTTTATTTATAGGGAAAGACCTTGAGAAAATCTAGGAAATCTACAACTAATTTGACTTATTCAACAAGAGAGTCCTATTTGACTTATGACTTCTCTTGTTTCACATGTAATTACATTTTAGAAAATTACATATGTAGATGTCCAAAACAAAATTCCATTTACATAATATTTAAGAAAAATAATCTAAGGCACTAGCTTCCTCCATCCTTTTTCCTTAGGAAGTTCTGATACATGGTTTGAACAACTGACATCTCGCATGCATCTGGTTTTGCTGTGATTTCAGAGATGGTGCGAGCTCGGAGGATTGAATCTTTCATTGCCTTTACTGCCTTTTCATGCTTCTCTAAATTATCCTTCAGATTCTCCAGAGTCGAATGTTGATCATACAGGTTGTCCATTGAGAGCATTGAAGGAGCTTCCTCTTCAAATTTCTTTTGTACCATTTCTTCAAAAGAACTTATCATTTCCTGTGCTGTGAGGAAACTATGATCTTCTCTTGTCAAGGTGCAAGGAAGTTCTTCCAGCCGATGTAGGAGTGTGACATCACTATCTTCGCTGGCTTCTAGAGCTTGGCACAGATCTTCAAGTAGGCTCTTTATTATGAAAATACGATGAGCTAGAGTCTCCTTGGTCTTGAGATATGATTCCCTGTTGGTGATGACCCCAATGGTGATTAGATTCTTTATCTTGATCTTCTTCATATCTATCCACTCTTCTAGGCTCTCTTCTTGATCTTGTAACTCTTGTGAAAGTAGCTCTACCAGATTGTCCAGCTCCGCTTTAGCTTTGTCCATTTTCTCCTTTCTTTCCACTGTGGTTTTCAACAGAACTCGTCCTTGTGCCAACAACCGCTCCACCTCATCTCCCACAATCTTGCCTCTAGCTTGGGCTTTTTCAACCTTCTGTATCAGGGGATCTTCCACTGTCACTACCATTGGTTCCACTATCTCTGATGACTTTACTATTTTCTGAAGGATAGCAGCCATTTGTTCTACTTTTGCTTTGTATTGCTCTTTTTCCCTCTTGGCTTCATCATACTTTTCAAGTAGGGTGGTGGCAGTGGTCTGGAAATCTGCTTTGACACCTTCATGAGTCACTTTACCAAGTTCAACCCTTGAGATGACATAACTGCTCATGTCAAAAGTATCAATTGTGGCATCTTCAGGAGGTTTGGCAATTTCGGCATATCTGATTCCCTTTTCAGTGACTAGCCTAGAAACAGTCTTAGGCTTCTTCTTTTGATTCTTAGCTTTCACGGGCAACAACTTTTCAATGTCAATCTCATCAAGTGAGATAGCTTGTTTCTTCCTCTTTGGAGTATAGGCAAATAGCCATGGAGGAAGTATAGATGCATCAACAGCTGGAGGAGGATCCACTACTTGCTTGGCTGGCTCCGTGTTTATACCCGTGATGGTGACAATTGGACTTGTGTTGGTAAACACAACACCAGTATCAACAACCTTTTGTGAAGCATTAAGAAGGTTCTCCAAAACAGTCTGTTCCCCGATATCAAAAGAAGGGGAAGATAAGCTTGGAATGGAACCAGAAGAATCAAAAACGGTTCCAAGACTAGCCCTCATGGATTGAGGAGTATTGTCAGAAGAAACAACAAAAATGGGAGAAAGAGGAACGTTTGAAATTACTGGCAAACCATCTGAAAACAGAACATGAGGAGGAGGTGTAAGAACTTGTGTATTAGAAGGAAGGTCTTTCACAGGAGTCTGTGGGGAACCATCAAGTCACTCTACCTCTGTATCTTCATCTTCACCTTGTTCAGCTTCATCAGATACCTTAGTTTTAGACCTTTGAACATTTTGTTCTTCAGTCTCAACATCCTCAATTTCCATATGGTCATCATTGATGTCTTCAACATCTGACTTAGTGGCATCAGAAACCTCTGTGGTTTCTTTCTTCTTTCCTCCCTTTGATACAAATTTGATATTTGGTTTGTGTACCTTGGAGGAGGAAGGAGTGTCACTCTTGTTCTTGGTTCGGTTCTCTACTTTTTTACCTGTTTGCTCCTGTGTTCCTTCTTCAGAGCCTGTCAAGAACTCTTTCAACTTGATCCCTTTACTTTCCAACCACAAGTTGGTGTTTGCCAATATAGGTTGGGATCTTTTTCTGATGGATGTCTCCTCCTTGATTGACCATTTCACCTCTGGGAGAGGTGAAGCCTCAACATTCTTTGACTCATATTCATGATCTAGGACATCTCCATCATCCTCCATTCCATCTGGAATATTAGCTAGTCCTAGTTCTTCAATTTGGCTCAGATGAAGCCTACAGAAATCTAATTTTCTGATCTCATTTTGGGTCCTGAGATCTACCCATATGTCTTCGACCATTAGCTCATGAAAATTTGACTTCCTCTTGATTTTATCTTGAACCCTTTTGAAGTCGAAATGATTTCTTTTCTTGTAGGTCTTCATGGTGACTAACTGCAACTCGGAGTCAATTATTTTAGCTTTGTTGGCAGACTAAACTGAATACCTCCCAATTTCAATGGGAAACTTTATTCCTGACTTCTTAAGCTCCATCTATTTGTTATGAACCACAATCAGTTGTCTGCAAAGCTCCATAAGAACAATGCGATCACTGGGATACCGTGGCAGCATGTAAGGATAACCAGGATAGTATCCTACCCGAAGATAAGTGAAGGTGGGGAATTGTAGGAACAAAAAACCAAAAGAATTTACGACCTGCCATGCTTCATCAGAAACTCTTCTTTGAACCAGTTCACCATTCCACAAGCACATGAACACTGAGAAGAACGCATCATTGACTCTTCTAAAATGATGAATCGACCCCTTCAGAGTGATTTGAGGGTAGTATTCATATACTAGGACCAATCTCCTGTCCCCTACTTGGGTTAAACCTGGAAAGTTCCTCATACTTGCAGCAGCATAGACAAGGTAAGAGGTCATATAAAATTTGAAGGTGGTATTGACCCTTACCAGTTGCTCGTGCAAAGCATTACTGATCTGTTCACCCCAGAATATCTTCTGATTACCCCGTAGGATCACCTTGATGTAAGTGTACATCCAGTCTTAGAATTTGGAAGTAGAAGGGAGTCATCTGATGCGACTCAAAAGTGTAATCAAATCACACACTTCCTCCACAAAATCACTCATGTGAAGGTCTTTTGGCCACCTAGTCAAAGTTGCCCTAGGAATTTTCAACCATTAGTTGTTTATGTGTCTTCTAGCAGCTTCCAAGTCATTGTCGTAGTCTTGTTGGCCCTGAGCAAAATCAATCTGCCCGACATTTTCAATTGGTGGACACATAAAGATTTTGTCCATGAATTCTGCATCCAATCTCATGATAACATTTCCCTGTGAGTCCATCATAGCTCTAGTGTCCCTATTGTAGTGGTTGGCCACTTGTAGAACAAATTCAAGATTATGTGCACTAACAGGAAATGATGCAACCAAATGAATATTGCTGTCAATGATTTTCTGCATATGTCGAGAGGGATTTGCTTATTTAGTTCTATCTATGAATTCAGCCATATCTACGTGTCCAATTTCAATGTCTCTGATTTCATCAACATTTGACTGAACTGCTGTTACCGGAAAGACACCCTGGTACTTGTACTTCATGGCTCTGGACTTTGAAGGAGGTGATTCTGACATGAGCCCTAGAGAAAACTGTGAATTCGAACACCACCATGAATGCTGATTGAGAACTGCAAAAGGCCATGATCTCGCAGTTAGGGGAAAATTGGATAAACTGGGTCAACTACGTTTTGACGATCATGGATGGGAATGCATGCGTTAAAAGGGCTTGAGCACACAAATCGAGGCGAGGGTGAAAGCGGGCTTTTGGCTTTGAAAAGTGAATTTTCCAGTGTTAGGGAAAAATCAGGGAAATGTGCTTGGGCGGGTGAATTGGCCGCTCTCGCAAGTTGGAAGGACTTCTAGGTGTAAAAGCGGTGAAAAAGGCCGCTTCTACATGCACTTTGGAAGATTTGATTTGTCATGGTTGAGCAGTCGAAATCACCACTTTTACATGTGGTGTAAAAACTCCAAATGTTTGGGCGGGGAATTTGGCCGCTCTTGCGAGTTGGTAGTGATTTTGGGTTTTGGTGTAAGGACGGATAAAAACACCGCTCATGCATTTGGGAGAATCATTGATTAACATGTTCAAGCAGATGAAATGACCGCTACTACAAGTTAAAGAGAAAATGTTAATAGATGTTCGAATGGCATGAATCGCCACTCATGCAAGTGGGAGTGAATGAGTTTTGGTGTCGAGGCAGAAAAACCCGCCGTCTTTGCACACAACGGGAGTTGGTAGTTGGTGAAGGTTTAGCGGCAAATATGGTCGTTGTTGCATACAATGGGAAGGTTGGTAAATGATGAAGGTCTGTCTGACGAAAGACATAAAGTCTTCAAAACAAAAACAAAACCCTAATCTGAATATGAAACACAAACAACAGAAAAACCTAACAAAACTTCATAAACTAACAATACTAATAGTTAATGAGTAACAACGGGGAAGAGAAACAAAAGAAACTTACACGTAAAAACTTGAAACCCTAGGCTCAAACTGCAACACGAGATCCGTCACGGCTCTGGAGTATATGATCGAGCGGTCGGAGAGAACATTGGCGGGTCAATTAGGGTTTAGTATAAGAAATGACAACAATGGGAGTGAAAAACACATTTAAAAGGTTTGAGGTTCAAGTTTAAATGCCTAGCACAAGTGGCCATTAATGGCACTCGACGTTCAAGATTCTAAAGATCTTGTTCAGGCAGGAGTTTCGGCCGTTCTGACAAGTAGGGTTAACAACTAAAAGCAACGGCGGGCTTTTCAGCCACTTTGGCAAGTTCTACCAAAAAAAGATATGTTTAGGTGGGTGATTTAACCGCCGTTACACAACAAAAGGTTTAACATATGTAATAGCGGCATTATACGCCGCTCTTACATGTGTTAAAAACAAAAAGCTTCCAAACGTGTAATCGCGGCGAAGATAACCGCTTTCACAATTTAACATAACCTTTGACATGTATGAGCGGCCGAAACCACTGCCTTTACATGTTAAAACTTTGAAAGTTTTCTAACACCTGAAATTGACTAAAAATTGACAATCCTCATTAGTTTACAACTTGAACGATCTTGGCGAATATCGAGAGACCAATTCAAGGAAAATGTCGTAGACCAGTTTAGAATGTCAAATAACTTCGCACGAGACCAAGGGAATCTTGTCTCGATTTGTGATCTTAGAGTGTAGATTCATGAAATGGACAAGTTTCTTGGGGTTGTCTATAAAACAAGCGTAGCTGATTTTTAGAACAACACTTTGTAAGTTTTCTAACAGTTGGCTCAGAAGTTCACAGAGATCATAGTCAGCATTTTTCCTTAGCATTTCATAAGCAATATACACAACAGTTCTGGATACTGAATTCTCCCTGCTGGAGTGATATATCTTATAGCCAATTATCATAGATGCAAACGTGATATCCGGATCAGTGATATCTTCTATAGTCATTGCTCTCTTGTCAAATTTTGATCCAGTTGCCTCACTCACTATCTGATTCTTGACAGATTTGAGAGCAGGTAACCCACTAGATGAGTGCAATCTAGTAACTACCCTAATGGCATCCTTGGTTATCTTGAATGGCCTCATTAACCACATAAAGATGTCATGCATTCTACTTAGAACATACTGGACCCATTCATCTTCTGCAAAATAGGGGAAATGGATGCAATGCCCAAAATGCTTGTCCCGGATAGCCTTGTACTACGGTTTGAGTTCAAAAGCATCATCTATTAACTGATTGTGATAGATATCCATTAGCTTGGATTCCCCAAATTCCTGAATGTTTACATGAATATATGCCCTAACATCTTCTACATGTAAAACCCCATGCAGAATACTTGAAAAGGTGCGTAGGGGATCAACTTCTAGGGATTTGTAGGGATGTTTCTTGAATTTAGGACGTGGCCTATCAGTGATCTTCACAACATTCAGAGTAGCCATCTTCAAAAGATTCAGAGAGAGATTTCAAGAGAAGAAAATACCTCTTACGCTTCTAGGGTTCACGGTATGAGCCGGATCGAGTTGCTTGGATGAATCAACTTTTGCAGTTGACCTTGAGAGGTTTGAGATAACTTGTTGTAGAGCTCCTTCTCTCTTCTTTTCAAATGCAAATGTGGAAATGATGAACCAAATAACCCTTTTTATTTCTGCACAAACCCTAATTCCATTTTGCAATAAATGTACAACCTAAGTTATTCCAGTTGCCTTGTCTTCCTTGTTCTGAGAGAGATCTTTTCGGATCATTAGTATTCACTATTAGTTGTTTATCTACCTTTCCCCAATCATTCCACTTATCCACAGATCAAGATACCTCAAATTTGAATCATACCGGATCTAACTGTGAGAATCTTGCTCTTATCGAATGTCTATTAAACCAGATCAATCTAGGAAGCTTAACCTCTTCTAAACTTCTTGCGGATCTTCCATACCTTTACCAAGGCTTATTTAGATGGTTATCTAAGAACCCTTTAATCTGCAACTTTCCATGTGCCAATTTTAGGCACTAATTGACTAGTTGGGGGAACTTGTTTTCTTTTGTGACTCCCCCTGAGCCAGAGCTCATCTATTTAGTTTCTGGAAGGAATATCAGCACCAGATTCTAGTGCGGATCCATCATCAACATTTTTTGTACTCCTCTTCACCCAAATCTTGTTCATCTCCCTTTGAATTTCATCTGCATTCACTTTTCCCTTTCCTTTGTCTTGGTTTTGATTATGATGCATCAGACCCTTTTTGTCCTGATTCTTGCTTTTGCAGAATTTGGCATTATGACCAGATCTATTGCAATTGTAGCAAACAACAATTCTTTGCATATTTGACTGATATCCTTTTGATCTGCACTGATTAGCCACATGTCCCATTCTATTGCTTGCAAAGCATCTACCATTGAATGAATTGTTCATTTGCATATTTCTACACTCATGAGATTTGTGACCATACCTTTTACAATTAAAACACTATCCGGAGAAGGATGAATTAGTCTGATTCATTCTTCTTCTGCACTAATTTCCTTTATGACCAAAGTTATTGTAATTGTGGCAGTATCCATTGAAGGATGGATATCTTTGAGCATTTGGTTGCCTTACTGGAGTTCTTCTAGCCCTGTTCCTTGGATTTCCTGATCCAGAATTTTTTTGACCAGATCCGGAGCTTTCCCCTTTCTCATACCCCAAGCCTTTTTTGTCATCTACCCTCTTTTGGTTTTCAAGAAGAACTTCAAGTTGAGCAGAGCTTATCTTGAATTTATCTTTGTATTCATTTTATTTTTGAAGATCCCTTTTAAGAGTGCCTATCTGATTCTCAAGTTATTCTTCATTGTCTCTGGCTTCTTCAAGATCAGATTCCAGGTGCCTGATTATTCTATCCATTTTGTGGCAGTCTTCTGACTTCTCCTTGAGAGATTGTTTTAGATTATCTTCACTTTTTCTTTTATCTTCAATTTCTTGGGTGAATTTCATACTCCTTATTCCATTTCATGTCTTACCATAATGACCTCTTTTGATAACTTCTCACATAACTTGGTTTTCTCATTTAGTTCTTCATTAGTATCATTGGCTTCATTCTGACTTGCTAATTGTTGAAGAAGTTCCTTTCTTTTCTTCATTGAGATACTTAGTTTATCTTTGAGTTCATTTATGAAATCATCAACTTGTTTGAGTCTTTCCCTCAGCTCATTGACTTTAGAGTGAGATTGATCAAGATCATCTAGAATAGACTGAAGTTGTTCCCTCATACCATACATATCCATTTGAGATTCCCAGATCTTCCTCAAGCTGTTAGGCTCTGTCTAGAGGAACTTAGCTTTGATACCAATTGTTGATAACTGAGGGGTGGGTGAATCAGTTATCTTAATTAACTTAACTTTATGTTCTTCTTTAACAACTATTGCAGCATCAAAACAAGTAAGCATCCATAACCATGAAAGCAAAAACAAGCTCAATACACATGACACAATATTTTGACATGGAAAACCCTGTTAAGGGAAAAAACCACGGGGTGATTAACCCAAGATTGTATTCTCTATTAAAAGAATAAGGTAGTACAAATGGCACTTGCCAATTAGGGCTCACTGCGTGAGCACACTGCTCACAAGAGGCTCACTATCTACAATAGTTTATAGAAGGAAACTAGATACTTGAACTGATGAGAAGCATCCACATGTGCTTAGGTTCAGTTCTGGTTAAGCTCAATATATTGATCTACTGCACTTCATTCTTCCTCTACCTTAGTGTTGTTGTTCTGTCACATACCGGACCTCTATCTCTGTTTCCACATTGTTCTCTACTTTTCTTCTCACTATACAACTCACACCACACACCTTCTCATCAAAATTTATCTGGTATATATATCCACACCAAGGATTTCATCATCTTTCTAGTCAGCATTCAAAATAGTCAATATTTTCCCAAACTCTGGTCTGTCGGCTAAATCCTTGCTTACCAAGTGATGTGTATCAAAGAGATAGTTATAGAAGTCATCAATCATGTTGGCCAATCATGAATGATACCTGAAGAACCTTGATCATCATCAATATCTCATCTGGATTAAGGTCTGATGCTCTGTCGGTTAGTTCTTCCTCTGTCTACTCTGCCAAACAGGAACCCAATACTTAGGTGCTCATATCTCTTCACTCTTTCATCACCAGAGGCTCAATCCCTAGAATCTACTAGTCATGGTACTCCTCTTGACTTCCTCAAGTCTGTACTATAATGAGATACTTCCTCTAAGAGATCTAGACCTGATTGTCGGACCTTGTTGCATGCTCTGTTCTTGGTCACCGGACCAAAATACTCTTCAATCTGACTTCCAGTATAGACACACCATGTCTTGCAGATGTGTGGGATGAACTTTGTTGCCATCAATGACAACACTCATGAAGCCACACAATGTCTTTTTCCAACAAGATTTACCTCGCCCATAGATTTCTGTTGGGAGCCTAGGTGGTTCTTGTTGTATGTTCTCTTCTTCTTCGGTATAAAGCCATTGTAGGACATCTCTTTCCTCTGTCTCATCTAATAAGGTCCTCCATTTTACAAAGGGAGCTGTGGGAGGTATAGGAGGAGCAGATGGCTTTGGAAAATGCTTGGGTCGACCAAAGGATCTAGGAGATAAAGGTGTCTTGGCTAGATTGAGGCTGTGCTAGATGGTAATTTTCTGCTCTTTGGGCCTTGATGAGGAAGCTTCAGAGGTATAATCATTCTATGGGGTAGGGGATGTAGAAGCTCTATTGTTTTGTATGATGCAATCAGGCTTTGAAAGGATAGAGTTGCAATGCTGGAAGGGGTCAGGGTCACCTTGTATGGTGACTTACTTGCCATTATGTGGGAATTTTATGCATTGGTGATAAGTAGAGGGAACAACTTTCATGGCATGAATCCATGGTCTACCTAGGAGAATATTATAGGCAAGCTCCCTATTTAGGACTTGGCACACAACATCTTTTATTACCAGTCCCACTTGTATGGGCAACACCACTGTTCCTTTTGTAGTTCTCTCCTCTTTGTCATAGGCTTTGATAGTTATCTTCTTTCTTGGATCAATTGCATTTTCAGAGAACCCCAATGTAAGGACTAGCTTTAACATGCAGATATTTAAACCAGCTCCCCCATCAATGAGAACCCTCTTGATGCTGTGATTGTGGATGAAGGCGACAATATGTAGAGGGGTGTTATGAGGTTGAGATACTAAGAGGTCATCTTGTTTGGTAAATGATATGGTACTTGAGGAGGTTAGATTACCTACCATGGCCTAAAACTTCTCTTGGGCCAAGTTAGTGGGCACAGTCATTTCCACTAAGGCTTTATTGAGAATCTCCTTGTGGGAAGGAGATAGACACAACAACTCTAAGATAGAAATGTGGGCTGGAGTCTTCTGAAGTTGGTCTATGACGCTATACTAATGGGGATTGGACTGAGAAGGGGACGACCTTGGAGGGACAGTATTCAACGTGACCTTACCACTGCGGGTAATGATACTACAATTATTTCGGTTAGGCTCTGATTGTTGGTTCAGTGTGACCACATTGATCTGTGGGACATGCTCTAATATGCAATTGATGGTATAGTCGAATGGCACACTTGCGTAGTTGGCATTATTATTCCCACTGTTCTAATTTTGCCTATTGCAGTTGTTGTTGCCATTGTTGTTATTGTTGTTGTATGACCTGTCATGATTGAGAAGTGGATCCCTGTAAGCCACATGTGTCTCATTGGAGATATGTTGTTGGTTTCCTCCTTGATTTTGATCAAGCACATCTTGAATAACATGTTTGAGATGGATACAATTATTGGTTGTATGTCCCCTTCCTCTATAATACTCACAATAGTCAGTGTCTTTCCAATAGTGAGGTTTGATTTGAGGTTCGTAATCACTTGTTGGTGGTAGAGAGATTTCATTGTTGGCCAATATCTTCTTCAATGTAAATTCTTGGGATTCACCCAGCGGTGTGAACTTTCACCTTGGATTTGAGTTGAGCCATGGTCTTGGCTCCCGAGAGAATGTTTTGTTGGGTGTAACATTGCTTGCCTCTCCTTTGAGAGTGAATATCAATTGTTGCTTGGGAGCCGCCACCTTGGCATCAACTACTCCATCGTTGATGACATTTTTGTTTTTAGTCCAAAACTTTGATTTTTCAGTCATATAATTGGAGGTAGGTGTGTCCTTGTATAACTTGATTTGCCCCTTGGCGATCATAGCTTTTTCAATGAACAATCCCATTTCAATGACCTTTGAGAATAAAGTAGGGCATTGTATTTGTATTTGATAGCTAAGATTGTTATTGAGGTTATTAATTGTTTCTCTACTACATCATGTGAGCACTTACTTGCTAGTTGTCTCCACCTTTGTAGGAAAGTGGTGAATGACTCACCACTCTTTTGCTTGGTGTTGCATAGGTCTAGCATGGAGACTTCGTGTTCAATATTGTAAGAGAAGTGCGTGATGAATTTGTTGACTAACTCATCAAAAGATTTGATGCCCGATGGGAGTCATGAGAACCACTCCATTGCTTGACTACATAAAGATCTAGGGAATAGTCTCATTAAGTAATTCTCATTGTGAGCTACTTCCATACATGTTGCATTGAATTCCCTAATGTGATCTCTAGGGTCCCCTTTCCCCTTGTATTTATTAAACTTAAGAACTTCAAATCGAAAGGGAAATGGTGTCATGTTCAAAATTTTATCAAAGGGGTACAGTGCAATATCTTCCAAGGAATAGGTTTTAGTGTTTGTACCTGTCTTGAGATCTGACATTTGTTGCTTAATACCCTCGAGTTGTTTCCTCATTTCTTCCATAGGAGCGCTTGGGTCTATGGCTTTCTTTCCCCTTTCTTCATGATTATTCTCCACATTTTCTTGGATTGTGCTTATGTCAAAATTTGCGGGGAGTTTAATTCCAAGATTTGCAAGATAGTAAAAGTACTTGTGAGGGTCATCATGGAGCACTTTCTCTAACAAGCATTGGAATTTGTGATCTTGGAGGCTTCGTTAGAGATTTCTTCATCACTATCATGAGGTGTGATGATGTGGTTGGATGATTCAGCCATTTCAAGTTGCTTTTGGTATTGAGATCTAGTAAGAACCATGCAAAGTGACGAGGGATGAGGTGGGATGACACTAGAGATTTTGGCAAAGTGCTGATGGACACTACTGAGAATAGGATACTTATGACAAGATTTGGGTGCCAAAAATGTTAAGGGAAAATTGGATCAAATGAATAAACAATAATAATCAATATCAAATTACCCAAAACTCAATGAAATGGTGAACAAATAAAATTCAATAAAAAATGATCAATAACAAAGCAAACCTCCTTAATTCAAAGCTTCCATTGATTGCCTATCACAATTGATCCTGTATGTATGAAATAGGGCCCTCAGAGAGTGCACTTCCTTTCTATGCTTCAAGAATGTCAATTGAGAATGGCTATGATAATACCACCATGAAGAGGAGCTTCACAACGATGGTAGTAGTGCATAGTAACGAATGTGATCACAAGCAATGAAGGATTTGGTGCTAAAGGCACGTTGTAATTCCTGCAGAGTAACTATACTTAAAGCTTGGATGAATGAAATGGAGGAACATGGTTCAATTTATAGACTTGTGAGAAAGAAGATCAACGGTATAGAGAGACTGAGAAGATCAACGATTGAGAATGGTTGAGAAATGTGCAACGAATAAGAAGAAGACATGTGTCTTTCTTTCTTTCGCATGAGAGGATTTGCTAAGATAGAAGAATGAGTTAAAGCAATTAAAAGAATATAATAATCAGTTAAGTGATTTAAAACAAGAAGAAGAGATTTGCATGAGAATAAGAAGATATTTTGCTTTATTAAATATTAGGAATATTTAATTGTATGTGCACAAAGATTGAATTATATTTAGAGATAACTCAATTTAGAAGAAAAAGCAACTTAAATAAATAATTGATTTATTTAAATTTAGAAAAGATATTATTGGAAGAAATAATTAAATAATTGGAATTATTTAATTTAGAAGATAAGAAAGCAAATTAAATAAATAAATTTATTTAATTGTTGTGCATGATTTTGGAAGAATAAATAAAATATTTGATTGTATTTTATTTTTAGAGGATTGAGATAATTTAAATAAATTTGATTTGATTTATTCAAATTTGGAAGAATGATGTGATTTAATTAAATAATTAAGAATTATTCAATTGTTTGGGAAGAATTGAATTAAATAAAGGATTTTATTTAATTGTTGGAAGAATATGAATCAAATAAATAAATTTGTTTATTTATTTATTGATAGAGGAATAAAGATGGGAATAAATATTAAGAATATTTATCTAGACCGAATCGTGTCATTTTTAGGCATATACAGGATGTTCATCTTGAAGGAGAATAGCACCAAGTCCATTGCCGCAAGCATCACTCTCAATAGTGAAGGTCTTGGAAAAATCTGGCATAGCTAGAACAGGTGTAGTACACATAGCTTGTTTTAGTTTTTCAAATGCACACTCAGTAGCATGTGTCCATGTAAAAGCATCCTTTTTCAACAGAGCTGTTAATGGAGCTGTAATCTTCCCGTAATCCTTGACAAACTTGCAGTAGTAGCCAGTCAGTCCCAAAAAACCACGGAGGCTCTTGAGTGTCTGAGGATGCGGCCATTTTTTTATGGCATCTATTTTGGCAGGATCCACTCGAATCCCTTGGGTTGAAACGATATGCCCTAGATACTCCACTTCCTCCTATCCAAAAACATATTTAGACTATTTTGCATAGAGATGATGATCAGAGAGAAGTTGCAGTACAAGATCCAGATGTTGGAGATGCTCAGCGCATGTTTTACTATAGATGAGGATATCATTAAAGAAGACCAGAATGAATTTCCGCAAGTAGGGCTGGAATATTTTATTCATCAATACCTGGAATGTGGAAGGAGCATTAGTGAGGCCAAAGGGCATGACCAAAAACTCATAGTGGCCATCATGCATGCAGAAAGCCATTTTAGGGATATCATCCTCACGAATCCGAATTTGGTGATACCCAGAACGAAGATGCAACTTGGAGAAAAAATGAGCGCCATGAAGCTCATCAAGAAGGTCATCAACAATAGGAATCAGAAACTTATCCTTGATTGTGATGTGGTTAAGTGCTCAGAATTCAATGCATAGGTGTCATGACCCATCTTTTTTTCAGACAAGAAGAACTGGTGAAGAAAACAAACTAGTACTAGGGTGAATAATACCTTGCTTCAGTAAGTCCTGAATGAGCATCTCAATCTCTGTCTTTTGGTGAAATGGGTAGTGGTAAGGCCTGATGTTGGGAGGAATGCTTCTAGGAAGGAGCTGAATATGATGGTCCTCTGGTCATGAAGGTGGCAATCCCACTGGTTCAGCAAAGACACATGCATATCTATCCAAAATTCGTTGTAGATCTGAAGGAGTAGTGGAGACCATTGATGGTTGCATCTAAATGGAATGGACCTGAGTGATAACACCATGTGAATTCTTCTTAAGGAGCTTTTCCATGCGATGTGAACTGATGATGCTGAGAGACCCTAGTTGTAAGCCCTTCAATGTGTGTTTTTGCCCATTGTTAGAAAACTGCATCCAAAGTTTAGCAAAATCCCATAAGATGGGTCCAAGTGTGCGTAACTATTGAGCGCCCAAAACCACATCACATCTGCCTAAGGGAAAGGCAAACATGTCAGAGCATAGGTGTAGACACCCAAAATTGACCTAATTATCACTAGCATTCAAATATTGCATTATCCATCATCTGCATTTGTCTAACACACATGGGCAATATCCCTAACACATCTATTTCTTCTATTAATTAAATAAATTTATGTTTATTTAATTAATTCATTAGCTATTTCCTCTAAGGTATAATTAAACAATCTTTAATTATTTAATTATCTACTTTCTATCTATTTTAATTAAATAAATTTTATTTATTTAATTAAAAATCCCTTCATAATCCCACTTTCCAATTAATTAAATAAATTTTATTTATTTAATTAATTTATCTTATCATTTATCTCAAATAAGTTGACATGTGTGCCTCTTTCATTTAAAAAAGATAAGTGGTACTACATCTTTTATTTAATATCTTTCACATGTAGTACTTTTTATGTACATGGTCACACATAAGCCTTATCTTCCTTCCACTTGTCATCTACACATTCACCTATGTCTATCATTTAATCTTAGCCATTCACATAGCCACAAAATATCCACTATTGATTGATTTTGGTTGAGTTCTATATAAACACCCTCTCATTCCATACTACATCAATCCAACATTCATATAGCGTTTACATTATCATCCTGAGCATATTGAGCACCTTAGCATCCATCTAGCATATTAGCATTATCATCCATCCATAATGGAAGCTTTTATCTTCATAATTGTTCATTGTTGAAGAAGCAATCCACATCATAAACAAGGAATCATACAATCTAGGTGATATTGTTCTTGAATTGCATGCTTTTGATTTCATTTGGATTAGATTCTTTGATGATGGTAGGGTTAGGTTTTCATGGCTATGCTTGATCTTATTAACCTAATTTTTTACCTATCACATTTTGACATGCCCGGTGGGACTCATGTCCTTGATTAACTTTGCTATTTGAAGTTGTTTTTGTGAAGATCAGATTTTTTTAGCACTTACGGCAAGTTCTAGTCGCTTTTGAGTGAAAACCAGTCACTGTCTGAATATATGCATCGCTTCTGAGCTGAAACCTACCGCTTTTAGCATTCCTGGATCACTTCTGAGAAAACAATAGTCACTTACTTCCTGTTTCACATCACTTACAAGATAACAGTGGTCACTTATGCCTTTATTTGAATCATTTTTAAGCTAACAGTGATCACCTTTAACTATCTGGATTGCTTTTTGTGAAACTAGGGTTTTTGTTACATTCTATTTTTCTCGTCAATCTGAGTGGCTTATGACGCGTAACCAGTTGCCTATTGCTTTTTCGCATCACTTATGAGCTTTATCATTCCACATCTAGCATTACTGGCATCGCTTCTGATTTGTAACATTTTGCCTGCGGTAGAATACAGTTCGCTTTTGATCAACAGTTGATCGCCTCTGGTAAACTGTGTCGATTTTAGTCCTTATCATTTGCAGTTTGGTTTTCTTAGCTAGTAATTGGGTATTTGTGTAGCATCTTATTGATTGTCTAAGAAAAGGAGGTTATCAAACTACTAACATATGTGTTGTAGCTTCGATCGGTCCAAGACTTGTGGTTTTTCACTAAATTAGGAACATTTGGGCTTGGTGCTTAAAAAGAATCATTGCTTTCTCCGTGCTTGATTTATCTTTCTTGATTGTTTGCATGTGCTTGATTGTAACCCAAATTTAATAGCAAAAGTATCCTCTCCCCTTGCCTATCAAATGGATCTTGGGTGTATGAGAACTTGTTATTATCTTTAGAGGGCTTGCCTTCCTGGTGTGAGAAGAGACACGACCCAAGCGGTAATGGGCTAAAGCCAAGTCCTTCCGAACCGCTATATAAGAAAAGTGTTTGTGTCGAAATCCACAAACAACAGGTGTTGTTGTGTTATATCGATAGCCAACATCCCCCAAAACCTTCCAAGGCGTAACCCTTGAAGGCTGGGAGACTCCATAATGGAGAGTAGCACTGCCACATGTATAGCCACCTGAATGGATGCCCTTATTAGCAACTTTGTGTAGTAGCTAAAACCTTCTATTTGTTGATGCAAAAGGTCAGACCTTTGAAGCCGCCCTAATTCACGTGGTTCTTAGAAGAGATAGCAGGGACAATCCTAAGGTTTTGTGGGGGGACAAGCCTTGGGAAACCTGGATCTTGGTATGTGTGAGAAGTGTGTGCTATGGAGGGGAGCTGGTGCTACCAAGATCCTGAAGCTATCCACTTTGAATAAGCACGGCCAGGGGACTCAACAAATATAGTCCTTCCCTAGCCTAGGTTGTACAAGTTTGTGATTGTTGTGAGTGTGAGTGACTGCAATTACTATTTCCTTGTCAAAAAACATAATTTAGACATATTTCCTGATAGACACAGTCACCTTTGACCTTTAACTGCCCACATACAAACACCTAGACCGCTTTTAAACAATAGTCAGTCACTTTTTATCTAAACTGGATCACTTTTAAACAACAGTCAATCACCTTTTACCTAAATTGGATCACTTTTAAACAATAGTCAGCTGCTTCTAGTCTAAACTACGTCGCCTTTGATCAATAGTAAATCATGTCTGAGTCAATACTGATTGCCTGTAGCAAATTGGCTTGCTTCTGGTTAACATTGTAGCCTATTATCTAAACCACAACCAGATCACATTTAAGCTATCACTAGTCACTTTTGGCCTTTTCTAAGTCGCATATGAGCTATTACCTGTCGCTTGTGGTCAATTACTAGCAAATCTTAGTGACTCAGCCGAATCAGCTACACTTCCATCTTGCTTAGCCTCAGCATTAGCTTTCAGACCTGTCTCTGATCATTAGTAGATACCTGGACTTTGTCTCCTGCTTTGAGTTTACCAACCAATTGAACTTTGTGAGCTTTTCATCTTTTTGAGATCCCAAACCAGCAAACCAATCATCAAATCAATCAACCCGATCAATCAGTAAAACATCATCTTTTAGCTTTAGCTTTAGCAACATCAGCAAAATAGCAACCTTAGCAAACAACTTTTCCCTTGAGTCTATGAGCTATTCTCTAGGGAAGTCCAACCAACAACAAAGCAACCAACCAACCCAACAACAAAGCAAACAGCAAACCAACAACCAACAACCAGCAAACTATCATCTTTTTTGGGTCTCAAAAACCTTGACAAGCTAAAATCCAATTTTCAACATCATTCATCATGCCTCAAACTAGGAGTCAATATAGAGATGAAATGGAAGCCAAATTGCAAGCTGAGATGGAAGCTAAGATACAACAATCTAGATCAACACCTCTTAGGGATGCGACTCAATTTACGACGATATGCCTCCTCATAGGTTTGTACCCCATGGGTACACCATTGGAGAGTCATCTTCTCAACAAGTGCAACCTCAAACATTTTTAGAGACTTATGAAGAACAATCCCAAGAAGACTTATCAAAATTTTGAGATACACATGTATGGGATCAATTTGAGAGATTTGTTTTATCCGATCCTAATCGCTACTTCTTGCAACTTGCCCGTACGGGAGCTAAATTACCAAGAGATTTTGACATATATATTATTAGAGAGCACGATCCAAACACTCCCGCTATTGTTGCAAAGGGACCATCCACTATAGTCACACTGTCCCATACCATATTGCAAACTCCATCTTCCAACCCATCTCTTTCATTGCCTATTGTTACTTCATTTGATCCACCATGCTCAGAGTACACTTTAGAACCTTTGATAACTCCAACCAATGTACTCGCTTTCATTTCGCAAAATCTGAACATTCCACCTTTCCATGTTCCCCAACATACTCCTTCTCCCACCATGACCGTTTCCATGCCTGAAGTAACACAAGCTATCCATGTGGCCCAAATGTAAACTCCTCAAACATCACAAGCTATCCCCATATTCCATATTTCGCAAGCTTCTCAAGCTATCCAAACAACACCAACGGTCTAAGCTTCACAACCATCACAATCCGCTACATCACCTATGGACACCACATCTCATATTCCTACCGCTACTAATATGATCTCCACTATCTCCACTAATCCATCCAATACATCATACAATCCCAATGTTAGTCTTATTGACATGAGTGACCCGCCTATTGTTTCTCAAACTAATCCTAGCACTATAGTCACTTATGTTGATCAACTTACATCCATTCCGCCATCTTCTTATAATCCTTCACAAACCATCAATCCATCTTATACTACCCAAGGTTTGCCTATTGTCACCCAACACGTGACATATACCAATCCTCATGTACAAAATACAAATTCAAGTGTCCATCCTTCTTTCGCATCCACCAATCCTTCCATCACTTACCATGTCACAAATCCAACTTCAAATTTACAACCATTAACTAATGCCAATCCATCTTCCACTTCCCATGTGATGCAAAATCTTGGTGCTAATTCGTCACAATATACCCAACCACCGCTTGTGTCTCAAGGACAGCAATCTTCAACCACATATGTGTCGCATACCAATCCTTTGACATACATTGTGAGTATGCAACCTCAACAAACTATCATGGCTTCATATATCTAACAACAACAACCTCAATATACATCATACCATGTTTCACCCCCTTTGTAACAACAACAATTATCTCCAACAGATGTTCGACAAATGATTAACCAAGCGGTAGGACAAAGCAAGACATTTTCCTTAGAAAACATATGCGCTTATCTGTTTGACAAGTCACTTCATATGACACCTTTTCTGCCACACTTTGAAATTCCACAATTTGACAAGTACAAAGGAAAAAGAAATCTAGAAGACCATCTTAGAGCATTCTTTGTGGCATGTCTCGATGTTGCTCATGATGATACATATCTTTTGAGACTATTTCCTCGAAGCTTAGCAGGACAAGATCTTGAATGGTTCTCTCATTTACCTCCGGGAATTAAGTCTTTTGTGGAATTAGCAAATAAGTTTCAATCACACTTTGCTTTTAACATTGAACATGAGGTAAACATGAATGACCTTGTCAACACTAAACAATGCAATGGTGAATCCTTTTCTTCATTTACTCAACAATGGCATAGTATGGCTAGCAAACTATCATGAGAAATACCTGAAAAACAATAGCTCGATATCTTTGTCCAAAATCTCCATCCCTAGCTGTCATTCCAACTACAATTGCAAAGTGCTAGCACCTTTGACGAACTTGTTTCCAAAGGAACCATCATTAAACGAGCTTTAATTTCTAAATGCACTATCAAGATTTTTTGCGATAACAAAGACTATCCTCAAAACTCCAACGATAAGTCTCACTTTTGGAACAAAAACAAGAATGTTGTCAACGATGGTGTTGTGGACGCAAAGAACATACAAACTATGAAAGCTCCCATTAACATTCAAGCTACTTCTACAACAACACAACCGTCTCAACAAACTCGATAACGACAAACTTCAAATCCTTGCCGATAATTTACACCATTAGCAGAACCTATGGAAATTATCTTTCAAAGCTTCTCCAAGCGGGCAATATTATGTTACCGGATGTGCCACCCAACGGTAAACCACTCTTCAAAGCTCCTTGTTATAAAGAAAATGAGTATTGCGATTACCATAGAGTTAAAGGACACAAAACAAATGGTTGTATGTGCTTAAAGCATGTTATCCAAGATTGCATCGATCAAGGTTTAATCAAAACTACACCTTCAACCACTCAACCTGCATAGCAACCGACATCGAACTATGATCTATTTGCTTTCAAGAATCCACTTCCATCTCATGACAAACCATGTAACCCTCATACTGGGAATGCCATTTAGTACAACTATGAATCATCTACTATTGTCCTCATTGACCATGCCTGCATTTCTACCATTACTATCCAAGGCAAAACACCTGACTGCACTGTAACTACTCGAAAAGGTCGTGTTACCATTCAAGGACCACCTGTCCATCCTCCTCTACCATCCTCTAACTATAATATCCTTGATCACCTTGGCAAAACACCTACGCATATTTCCATTCTTGAGTTGCTTCACATATCCCCTGCTCACAAAGTTATCCTTGACAAAGCCTTACAAGAATCTTCGGTGCCTAATGATATTGATATCACACAATTCCAATCTATGGTCGCTAGCATTGCAGCCCCTTGTCATTTAACCTTTTCTGACAAAGATCTTCAGCCCTCCATTCATCCTTCACACAACGAAGCCCTTCATATTGAAGTGTTTGTCAAACAACACCATATCAAACGAATCTTGGTGGATGGTGGAGCTGATCTAAATATATGTTCCTTGAAATTAGTAAAAAAATTGGGATATTCTAAGAAAGATGTTGACACCTCCAAGGTCATTACTATCAGAGCATATGATGATGCCGAGAGAGATACTGAAGGGATTATGCACTTGCCTATTCAAGATGGACCGGTCACTACTGAAACCCGTTGTCAAGTCCTTGATATTAAGATTCCTTATAACATCATCCTTGGTCGTCCATGGATACATGCCCTCGAGGAAGTTCCTTCTACATACCATCAATGTCTTAAGTTTCCACATAACAGTGTTGAGATTACTATCCATGTTGATCCCAATCCATTTGAATTTTGTCGTGCCTTTCAAGCTAAATACCAGAGTCCAAACTACATTCCTATAAACACTGAGGCATATCCATCTTCATCATATGTAGATCCATCCATCCTACTCAAGCCATCATCTAGTAAATCCACTTCCAATCTCCATATCAAATACACTGAAAATGGTCCAGGTGAGTACACATTGCAAGAATCTTCATCCACATCCATTTCTAATATAGAAGTTGGATCTTTGGTAAGAGAGACTTCTAACTCTGATACCATCGACGAATTTTCCTTTCATCTCATCAATCTTTTTCCAGGGTCCTCCATCTTCATGATTTCTGCAACCCCTTCGTCTCCATCTAGTGATGAACTCAAGTCTAGTTCTCCAAGCACTCCTAGTCCTACTGTCAAACGCAGGCCTCCCCAAGCTAAAGATGTTGGTAATTCCTCCATCCATCCTAAGTCCACCATTTACCATCAAAAACTCCATCATAAACCCCACAAGCATGTGACCGTACATCTTCCTCCATCCAATTTACCTCCACTTCTTCCAACTTCTAAACTCCCGCCATCAACTTTACTTCCATATCCTCCACTTCCACCATCTCATAACCTGCAAAAGCATGTGACCATGCATCTTCCGCCATCCAATTTACCTCCACTACTTCCAACCCCTCATATCCCTCCATTTTCCTCACCACCATTGTTACCAACACCTAATTATCCATTTATCCATAAGCACCCTTCTAATCCCAATCATGACCAACAAACCCACATATTGTCTAAACATAAAGCTTCCATTCATTCCACCAACCCCTCTTCCATCAAACCCATGGGATTCAAAAATAAAAATTTGGATGCCTCTACTTCTAAAACCAAAAATACTACCAAGAATCCTTAAGATTCTCATGCCTTAGGTCATCAAAGAAAAAAATCATAGCCTAATACATCTACAAAGCTAGTTGAGCCTATAACTCCACAAGAAGAGCCTACGACCAAAATGGTCTGGATTCCTAAGCAAACAAGCAAGCAAGCTGATTGAGGCATCCTTATCCATCCTTCAAGAATCCCAACCATTTTCTTTCATTTCCATCCCATTCCATTTAACAACCCACAAGAAAAGCACAAATCATCAAAATGCTAAGTATATGTGGGTTCCTAAATCACTCCATCACCTATCCCCTAAACAAGCATCTCTTGCACTTCCTACACCGCCCTTTCCATCTAAAAGCTTTAATGTTTAGTGGTATGTGCAACCGTTGGTCATGGTTCCATTCCATTCCAAATTCCCATATACCTCCATATCTCCATCCTTCATCCATTATCCTACATATCTTCCCCAATCACCTTCATATGGTCCATGCTTTTGCATAAACCTTCCATTCATCCTTGGATGTGTCCTTTTGTAATCCATTAGCCTACCTTTCATATTTCATTAGCCTTCCATCCCCTATCTACTTACTCCATCTCCCATCCATACATTCCCCTACCAACATCTTAAGAATATTAACATTTGACATGGTCCATACAATGACATCTATCACTAATGAGACTACCAACATTCATTGAACTAGACTCTTAAGTCCATCCTATTCGTTACCATGGTGAAAACCTGGCAAACAGGCACCATGTGTAATTGTCAGCTATCCCATATAAAAAAAAATCCATCCAATAGTGAAAACCACTTTGTGGCTCTTTGGATACAAAAAAATAATAGTATAAGATAAATAATCCATCCTCTGGTGAAAACCTAGTAAACAGGCACCTTGGATAAGTACCATAGTGAAAACCTAGCAAATAGGTGCTATGTGTAGTGACCAGCCTCCATTATCTGCTTAGTTTGTTTGATCACCAGTCTTCCTAGCATACTTCTCCATCTTATCCTACATAAACCATATCATAATATGCATTTCATCGTAATAAACAACTTTTCCATCTTTGCCTCTATCAATGCTAGCTATCATATTTTGGACATTGTTGTGATAACTATATCTTTTTGGCACCTTAGCATCTTGTTCGCACACGATATCCATTGTCTCTTCTCCATAATAAACCTCATCTTGCACTGGGGGAACTTGTTGAGCCTTATTTGGAAGTGGATACCGCCATCTCTAGCTCATAACACAATGAACACCTCAGCTCACAACATAGAAAACTTTCAACTTCAACCATAGCATTCATCCAACATTAAACATGGCAAACATTTGCAACTAGGATTTGTATCTTCACGATCAATTCAAGCTCAACCAACATCTAAAGACATCAAAAACATCACCAATGTAAACATCCAAGCCATAAAGTTGATTCTTTCAACATCGCCCACTAGTGTAATAAGCAAGAACTACATCCCAGCTCTATCATTAAAGCCTTGATCCTGTGGATACAGGGTATGTAGGCAATCTAAGATGTGAAGGAAGTACTCTAATTCAGGCAAAGATGATAGCCTCTCTTTTTCTCATCCATCTTTCATCTTTCTTCTGATCATCCTCTAATATTTCATCTCACTTTCTTTTATCACTCACATCATCAATAAACCCAGAACTACATATTCATCATGTATCATCATCATCGTCAATGTGCTTTGATCCCGTGGACACAGGGTATGTAGGCAGTCTGGAATACGAAGGAAGTTTCTAGTACTCAAGCACAGACAATCCACCCCATCTTCTTCATCTTCTTTCATCTTCCATCTTCTTCTCTTTGATTAGCTCAAGTAGGAAGCAAACTATGTGTATACTAAAAGCTCAAGCACTTTAACCAATCAAGAATAAGCCAGAAGCTATTTGTCTGCATGCCTTAAGCCAACATTTGCTATAGCATTTTGTCAACATCTTTTAGCCTTCAATAGGATGCAGCTTTCCTCTTAACAAGGCCCCAGCTTAAATCCATCTAAGAGCACCTAAATTTGGCAAGAGAATGTGATGACAGTATCTTTTGTTTTTATCTTTTGTCCCTTTTCTATGCCTAATCAAGACTGCCTTGATTTATCTATATCTTGGTATGTTGCGATGAAGTAAGGAATGCGGCATGGTCATATTGCTTTTGTATGCCATGTCTGCGGGATAATCTTATTCTCCTCCTAAGCGTATTGGTATCTTGTACGTGTTGGGATTAGCATCTTACATATCAATATCTCTAGCATTTGAGAAGCTAAACAATCTCGTATGCACTTGAGACTATTTTAAGTCAAGACTAGCTCCATACATATAACTAACAAGGTGTCACTATGTGTAGTGGAGATAAGCTCAAACCTTTGCTTGTAGCATCAAAGTCCATCTCAAAACACTAGCTGCTAGTCATATCTTGTGCATGTCAGCTCAACATCTTGACCTCATGCGTTCAGACAAGATTGTAGCATGCTAGTTTTACATTGGATATCTTGACACCTTGGTCTTCTATACCCTGGTGCATAACATCCACATGCTATATTAAACATAAGGATTGCATTTCTTTATTTTTTGAGAAATTACTTTAAAAAGTTGTCATATCATTTCTCCATTCCATCATAATCTTATATAGTCCTCAACCAAGATCAATCATTTCCATCGTCCTTCTTCCACATCTCTTATCCTACAAAACAAGTGTGTTAGACATACATAGGTCCATTACATATCATATCCTTACCATTTACATATTTGCATTATCATACATTTCCATTCATATCATTTGCATAAACTTCCATACATAATCTCTAAAAATATACAACTACAACATGCATAACCATCATAATACCAACAGTGCATCCATTACAACATCATGTAGATAACCAACATGCCATCATATATATACATGTGTCTACATATACAAGCTAAGCCATAAAGAATGTATGTACAAGCGGCTCTAGGCCTGATCATGATACAACATAATATACATAAACATAGTAGCCCTAGTGACTACTGGCAGCTCCCTCGCCCTGACCGCCACCACTGGGTCCTACACCTGTCCCCCTATCTCTCTTTGGCCCCATCACTGATGCTATAGATCAAGATCCACCTGTCCTCCATGATCCTAAAGCTCCTGATCTACTCCTGAAGCTAGGCTGCCTCTGCTCTGCTGGCACAGCCCCATAGTACAACCCCCTATAATACTCTATCTCACCCTGTACTCTCCACAACTCTGCATGTACCTGTGTCAACTGTGTGGCCAAATACATCGTAGCCCCATCCATAGCCAATGCAACTACTACTCTATCCCACTCACCAGTCATCCCCTATAGCTGCTACATAGTTGTATCCCTCTCTATCCGTAAACCATCTTTCTCATCCCTCATCACCTACATATGTTGTATAGCAGTATCACACTCAACTCTCATCATCTACTCACTCTGCCTAGTTATATCTCTCTCTCCTGTCACCCTAGCAAGTGCACTGTCATCCTGTCCATCCCCAACCTGCACTCTAACATGTAACTAAGCATGGTATGTCTGAGCCTATGCTCTAGCATGCCATGAGCCAATCACTACCTAGTGTCTATCCAATTCCACTCTCCTCAAACTCATCTAGACCTACTACCTCCATCTCCTCTCCTCTCTAATCATCCTCTGCAACTACTGAATCCCAACATCATCACCTCCCAATATATGACCCTGAGGTTGTGCCAATATCTGAGGCTGCCCCTGCACCTGTCCTTGAACCTGCATCCTAGGAGCTGCCGGCACAACAGCCTATGGAGGCCGTCGTCATCTCCTCCTGACTTGTCTCTCCATCCATATCTCTCCAACCCGCATTAGCCGCGTCGGTCTAGCTGTCACCTAGTATGCATCATAATCTGGTAGCATGCCTGGATCTATAGGACCCTATCCCCACTACCATACAACTGGCTATAGCACCTCTCTCTCCACCAAAACTGTGTTAACCACTACCTCTGGCCCCCAATCAAACACCTCTTGTCTAGTCCTCCCAAAAATGGCATCACCAACTGGTATTGCCTGTGGTAACCCAAACTATCTCAAAACCCTCTCGGGTAAATAGCTCTCTATAATGTATATCTCACATCCAAAAATATATCTCACCTACCTAGCATAGACAAGCTTAGTATCCTCCTCATCCCATCTCTCACATCCCAGCCATGGCCTCCATATAAATCTATCTACCTCATCCAACATCCTCTGCCAGTACACTAGTCCTCTGCGCTGCCGATATGTCAAAGTTCCTCTATACATCCTAACATAAGGCTCTCCTATTGCTCTAACCACCCATCCATCTGGTCTCATCATTGGAATATGCTTATATGCCCACACATGCAAAACTGTAACTCCTACAGACATACTAGCCCCAAATATATATGCGCAATCATGTAGGAAATGATAGAGCTGTCCATGCACACACTCCGCCCATGCATATCTCATCCCATAGGAGAACATCCCCTCCATCACTGTCCCCCATCCTACTAGAAACCCTCTTGCTCGTCTATCTCCAACTAGCCATCTGATAATAGCTACTATCACATAGCTCCTCCATCCTTGCCATAGGAATCTCTGAGCATTCTGCTCCAATGTCTGGTGTCCCAAACAATCTTCTGAATGTAGCTAGACCCATATCAGGATCATAATCTACTCAGTCCCCATCAATAGGAACACACAGAATCTGGAACACATCCTCTAGTGTGATCATAGCCTCCCTTGTCGGCAACAAGAAAGAACTATGCTCGCTCATCCATCGCTCCACCATCGCCGTCATCAATCCTTGATGTGCTTGCACTGGCTCCAATCTAGACACATGCTCTAATTCAAGGATCTCTAACACTAGCCACTCCTCTGCATCCAACAATCTCACCAACCACAAATCCTTAGGATATGGCTCTCGTGATAACAAAGGCGGTAGAATATCCTGCATCATTTTACTCATCATGTCAGTCCCTTGCGCCTACATACAACTGTTATAAAACTGGACCGTTTCCTGCTATACCTACTTATATCTACTACAAGTGACTCCTTTTTCTATATGCGCTTATCTGCTGATCGCATGCGACCTATTTTCCTACATGCACTTATTTTTCGCCTGTATGCAACCTAATGTTCTTATGCGACTGCTTATTGACCAAGTGCGAGCTATATTTCTATGTGCGTATACTTTTTGCCCCTAAGCGATCTCTATTCTATAAGCGAGCATCTTTTCTTTACACGCGAGCTAAACCTATATATGTGCCTACTTTTAGCCCATAAGCGACTTGCTTTTATCTATATGCGCATTTTACCTATATTTGTCTAAGCTTATTGGAAGTGACCTGTTATCCCATACGCGACCAAGTCATGCCTATAAGCGACCTCAACTACCTTAAGCGACTTGTTTTTCTTCCTAATCGACCTGAATTACCTATCCTAAAACCTAGTCTCTTATGGTGACGTGTGTACATTTATGATGCTTCTAACCTATCAAAATCATGCTTTTAGCAAACATTTTGATACATACAGGTACACCTGCTCCCTCTGGTCCTCCATGTGTCCTAACTCGCTCAGCATGATGATCTCTGCATGGAATCACTATCATGATAGCTCTCTAATTCTCGTCGCACAACAACTCTAAGGAGCTCTGGATCCCTCTAGATTTATGAACACAACTGAGCACAAATGAGCCTATTTTCCCTTGAAGGACCTACTTATAGCCCCTATCCAAACCCTAATTCTTCTATGCCCAAGCCTATTTTCTTCTGCATCATCCCATTTTTCTCCCACCCAACCCCTATTTTCTTCGTGTCAACCTTGTTTCGTAGCTTTTCCTTTTATCACGAGCCAACCTAGCCCTTCCTAGTTAGCCTAGCTTACCTCTTGAGGGGGCATCACCTGCCAGTTACACTGGGGCATAACTTTGTTTCTCAAGTGAATTATCATATTTTCTTTGACACAACGCTCTATCAAACATTGTATCAAAGAGGGGCAAAATGTAGACAACTAAAATTGACCTAATTATCACTAGCATTCAAATATTGCATTATCCATCATCTACATTTGTCTAACACACTTGAGCAATATCCCTAACACATCTATTTCTTCTATTAATTAAATAAATTTATATTTATTTAATTAATTCATTAGCTATTTCCTCTAAGCTATAATTAAACAATCTTTAATTATTTAATTATCTTCTTTCTATCTATTTTAATTAAATAAATTTTATTTATTTAATTAAAAATCCCTTCATAATCCCACTTTCCAATTAATTTATCTTATCATTTATCTCAAATAAGCCGACATGTGTGCCTCTTTCATTTAAAAAAGATAAGTGGTACTACATCTTTTATTTAATATCTTTCAAATGTAGTACTTTTTATGTACATGGTCACACATAAGCCTTATCTTCCTTCCACTTGTCATCTACACATTCACCTATGTCTATCATTTAATCTTAGCCATTCACATAACCACCAAATCTCCACCGTTGATTGATTTTGGTTGAGTTCTATATAAACACCCTCTCATTCCATACTACATCAATCCAACATTCATATAGCATCTACATTATCATCTTGAGCATATTGAGCACCTTAGCATCCATCCATAATGGCAGCTTTTATCTTCATAATTGTTCATTGTTGAAGAAGCAATCCACATCATAAACAAGGAATCATACAATCTAGGTGATATTGTTCTTGAATTGCATGCTTTTGATTTCATTTGGATTAGATTCTTTGATGATGGTAGGGTTAGGTTTTTATGGCTATGCTTGATCTTATTAACCTAATTTTTTACCTATCACAGGAGGTTATAATCTCCAATAGAGATATGCACATTGTGACACTTCCCTTTGCAAGGTAATGTGTCCCCATTGGCAATCATGACTTCAAAGCTGGAGCAAGGATAGACAAAACAATCAGCTTGTTTGGCGATCTGAGGGTCAATGAAGTTGAGTACTACCAGAATCAATGAGTATTGTAAGAGGGAGCTTCTTGAAGTAACCCTTGGCCTGCATGGTTTGTGGGGTGGTGACTCTTGCTAAAGCATGGAGAGAGATCTCTAGTGGTCGTCCTGAGAAGGAGGGTCAACAGGTGGCTATTGAATGTCAACCTAATCATCTACTATATCCTGAGCATCTTCATAAACTTCAGTTGCAGGTGGAGAATCCACATCCAAGAGATAGAGCTTTTGCTCAACACATCTATGTCCCCGAGTGAATTTCTCATCACAATTATAACAAAGCCCTTTTTTCTCTACGTGCGCGCATCTCTGCTTCAGACAAATGCTTGATAGGAGTTGTTCTAGGAGCTAGCGTGATTGGAGGTCTTTGGGAAACCATATTTCTGAATGGAACAAAAGTGGATTTGGAGCATTGTTGAGCTGTGATCTTGTCCTCCGCCAACTTAGCCAACCCTAGGGCTTCCATCATTATGTTGGGACGGAACATTTTAACCTCATATCAGATTGCATCCTTCAGACCACTGACAAAACAACTCTTGAAGAATTCATCAGACAATCCCTCTGTGTGATTGGCTAGTTTCTCAAATTCTGTCTAATATTCTCTCACAGTGCCAATTTGGCGAAGTTTAGTAGTACTCCTGTAAAGTCATCAAAAGCACTAGGGCCAAATTGTTGCAAAATGAGTTTGCAAAAATTTGTCCATTTTGGCTCTTCATGAACCTTGATGTACCAACAGAACCATTGAAGGGCTTCATGTTCCAAATGAAAGGATGCAAGTGGGACTTTGTTGACATCAAAAGTATTATGTAGACTAAAATATTGTTCTACCCAGTATATCCATCTAGTTGGATCATCACCATTGAAGCGAGGAAAATCAAGCTTTAGCCCATGAAAATTGCTAGAAGAAGATAACCCAGTATCTGCAGAAGACTCTGGTTGCCATCTATTGTTCATGGCTGAATGCTAAAGATTGAGTCCGAGAATTTTTTCATCCAGATCTTGGAGTTTGGTCTTGAGGGCTGCAAGTTCATCCTCCATGTTTTTTGCTCTTGCGCGGGTGACAACCATAACTAGGAGTTTTTTTTTTGGGAATGGGTAGAAAAACAAAAATAGAAACTTTTTTAGTAAAGGAAAATTTGGATTTGGGAAAAACTCTGATGAGTAATTGGGGTTTGACTAGGTTTTGGCACTTTCTGAGGGACAGGAAGTAGAAAATGGGGTTTTCAGAAGCGGGGTGAAAGAATGGGAAAATTTGTCCAAGAGGGACAAAGGAGCAGAAATAGAAAATGAACACTGTGGCAAAATTTGAAGGTGATTGGGTGAGAATCAAAGAAGTTATGGAAAACCCTAAAAATAGACAAATGGGGGATTTCTGGCTTCGATAAGTGGAATTTGGGATAGGGTCCTCAAGGAAGAAAATATGCAGAATGGAATTTCAGTGCTTCTAGTGAATTTTTAGAGGAAACAGAGCTAAATCAAGGAAGATATGGCAAAATGATCTGTAACGGCTCTGGACATGCAATCTGTGATTTGTCAGCTGGCAATAGATATGGACACCAAGTATGTTCAGCTTCCTAAAGGTTCAAGGGATTCACTCGGTTACCAATGATGTCTAACAGCTTGCGTATTGGGGTAGTACCCCTCACTCCACAGCTCAAGGAAAACTGATAACCACTTTGCCACAAACGATAGCTCTTGGTTTACCTCATGGATGGGAACTAGTCAATCAGGTAGGGGCCATTGCCCTTTTCGCTGGCAGGTCCTCTCAATGGGCCAGCTACTTCAGGTTCCTATGGTACTCCTCATAATGAGTTTTAGGTCTATGCCCAGGCACTTCCCACAGTTAAGTAGATAGGGATTATTCCCTGATCCGAACCTGCAATTGAAATGAACAATACCGATGCAAAGAAAATAGAACTACTGTAATAATCAAAGCGCCTAGAGGCCACTGTGAAAAAAAATTGGCAGAAATTCCACCCAGCGAGCCCAAGAAAGTGCTTTGATACCAAATGAGAGGAACCTCCTGCAACAATATAATGAAAAATACACGAAATAACAAAAATAGCAGAACACAGAAGGAATTTATTGATCACAGGCCACTTCGAGAGGGCAACCTCCTTTGAGCAAGCTCAATACAATAAACTCATGGATGCCTTCATTGGCCTCAACACATACTTATATACTAATTCTAATCTAAACAACTATTACTCCCCATGAATGTGGGATAATACAATATACTCACGGAACGACTTACAAAGCATATGCGTCCAACAACAATATACTAACAAAGTAAAGAGAAGGGTTAAACACAGGTTCCTAACATTATTTAATTATAGAGGAAATTAAAAGAAAATTGCTTAAAAAATTAAATAAATAAAATCTATTTAATTAAAAGCGTAAGAGGGAATGAATTAATTAAATAATTAAAATTATTTAATTAATAGAAGAATCTGAAATTGAGACGGATTATGTGTAAAAAATGATGTTCGCAAGCCCAGGACATTTTTAAGTGTCTACACCTGTTATTCATAATCTAAGAGAGTTGTTAAAAGAAGGACAAGATGGTGTTAATACACTACATGGACTAGCCCATATAGTGCATAACAACATTATGACGGTAACTGAATGTGTAAATACTATTAATATGTCATCACCGACTCATACACAAGTATCAGCACCTATATCGACTACTGGAATGTCTACTTTTACATCATCAATTCTCACTACTAATGCACAAGCTTGTAGAAATTCTACCACTAGTGTTGGAGTATCTAATGGAATTAATTCATAGAATTACAAGGTTGTGGGATTCCATTATCAAAACTTAGCACCTAGGGTGACTTCTTATATGAACAATCACTCTCAACCACCTCTCCATTCCACTCACTCTCAGCCACCTTTCACTTACAATTATTCCCAACCACCTTCCACTCAATTATTCCCAACCACCTTTTGTTACTACTCATAATCAGTCACCTCACAATTTCATGACCACAACTTCTAATTCTCAAACCACATCTCCTAATGATGCCCTCCTAAACCAACTCTTGCAAAGCATGACTTCTTTACAATAGAAGGTAACAAGCTTGACAAATTCTTCTCAACCTAATATACCAACATACCATGCTTGCAGTCCTCTATCTTTTGCAATCCTAAGAACTCCTATGCCTGACAAGTTTGAGACTCCTCGCTTTGAAAAATATGGTGGAAAAGGTGATCCTAATACTCATGTGGCAGAATTCACGGTGATGTGTAGTGATTTCTTATGATCTCTCAAAGACACTGCTTTGGAATGGTTTTTCTCTTTACCTTTGAATTCAATACATTCTTTCTCACAACTAGTTGATGAATTCTTACAATTGTTAAATGCACAAGACAACTGAGAGGGGGGGTGAATCAGTTGTATCAAAAACTTTAAACCCTCACAAACATAATCACATCCACATTAGTTCACTTAAACCCTTATTCTATTATGAAGATTAAACATGAAAAATAGATAACAAAAACTTAATCACATCAACACAATACACAAGAGAATGCCAAATGTTTATGTGGAAAACCCTAAAAGGAAAAAACCACAGTGAGGATTAGCTCATAATATAAAGTAGTATCAATACTGAATTACAAAGAGGCTCATTACTAAAGGGCTCATTGCCTAAGGACTCACTGTCCAAAGAAGTGTTCACTGCAATAGGCTCACTGCCAAAAGGGCTCACTACCATGAGCTGATATGATAGCATCTACCACATGCCTGAGTTCAGTTCCAATGAAGCACAACAATCATCACCTTCACAGCCTTCCTAAAAATTGTAGATGTCTTTTGCTCACTGCATTAGGTCTTCTACCACATGAAAGTACTTGCTGCCTCTGATTCAAATTCACAGCCCAAACATTTGCATCTTTTCACATGCACAAATACACATGAATCATTTACACTTATTTATATCAATCATCAACCTTAACACATTCACCAAGGTCAGCAACACACTCTACAACCTTTGAAACAATCTCCAAGGTCAACATACATAATTCAAATTAGGTCTAGACCTAAAACATTCTTGCGAAGCAAGGGAATGAAGGTAGAACATTTCATGTCTTAGCTTAGACCTAAAAAATATTCACATGCTTCCTCAATCCACGAAGCACATCCGTAATTGGTGCTAACACCCAAGTCAGTTAAACTTGTGTAGACACCAAGAACACTTAAGCACAGGTTTCCAAGAATAGAACCATGGCTTGCAAATCAGGCATAAGCCTTTAACACAATTTAAAAACATCCATGAGCAACATTAAATCACCTAGGAGTCAAAAAGTTCATTTACAACAAATCTCACTTGAAGACAGATCACAGACTGGTCACAACCAACACTGCCAAGCTCTGCTACTCATGACAACTACATTATGAAGCACCAAATCACAATTCCTTTTGATGTAACATAGATATGGACCTTATAAACACTCATCCATAACCACAAGACCAAAGGCCAAACTGCGGAGAAATGCAGAGAAAAATACTTTCTCCCAGTCACACTGTAAATGTTGTTAGGCACAATCTTCAAACAGGTGAACATAACTTTCAATCCACAACATTCTGAACCACCAAATTTTGGATTTAACATCTTCAACCACTTCTCTAAAATGTATCAAAACTTCACACTCATGTCTTCAACATAGAAGAAATGTGGAGAAAAAACTCAGACAGTATACTGTAAGCCAAAATACTTCTTCACAACACCATCTTCAGTATTTGTCAAATTTTCTTAAAAGCACTTGGAAACCCAACAACAAGAACAATATACTAACATCATTAGTACTTCTACAATCCATTCAAATCACCTTAGCATAACAACTCAATCAACCAATCAACAACAACAACATCAAAATATACAGTTGACACCAATGACAACACCGATTAGCACATACTTGCAACAATTTCCCCCTTTGTCATTGATGGCAACATATGATGTGAAAAACCATCATGACACAATTCTACACTAATCTCATTCTCCTCCTTTCTTTTATACATCTTACTCTTCCTTTATTTTTCACATGAACTCTCTCCCCCTTTGACATCAATGGCAAAGGGTGACACACCTTTCTCAAGCTTTCTGCCCCTGAATATGATATTACATATACTTAAATTGTTCTTAACTACTCTAAATACCTCCCCTTGACTGCAACACTCTTCAATGCCACTACCTTCTACCCCTGAGAGGTAGCCTCCACCATCAGTCCAGAAAAGAATGACTCCTAAATCACACTGGACTGATGCACTTCCTTATGCATCTAGTTCATCAAAGGAGGGGCAATAACTCCTAAATTTTCCCAGAGATACTCAAATGTATCCTTAGGAAGAGCCTTTGTGAATATGTCAGCAACTTGATCTTTTGTAGGCACATACTCAAGTTTCACTTCTTTCTTTATAACCTTCTCTCTGAAAAAGTGATACCTGATAGAAATATGTGTTGTCCTTGAATGCATCACTGGGTTCTTTGAAATGTTAATGTCACTAGTATTATCATAGAAAATAGGAATTAGATCATCATACTCAACTTTGATATCCTTCAGATTTTGTCTGATCCATAGCACCTATGTGCATCATAATGCTACTGTAATGTACTCTGCCTCTATAGTAGATAAGGATACTGAATCCTGCTTCTTGCTTTGCCATGACACAACCCTGTGTCCAAGAAAGAACATACCACCACTTGTACTTTTCTTATCATCTACACATCCGGCCCAATCTGCATCTATGTAGGCACTTAGGGTGAAGTCATTATTCTTAGGATACCACAAACCATGGTCTAGAGTGCCCTTCAAATACCTAAATATCCTCTTTACTGCCATGACATGTGACTCTCTAGGATCTACTTGAAATCTTACCACAAGATAGACTGCATGCATGATATCTGGTCTAGTAGCAGTTAGGTATAGCAGTCCTCCAATCATTGATCTATATTTGCTCTGATTAGCCTTAGGGGATTCATCATTTTTGCTCAGCTTGCAACCATTTATCATGGGATTACTAACTGGTTTAGATTCTTCCTATTACTAAATTATGTTCACACCTAATTTAGTTAGGCCTGATTTGCAGTTGTTTCAAAAGGAGTAAAAGAAAACTTTTAAAGTTAAATACAATCAATGAATGTATGATGTCTTGACAAGAGAAAAACAAGGATCAGCTGACAGGATAATCTGATAGTCCAGTCAGGACTGTCAAACCATCCTAACAAGTGAATATCTAATGGCAAGATATCATATAGTCAATGAATGATAGAATAGATCTAACTAGTTTTATCTTTTAGTTATGAGACAATTGAATTATCCAAGTGATCACATTTCAATGTGAAATAAAGGTATTTATAAAACTATCATTCATATCATATTTTGAACATGTGTTTCATATCGGTTTAAGTTATTCTATCCTATGCATTTGATTCAAAAAGAAACATACATAAATCAATGGCATAAGGTAAAGTAACTGATCATATTTAAAGAAATGTTTAAATGTGTCCCACACAAGCCGTGTGAGTGACTAAACTGAGAAATGTAGACATATGCAAGCTATACATCTGAGGATAAAACAAAAGAGAAAGAACATATGAGAATATTAAATATCCATAATTGCCTTTTATCAAAAGCTTGATGTCATCAGTTGATAGTTGGTCTTCATGTCCTTGTCTTCAGCTCCTGATCATGCCAGTGTACTTGCAAAATTGGGGAAAAGCCCTGTTAGAAGCTCCAGATATTTAAGATTATCACATGTTTTATCAACATATATATCAACTTGCAGACATTATGCATCTTATGTGAATAGATCAAATTAGACATGTGCAATAAATCAAATCATCATGAGAAAGATCAGTCAACTTCAAGAGGTATGTTTTTATGATAACTTGTTTGTTTACTATGCAGGTATAGGAAAAGTAATGTTGCTGATTTGAAGACATTAAAACATGTGGAGAAAATGTGGCTCCCACAAGGGTAGAGCCCAGCATGTTTTTTTTTTATTCAATTGAAAAAGATATCATATTGTAAAAGATAGGATACATTATTCAAGACAATACTATGCATCAGAACAGTTAAACTTGCAAGAAGAGTGAAGTCATCATGATAAAAGTGAAGAGGAGTAGTTGCTCCTATAAACTATGCCCATTTCTATTGGGAATTAAGGTGTCTCAACCTTGGTAATTCCTTGTATTTTTACATTGTATTTATTTATTTATTACCTATTGTGTTAATTGGATACAAATCCTATGTTGTCATATTGTGGGAGTTGGTACAGTGATGTGTTATCCTACATGGCATATGACCACATGTAATTTTGTCCTCACATAAGGAGATAGGTGTCCCACTTAGTGGTAGGAATATTTTGCCATGTGTTGGCATATTGGATGTTGTGTAAGGGAATATTGACCAAAATGGCCATGACATATTCCTATGACAAAGTTATGACATGTAAGAGTCAGAAATAGGAGATTATATGATAGGTGAAGACATGTGTCGAAGAGCATCTTTGAAAAAGGCATCTGGTGCAGGAGCACCAAGACATCAGGATTTGGTTAAATCTTCTAAGTTATTTTGTTAATAAGGTCCTTGAGACCATCTTCAATGTTGTAATAAGGCTTGAATCCATGCATGTAATTGGACTATGTCCAAATGTCTAAAAGAATCTATTCTCTTGTTGTAAGTCCTAGGGAGGACAGTCATGTAGTAATAGGCAGTTGCATTAGTCATATAGGACAGTCACTAAAGTCATTTAAGTTTTCATGTTTGTATGCCTATAGAGGCATTTCTAAGGTTAGGAGGTATGTTAAGAACCTTGTCAAAGGTTAACCTCATGTTCAAAATCATTATGAAACCATAAAAATAGAAAATGCAGTCCAAGAATGGACAGTTACTAAATCTGTCTTTAATGCTGCAGTTAAAAATCAAGAAAAAGCTCGATGGTTGGGTAGTTGCATCGACCCCCAACCACTCCAAACTATGTAGGAGGTTTATTTGAAGCCTGCCAAGGTGGATTGTAAGGAGACATTCAATAGATTTGAAAGAAATAACAAAAACAACTATTTTCTTGCCTTTTTCTGAGTTTTTCTGCTTTTTCAAGCCGTACCTAATTTTGTATGGAATTGTCATAGGCCAAGAATGTATTGGATAGATAGAAGGTTGAGATAGCTTTGGTTTGAGCATTGTTTGGAGAATTAATACAAAACTTGATGGAAGATATCATTGATTTCCCAAAAACTGTCTTTTAGAATTGTTGTTTACTTTCTGAAATTCGTTGTTTCCTGCATTGTTCTGTACCTGTACGGCCTAGGGATGAATGGTGTTTGTAATGCATAGTTAGGTGGGTGAGTTACCTCTCATTTACAATTGGTTTGGGCTTTTGACACCCCTTTATATCTCTGTATTTCTCCTTTATTTGGAAGTGGGTTTGAAAACCTAATTTAGGGCTTTTCTGAGTAGCTCGATGAGTTTCTCCTCATTCCACTGATCTTCTTTGTTTCTAATCAGTGGAATGGGTTGTAGGATAGATAATTCTAGGGCTTGTGAGGAATGTGGAGGCAGGAGAATGGTGTAGAGTGAATTTGTCTTGCTAATGACTCTGCAGAACTATGTGTTAAAAGATTAGAGAAGGACAGCAGCTTGAGGGTGGTGATCTATGACTGAGGAAGTGGAATGTTGGTGAATGAAGGTGTGGAGAATGGTGGGAAGAGTCCTAGGTCTAATAATGGATTCATGATAGGGAGTATGAAGAGATCTCTCTCTAAGATAACAGTCTATTCTACCTTATGCTGTCTCTGACAGTCCTCTTGGAGATAGTCACTGCCAAGAAATAGGTAAGTTTGATGAGCTATTGCTTTGCCAATGAAGGAATTAGGTATGAATGCATGTTATAGATTTGTTATGGGAATGAGTTTGTGAGGGAGATCATCCCAAGGAGGTTATTGTGGTTGTTATCCTAATGGAACAGCAAAGTTATGATAGTCTATGAGACTGTTGTCCTGCAGACCCTGCACAGTGGGTTAGATGGAGTCTTAGATGGAGTTGAGTGTCCTGAGATAAGTATCCTGAAGTCCCTCATGTTGCATGTCAGGAACAAGTTAGTATTGTGTTGAAGCCCTTCATGGTGAGGAGTGTGAATCTCTAGAGAAAACAGTGAACTTGAGAGTTATTGCATTGAAGTTGTGAAACATGCTTCTGCTGTCCTAGATTCTCTGCATCATTTGTGGTATTAGAGCAATCAAGTAGATCCTTGAGGGTGTAGTGGATCTTGTGAAATAGTAAGGGTTGAGAGAGTTGTGAAGATGCCTCCAAAGAACTAGATGGCTAGGGAGAACAATGAGTTGAGAGAAGCCTTAGAGGCAAGAGAAAAGGAGTTAAGGGACATAAGAGAACAGGATGCTACAAGAGAAAGAGAGTTGAGGCAAGTAAGAAGGGAGAATGCATCAATCTTGGCTAGATTGAAAGCATTGGAGAAGAATCCTAGAAGGGATAAACAAAATGAGTCAGAAGGAGATGAGGATGCTGATGAGAATCCTCCTGAGGATGAGTTGGATGCTGAAGAAAAGAAATTTGTGAGATTGTTGAAGGTAGTCCAAGGAAGTGGAAAAAAGGCAAACATAGAGTTACCTATCTATCAAGGGAAGATGGATAGTGAAGAGTTAGTAGGGTGGATAGATGCCCTAGAAAATTTCTTTGAGTATGAGGAGATGAGTGATGAGAAGAAGATCAAATTTGTAAAAATAAAACTGAGAGGAATAGCACTTACGTGGTGGAGTAGTGTGCAAACAGAAAGAGTGGCTAGAGGTGCATCAAGAATCACTTCTTGGGGTAAGATGAAGGATATGATGAAGGATCAATTCCTTCCATCTGATTACTCCATTCAAACAAAAAGGATGAGGCAAAATCTGAAACAGAAGGACATGGATGTTATGTCCTATACTGAGCAATTTCATAAGCTTAGTATTAGAGGAGGATTGGAAGATGAAGAAGAGAAAGTGGCAAGATACCTTAATGGGCTTAGGTATAACTTGTAGGATGAGATTGGTTTGACTATACCTAAATCACTTGGAGAATGTTTTTAGTTGGCCATAAGGGCTGAAGAAAGGGTGAAGAGGAAGCAAGAAAGACAAGGAGGTAGTGGAAGAGGATATAGAGGTAGGGGCAGACCTACTAATGAAGTTTAGAACAACAATGAGAAGGGTAAGGAGATTTTTGCAGATCAGAGAGGTGGATATAGAGGTGGAGGTAGATTTGGATCAGGAAGAGGAGTGTTTATAGGTAGATGTTACCATTGCAATGAGGTGGGACACACATCTTTCAAATGTCCTAAGAAGGATGATGTTGATAGGAGCAAGGATAGAAGAGTTCACTTGGCACACGAGGAGGAGAAGCCAAAAGAACCAGAAATGTCATCATCCTATCCAGTGATGGTTGGAGAAATGCACATGGTGGAAAAAGTCAAGATGCAACAACCACCAAAGGTATCTATTTTTAGAACTAATTGTTTAAGCCATGGAAAGATATGCAAGTTGATTGTAGATTCAGGTTCTCATGATACTCTAGTTTCTTGGGAAATGGTGCATAAGTTGGGATTGAAAACTCTTGATTGTCCTAGTCCTTACAATGTCACTTGGGTGAGTCAAGAGCAGCAAATAAGGGTTACTAAGAAGGCATATGTTGATTTTTCCATTGGTCCATATCAGGATTATGTTTTGTGTGATGTCATTTCAATGACATGTGGGCATATAATCTTGGGTAGACCATGGCAGCATTTGAGAAGGACAATTCATGATTGTTATACTAATAACTATTTGGTGCACAAAGATGGTAAGAAGTTCAAACTAATGCCTTTACCTTTTGAAGACAAGAAGGAACATGTTACTATTTGTTTTGGAGAGAAAATACAGTTGCATGTGTAAGTTAAGGATGATGGGAAGCAGCAGGAACAGTTGCAATAGAAGAAGGTGGATGACAGTCCTAAAGAGCAGCAGGTTTGGGACTTGAGTTATGTCAAGGTTGGAGAAATTGATTGCCCTATAAGGAGGCAGAAGAAGGAAGACAAACAGTAGATAGTACAGGGAGGAATAAATCAAAACCTCCAGTTGAGAAGAATAGAAGTATTGCAGCAGCAGGGTCCTAGGCAAGGACACCAAAATAGGTTTTATGGTTCTAACACTGTTTACAGGACCCATGCAGGTTGGATAAGGAGGAAGATAACTCTTGGAGAGTTCATGTTTCCTGTCACTAGTCAGAGGAACATTCCAACAAGATGGAAGAATGGTTGGAGTAGATCCCATAACTCTTGGGACAAGAGTTTTCATTATGCCGGGGGGTATGGTGTAGGAGCACCAAGACATCAAGATTTGGTTAAATCTTCTAAGTTGTTTTGTTAATAAGGTCCTTGAGACCATCTTCAATGTTGTAATAAGGCTTGAAGCCATGCATGTAATTGGACTATGTCCAAATGTCTAAAAGAATCTATTCTCTTGTTGTAAGTCCTAGGGAGGACAGTCATGTAGTAATAGGTAGTTGCATTAGTCATATAGGACAGTCATTAAAGTCATTTAAGTTTTCATGTTTGTATGCCTATAGAGGCATGTCTAAGGTTATAAGGTATGTTAAGAACCTTGTCAAAGGTTAACCTCATGTTTAAAAGCATTATGAAACCATAAAAACAAAAAATGCAGTCCAAGAATGGACAATTACTAAATCTGTCTTTAATGCTGCAGTTAAAAATCAAGAAAAAGCTCGATGGTTGGGCAGTTACATCCACCCCCAACCACTCCAAACTATGTATGAGGTTTATTTAAAGCTTGCCAAGGTGGATTGTAAGGAGACATTCAATAGATTTGAAAGAAATAACAAAAACAACTGTTTTCCTGCCTTTTTCTGAGTTTTTCTGCTTTTTCAAGCCGTACCTAATTTTGTATGGAATTGTCATAGGCCAAGAATGTATTGGATAGATAGAAGGTTGAGATAGCTTTGGTTTGAGCATTGTTTGGAGACTTAACACAAAACTTGATGGAAGATATCGTTGATTTCCCAAAAACTATCTTTTAGAATTGTTGTTTACTTTCTGAAATTCGTTGTTTCCTGCATTGTTCCGTACCTGTACGGCCTAGGGGTGAATGGTGTTTGTAATGCATAGTTAGGTGGGTGAGTTACCTCTCATTTACAATTGGTTTGGGCTTTTGACACCCCTTTATATCTCTGTATTTCTCCTTTATTTGGAAGTGGGTTTGAAAACCTAATTTAGGGCTTTTCTGAGTAGCTTGATGAGTTTCTCCTCATTCCACTGATCTTCTTTGTTTCTGATCAGTGGAATGGGTTGTAGGATAGCTAATTCTAGGGCTTGTGAGGAATGTGGAGGCAAGAGAATGGTGTAGAGTGAATTTGTCTTGTTAATGACTTTGCAGAACTATGTGTTAAAAGATTAGAGAAGGACAGCAGCTTGAGGGTGGTGATCTGTGACTGAGGAAGTGGAATGTTGGTGAATGAAGGTGTGGAGAATGGTGGAATGATTCCTAGGTCTAATCATGGATTCATGTTAGGGAATATGAAGAGATCTCTCTCTAAGATAACAGTCTATTCTGCCTTATGCTGTCTCTGACAGTCCTTTTGGAGACAGTCATTGCCAAGAAATAGGTAAGTTTGATGAGCTATTGCTTTGCCAATGAAGGCATTAGGTATGAATGCATGTTATAGATTTGGTATGGGAATGAGTTTGTGAGGGAGATCACCCCAAGGAGGTTATTGTGGTTGTTATCCTAATGGAACATCAAAGTTATGATAGTCTATGAGACTGCTGTCTTGCAGACCCTGCACAGTGGGTTAGATGGAGTCTTAGATGGAGTTGAGTGTCCTGAGATAAGTATCCTGAAGTCCCTCATGTTGCATGTTAGGAACAATTTAGTATTGTGTTGAAGCCCTTCATGGTGAGGAGTGTGAATCTCTAGAGAAAATAGTGAACTTGAGAGTTATTGCATTGAAGTTGTGAAACATGCTTCTGCCGTCCTAGATGCTCTGCATCAATATCTTTGAGCGCCCCAAGGTGGACTATGACATGTTGTAAGAGAATATGCTATTTATAGCCTGTGTATAATAGATTCTCTTATAGCTGTAAGTTATGACAGCTATGACAGATTCTATGACGGTTGTAAGAGTCGTAAGAGCATCTGTCATAGCCCATTTTGGAAATAGGTGACCTCCTTGGGATGGGGTGACTTGACAAGTGTCAGGAGCATCCTATAGTGTTGGACAAGTGTCCGTAGGTGTGGGTTTTGGGCCAAGGCCATGTTGGATGCCCATCCCAATGTGGAGCCATTTTTGCCTTGTATTTGTTATATAAACAAGTGCTTTTGAGAGAAGTACTACAGGTTTCATAGGTACTGTTATGCTACCAGAACATCTCCAGATACGAGTGTCGAAGACTCCTGCAAGAGCATTGGCTCTGTGTTATATTGTAACCTTCATTGTTTATGGAATACATTTGAGTTGTGTTTTAGAGTGTGGGGTTTTTCACCCATAATGGTTTTCCCCACATATATCTTGTGTCTCTCTTCTTCTGTCTTACTTTCTTGTGGATGTGTTTGCTGCAATATCTCTGTTAGTGGATTAACATAGCTGTAATTGTAAAGATAAAATTGAATTTGCACTCTCCTCCCCTCATTAGATTAGTGTAGGAAGCATTTTCCACATACATAGCTTCCTTTCAATTGGTATCAGAGCCTGGCCAGTTTTGGTTCTAGCTGCTAGGTAGGGATTTTTTGAGCTAATCTTAGGTTGAGTGGGAGTGTTGTGCAGAGCGTTCTATATCTTGTTGCAGTAAGGAGATGGAAACCACATCAAGAAGGTTAGAGGTGGAGAAATTTAATGGCACTAATCTTGAGTTGTGGAAACTCAAGATGGAGGACCTACTTGTTGATCGTGACCTTTGGGAAATTGTATCTGATGTAAAACCTATAGCAATGTCACAAGATGATTGGGACCTCAAAGATTGGAAGGCTAAGGGTCTCATAAGACTCTGTTTAGCTGACTCTATCTTGTTGAATGTCCATGAGGAGAAGAGTATGAAAGATCTTTTGAAGAAGCTGTGTGATGTTTATCAGGCCAAGTCCCTAGTGAACAAGCTTTTTCTGAAAAAGAAGTTGTTTTCTCTGAAGATGGAAGACGGAGGATCTATTACGGACCACATGAATGCTTTTAACATGATTGTTGCATAGTTGACATATGTGGGTGTGAAAATGGAGGAGGAGGATCGATGTATGACCCTGCTTTGTTCTTTGCCAGATTCATGGGATCATCTTGTCATGGCTATCGAAAGCACCACTACCACTTTCAAGATGAAAGATGTGGTGTCTTCATTGTTATCTGAAGAGATGCGGAGAAAGTCTTCTAAGGTAGCCAAAGAGGCTCTTGTAGTTCATGGAAGACCCAAAGGGAAAGGGAAGAAGAAGGACAAGAAAGGTGAAAAGGGTAGATCCAAACCCCATGGGAGATCCAAATCTCCTCAAAAGTCCAAGGCTCTCTGTTGGAACTATGGAAAAACTGGGCATTTTCGAAAGGAATGCAAAGAGGAGAATAAAAAGAATGCTCCTGATTTAGATTTTGACAAGTCACAAGATGATGGTGATGCCTTCATCGTAGCCCTGGCCACCCATGCATCTGATGATGTGTGGTTGATTGATTCTGGTGAATCATTCCGCATGACCTCGCATTGAGACTGGTTCACGAAGTATGAAGAGTTTGGTGGTGGAAGGGTGTACCTAGGTGACGATTCTCATATGAAGATTGTTGGTCATGGAAGAGTCTCAATCTAATTCCCTGATGGAGGAATGAAGGGGATCACTAGGGTTATGCACATCCTAGGCCTAGCATGGAACCTGCTTTCTGTAAGCATGTTGAATGATGCAGGTGTGCAGGTTGTCTTTCGAAGGATGGATGCAAGATGACTAGAGGATCTATGGTGCTTGCGAAGGGTACTTAGAGAGGTACTCTGTTTCATTTGGAGGCATGCACTTCATAGTGCAATAGTTCTTCTGACTCAAAGAAAAGAGTTGTAGTCACTTCATCCCCACCATCTGAATGAGCAGTGAAGAAATTTTTTGTAACTAGTTCTAATGGTAGTGCACATGCTATGGAAGCTAAGCTTCCTACTGAAAAGACTATGTTATGGCATTTGAGATATGGCCACATTGGTGATAAGGGTTTTAGAACTCTAAAAAACAAAAACCTTGTTGAGGGGTTAAATGATTGTAATCTCAAGTTTGATTTTTGCAAACTCTGTGTATATGGAAAGCAAAACTGTGTTCAGTTTTACTCTAGTTCTCACAAGTCTTCTAGTGTATTGGATCTTATTCATTATGATGTGTTTGGTCCTGTTAATGTTCCTTTGATTTAAAAATCTATATATTTTGTATCTTTCATAGATTATTATAGTAGAAGGACATGGGTTTATTTTATCAGAAGCAAGACTGAAGTCTTTAGTTGGTTTAAGGAGTTTAAAGCCTTTGCTGAAAATTAGACTAATAAAAAGATTAAGTGTTTGAGAACTGACAATGGTGGTGAGTTTTGTTCAGCAAAGTTTGATAAGTTTTGTAAAGAGCAAGGGATTGAAAGACATAAGACAACTCCATATACCCCACAGCAAAATGGAGTTGCAGAGAGGATGAACATGACACTGATGGAGAAGGTTAGGAGTATGCTTAGTGGAGCAAGCCTCAAACAAAAGTTTTGGGCTGAAGTTGTAGCCACTGCTTGCTATCTGGTAAATAGATCTACATCATCTCTTGTTGGTAAAACACCCATGGAGGTGTGGTCTCATAAGAATCCTTCAGTTAGACATCTTCATGTTTTTGGTTGTGAAGCATATGCACATGTTCCTAGGGATAAACGGTCTAAATTAGAGAACAAGGTTGTTAAATGTATTTTCATTGGCTATGGTGTCAGTGTGAAAGGATACAAGCTTTGGGATCCTGTGGCTGAAAAACTGTTGTATAGCAGAAGTGTTATCTTCAAAGAGCTAACACCTTCTTCCATTGTTCTATAGCCAGAATAGATAGAAAAGAAAGAGGATGCAGTTCAGTTTCCTTCTACCCCTGAGAAGCTGAACAGACAGACCATGTGAGACCTGATGATGAGGAGAGCTCTAGCAGCTCTGAAAGCTCAAAAGAAGAAGTGAAACCTCAACCTCAGCCATTGAGGAGGTCTACATGAACAAGAAAGCAACCTTATAGGTTTGGTTATTCATTACTTGATTCTAGTTGTGTTTTTGCTTTACTTACTAACATTGATGAGCCTAGAACTATGAAAGAGACTATGGGCACGAAAGATGCAGGTTCCTGGAAGGAGGCCATGGAAGATGAGATGGCTACTTTGGAGAAGAATAAAACATGGGACTTGGTGCCTTTTCATGAAGGACAGAAACCCATTGGATGCAAATGGGTGTTCAAGAAGAAATTTGGTGCAGATGGCAGAGTTGAAAAGTACAAGGCTAGATTGGTTGTGAAGGGGTATTCACAAGTGGAGAGAATTGATTATGGTGAAATTTTCTCTCCCATTGCAAAGATAACATCCATTCAATTTTTGTTATCTCTTGTAGTTGCTTATGAATTAAAGGTAGAACAGATGGATGTGAAGACAACTTTCCTTCATGGTGATTTGGAGGAAGAGATTTATTTGTCACAACCAAAGCATTACATAGAGAAAGGTAAAGAAAATTTGGTTTGCAAGTTAAAAAAATATTTGTATGGTTTGAAGTAGTCTCCCAAGATGTGGTACTTGGATTTTGATGTCTTTGTGTTGTCGATTGGTTATCTGAGATCGAAATCTAATCATTGTGTGTATTACAAGTTTGAATATGATCGCATTCTCATTATTGCATTGTATGTTGACAATATGATGTTGATTGGGAATGGTAAGAATATGATTTCTGATTTGAAGTCTCAGTTGTCAGTACAGTTTGAGATGAAAAATCTCAGGGCAGCCAGGTACATTCTGGGAATGGAAATCAGAAGAGACAGAGCTAATAGAAAACTTTGGTTAAGCCAGAGTAAGTATGTGAAGACCGTGTTGGACAGGTTCAGCATGACAGATTGTAGACCATTGTGTGTTCCTATTTCATTGGGGACAAAGTTGTCTATTAATGATTGTCCAAAATCTCCTATTGAGGTGGAGGACATGAGAAGAATACCTTATGCTAGTGCTATTGGAAGTTTGATGTATGCTATGGTCTACACAAGACTAGACATAGCCCAAGCAGTGGGAGTCCTTAGTCAATTTATGGCTAATCCTGGATGGGTACATTGGGATGCAGTTAAGCGAGTGTTCTGATATTTGAGGGGTACTTTTGAGTATTCCATATGCTATCACAGTAATGCTACAAGACCTCCGCATTCAGTTTGTATTCATGGATTCTGATTGGGTAGGTGACACTGACAGCAGGAGATCCACCAATGCCTATGTGTTCACTATGTTTGGTGGTGCAATTAGTTGGATGAGTAAGTGACAACTTGTGATTACTTTGTCTACTATAGAAGTTGAGTACATGGCAGCAACTCATGCTTGCAAGGAAGCCATTTGTCTTAAGAGATTGTGTTTAGATATTGGTGTTGATGTAGGATAGATTACAATTTGTTGTGACAGTCAGAGTGCGATTTGCCTTGCGAAGAATCCAACTATCCATTCCAGAACAAAGCATATTGATGTACAGTTTCACTTCGTACGAGACATGGTAGAGGATGGGAAGGTAAATTTGGAGAAGGTAGATACTTTGAAGAATGTTGCAGATGTATTAACGAAGCCAGTGGGCATAGAGAAGTTTAGATGGTGTTCAGAATCTATGGGCCTCTCGGCCTATAGCAGTTAAATCCTGTTAATTCTATTGGCTCTTACAAGGTGTTCAACAAGTGGGAGAATGTTGGGAATTAAGGTGTCTCAACCTTGGTAATTCCTTGTATTTTTACATTGTATTTATTTATTTATTGCCTATTGTATTAATTGGATGCAAATCCTATGTTGCCATATTGTGGGAGTTGGCAGGGTGATGTGTCATCCTACATGGCATATGACCACATGTAATTTTGTCCTCACATGAGGAGATAGGCATCCCACTTAGTGGTAGGAATATTTTGCCATGTGTCAGCATCTTAGATGTTGTGTAAGGGAATATTGACCAAAACAGTCATGACAGATTCCTATGACAAAGTTATGACATGTAAGAATCAAAAATAGGAGATTGTATGATAGGTGAAGACATGTGTCGAAGAGCATCTTTGAAAAAGGTATCTTTGGGTACCCCAAGGTGGATTATGGTATGTTGTAAGAGAATATGCTATTTATAGCCTGTGTATGATAGATTCTCTTATAGTTGTAATTTATGACAGCTATGACAAATTCTATGATGGTTGTAAGAGTCGTAAGAGCATCTGTCATAGCCCATTTTGGAAATAGGTGACCTCCTTGGGATGGGGTGACTTGACAAGTGTCATGAGCATCATACAGTGTTGGACAAGTGTCCATAGGTGTGGGTTTTGGCTCATGAGGCCATGTTGGATGCCCATCCCAATGTGGAGCCATTTTTACCTTGTATTTGTTATATAAACAGGTGCTTTGGAGAGGAGAAGTACTACATGTTTTACAGGTACTGTTATGCTACCGGAACATCTCCAAATATAAGTGTCAAAGACTCCTACAAGAGTATTGGCTCTGTGTTATATTGTAACCTTCATTGTTTACAGAATACATTTGAGCTGTGTTTTGGAGTGTGGGTTTTTTCATTTGTAAGGGTTTTCCCCACGTATATCTTGTGTCTCTCTTCTTCTGTCTTACTTTCTTGTGTATGTGTTTGCTATAATATCTCTATTAGTGGGTTAACATAGCTTTAATTGTAAAGATAAAATTAAATTTGCACTCTCCTCCCCTTATTCAATTAGTGTAGGAAGCATTTTCCGCACACCTAGCTTCCTTTCGATTTCAAGAGTACAGAAATGCAATCATAAGAAGGTATTCTTCTTTATTTCTGTTATGATTAAGGTATCTTTTGCTGTCAAGATTTATGCCATAGATATGATAGTCATCTAGGTAGATGTCATAAAAAAAGCATAAAGTGCAATTAGAGAAACTGTAAGAGTTCATTATGCTATCAACTAAGCCTCAGGGGGCAGTCACATCATGTTCAGAGCAACTAACATGATTATAAGAGGATGCAGTGATCATGAAAGACCATTTATAAGCCACTAGTACAGTCATCAATGAGGAATACAAACACCAGAAATAGCAGCGACCATCAAGTACTCAAAATAGTCTTATGAAGAAGTCACAACAAGCCATCAGCAGACAAGTTGTGATGTAACAGTCATAAAGAAGTGCAAGGGATACAAGTAAGGTTCATGATAAGGAAAAGAGTCAAGTATGATATGATCACAAAGTGTACAGTTGCATCTGATCATCAGCTACCTTTAACATTATAGAATCAAGGTGCCAATATGTGTTCAGAACTGAGTATTAGCAAAAATGAGTCATCCAAGATAAGGTGACTGACAAATGATAATTGTATCATATATGTTCATACCATGATAGGTGCTAAGAAATGTACAGGATAATGCCATAAAGAAGGTGATTGATTGATAATAAGGTCATGACAACATGATCATATATATCATAATGATATAGTGAATACAAGGTGGATAAGACATATGCTACTAAGCATAAGTGAGAAAAACAAATGAATTTTTAGCATTATCATCTACAAGAAGTCATGAAGATAAAGATACAGTAGGCCATGTCAAAGAAGGCCTTATTTTCAAAGAAATGCAAAAGATTTTTAGATTCTTGAAACCCTTGTCACAATTTCTTACTTACAGTGGAAATAAATGATACAGAGCAAGTTACACTGCTGGCTATGAGAGGAAAGTAAAGATATAATGTGAAAATCAAAACCCTCTACACATTTTGAAACCCTTGTACTATTTTTATGTGCAATCAAAAGAGAGGTTACAGAGAAGCAAAATGGAGTAGGTCGTGATAGCAAAAGGCCATTATGTACATAAATGACAAAATCCTCACTTATGTTTTGAAGACCTCTATTTTCTTTTGCATCTACAGTCAAAGAGTGTGAGAAAAATCAAGATATAGGCACGGCCACCACAGAGAAGCTATTTTTCTTCAAACAGAATGAATACCCTTGTTATAGTTTTTCAAACCCTCATTTTATTTCAAGATTCATGTATATAGAGGAGTCAAGGAAATGTGAGAAGAGTAGATATATAGATGCAACCGTTGCTATAAAAGGCCTTGTCTTCTTCAAAAGTAAAGATACCCACTTGTAATTTCAAAACCCTTATCAAGAATATGCATATATAGTTAAAAAATGAAGATATAGGAAAGTCGAAGAACAAGAAACTCACCTCATTTTTCTTGTATGGAAAGATCTATAGACCGCGGCCTCTTTTGTATAAAGCTTCTTAGAGGAATGAAGTTACAGTGGAATGAAGAGCATAGAGAAAGACAAAATCTTGTTAAGAATCTTTTAAAGAAAGTTTAAACACACAACCACCATAGCCGTGGCTAGATGAAGAAGGAAAATCACAGAAAGAACACAGAAAGGTTCGTTATTATGCATAGAGAAATACTCACCTCTTTCTCCTACATCAAAATGTCTTTAGAAGACTCAGAATCGACCAAAGACAGTAGAGGAAACTAGTAAAGATCAAACCCTAGCCGTCAGCTTTAGTTTTGCAAAGTTGAATACAAGCAAAAGCAAAATGAGAAAAGAAATGACTTTTAGGGTTCAGTTTGTGCTTTTGTTCGATGGCCTTTTGTTTTTTTTAATCTCATCTTTTTGACTTAGCAAATAAAACCAAATCATTTGCCTTATCCAGATCGGGGTCAAGACTTCGATCTTGATAAACCTAATCATTATGCCAAGGAGGGGCCCATGGGCTAATCAAATTATTTCTTTTTTGCAATTGTTTTTGCTAAGTCAAAATGGTCAAAATCATTAGAAGGTGAGGCTTTAGTGCCTTTTATTCCTTTGCTTCATGATAGTCGACAAGACAAATAAGTGGTCGAAGCCTTTTACCTTATGCATTTAAAAATGCATGAAAAAGACAACAAAATAAATCATGAAGACAAAAGGTGAGGTGGCAGGAATATGGATGGGGTAAAGGTTTTATTTGCATGTAGATATGAAGACAAGTGAAGTACAAGGTTGATAAGACAAATGCAGGTAAGGTCAATAATACAATGAATACGATATGAAGACAAAGTTGATGCATGTGTAATGCAAGCTAGATATTTCTTTTTCTTTTTGCAATTGAATGGAGTGATAAGGGAATATTCTTATGCCTTGAGTGCATGTGTAATGCAACTAGGAGGTTTTCTTTTGCATGGAGTTATAAGGTGATAATGATGCAATTATCATTACTTTTGATAGTTCATTATATTATTTTGCATGTAAGTGACCTAATTTTTGCATGGGAGGCATAAGGGGGTAATTTTTTTTCTTTCATGTATGAAGACCTAATTTTGGCATCAAAGTCATGCAAAATTGTGCAAATTAGGCAAATGTAAAATGAGAGATAAAGAGTTTTCTTTTTCTTCCATCTCTTCATAATTTTACAACTATATATCATGTAAACAAATTAATAAAGTAATATTTTATAAATTACTCTATTATTTTGTCACAAGTTGTAAAATTGGAGAAACTAGACAAACTGAAACTCATAATAGAGTAAGTCATGCAAATGATTACTTTATTAATTTTCCACATGATCTACACATGCAAAATCATGCAAGATGGAGGAGTTAAGTTAACTGAGGTCTTTTTTCATGGATTGGAGGTCAAAATAGAGAAAATTGATCAACTCTTGGATCAAACACATGGAGACTAGCAGATTGGAGCTATTTTTGCTTGTTTTGAGGCAATTTTGACCCTTATTTTTAGGGATTTCATTGTTTGCTCGTGGATCAAATTGGAGAGCTTATTTTTAGAGGCAGTTAATTGCAGTTATTTTTTCATGCCTCTTGGAGAGAGAAAACTATATATTGTAAAGAAAAACTTAGATTTTTCTAGTTCTTGTATTCTTTTCTCTTTACACTTTGAGAGAGAAAGAAGGTTTTGTAACTCATTTCGAGTTCTTGCCTTTTTGCTCTTTGTACTTTGAGAGAGAAAGAGGTTTTGTAACTCACTTATTTGCAAAATTATAGAGATTATAGAAGGTTATAGGTTTTATACTTTATTTTTATGCAATTATTTCCTTTATTTTTTAGTTTGATCAAGTATCTACCTTCCATTAATGCAACTTGTATGAGTGATTTGATGAGATTTTATTGTGTTTAACATCAAAACCTTTAAAATTATTGTCTCATTAGTACTTGTTTGTGTTAGATAGCATTGAAAATCACAGGTCTTAGGTTGTGCAATTGGAAAACCTTTCTTTTATGTTGTGAAAAACCCCTTTTCCTTCAAACATAAATAATTTCCAACCTCCCTTAGAAATATTTTTGTGATCAATTTGCTGAAAGTGGTTTGTGTGGATAGATTTTCTGAGATCTATTATGAGTTAGATTGTCAATTTTTCATCATTATTAGGTGCATCACCATACCTTTATAGTTTTATTTGCTTTTAGAAAGATCCTTTTTTCCTTTTTCCACATCAGAGTCAGATCCAATTGAATATTTTAAGGGAACCAACCCATAATCTGGAGGTTCAAACTTGACATAGGTCACCCACAGCTTGAGTTTGATCCCATGTTTTGAAGGATTGCTGAGTCTCACAACTTTGCATCATGGGTGCAATCCTAATCAACAACACTTCTATTCCAAACTTCTTCAACAACTACTCGACATACTTTGATTTTGAAATGAAAATGCCCTTATCTATTTGATTAATTTGCAGCCCAAGAAAGAAGTTCATCTCACCACATATTGACATCTCAAATTCTTTTTGCATCTCATCTGCAAAGTTATTGCACATACCTTCATTTCCATCGAAGACTATATCATCCACATAGACCTCAATGATCATGATTTGATCTTTGCTTACCTTGATGTACAAATTAATGTCTGCAGACCCTTTACTGAATCCCTGCTGCAACAAATACCTGTCTAACCTAACATACCAAGCTCTGGGAGCTTGCTTTAGTCCATACAATTCCTTCTTCAATCTACATACCATATCTAGTTTGTTTGATAACTAAAATCCATTTGGTTGCTATATATATACTTCCTCTTCCAACTCACCATTCAGAAAAGTGGACTTTAAATCCATTTGATATACTTTGAAATCCTTATGTGTTGCATAAGCCAGAAACAACCTAATAACTTCCAGTCTTGCCACCAGAGAAGAAGTTTCCTCATGGTCTATTCCTTCCACTTGTGAGTAGCCTTTGTACACAAGTCTAGCTTTGTTTCTTACCACTTCTCCATTTTCATTCAACTTATTTCTAAAAACCCACTTTGTTCCAATCACATTCTTATCTGTAGGCCTGGGGACAAGTTCCCAAGTCTTGTTCATTTCAATTTGCATCAATTCTTATTCCATTGTGTTGACCCAATGTTCATCTTTACATGCTTCAGTAACCGATTTAGGTTCAATCTTTGAAAATAAGCAAAGATTTACCTGTTCTTCTGCAACTCTTCTTGTCAAAACTCCTTTGCTTTTGTCACTAATGATTTGATCCTCTAAGTGATTCTTTTGCACATACTTAAGGGTTTTACGAACACTTTCTAGAGCTGCTTCTTCATTAATAGAAAATTCCTTGTCTTTGTCTTCTTCAACTACTTCTGTATTAGCAGATTCATCTGACTCATATCTTTGTGTTGAGTGTCAACACCACTTCTCTGGCTAGGGGAACATGATTTTTCATTGAAGCTCCCCTTGAGCCAGAGCTCTCAATTCACTTCTCAGAGGAGGTATCTGCACCAATGGCTAGAATAGATTCATTCTTGGCTTCATTAACATCATTCTTGATCCATATCTTGTTCATCTTCTTCTTGGTTTCTTCCAAATCAACCTTTTGCACTAGTTTCTTCTTTTCTACCAGATTATCCTTCTTCATGTTCTTACTTTTGTAGAACCTTGCAATATGTCCAGGCCTATTGCAATAGTAGCACACAACATTCCTCTGACCATTGTTCCTTCCATTCATTTTGGATCTACATTGGTTAGCCTTATGTCCAAATCTATTGCATGTAAAGCAGTTGCCATTGAAAGATTGAGCATTCCTTCCATTGTTATAGCCATTTCTTATTTGACTTCTACATTCACTAGCTCTATGACCAACTCTCTTGCATGTAAAGCACTAACTAGAGAAATATGGAACATTTTGATTTATTCTACTCCTACATTAAGTAGCCTTATGACCAAACTTATTGCATGAATAACAATAACCATTAAAAGATGGGTACCTTTGAGCATTTGGTTGCCTGACCGGTGGTCTTCTAGGTCCATTTCTTTGATTCTAGATTTGCTTGCCTTTGTCCTTCTTGTTCTCAACATTCACTACTTGACCTAATTTTGAGCTTTCACCTTTCTCAAATCCCAAGCCTTCTTTGTCATCAGGGATCTTCTGACTAGCAATCATCTCATCAAGTTTTGTAGAACTTATCTTGAACTTTTCTTCATAGCTCTTTGCCTTCTCCAAATTTGACTTCAAGTTCACATCTTTTTTCAAGCTTTGCACATTCTTCAGATTTGCCTTTTACAATTAGATTTAAACACTCTTTAGCTTTTTCCTTCTCTTCAACTTGCACTTTTAGATCATTCAAGTTTTCATTTGCTGATCTTAATTGTTCACTAATCTCCTTATGCTTTTCTTTGAACTTCTTGACTTGCTCCCTCAACTTCTTGATGTGCACTCATCTACTTCCTTGACATTTTCCTTTAGATCTTGGTTTTCTTCTTCAATCCTTTCAAGGTCTTCAATAGAAACTTTGAGTTCTTCATTATTTACAAACATGCATTCTTCTTCTATAATTCCAATTGAATGAATTTCTTCCAGAGGAGTAGGATACCTTCTAGCTGCCATGCGTTCAATCTCCAAGATCTTCCTCAAGCTATTAGACTTCTTCCAAGGAACCTTGCTTTGATACCAATTGTTGAATGCACAAGAAAAATGAGAGGGGGGGTGAATTAGTTGTATCAAAAACTTTAAACCCTCACAAACATAATCACATCCACATTAGTTCACTTAAACCCTTATTCTGTTATGAAGATTAAACATGAAAAACATATAACAGAAACTTAATCACATCAACAAAATGCACAAGAGAACACCATATTTTTACGTGGAAAACCCTAAAAGGGAAAAACCATGGTGAGGATTAGCTCACAATATAAAGTAGTATCAATATCGAATTACAAAGAGGCTCACTACCTAAGGACTCACTGTCCAAAGAAGTGCTCACTGTAATAGGCTCACTGCCATGAACTAATATGATAGCATCTGCCACATGCTTGAGTTTAGTTCCAATGAAGCACAGCAATCATCACCTTCGCAACCTTCCTGAAAATTGTAAATGAATTCTGCTCACTGCATTAGGTCATCTACCACATGAAAGTCCTTTCTGTCTTTGATTCAAATTCACGACACAAACATTCGCATCTTCACACATGCACACATACACATGAATCATTTACATTTATTCATATCAATCATCAACCTTGAAACATTCACCAAGGTTGGTAACGCACTCTACAACCTTTGAAACAATCTCCAAGGTCGGAATACATAATTCAAATAGGTCTAGACCTAAAACATTCTTGCGAAGCATGGGAATGAAGGTAGAACATTTCATGGCTTAGCTTGGACCTAAAAACATCTTCACTTGCTTCAACACGCTTCCTCAATCCATGAAGCACATCGGCAATTGGTGTTAAGACCCAAGTTGGCTAAACTTGTGTAGACACCAAGAACACTTAGGCACAGGCTTCCAAGAACATAACCATGGCTTGTGGATCAGGCACAAGCCTTTAATACAATTTGAAAACATCCATGAACAACATTAAATCACCTGGGAGTCATCAAATTCATTTATAACTGTATATAGAAAAATTTGGATAAAATGAAAATGATAAAACAATAAAAATGCATTACCTTGTCCAAATCCTTCAATACCTCGAATAGATAGAATGATGCAAGATGAATTGTTTGATTGATTTGATATGTTGGTTACTCAATTCAGTAGCATAACAATAAGATGAAGATGATAGATGAATGATAATGGATGAATGATGCAAAGGCTCTAAAGATATTTTGATAGCATAAGGATACTCCAAGACTCCATGCCTGCTAATGGCTTGGGAGAGGGTTGATTTATAGGAAAGGCTTGGTTCAAATAGATGGTTGAGATTAAAAGGCTAATTGATTGATGTGGATGGCTAGGATTGATTTAGTTATCCCAATCTTCAAGGGAGTTGTAGTCATGTGACAAGTGTCAAAGGAGATAATAGGGCTCATGTGTGACCGTGTACACAAAAAACTTTATTTAATAAAATTAAGTCTTATTAGTTGTACATGTGAAGGATTTTAAATGAAAGTTGTACTACCACACATGATTCAATTGAGAGGTGGACAAGTGTTGGAATGACGTGAGAGGTGAGGACCTAATTCAAATATTTTATTTGAATTAGTTGGAATATTAGTTGGAATATGTGAGGGAAATTAATTAAATAAATAAAATTTATTTAATTAATTAGGAAGATGTTTAGGATAGGATTGGGATATGAATGGGAAATTAATTAAATAAATAAAATTTAATTAATTAATTGGAAAGTGGGATTATGAATATGAAATTAATTAAATAAATAAAATTTATTTAATTAATTAGCTAATGGATAAGTGGAATTAGGACAAAATGCTACATAATGTTTCTAATGATGTTTTGACTAGGTGATGCAAGACATGGACAAATTTAGGTGTCTACATTTTGCCCCTCTTTGAGATGATGTTCAAGATGATAAGATTTGTGTAGAGTAACATCATTTCAAAGAAGCTAAGGTATGAATAGAGGAAAATGATGAGGGTGATGGAAAGGTAGGATGAGGATGTGGATGTCCCCTCGAGAGGATAGGTGGGTTGGACAAACACAGGTAGGCTCTTGAAATGAAAGGGATTGGTCAAGAAAGAAAGATAAGGAAATGGATAGAAGAAATGATGATGTGTTATTAGGTAAAAATTAGGTTAATAAGATCAAGCATATAATTGAAAACCTAATCCTACCACCATCAAAGAATTGAATCCAAGTGAAATCAAAAGCATGCAATTCAAGAACAATATCACCTAGATTGTATGATTCCTTGTTTATAATGTGGATTGCTTCCCAACAATGAACAATTATGAAGATAAAAGCTGCCATGATGGATGGATGTATGCCTCATAATAGAGCTAGGATGTGATTTCTAAAGACTATGACACATAAGAACAACATGCCCCCATTCTAGGTATAGACTTAGGATTTTAAATGACAAAGCTTATGAAAAAAGGATTACAAGGCTTATGATAGAATTGGTTTGGAAAGGGTGAGGTATACCAAGAGATAACCAAAGCATATTACAACATTTTGCCCCCATGTCTTCATCAAGATCAAAAGGAGGAAGTGAGGATAGATGGAATCAATATGATAGGTATGTGTATGTAATGGATAAGGATGATAGGATGGTGGGGTAATGGATGAGACAGTGTACCCCCAAGTGTAAGTGACATAGAATATCAACCTACACATGACGCTTGTTTGCCAAGTTTTCATCATGGTACTTATCCAAGGCACCTGTTTACCAAGTTTTCACCGTTGGACGAAGGGCTTTCACTTTACTTTTTTTATTTTTAATTTTGATTTTGATTTATTTTTATTCTTTGATGGGAAAGAAATTACACATGGCGCCTGTTTACTAGGTTTTCACCATGGTAATGGATAGGAGGGACTTAAGTGTCTAGTTCTATGAATGTTGGTAGTGTCCCATTAGAGAGGGATGTCATCGCATGTACCATGTCAAGTGTGCTCATAGATGTTTGTATGGGGATCACATGGGAGGGAGATGAAGTAGGTGGATAGTGGATTAGGATATGGATTATGGAAGGCTCATGGAAGGGTAGGGTAGTGGATTATGATATGGATTATGAAAGGCTAATGCAAAAGCATGGACCATAGGAAGGTGATGGGAAAGATATGTAGGATAATGGATGAAGTATTGGGAGATGGAGGTATGTGGGAATGTTGCAGAATGGAATAGAACCATGACCAACGGTTGTACACACCGTGATAAACAATGAAGCTTTTGATGGGAAGGTAGTGTAGGAAGCAATGGAGATGTTAGCTTAGGAGATGGGTGATGGAGTCATTTAGGTACCCACATAGACTTAGTATTTTTATGATTTTTGCTTTGCTTGTGGGATTTAGGAAGTTAAAACTTTTGTATGGAATGACATTTTTGAATGGAAGGGGATGGTTGGGATTTTTGAGATGTGGATGCCTGATTTGAGTTGCTTTCTCTTTGCTTAGGGACCCAAACCATTTTGGTTTTGGACTTTTCTTTTGGAGGTATGGGCTTGGATAGCAGTTTGGATAGCTTTGTAAATGTACATTGCTTTGACTTTTGGCATTGATGTCCCAAGGCATTTGGACCCTTAGGATTTTTGGTAGGATTTTTGGCTTTATGAAAGGAGGCATCCAAATTTTTATTTTGGAATCCCATGGGATGGATGGAATGAGTGGAAGCTTTATGTTTAGACAATATGTGCTTTTGTTGGTCATGATTAGGATTGTAAGGGTGCTTATGGATAAATAGATTAAAAATGGGTTTATGGATAAATGGATAAGGGTATTGGAGGATAGGGATATTAGGTGTTGGGAGTAATGGTGGTAGATTTGATGGAGGGATATTAGGATTTGGAAGGAGTGGAGGTAAAGTGGATGGTGGAAGGTGTATGGTCACATGCTTTTAGGGTTTGTAGGATAGTGGAGGTGAAAAGGCTACATAGGTTTTGGGTATATGATGTGGTTTGTGATTGAAAGTGGACTTAGGAGGGATGGAGGAATTACCAACATCTTTAAATTGTTTACCTTGGGGTGTATATCCAAGGCCATATGAGTGTGGGGGAACCTTGACATGGATGGGCTCCAAAATACCTTGTTCATAAAGGCCTAGGCATTTACCTTGGTAGTTCATGTTTTGGAGTATGCTATGGACATAGGAACTAGGTGTAGTTTGAACACTAGACTTGAGTTCATTATTGGATGGAGAAGATGAAGTGGATAAAGGTCGTTGTTGTCCTAAAGAAGAACACTCATGTATAAGGGTGGTAATACCAAGTGGATATGATGGTGGACTTGAAGTGGACTCAATGGTGGATGTGGAAGGAGAATCATCAGGATCTTGATTAGCATTATGTTCACTAAGATCCAAGCTATTGGTGTGATCTTCTATGTTTGCTTGGGGGCCATGTGTCTCATCATGACAAGTGGATGCTTGCTCGTTATGGATAGGGCTAGATGGTGGATGACTAGGAGCAATGCAGATATCTTGCTCATGGATAGATATAGGATTATGGATAGGATCAAGGTGCTAATGGATAGCTTCTTCATTATGGCTATCATCTTGATCATGGAAAAGATAGATGTTATGGATGGGTTGCATAAAAGTGATTTGACGTTGATTTGGACTAAGGGTTAATGTTTCCACATGCTTAGGATTAAACTCTTGACATACCTCTTGAGTTTCATGAATGGAAGTGGATAACTCTTGGATAGGCTTGACATGTTCTTGATGGTCAACAATGCGAGAACATGATGACTCTTGACTTGGACTTATGGGAGGTCCTTGAATAGGCTTAATGGATTGTGGACCACATGAAGGGCTTGAAGGGCTAGGCATGTTAATTAAAGGCTCTTGAAGAGGCTCAAGGATATGTGGGCTATGTAAAGGAGTTTTAGGATTGGACATGACATTTGGAAGTTCTTTGGTAGGCTCATGAGTGGGTGTTTGACATGGGGGTGTTCTATTCCGTGCTAGTAGCCAATGGATCACATCCTTTGCAAGTGTATGGGAATAAGGACAATATAATGGATGGATGATAAGGGTAGATGGTGTTGTAGGCTTATGATTAGGACTTGGTTGAAGGCTAATTGGATTGGATAGGTTAGGATTAGGATTAGATGGGGGTGACACATGGGATTTGGATGATGTGACATTATTTCTTATTGTACATTGGTACACCTTGTAAACAATTGGGAAAAATATGGGGCATTTATTGGTATTATGTCCTTTGGTCCTATCATATGCACAATAATCATGTTCATCATATGAACTTTCTTCACATAGTTTGACTTCAGGAAGTTCAATGAGTTTTACTTCAAGAATCCTTTGTAAAACTATCTCAGCCGCATCCTTTGGTGAAGGATTAGAATGACATGGTAATGAAGGTAATGGAGGGCTTGGTGGTTTGGAAGGTAGAGGGATTAATGGACTAGGAATGGGATCACATGGTGGTGTTGGGATACGACTTGTTGGCTCATGTGTTGGCATGGGATTGGATGGTGGAGGCCACTCTAGATTGGTATCTCCCTTGTCAAAGGTAATTAAGTCTTGGATAGGATAACTTGGACTCATTTGGTTTATGTACAAGGGGCCACTTGGACTTGCATGTTCTTGTTGTGGAGGTAGATCTAGATCTATCAATGATACTTGGTTGTTTTGTGGATGGGTTTGGTGATATGTTGGAATGTTAGAATGAGGAATTGGATAATGTTGAGGTGGAGGTTGATATGTTGATGTGGCATAGGTTGATGTAGCATTCTCATGATAGGTGGATAGATTAGGTTGGTATGAAGTTGAGGGGAATGACACATAGGATTGATGTGGAATTTGTTGAGGTTTAGATTGTGTTTGGATTTGTTGTTGTGATATGATTTGTTGTTGTTGGAATTGTTGAATGGGTTGTTGTAATGGTTGGATTTGTTGAATTGGTTGATGTTGTTGTAGTTGAATGTGTTGATGTGATGGTTGAAATTGTTGAATTGGTTGATGGTGTTGTGGTGGAGGGATTGCATAGGGTAATGGTTGGTGTGAAGTTGAGGGTGATAACATGTAAGGTTGAGGTGGCATTGGTTGATGTTGAATGGATAGAGGATGATGTGCTTGTTGGGTTTGACAAGTGGCCATGAGGTCTTGTGTGTGTGCTATGAGTTGTCGCAGTTGAAGTGATTGGCTTGCTTGAGATTGAAGTTGTTGAATCATGTCATTGGCCTCTTGAATGATTTGTTGGTCTAGAGGTGATTGGCTTGCTCAAGCTTTGCAAAGTTGGAGAATGAGTTTAAATGCTAAGTCTTCTAATTTTAGCATGGTGTCACACAAGTGTTTAAGTCTTAAGACCTTTTTGGCAAGTGCTTGATTATGATTCAATGATTATGTGGATTGTTTGGATGATGATTGGATGATTAGGATGAAGGTGACTAGGATGAAATTTATTTGGATATGATGACTTGTTTATGTGTTTGGTGTTTATAGGTTGATTTGGCAATGTTCAAACAAATGATTATGCATATACACACATGAATCACTCACGCAAGACACATAAGCAATTTTTGAATTTGAAAATGAAATGTGATGATTATTAAGCAAGCACTTGAAAACATATCAATAAGCCTAATGTCTAGTCAAGTGGGTATGGTTAATTAGGTCTTAGGGTAGATTGCACAAGGTTGACTAAGGAATTGAAAGTGAAATCCTGCCACACAGCTAGGAGAAAGGGGTAACCCACCCTTCACCTTCACTTCCAAAGTATAAAGTTCTTTAGGGCTTAGCCAAGAGTAACAAGATTCCAACTCTCAATGAGGGTGTCTTTCGATTCAGCCTCGATTGAGTTCATCCCTTGGAGTGGTGTGTCTCCAAGCAAGCCTCCTAGATAGGGTTTACAAAAGCAAACCAAGTGAGCTGTCACTTGATTCACACTCACAGTTGTTAATTTCCCCTTAGAAAATGAAATGTGTGGAAGACAATTCAAGCACTTATTCTTTTTAAATCCAAAGCCAAGATGTGATTGAAGAAACTTGTTTGTTTTAACCTAATTTTTTCGATGTGATTGCAAGCAATGTTGTTCGTTTTAAGCCCAAAGTCCAAATGTGTTTGAAAACAATGATTAAGAGATGAAAAATTAGAATGAGTACACCTGGATTATTTTTGCTTTCCACTTGCTGTTGTGACTAATCTAAATGTTTCTCCAGCTCCTTTGATTCAACTACAAGTCACCAATTCCAAAAAGAAACAAGTAAACTTGCATAGAAGATGATTATGTGAAAAAGATGAAATCTGATAAAAACTAATGAAGATGATCTAATACAGCTGAATAGATTGTAAAAATAGAAAATTCAATAAATTTTATGCACTTTAAAAAAAATTGTTGAAAAATGATCAAAAATGCAAAAATTATGCTTGTTTGAAGTTTGCAATGAAAGAGTGTTAAGATTGAAAAATAAACCCTGCAAAAAAATCAGCAAATAATGTCATCCAATAGTAAAATAGATATGGCCATGAGATGCCTTATGATTTTCTAATCAATATCAAAAAAAAATTTGCTCAAATTGGACTTCATATGCAAAAGTTATGTCATAAACTAGGGTTTGAAAAAAAATATTTTTTTTTTGACAAAAAATCTATTTGTACCATAGATCTAAAAAATAATGATATAGAAAAATGGATTTAAATATTTCTAACCACCTACAAAAAACAAAATGTGATTTGGTTAGCTAGATTGGAAGATATGATTTTTTTTTCTAAAAGTCGTGCATCAAAAATTTCTGCAAAATCAGAATCGGATGGTCAACTTCAAATCATCATAACTCCTTGAATACTGAGCCAAATATTTAATGTAACCACTTTTCGGAAAGCTCTCAAAGTCCTCTTTCCAACGAATCCAAGATCTCCTTTTTTCAGGACCTGTGTAAAACAGAAAACCCTCTGCAACAGATCTGGTCCTAAATAAAGAAAATCAGCAATATAAAATATCTTCAACCTACAAATCAAAGTGCATAAACCTGGAAAAACTAATGATTAGATTCTTGGAACATGTTCACGTCGGGTTCATGAAAAATGTATAATGAAAATTTTGGATAAAATAAAAATGATAAAACAATAAAAATGCATTAGCTTGTCCAAATCCTTCAATACCTCGAATAGATAGTGTTGGTGCCTGAATTGATTGTCAGTTTTTGAGCAATTTTTCATGCAGGCACCTTCCCAAAAAATCCAAAAGGTTCTGAGTTTTGGCACCCCTTCAGTGTTTTGCAGCATCCGCATCATCTTTCTTGAGGAAGGGGTCATCATGTTTTGTCCATCAGTGAAAGTTTTGTTTTTTTGAGTGCTCTGATTGTGTCTTTGAACTTTCGGTTTGAACCTCACCGGCGAACCTCAGTGTTGAACCTCGCCATTGAACCATCTGTTTGAACCGGTTCAATGGTTCAAAGCTTTATGTTTTTGGTTTCATCGGCGTGATGGCAGCTATCGGCATAGGTTTGTGGTCTTGCTCCGACGGTCTAAGTCACACCGACGGAGATGGGAAGCCAAGTTGCCATCGGCGTGACTTTTGTTGTCGGCGAGCGTTGCTTTTGGGTTGGCCAATGGTTTTTGTCTTGGCGACGGGTGTTTTTTGCTTGGCCATCGGTGAGACTTGTTTTATTGGCCTAGTCAATGGAAGTTGGCCCGATGGTCTATCTCTGGCCGATGATGGGAAATATGGAGTTTGCGATGGCATCGGCGAGACTACTGAGGTCAGTCAGAGGAGTTTCAGGTTGGCCGATGGGATTGGTCTGGCCGACAGGGGATTGCGATGGGCTTCATCGGTGTAACACATGAGGTCGGCCAGAGGATTTTTTGGATGCTCCGATGGAGGGAGTCAAGGCGACGGAGGGTGTGTTTTGTTTGCCATCAGAGAGACTTGATAGATCGGCGAGAGTTTTTTGGGGCAAGCCGATGGCTTAGCTTTGGGCGAGGGCTTGTGTGTTGAGTGTGGAAAAAGCGCTCGACACTTAGTATGTTTGTGGCCATGTTTATAAAACGTTGAAGTGGTCTTCTCACTATGCATGTGGGATTAATCTCCCTACATTATTTTGAACCTACCAGGAAGCGCTTCTTGGCGGGAAGCTCCATTTTGAACAGTGCGACGGTTTCCAAGTAGGCCGCGGGTGGTTGAGCCATCAATGGCGATTGTAGTAGGGGTGTGGGCGACAGTACAAGTGATTAAACTGCCTGATTTTTAGCATGAAGACTTCCAGATGGTGGCACAGGGCTCAAGGCCACCCCTGTCAACTCTCCTGCCTACTGCATTGATAACTTATGGGCGCCATCTCTCATGGGCTGTATCTGGCGGTTTTTTGTAAAAATCATGTAATTAATTGCTGTGGGTACACTTTCTGGCCGATATAGGTAGATTGTGTTACCATTGTTTTGGTTGTTGAAAGTTGAACATTTGGCTCTGTAATACAATACAGCTGATTTGGTTGCTCTGTGCAGCAAAACTTGCGAGTTTATGTATCTCCTGTTGTACGTTTGTGCATGAATCCACTGATTTCATGATCAATTTTATATGAATAATGCTATGTTTGCATGTGTTATGCTGATTCTGTCTCCAGTTTTGCATGTATCTTTCTTCTGAGTCTAGGCATTCAAGGAATGTCTGAGATTCTAGAACATAGAATTCCTGTGTTGAATGTTTAATCTTTTAACTTCTGCTCAAGGGGTAGATTAAACTATTTTCAGATTGAATATTGGGAAGGGTATACTGCAATAGGGATGCCATAAGTATAGACAGCTTAACACTCTGTATTGGGAGATATTTGTAAGGCAGATATCATGTATATCCCCCTGAAATCTAGTTTTAGTTGTTCATGCTGATCATTCACAGGTGTATGTCTACTGACTCCAAGCCATGGATAGGCACCAATCTAGCTCTGTGTTGAGGTTATATACCATGTCCAGCTTTGCATCCAAAAATCAAATCAACCCATCTCATCACTTCCACCTGTTAGTTGTAGGATTAGGATTAGGAACCTCTGCATGCTCTCATACCTAACAAGACATTATGTCCAAGAATGTTACCAACCTTGTTATTTGTTACACAAATCTTGGTCCATACATGAGAGTATTCTGCCTGTTGCCGTCAAGTTAAATCTTTCTGTCATTGAAGTAGTCAAGGTTATACTTTTATCAAATAGAGACACCCCCCTTGGTGTCGCAGAACCAGAAGTGAAGGGGAGGAGCTCACGCAACCTCCTGTATTTAGTTGGCTGAATCTGCCTGTGCATTAGAACTGGCAAACCCTAATGCTGATTAAGAAGCAAAAACCAACAGATAGAATGATGCAAGATGAATTGTTTGATTGATTTGATATGTTGGCTGCTCAATTCAACAACATAACAATAAGATGAAGATGATAGATGAATGATAATGGATGAATGATGCAAAGGCTCTAAAGATATTTTGACAGCATAAGGATACTTCAAGACTCCATGCCTACTAATGGCTTGGGAGAGGGTTGATTTATAGGAAAGGCTTGCTTCAAATGGATGGTTGAGATTTAAAGACTAACTGATTGATGTGGATGGTTAGGATTGATTCGGTTATCCCACTCTTCAAGGGAGTTGTAGTCATGTGACAAGTGTCAAAGGAGATAATAGGGCTCATGTGTGACCGTGTACACAAAAACCTTTATTTAATAAAATTAAGTCTTATTAGTTGTACATGTGAAGGATTTTAAATGAAAGTTGTACTACCACACATGATTCAATTGAGAGGTGGACAAGTGTTGGAATGAGGCGAGAGGTGAGGACCTAATTCAAATATTTTATTTGAATTAGTTGGGATATTAGTTGGAATATGTGAGGGAAATTAATTAAATAAATAAAATTTATTTAATTAATTGGAAAGTGGGATTATGAATATGAAATTAATTAAATAAATAAAATGTATTTAATTAATTGGATAAGTGGGATAAGGATGAGATTTTAATTAAATAAATAAAATTTATTTAATTAATTAGCTAATGGATAAGTGGAATTAGGAGTGGGATTAGGACAAAATGCTACATGATGTCTCTAATGATGTTTTGACTAGGTGATGCAAGACATGGACAAATTTGGGTTTGTGTTTTGGGTGTCTACAATAACAAATCTCACTTGAAGATAGATCACAGACTACTCACAACCAACATTGCCAAGCTCTGCTACTCATGAAAACTACATTTCGGAGCACCAAATCACAATTCCTTTGGATCTAACATAGATATGGACCTTATAAACACTCATCCAGAACTGCAAGACCAAAGGCCAAACTATAGAGAAATGTGAAGCAAAATACTTTCTCCCAGTCACACTGTAAATGTTGCCAAGCACAATCTTCAAATTGGTGAACATAACTTTCAAGCCATAGTGTTTTGGACCACCAAATTTTGGATTTAACATCTTCAACTACTTCTCTAAAAAATATCAAAACCTAACACTCGTGTCTTCAACACAGAAGAAATGCGGAGCAAAAACTCAGACAGTATCCTATAAGCCAGAATACTTCTTCACAACGTTGTCTTCAGTATTTGTCAAATTTTCTCAAAAGCACTTGGAAACCTAGAAACAAGAATAATATACTAACATCATCAGTACTTCTACAAGCCATCAAATCACCTTAACACAATAACTCAATCAACCAATCAACAACAACATCAGAAGATATAATTGACACCAATGACAATAGAAATATGTTGACATCAATGACAACACTGATTAGCACATACTTGCAACAACATTTTCAAGCAAACATTGGACCTTAAGTTAGTTCATTGCAAGCAAGGTCTGAAAAAAAAGTTAACTAAGTTTATCAATCGATATCAAGCTCTTTATACATAGATTCAATACCAGATGAATGATGAGGATGTTCAAAAGGTGTTTATTACAAATCTACAACCTAACATCCATGATAAGATCCTCTTGATGAAATATAGTTCTTTTCTGAAAGGAAGTAAGGTACACAAAACACACTTCCTACACCAATCTAATGAGTGGAAATGTATGTAAATTTATTTTAATCCTTACAATTGCAGTAATGTTAAACATATAACATAAGAAATTATAGCAGCAACACAACATGTAAGAGATTGACACAAGATGTATCGCAGGGAAAACCTTTTTAGGTAAAAAGCCCCACACTCTAAAACCTGCACAATGTATTATCTAAAACAATAAAAGTTTACAATACACTTGCAATGCAAGTTCTTCCAAGAGTCTTCAAATGTTGTTTCTGGAGTGATTCCAGCAGCATAACAGTACCTGTAAAAACACTATGCAAATATGACTCCAAAACAATGCATTTTATAGAGATACAAGACATATTCTGGAAGCTTCTTGAGATAGGTGTCCACCTTGGCCACATGGCCATTATCCCACATCAAAGGACACTTGTCCAAGCTGCAATACATCTCTTACATTTGTCATATATGGAAGATTTGACTTTCCCAAGGCTAAAAATAGACTATGACAGATGCTCTTACGCATCTTACAACTGTCATAACAACATAACAACCTTAAATGTTGTAAGAGAATCCGTCATACAAGACTAAATATAGTAAATTCCTCTTACAACATGTCATAGCCCAACTTGGGTGCCCAAAGATGCCTTTCCCTCATGCAAAGATACTCACTGACACTTGTCCCCACTTGTCATAAGAATCTACAAATTTGGCTCTTATGCATCATAGATTCTGTCATATGGAATATCCTCTTCCACATACCACAAGATGCCAAAACATGGCATATTGGTGCCACCTCAAATGGGACACCCAAATCCATGTAGGTTTGACTTGACCATCCAAGTCACATTCCAAGTAAGATGACAAGTCACCGTGCCACCTCAACTAAGTGACCAAACTAAATGTGTGAGTAAATACAATATTAGGCAATAAATAAATATACAAATAAATAAATAATGCTAGGAATTTGCAAAGGTTGAGACACCTTAATTCTCAACATTCTCCCACTTGTCGAACACCTTTCAAGAGCCAAAAGAAATGACAAGATTTAACTACTAGGGGCCAAGAGGCCCATAGATTCCAAGCACCATTTGAACTTCTCCATGCTCACTAGTTTCGTCAATGCATCTACAACATTTTTCAAAGTGTCTACCTTCTACAATATCACCTTCCCATCTTCTACCATATCTTGAACAAAATGAAACTGAACATCAATATGCTTTGTTCTAGCATGGAAAGTAGGATTCTTTGCTAGGCAAATCGCACTCTGACTGTCACAACAGATAGTAATCTATCCTGCATCAACACCAACATTTGAACACAACCTCTTAAGCCAAATGGCTTCCTTACAAGCATGAGTTTCTTCCATGTACTCTACTTCTATCATGGGCAAAGCAACCACAGGTTGTTGCTTACTCATCCAACTAATAGCACCACCAAAATGGTAAACACATAAGCACTGGTGGATCTCCTACTGTCAATGTCACCTGGCCAATCCAAATCTACAAATCCATGGATATTCACAGAATGTGGAGGTCCTGTAGGATGACTATGATAACATATGAAATACTCGGAAGTACTCTGCAAATATCTAAACACTCTCTTTACTGCATCCCAATGTACCCATCTAGGATTAGCCATAAATCGACTAAGGACTCTCACTACTTGGGCAATGTCTGGACTTGTACAAACCATAGCATAAATCAAGCTGCCAACTGCACTAGCATAAGGTACTCTATTCATATCCTTTGTCTCAGAAGGAGACTTTGGACAACCATTCATGGATAACTTTGTTCCCAATGAAACATGAACACACAATGGTCTGCAATCTGCCATGCTGAATCTATCCAACACGGTCTTCACATACTTACTCTGGCTTAACCAAAGTTTTCTATTTGCTCTATCTCTTCTTATCTCCATCCATAGAATGTACCTAACTGCCCCTAAGTTTTTCATCTCAAACTGTGCTGACAACTGAGACTTCAATTCTGAAATCATATTCTTACCATTCTCAATCAGCAACATATCATTAACATACAGTGCAATAATGAGAATATGATCATTGTCAAACTTGTAATACACACAATGATCTGACTTCGATCTCAAAAATCCAATGGACAACACAAAGGCATCAGATTTCAAGTACCACATCCTAGGAGATTGCTTCAAACCATACAAAGACTTATTTAACTTACAGACCAAATTTTCTTTACCTTTCACCACGTAGTACTCAGGCTGTGACATATAAATTTCTTCCTTCAAGTCACCATGAAGGAAAGTTGTCTTCACATTCATTTGTTCCACTTCTAAGTCATAAGCTATTGCAAGAGATAATAGGAACCGAATAGATGTCAGTTTTGTAACGGGAGAGAAAATTTCACCATAATCAATTCCCTCCACTTGTGAATACCCCTTCGCAACCAATCTAGCCTTGTACTTCTCAACACTGCCATTTGCTCCAAATTTCTTCTTGAACACCCATTTTCATCCAACAAGTTTCCATCCATCAGGCAAAGGCACCAAATCCTAAGTTTTATTCTTTTCCAAAGAAGCCATCTCATCCTCCATGGCCTCCTTCTAGGAACCTGCATCTTTCATGTCCATAGCCTCTATTATAGTTCTAGGCTCATCAATGTTAGTAATCAAGGCATAAACACAACTAGAATCTAGCAATGTGTAACCAAACCTTTTAGGTTGCTTCCTGATTTGTGTGGACCTCCTCAAAGGCTGAGGTGGAGGTTCTACTTCTTCTTCTGAACTTTCAGAGCTACTAGAGCTCTCCTCATCATCAGGTCTAACATGATCTTTCGGTTCAGTCTTCTCAGGGGTAGAAGGAAACTGAACCATATCCTCTTTCTTTTCTTTTTCTTCTACCTGTAGGACAACAAGAGAAGATGTTAGCTCTTTGAAGATAACACTTCAGCTATACAACACTTTTTCAGCCATAGGATCCCAAAGCTTGTACCCTTTCACACTAACACCATAGCCAATGAAGATACACTTAACTACCTTATACTCTAATTTTGACTTCTTCTCCTTAGGCACATGTGCATATGCCTCACAACCAAAAACATGAAGATGTCTCAACGAGGGATTCTTACCAGACCACACCTCCATGGGTGCCTTATCAACAAGTGCTGAGGTAGGAGACCTGTTAACCAGGTAGCAAGCAGTGGTTACAGCTTTAGTCTAAAACTTTTGTTTGAGGCTAGCATCACTAAGCATACTCCTAGCCTTCTCCATCAACATTCTATTCATCCTCTCTACAACTCCATTTTGATACAGGGTATAAGGAGTTTTCTTATGTCTTTCAATCCCATGTTCTTTACAAAACTTATCGAAATCTGCAGAACAAAACTCACCACCGTTATCAGTTCTCAAACACTTAATCTTTTTGCTAGTTTGATTCTCTACAAAAGCTTTAAACTCTTTGAACTAACTAAAGACTTCAGATTTGCTTCTGAGAAAATAAACCCATGTCCTACTGTAATCATCAATAAATGATACAAAATATACATATTTAGAGATCGAAGGAGCATTCACAGGACCAAACACATCAGAATGAATAAGATCTAAAACACTAGAAAACTTGTGAGAACTAGAGTAAAACTGAACACGGTTTTGTTTTCCATATATACAATGTTTGCAAAACTCAAACTCAAGATTACAATCATTTAAGCCCTCAACGATGTTTTTATTTTTCAAGGTTCTAAGACCCTTTTCACCAATGTGACCAAATATCTTATGCCACAACATTGTCTTTTTAGCAGGAAGTTTCATTTCCAAAACATGAGCACCCTTAGGTACCTAGAAAGCACTACCATCGAAAGTAGAAGCAATAGTCTTTTTCATTGCAGGTTCCAATGGTGAGGATGAAGAATCTGAAAGTATTTTCTTTGAAACAAAAGAACTATTGCACTGAGTAGTGCATGCATCCAGCTAAAACAGAGTACCTCTCTGAGTAACCTTATCAAGCACCATAGCTCCTCTTGTCATCTTGCATCCTCCACCTGAGAAGACAACCTACACACCTGCATCATTCAATTTACTTACAGAGAGTAGGTTTCATGTTAAACTAGGGATGTGCATCACCCCATTGATCCCCTTCACTCATCTATCATGGAATCGAATCAAGACTCTTTCACACCCAACTATCTTTAGGTGAGAGTCATCACCCAGGTACACTTTCCCACCATCGTATTCTTCATACTTTGTAAACCAACCTCAATGAGAGGTCATGTGGAAAGAAGCACCAGAGTCAATCAGCCACACATCTTCAGATGCATGGGTGGCCAAGGCTACAACAAAAGCATCACCATCATCTTGTGACTTGTCAGAATCAGAATCATTGTTCTTCATCTCCTCTTTGTACTCCTTTTGGAAGTGCCCAATTTTTCTATAGTTCCAACACATTGCCTTGGACTTTCCAAGAGATTTGGATCTCCCACGGGATTTGGATTTTCCCTTTTTAGCTTTCTTGTCTTTCTTTTTCCCTTTTTATTTGGGTCTTCCATGAACCGCAAGAGTCTCTTTGGCCGACTCAGATGACTTTCTCTATATTTCTTTAGATAACAGCGAAGACACTTCATCCATTTTGAAAGTGGATGTGGTACTCCTGATGACCATAACAAGATGATCCCATGAGTCTAACAGAGAACAAAGCAAGGTCATGCAATGATCCTCCTCCATTTTCATACCAATGGATGTCAACTGTGCAACTAGCATGTTAAAAGCATTCAGATGGTCTGCAACAGATCCTCCATCTTCCATCCTTAGAGAATACAACTTCTTCCTCAGGAATAACTTGTTCACTAGGGATTTGGCTTAATAAACATCTCCTAGCTTCTTCCATAGGCCTTTCACAGTCTTCTCCTCATGGACATTTAACAAGACAGAGTCAGCCAAACAGAGTCTCACAAGACCCTTATCTTTCTGATCCTTGAGATTCCAATCATCTTGTGTTTAGGGTAAAATTGGGATTTGTTAATGTTTAATTGTTTAGATGTTTAAATACTCCTTTCAAGCTTAACATTCAAGGACCTAGGGTCGAGTGGCAATGCACTATCATACCCTAGGTCACTGTTAGATGTAGGGAAGCTTGGATTAGGGTGTTTAAATATCAATTTTCCTTCTCCTATGCTCAATTGACCATTAAAACCCTAATTTCGCAAATATGACTGTAAATGGAAGAATAATAGAAAAAGCTCTTGTAGAGGGAAACAAAATATCAAATCATAGAGTACCTATTTTTGGGCCTCCGAGGTGGAAAAGGTGGGGACACAAGAGTGGGTGCCCAAGTCCAAGGCCCTAGTTTTTGTCGAGATCTGGAAACTCAGTCTACAACTCTTCCTTGTTGTTCCAGAGATTTTCCCGTCATGGTAGTTGGAGGACTAATGAGCGGGCACCCAAGTCCAGGGTGTTTTTTTTCCTTCTATTCTATAATTACAACACTTCAAGATGCTTTCCTGCAACTTCACTTTGTCCAGCTCCTCAACCTGTAACTTGTAACCATGAAAACTTTGGGAGGGGATTGTGGTGTTTAGAGGCTTTCCTTAATCAAGCCCCAGAGGACACTTAAGTCTCCGAACACCATTGTCAGATAGAGAGTGTGTACCCTTGTGAGGCAGAGGAAAAAACCAAAGGAAATGATGATGAAAACACAATATAATTTCACCTTGTAGTGAAGATCTCATGGGAGGAAGATGCCCTTCATTCCTTGATGAAATGGATGCTCAAATATGCAAATACAAACACATAAAAAACACAATTCTGCTCTTGCAACACAATGAAAGCCTTGAATCACAACTTGATAGCTAGTTGAAATCTAATTGCAATCTAGTCTCTAAATGAATGCCTAAACATGCTTTTATATGCAACTATAAACACTCCCACCAAGATTTCATAAATTCAAACTTACCGTGTCGGCATAGGACCCAAATAATGGTCACAAGCCGACACCCAAAAATTTGGATTGCCCCAAAATAGGGTAGGACTAGGGCACGGGCGCCCAAGTCCTCCCCCCTATTTTGGGTAGGGTCAAGCTCAAGGGGTCCTCCTAGGTCCCATTTGTCATGTTACCTAGGGCTCATTCCATCAGGATGCTAAATTATGAAGTAAGATGTCCTAAATGCATGCAAAAGACTCGGGAGCTAAACCTTATGAGGGAAAAGCCCCCAATGGTACATTTTTCGATGTTACATTTAGCCCCCACTTTAATGTATGTATAAACATGAGGTCAATACATGCATTAAAGTAGTCACAAACACAACAAACACAATAAGCACAGAGAAGACATGCCAATCACATGGAAAATAGTAACAAGCACGCAAAACACGAAGAAGACAGTTATAGTCATGCAGAACACAAAGAAGACAATCAATGCATAGTAGACACATTAATGCATGGAAGACAGACATGATTTATTTTCTTTTGTTTTTCTCATATATATGATATGTAGATTCAAGTACTGGAAAGTAAACAAACCTCCCATAATGTAGGATGCACTCATCATGCAAGTCTTTATCCTACATATATGGGGAAACACACATGCAAGACACACAAAACCTCCCAAAATGTAGGATGTACTCATCATGCAGGTCTTTATACTGCATATGGGGCAACAAACATGCCAAAACACACACACTTGAAGACACGGAGAAAACATGGCAGACAAGCGATTGTGTGTTCCCTATTTCTAGGTTCAACACCATCTCAAGCACATTACAGACACACATCGACAATTGGGCTTCGCCACAACAATTGTTGAAAACATGCTTAAGGGTTGAGTTAGTCACAGAACTACTCCCCACCTCTGCAGAGGACTTTTGAAAATGACAGGATGATGCAATCTACTCTGAGAAATACACCATCCCTGCCTCTGCAGAGGGCTTAAGATAAAATGGATATACGTGATATCCCACCTCTGCAGAAGGCTTACATGATTGATTGATTGATTGCAAACAAACTCAGGATGCAGGAAGCACTCATAACGCTAGTTTTTAAACTATATCTAAGGACAAGCACATTACTAACATCTATAACAAACAACTTACCTTACATATGCCCCCACCTTAAGGTGGTTGATATCAGGTATCGATATCAAGCACGTTAAGGTAGGAAGAAAACACACAAGGGAACACAGACTTTTGCAAAGCCCATGCCCCCCAAAGGTGATGGTGCAGGAGCACCTACCTGACAGTTGGCCTCCATGAGGCAGTTAGTTTGTTTTAGGTCTGGTTAATGTTTCCAAGAAGGTCTTATAAGACCAATGCATGTAATAAGGTCATGTTGACCATGCTTTACTATTTTTAGGTAGTTTCTTATGACAGCTGTTATGCTGTATGTCCGGTTGGATCCTCCCAGCCGCTTGGAAGCTCCCAGCCGCTGGGAATCGAGTTGGTAGTACTCGCAAGGATTCCTATTTATGTAGTAGGATCGGTTGATATTGGATATCATCGATCATCGATCAGACTTTGTGAGAGTGAGACAGAGTATTGTATTGCATCTTTTGAAATCAATAAAGAGATCCTGTTGTGTCAATTCTCTGTTTGGATTCCTTTGTGTAATCGAGTTGCTGTTTTGGTGGTTACATGGATTCGCTGATCCATTCCACCGGTTGATTCGTCGAATCGGTGGAATGGCTGTGTACAGTAGTTTAGGATGTAGTTTGCGTTTTCTGTTTGTTCGCATGCAGGTGTGTAGGATCACAGTCGAGAGGTGTTGAGAACCCTAGCATTGGGTATGTGCTAGGTCGTGTTGGTTGTTAGAGTTTGGAAGATCACCCTGAAAGTAGATCGGGTCATCCCAGGAGGTTCGGCGGATTGAAATTTGCTAAGGTTGGAAAATCCAACACAACGGCATCATCAGGATATTTCTATGTATATCCTGCAGTTACTTCGGGCGTCATCCGAATAGGTGGAGATGAGCATGATGCAGTCGATTGCATAAGGTGAATGTGCATTGGGGTGATCATCATCAGGTGTTGCCGAGGAGGAGTGTATCGGCATAAGGGAGAAGATCGGGTTGATAAAACCATCGCGGGCCGATAAGGTTAAGTTTGGCCGACAGCAGGATATTGAAGGAGTTGCATATGACGTCATCGTCATCAGGATATACGTCATCAGGATATCGAGGCAGCAGGATATTGAGGAGCTGCATGTGACGTCATCATCATCAGGATAATCGCCATCAGGATATCGAGGTGACGTAAGCATCGGAGGAAAGGTGCGTGAAGTGTGGTCGTCAGGATATATGGGAGGAACAGGATATTTTATATCCTGCTGATGAACATGATGTTGAACATCATGATGCTGAAGGTAGAGGTTGGCGGTAAGATGAACAGTGAACGTCAGGATGATGCTCACGCTTGCCGAATGTGATGATGCTGCCGATAGTCGGATATGATGAAGCTGCTGACATGCGAAAGGGCGAAGGCTTGTCTGCAGGAGGATATCGGTCGGCAGAGAAAATATGATGATGCTGACAGCGTTAAGGGAAATATGATGATGATGATGAAGGGTTGCGGACATCCATGCTGTATGTCAAGGTTATAGTGTGGATGCCTCTGCATCATAGTGGTATCAGAGCTCAGCAAAAGGTCTGGGCTGTTGTGTGTTGATTCTGTCACCGAAAGGGCAGAGGTAGAGTTGATTCTGTCACTGAAAGGACAGAGGTAGAGAAGTGAGAGGTTGACAAAATGCCTCCGAAAGGTAGTGGTACTGCAAGGGAATTGCAGGAGATGAAGGAAAAACATGCCAGAGAGATGAGGAAGATGAAGGAGCTTGCTGAAGCACTTCAAGCCAGGCTTGTAGCCCTGGAGAAGAACAAAAAGAGGGAAGTGGAAGACAGTGAGTCTGAAGAAGATGAAGATGCTGTTGAAGAGTATGAAGAGGTAGCTGAAGATCTGGATGCTAAAGACCAGAAATTTGCAAAACTGTTAAAGGCAGTGCAGAGTGATAAACCTAAGGTAAAGGTTGATGTTTCCAAGTATAATGGAAGTTTGAATGAAGATGAGTTACTGGATTGGATTGCTGCACTTGATAATCACTTTGAATGTGAAGATGTTGCTGAGGATCAGAAGGTAAAGATTGCAAAGACCAAGTTAGGAGGTCATGCTTTGGTATGGTGGGATTATGTACAATCCGAGAGAAGGAAACAAGGGAAGTCAAAGATCACTTCATGGGATAAAATGGTAGCAAGGATCAAAGGTAAATTCTTGCCTAAGGATTATGAAATTCAGATGTTTAAGAAGCTACAATTTTTAAGGCAGAAAGAAATGGATGTGAAGGCATATACTGAGGAGTTTTATAAGTTGAGTATGAGATCTGGTCATCATGAGAATGAGGTAGAAAAGGTGGCTAGGTACTTGGCTGGTTTGAGATTGAACATACAGGATGAGTTAGTTTTAGCTAACCCTAAGAATGTGGAGGATTGTTACCAAATGGCAATCAGGATTGAAGAAAAGATGAATAGGAGACAAGATAAGTCCATGAGAGGAAGAGGAAACAATATGAGGGGAAGAGGATTAGCCCCTACAACAAGGCAAACCAATGAGGGTCAAGAAGACACTGGTAAAGGACAGGGACAGTCTGATTTCAGAGGTGGATGGATAGGTAATAGAGGCAGATTTGGAAGTGGTAGAGGTTCTACTACATTTTCAGGAAAGTGTTACACCTGTGGTGAGTTTGGTCATCCATTTTTCAAATGTCCAGAAAGCAAAGGTTCATCATCCAGAAATGATAGAACGAATGACAAGAAAGTACAACTTGTGCAAGAAGAGAAAGTAGAGCAAAGTGTACAAAGTTCAAACACTTATCAAGGAGATAGAGTTCCTGACAATTATGGATATCCTGAGGAGGGAGAAGCATTGATGCTAAGGAGAACTAGTTTGCAGGCATCAAAGGATATGATGCAAAGAAGAGCTCTTTTCAAGACCACATGTAAGAGCAAAGGTAAAGTATGTAAGGTTGTCATTGATACTGGTTCAACAGACAACATGGTATCTCAGGAAATGGTGGATAAACTGCATTTGGAAAGGATTCCACACCAACACCCTTACAAGGCATCTTGGGTGAGTGATAGTCAATCACTTTTTGTCTATGAATAGGCATATGTGGATTTTCAGATTGGAGCATATCAGGATAGAGTTTTGTGTGACATTTTGCCCATGGAATGTTGTCACCTACTGTTGGGTAGACCATGGCAATTTGACAGGAGGGTACTGTATGATGGGTATGCTAATACCTACACCATCAAGAAAGATGGGAAGACTATTATGTTGATGCCATTGCAGGAAGATGCTGCAGCACAGAAGGCAGCCAAAATCATTTTAGTGGGAAAGAAGGAGTTTGTGCAGATGCCTATAGGAGCAGGCATAAAGGCAGTTGAGGACATTGCAGGGAAAGAAGTTGTTAAGGACAACAGTTTGAAGAAAGTTTCAGTTTTGACTGACAGAGGTCAGCAGCAGGTTCAGCAACAGGTTTGCAAACAGCAACTAGTTGAGAGGTATGACAAGGATGTTGTCATAGTTGGGACTATTGTTTGTCCTATACAGGTTGAAAGAAAGACAGAGTTGAACATTACAAAAGTTCAAGAGGCAGTTCAGACAAAGGTTCTGGTCAGACAACCTGACAAACACAAGGTATGTGAGAGAAGGGCCTACATTAACAGGCATGAGGGTTTACTTGCAAGAAAGCAAGTTACAGTTCAGAAGTCTTGGAGCAGCCAAGAGCCAGCAGAGGATAAAGCTGGAACAGGTCAGAACACTGACATGACAAAGTGTAAAGGGTGGAGGACTTCCACAACCAAACTCATGGGACATGAGTTCTTTTCTGTTGGGGAGTATGGTGCAGGAGCACCTACCTGATAGCTAGCCTCCATGAGGCAGTTAGTTTGTTTTAGGTCTGGTTAATGTTTCCAAGAAGGTCTTATAAGACCAATGCATGTAATAAGGTCATGTTGACCATGCTTTACTATTTTTAGGTAGTTTGTTATGACAGCTGTTATGCTGTATGTCCAGTTGGATCCTCCCAGCCGCTTGGAAGCTCCCAGCCGCTGGGAATCGAGTTGGTAGTACTCGCAAGGATTCCTATTTATGTAGTAGGATCGGTTGGTATTGGATATCATCGATCATCGATCAGACTTTGTGAGAGTGAGACAGAGTACTGTATTGCATCTTTTGAAATCAATAAAGAGATCCTGTTGTGTCAATTCTCTGTTTGGATTCCTTTGTGTAATTGAGTTGCTGTTTTGGTGGTTACATGGATTCGCTGATCCATTCCACCGGTTGATTCGTCGAATCGGTGGAATGGCTGTGTATAGTAGTTTAGGATGTAGTTTGCATTTTTTGTTTGTTCGCATGCAGGTGTGCAGGATCGCAGTCGAGAGGTGTTGAGAAACCTAGCATTGGGTATGTGCTAGGTCGTGTTGGTTGTTAGAGTTTGGAAGATCACCCTGAAAGTAGATCGGGTCATCCCAGGAGGTTCGGCGGATTGAAATTCGCTAAGGTTGGAAAATCCAACACAACGGCATCATCAGGATATTTCTGTGTATATCCTACAGTTACTTCGGGCATCATCCGAATAGGTGGAGATGAGCATGATGCAGTCGATTGCATAAGGTGAATGTGCATTGGGGTGATCATCATCAGGTGTTGCCGAGGAGGAGCGTATCGGCATAAGGGAGAAGATCAGGTTGATAAAACCATCACGGGCCGATAAGGTTAAGTTTGGCCGACAGCAGGATATTGAAGGAGTTGCATATGACGTCATCGTCATCAGGATATCGGGGCAGTAGGATATTGAGGAGCTGCATGTGACGTCATCATCATTAGGATAATCATCATCAGGATATCGAGGTGACGTAAGCATCGGAGGAAAGGTGCGTGAAGTGTGGTCGTCAGGATATATGGGAGGAACAGGATATTTTATATCCTGCTGATGAACATGATGTTGAACATCATGATGCTGAAGGTAGAGGTTGGCGGTAAGATGAACAGTGAACGTCAGGAGGATGCTCGCGCTTGCTGAATGTGATGATGCTGCCGATAGTTGGATATGATGAAGCTGCTGACATGCGAAAGGGCGAAGGCTTATCTGCAGGAGGATATCGGTCGGCAGAGAAAATATGATGATGCTGACAGCGTTAAGGGAAATATGATGATGATGATGAAGGGTTGCGGACATCCATGCTGTATGTCAAGGTTATAGTGTGGATGCCTCTGCATCAGGTGACATGTACTTCACGATCACCAAATATTCCCACAAAACACATCCCTGCAAGAAACATATTAGTGTCAACAAAATCATGATAAACAACAACATCAAAGCATATGATTAACCACACAAAGAGCCAAGGTTATACAATGTGTTGTAATGTTCACAACACGCCCCATTATGCTCCTTAGCAAAATGGGGACCCCTGCTGTTGCTTTGCTTTTTGCTTCTGCTTGTGTTGTTTTGCTTGGTGGTAAAGGGAAAAGAGAGTCAAATTTGCAAACCTTGTTAAAAATATAGAAAAATGCATTTTTAGTACCCTTGCATGATATGGTTGGATTCCTTGTGAAAAATGAGCCAGGGTTGCTTTCTGAACCATCTTAAAATTTGCCATATTTTGCAAGTTATGATCATTTTAGTAAAATGTACATTCAGGTTTGTCTATCGCTTTGCATATACAAAGTCCTTTGTATATGCAAAGTCATATTTTTTATACTTGGTCGCTTTTGCTTTCGGGTTAATATACAAGGCCGGTTGTATGTACATTCGGGCTTGTATATTGGGAGATACAATGCAAATATACATTGGCGGACTCGACGGATTTATCAAAAACTCAAAATTCGTTGTATATTCGGGCTTGTATATTTTCACATACAAGCTAAATATACAATACAAATATACAATGCGGACCCGAAATCATTATCAAATGGAGAACAATCCTTGTATATTCGCGTTTGTATATCGTGATATACAAACCTATATATACAAATGCAAATGTACAATGCCAGAATTGAAAAGGTTATTCAATGGAATTAAATGCTTGTATATTTCGCGTTTGTATATCGCGATATACAAGCGCTATATACAATGTACATTGCACAATATGCATTATGAAAAGGGTCGTCGGTAGGAGTCACGCCGATGTAAGAACATCGGTGAAATCAAAGTGGTCGGAGCAAGGAATTTGGAGTTTGCCGATGGCGAATCTCTCGCCAATGAGGAAGAATACAAGCCGCTGGGGCTATATCGGCATAACTCTGGCCGATGGAACGAAACAAAGAGTGAACGAAGAGAAAGGGCCGTCGGCCAAACAGTGAGCATCAGCTGAGCAATTTTTTGACACGCTGATGGGCGGGAAAGGGAAATGCGATAGGAGTTTTAAACTCATTTTTTTTTGGCACCCGTGGCATTTTTTCGGTCAGCGATGGTTGACCCATTTTTTTTGAGCAGTCTGTATGCGTTTTGAACGCGTTTTGGAAGTATTTTGGACCTGATTTCCATATTTTTTGCACAGTCACCCTGATTTAAATAGATATTTTGGTTTCCTACTGTTCATTTGGAAAATTTGATACTTATTGCTTGTCTTGTCTTGCAGGCTTGTAGTTGAAGAAGCAGCTGGAAATTCAACACAATGACATCATGGAGGAAGGAAATCCGATCTCAGGAGCAGGAAGATAAAGATGAAGTGTGAAGAAGTCAAGGCCAACCCAATGGAGGACAGAGTTGCAACTGAAGGTATTACTACAACAGACAAACAAGAGTTATTGCTGAGCTGCCAGAACTTCTTAGAAGGGGCAATATTTCACCCAGATTTGACACTGCTCAGAGATATTTTGGAGATCTGGTTCATCTGTATTTATTGCTGTAACTAGGGGTTTGAACCAGGGGTTCAGTTAGGTTTTTTTGCTATAGTGAGGACAAACAGAAAGTCTATATATTGTGCCTCTCTACATTGTAATACTTTACAACAGGGGCTACACAGGGATTTTTTTTTAGGAAAACACAGCAAGTTATCTTAGTTTAGATTAGAAGTAGAAGAAGGAGGTCGCCTGTTTGTCTGCAGTAAGGTGCGCGTGGAATGTCTGGCTGCCTTACTGTATCTATAAAGCTTGTAAGTTCTCTATAGTATGATCAATGAAATGAAGAGTCATTCCTACATTGTAAATCATGTATGACTATTCGTTTCTAATACAATAGAATCTGGAGTTCTGCATCTATCTTCTGAGTGTTCTCCTACTCTTCTTTGTGTTTTGAAATATTTTCTTTGAGAGCTTGCAATTTTAAATGTATGTTTGTGAAAATGCTCAGAACTTGCATTTAAGGTTTTTACTGTGGATTTGATCAAATTACTGTAGTATTTACATAGTGCATAACAGAAACAATTAGATCCTTCGGTAGATTAAATGAGGTATAGATTAGATCTTTCTAACTTTTCCCAACCCATCTGAAATATTTAGCTGAAAACGTAGAAATCTAAAGGAAATTGTCTCAAATTTGAAGAAGCATGCATAACAGAGTTAAGAGTAGACAGTTTTCATAAATGTATAAAGAAGAAAGCTGCAATAATTCAAGAAAATCATCTGAACTTGCAGCACAGTAACACTTGTATGCAAATGAACAAAATACTTGTTGAAATCTATGATTCTTTTGCATATTCCTAGTCCATTAAACCACCAAACAAACCTAAACTACGTAAGGCCCCTTGAACATTACAGCTTCACATTGACCAACTGAACTTGACCAACCGAACCATTGTAGACTTGGGATTAGTTGAATCTCAAATGATTCCTTCTTATCTTTCAAGAATAGTTTCAGTTCATTATATGTGAATTTTAACTTACTGTTATGATTGCATCAAAACAATCATCAACAGTTTTCTGGCGCTAGAAGGAGAGCTAGAAGGCTGTATATTGTAATCATCAACAGTTTTCTGGCACTAGAAGGAGGGCTAGAAGGCTGTATATTGTAATCATCAACAGTTTTCTGGCGCTAGAAGGAGGGCCTAATTTGGTTTAGGGTTAATTTTCTGAGTTTAAATGCTATATTCTGAGATATGTTAGATCTCATAAAATTTCAAAGGCCTAAAAAATTGAAAGAGGGTCCCATTTTCAATGGACTCATATAGGGACAGTTTTCAAGTTGACATTCCTTCATTTCAGAAAGCTTTGAATAACCAGCTTTATCCTAAAACTCTATATAGCTATGGTTTATTTGGAAGGTGTAGGATACATAAGTCCGCAGAGCATGGTGAGCTTAATTGTCTATCTTTTCTTACAAGATTAGATTTATATTTGAAAGGACTAATCTCTCTCTCAGATGTGTATAAGGCTGAAAGTTGGCAGGGAAATGAGGAGATTATTGAGCGACAGGAGGATGCAACATCAACGGTCATTAAATGTGCAGAGGATACAAAGATGGAACCAATGCTAAGAATAAAGGATAGTAAGATCTCTTTCCAGGAATCATGTGATGGTAAGAAAAAAAATTTGTCTTTTCGTCAGGGTCCAGTTGTGATTAAAGTTAGTGAAAAGTATAAATATCCTAAAAAATGCAGAGAAGAAATCACAGCTCATGTCCCTTTTCTAGATAATAAGCAAAAAGGATTTAATGAAAAAGAAAAGGAAAGTGAGGTTCATCTTGATACATTTGATAAATATATAGAACTACTAAGGAATATTTGTCAAGAAGAAACCTCTGGGTCTGACCTGAAAAGTTTTAATGAACATGATTTGGCAAAGAAATGTAAACAAGCATTGGAAAAATTAAAATGCACTAAAACTGATGAGATCCCTACTATAGAAGCTAATGAAGTCATAGAAAAGAAAGTAAATCCTAGTGTTACAACTGACTTCTTTAAATTAAATGATCAAAATCAAGATTGTTGCAGGTCAATAAGATTAGACTCTTCACTGAATGACAAATGTGAGTCATCTGATGAACAATTCTTGAAAAAAGAGGATATAGAGGATCATAGAGCTACTGTGCACAATCAGGCATCACCCCAGCATCATGTTGAAAATAAAATAGGGGAGTACTCCTGTCAATCTATGGATGTTGTCCCACCTTTACTCTCAAGTGATTTAGAAATGATTAATTTCTGTATATCAGATTATGATGATCAAGATACTTACTTAAGTGCTGATGTGCAGGAAACTAATGAGAACATTGAGAGGTTTGCTAAATTTGAGGATAAACTGAACATCCAGAATGAAGGAACAAAGCTGGATGAAGATGAAGAAATGATACATCTAGAGTCATTCATCTTTCAACTTGAAAAAGGACTAGACATAGAGCTGGGCAATGAAAATGCAGAGCTAAAGGAAAAGCCAGCTATTAATAAACAAGTGTGTTCCACAGAGTTAAAGGCACATCAGGTTGTCTCTTTCCTTTCCTTAGTAAACAATGATAAATGCTATTTTGATTATGGAAATTCAAGAGATAGGACCTGCATATGGATTAATCATAAACCTGATGAGCAGCCTCAGTTACTAGTTAAGAGCTATTCTGATAAACACAATGAATCTAGAATACCAAATTTTTTTTCAGAATTCAAAGATAAATCTGCTAGGATGAGAACCATAACCAGTACCCTGTTACTCCTGCACAATCTAAAGAAATATGCAAGTAGGGGCATTCTTGGGTCTTTTTCCTGGGTTTCTGTTTGCCTTGGAGAGGCTTGTACATAGTTTTGTAGGGTAGTTGTTTTTGTTTTGTTTTTTTTTTCTTTTGCTTTTTTTTTTTTTTAGGTTAGTTGTTTGTATAGTTCCTTTTTGTTTCTTTCTGTTTTTGTTTCTTTCTGTTTGTACAGTTTTTCTTTTTTTTTGTGTTGTTTGTACAGCCTATTTGTTTGGTTTGTTGGTTGTCTCCTCAGCAGGGATCTTTATTTTTCTTTAGAGTATTAAGGAGCAAAACTAGCAACCATTCAAAACAGTATAAAATTTAGGATATTCAAGTTAATCATTTACAATTTACACATAACTTGTTACTGTCATGAATGTAGAGGGTTGTTCATCTTCTGAAGTTTCGTATTCAATAAATGTGATTGAGAATTCGAAGCAAGTTTCTCACGATGACACACCTAAAATCCTTGGGTTTGTTGAACTTACCAGTGTAGATATTAGGTGAAAAATCAGAGGTTACCCTTGCTACCATTACAATTCTCAGCTTAATTTCAGCAAGTGTCCACTCCTTGCATCCTGAAGTTACAAATTGTTATATCTTATGAAGTCTTTCAAAATGAGAAAATAAAAATAAATAAATAAATAAAGCAGATTATACTGAAAATCTAGATTAAGCCATCTAAGTAACTCTACCGGGGCTATGGACGCTCGCTGGCAGTAGGGCTCTACTTAGGAGAATTGTAATGATAACCTTGCCGGGGCTATGGACGCTCGCTGGCAGCAAGGCTCTATCCAGTCGGCTATGAGGGAATATCCTCACCTACGTAGGCTAATGTCAGTCACTGGTTTGTTCAACCGATCTTCAAGATGAGGATAATTAATCACGTGCACACAACTAAACTCAAAATGGAAATTCATGCATCTTTATTGAATACTTTGAGTCTCAAGCTGAATAGTAATTTGCAGGAGGGATAGTCAGAAGTTATGAGTTCATTTCATCTAGTTTCCTTGAACACTTTGAATTTAGTTGTTTTGTTTGGTTGCTAGTTGTTGTGATGTTCACAACACGCCCCATTATGCTCCTTAGCAAAATGGGGACCCCTGCTATTGCTTTGCTTTTTGCTTCTGCTTGTGTTGTTTTGCTTGGTGGTAAAGGGAAAAGAGAGTCAAATTTGCAAACCTTGTTAAAAATATAGAAAAATGCATTTTTAGTACCGTTGCATGATATGGTTGGATTCCTTGTGAAAAATGAGCCAGGGTTGCTTTCTGAACCATCTTAAAATTCACCATATTTTGCAAGTTATGATCATTTTAGTAAAATGTACATTCAGGTTTGTCTATCGCTTTGCATATACAAAGTCCTTTGTATATGCAAAGTCATATTTTTTATACTTGGTCACTTTTGCTTTCGGGTTAATATACAAGGCCGGTTGTATGTACATTTGGGCTTGTATATTGGGAGATACAATGCAAATATACATTGGCGGACTCGACGGATTTATCAAAAACTCAAAATTCGTTGTATATTCGGGCTTGTATATTTTCACATACAAGCTAAATATACAATACAAATATACAATGCGGACCCGAAATCATTATCAAATGGAGAACAATCCTTGTATATTCACGTTTGTATATCGCGATATACAAACCTATATATACAAATGCAAATGTACAATGCCGGAATTGAAAAGGTTATTCAATGGAATTAAATGCTTGTATATTTCGCATTTGTATATCGCGATATACAAGCGCTATATACAATGTACATTGCACAATATGCATTATGAAAAGGGTCGTCGGTAGGAGTCACGCCGATGTAAGAACATCGGTGAAATCAAAGTGGTCGGAGCAAGGAATTTGGAGTTCACCGATGGCGAATCTCTCGCCGATGAGGAAGAATACAAGCCGCTGGGGCTATATCGGCATAACTCTGGCCGATGGAACGAAACAAAGAGTGAACGAAGAGAAAGGGCCGTCGGCCAAATAGTGAGCATCGGCCGAGCAATTTTTTGACACGCTGATGGCGATTGTCACGCCTATGGGTGGGAAAGGGAAATGCAATAGGAGTTTTAAACTCATTTTTTTTGGCGCCCGTGGCATTTTTTCGGTCAGCGATGGTTGACCCGTTTTTTTTGAGCAGTCTGTATGCGTTTTGAACACGTTTTGGAAGTATTTTGGACCCGATTTCCATATTTTTTGCACAGTCACCCTGATTTAAACAGATATTTTGGTTTCCTACTGTTCATTTGGAAAATTTGATACTTATTGCTTGTCTTGTCTTGCAGGCTTGCAGTTGAGGAAGCAGCTAGAAATTCAACACAATGACATCATGGAGGAAGGAAATCCGATCTCAGGAGCAGGAAGATAAAGATGAAGTACGAAGAAGTCAAGGCCAACCCAATGGAGGATAGAGTTGCAGCTGAAGGTATTACTACAATAGACAAACAAGAGTTATTGCTGAGCTGCCAGAACTTCTTAGAAGGGGCAATATTTCGCCCAGATTTGACACTGCTCAGAGATATTTTGGAGATCTGGTTCATCTGTATTTATTGCTGTAACCAGGGGTTTGAACCAGGGGTTCAGTTAGGTTTTTTTGCTATAGTGAGGACAAACAGAAAGTCTATATATTGTGCCTCTCTACATTGTAATACTTTACAAAAGGGGCTACACAGGGATTTTTTTTAGGAAAACACAGCAAGTTAGCTTAGTTTAGATTAGAAGTAGAAGAAGGAGGTCGCCTGTTTGTCTGCAGTAAGGTGCGCGTGGAATGTCTGGCTGCCTTACTGTATCTGTAAAGCTTGTAAGTTCTCTGTAGTATGATCAATGAAACTAAGAGTCATTCCTACATTGTAAATCATGTATGACTATTCGTTTCTGATACAATAGAATCTGGAGTTCTGCATCTATCTTCTGAGTGTTCTCCTGCTCTTCTTTGTGTTTTGAAATATTTTCTTTGAGAGCTTGCAATTTTAAATGTATGTTTGTGAAAATGCTCAGAACTTGCATTTAAGGTTTTTACTGTGGATTTGATCAAATTACTGTAGTATTTACATAGTGCATAACAGAAACAATTAGATCCTTCGGTAGATTAAATGAGGTATAGATTATATCTTTCTAACTTTTCCCAACCCATCTAAAATATTTAGCTGAAAACGTAGAAATCTAAAGGAAATTGTCTCAAATTTGAAGAAGCATGCATAACAGAGTTAAGAGTAGACAGTTTTCATAAATGTATAAAGAAGAAAGCTGCAATAATTCAAGAAAATCATCTGAACTTGTAGCACAATAACACTTGTATGCAAATGAACAAAATACTTGTTGAAATCTATGATTCTTTTGCATATTCCTAGTCCATTAAACCACCAAACAAACCTAAACTACGTAAGGCCCCTTGAACATTACAGCTTCACATTGACCAACTGAACTTGACCAACCGAACCATTGTAGACTTGGGATTAGTTGAATCTCAAATGATTCCTTCTTATCTTTCAAGTATAGTTTCAGTTCATTATATGTGAATTTTAACTTACTGTTATGATTGCATCAAAACAATCATCAACAGTTTTCTGGCGCTAGAAGGAGGGCTAGAAGGCTGTATATTGTAATCATCAACACAACAAATTCAGAGTTTGAGGATAACCATGGGGCTATATCACAAAGGTCTCTGAATCGAGCACCACTGAGGCTAGATTCAAAGACAAACAAAGGTGCATAGAGAAGTAGTATTGTTAAGGTTTGTAAATGAGATAGAACATCATCATAGTCACTACACGGAAAGCACGAGTGCTTCCACTAGCCAAGCGTCAGATAAAATATACAACCCTATCGTCATATTAGGAACTAAGTCCATTTTTTTATTGCTCTCGAAAGGGACACTAGGTCCGCATCAGTATAAATGTTTGTCATCATCTGCCCACTAGATGGAAACACTAGAGGAAGGAAAATAATAAATAAGAGAGGAGAAACAAGTGTCTTAGGGATAGTCATGTAGGAGGGTGCCCCCAGTGTCACCAACCGTGATGCTATGTCCATAAGACACAACACACAACAATGAAATCAGAGAGAGAGGCAATATAGAAGAATGATGATACAAATAGATGAAGGTCACAACATAGGCAGTCTCCTGGTATCCCAGACCTTACGAGAGAATCTGAGGTCATCCCAGGAGGCCTAAACAACACATAACAAATCATGGGGGAAGCACATCACGAGAGAGAGAAAGGGTTAGAGATACTTACCTGTAGGGTATTCATGTTAAGTCTTATCATCAAGTAAATCATCATCATCCTCCCACTCCCTAATGTTATAGGAAGGTGGGATTTAAGGTATCATAGCCCAATTTACTTCTTGCTCATCATGTTGTTTATTGTTAGGATCATGTTTGTTTGGTTTAATGTTAGGATCAATGTTTTCTTGTTGAGAGGCAAGGTAATCTTGTCGCCTTCTCTTCCTCCCTTTTACAAGTTGACGTTGTTGTGCTTTACGATTTAGTTTTTGTAACATAGGGCTTTTCTTTATTATCAATTTTTGTGTTGTAGAGGAGGAAGTACCAAGATTAAAGTTCATTTGCCTAGGTGGAAATTTTTCTTGTTGAAGCTTACTAGCATGCTTATTCTCTATCCTCTTAGTGATGTCCAAATGACTTCAATATTCAAACAAAGGAGGGACATTAAAGGTCTTCTCTTCCTTAGTGAAATCCAAGGTATGTGAACAATCGAATAAAGGAAGGAGGTTGGTGGGATGATCCACAGAGGTAGGAATTTGATTATTGTTAAATGAATGCTCATTTTCTACCCATGGAATGTTCTTTGTTAAAGGGATCTCTTCATTCACTAATGCTTCATCTTGGCCAGGGAGAGCAGTGGAATTACTAAAGCTATCCCTAGTCTTCCCATTTGAGTATTTAGTTATAGGGGAAGTAGGATAACTTAAGGGATCATCATCAGCTTTTTCCTTGCTACTTATGGAGAAGAACTCAGTTAAGCTTTCTAAAATCGTAGGATGTTCACTCACGAGGGTGAAAAATTGGTCAAAATCAAGGTTTTTGATAAATGCATGCAAAGATACCATTGAAAAATGACATGACAGTGCCATTTCAATGTAAGATCAGATTTTGAAAATCTTTTCCAATTTTATGCAAAGGTCAAGGGCAAAACTATACGCAAAAATGACCTAGATGCTTGATTTTTGTACTTTTTCAATGCAAATGAATGAAGGAAAGGATGTTGTAAGGATTTTGATCGAGGAAAAAAAGTTATATGTTTGATATTATTCTAAAACAGCAATATGATCCTTCTCAACACACTCTTGATGCAAATCCAATATAGTGCCAAGGCAAAATATAGTGAAAATATGTCAAAATAGGCACTTTTTTCACCAAAACTCAATGCAAGAGGGCATAACAAAGGATGTTGTGAGGAAAATTATGATGGAAAGAAAATAATATCAGTAATAGCAGCTACTTGGTGCCAAAATACCCAACACAACATGCTTTTAGTGCCACTTAAGGTCAAACCCTGGTGAAAATATAGCAAAAATAGACTATTTTTCACGGTTTTTCAATTCTAAGACCTAGAAAAAGGGGTGTTGTAATGAATTTTAGGATGTGTAGAAAATAGTACTGATTATATCAGTCACCTCAATCCATAAAACTTGTCACAACATGTTGGGAGTGCAAACTAGGTCAAACCCTAGGGCAAAAATGGTCAAAATGTGTAGTTTTTCGCCAAATTTTCAATGTAAGAGGAAAATCAAAGGGTGTTGTGAAGTTTTTTAGGAGGCAACCAATTAATTACCCTGCTAAAAACCAATTTGTGCAAAAATAATCTTCACAACATGCCTATGGTGCAAGTTTAGAGAGTCGATAAGGCCAAATTTAGTGAAAATCATTGTTTTTGAAGCCCTAGGTTTTAGATCTTGACACAAAATGATATGTGAATGTTTTAAAGTATGTTTTATGATGAAAATGAAATTTTATTAGATCTAAAAATTAATTCCAAGGTTGACCATGCAAAGTGCTAATGCAAATTTAATGAAAATGCATGAAAAATGCTAGTTTTTATTGAAATTTTCTATGAAAAAATGCAAATATTTTGAATCTAAATGCAATTTTACATTAAAATGAAAGACTACAGCCAAATGAAAATTTGAATGAGCCTATAAAATCAGTAGAAAAATCTAAAAGAAGATTTTGCCTACTAACCCTAGATTTTGGAATTACTAGGTTATATGAAAATTGTCAAAATTTCTACAAAAGTCTAACAAATTAATGATGAAAATGCAATACAAATGATTGAATTTTTGTGTTTTTCTATAGTTTATATCAGATCTGATGTAAAAATCATGAATTAGGGAAATTTAGAAATAATTGATACAATTTAGTGAGCTATATGAAAATGCAAGCTAGGGTTTTCAATTTTTTGCAAATTTTTCAATTTTTTTGTAATTTTTTCAATGCAATAAGATGAAAGACTGTATGAATGAATGAAATTAATGAAAATATGACAAAAAACACTCAACAAGTTGTAATTTAAGTCCAAAAACACGGGTTCACCAAAATGTTTAGTGAAAAATTGGATTTTTTAATGTTTTAGTGTTTTGGTGTTTAAATCCGCCTTTCCACTTTACATTCAAGGACCTAGGGTCGAGTGGCAAGCACTATCATACCCTAGGGTCATTGTGAGATGTAGGGAAGCTTGGATTAGGGTGTTTAATTATCAATTTTCCTTCTCCTATGCTCAATTGACCATTAAAACCCTAATTTTGCAAATACGACTGTAAACAGAAGAATAACAGAAAAAGCTCTTGTAGAGGGAAACAAAATATCAAATCACAGAGTATCTATTTTTGGGGCTCTAAGGTGGAAAATTTGGTGACACAGGAGTGGGCACCCAAGTCCAAGGCCCTAGTTTTTGTCGAGATCTAGAAACTCAATCTACAACTCTTCCCTGCTGTTCTGGAGATTTTCCCGTCACAAAAGTTGGAGGACTAATGAGCGGGCGCACAAGTCCAGGTGCTATTTTTCCTTCTATTCTACAATTTTGACACTTCAAGATGCCTTCCTCCAACTTCACTTTATCTAGCTCCTCAACCTGTAACTTGCAAGCATGAAAACTTTAGGAGGGTGTTGTGGTGTTAGAGGCTTGCCTCAGTCAAGCCCTTGAGGACACTTAAGTCTCTAAACACCATTGTCAGATAGAGAGTGCATGCCCTTGTGAGACAGAGGCAAAAACCAAAGGAAATGATGATGAAAACACAATATAATGTCACCTTGTAGTGAAGATATCATGGGAGGAAGATGCCCTTCATTCCATGATGAAATAGATGCTCAAATTTGTAAATATAAATACATACACAACACAATTCTGCTCTTGTAACACAATGAAAGCCTTGAATCACAAGTTGATAGCTAGTTGAAATCTAATTGCAATCTAGTCTCTAAATGAATGCCTAAACATGTTTTTATATGCAACTACAAACACTCCCACCAAGATTTTGTAAATTCAAACTTACCGTGTTGGCATAGGACCCAAATAACGATCACAAGCCGACACCTAGAAATTGGGACTACCCCAAAATAGGGCAGGACTAGGGCGCGGGTGCCCAAGTCCTCCCCCCCTATTTTGGGTAGGGTCAAGATCAAGGGGTCCTCCTAGGTCCCATTTGTCATGTTACCTAGGGCTCATTCCATTGGGATGCCAAATTATGAAGTAAGATGTCCTAAATGCATGCAAAAGACCTACGAGCTAAACCTTATGAGGGAAAAGCCCCCAAGGGGACATTTTCCAACATTACATCTTGCAACATTGCCACTGGTTTTACACTAGAAATTGCTTCCCATAGATCTCTATCAACAAGCATGTCTTCTATTTTGAGTTTTCAAACTCAAAATTTTTGCCATTAAACTTTTCCACATCTACTCTTTTGGATGTGCCTTCCATCTTCTTGCTGCAACAAGATCACAGAATACTCTACATAGACTCCCACTCAATCGAAGATTGGCTCAAAAAACCCCTACCCAACAACTAGGATCACAGGTGATCAAGCTCTGATACCAACTGAAAGGAAGCAAGGTACATAGAACACACTTCCTACACCAATCTAATGAGGGGAAATGTATGCAAATTCATTTTAATCCTTACAATTGTAGAAATGTTAAACATATAACATAAGAAATTATAGTAACAACACAACACGTAAGAGATTGACACAAGATGTATCATGGGGAAAACCTTTTCAGGTAAAAAATCCCACACTCTAAAACCTGCACAATGTATTATCTGAAACAATAACAATTTACAATACACTTGTAATGCAAGTTCTTCCAAGAGTCTTCAAATGTCATTTCTTGAGTGATTTCGGTAGCATAACAGTACCTGTAAAAACACTATGCAAATACAACTCCAAAACAATGCATTTTATAGAGATACAAGGTATATTCTGGAAGCTTCTTGAGATAGGCGTCCACCTTGGCCACATGGCCATTATCTCTGTCATATATGGTAGATTTGACTTTCCCAACATGGAGCGCTCCAAGGCTAAAAATAAACTATGCTAGATGCTCTTACACATATTATAGCTATCATAGATTTTCCTAACATAACGACCTTAAATGTTGCAAGAGAATCTACCATACAAGACTAAATATAGTAAATTCCTCTTACAACATGTCATAGTCCAACTTGGGTGCCCAAAGATGCCTTTCCCTCATGCAAAGATACTCATCGACACTTGTCCCCACTTGTCATAGGAATCTCCAAACTTGGCTCTTACGCGTCATAGATTCTGTCATATGGAATATCCTCTTCCACATACCATAAGATGTCGAAACATAGCATATTAGTGCCACCTCAAATGGGATGCCCAAATCCATGTAGGTTTGACTTGACCATCCAAGTCACATTCCAAGTAAGATGACAAGTCACCGTGCTACCTCAACTAAGTGACCAAACTGAATGTGCAAGTAAATACAATATTAGGCAATAAATAAATATACAAATAAATAAATAATGCTAGGATTTTGCAAAGGTTGAGACACCTTAATTCCCAACATTTTCAACATTTATGCATAATCCTTCGTGATTACCAACTTTCGTCTAGTCAGTATGAAAATCAAAACTCATCGACTCAAGTTGGTCAATCTATGGCTAGACCTTCACAAAACAATTTTAAGAGGAACAAAAAGAATTTCATTAAGATAAATGGGTAGAATTCAAACAAATTTTCACAAGTGTTTGCTATTAATAATCCAAAGAGGGCACCGTTTGAGTTTTGACAACAACAAAGATAGTTTACTCCAATATTTGATTCATTACATTCTATTATGAACCAAGCAATGAGCAATAATCTCTTGAAGCTTCCTCCCATCAAACCATTGGATAGTAATAGAATGCAAGGACCTCACTTTGATGCTAATGCTTTCTGTCATTATCATCGACAACAAGGGCATGACATTGATCGATGTATGCATCTTAAACATGAAATTCAAGACCTCATCGACTCGAATGTGATACCAGTAACTGGTGTGAACGACAATGGGAATAAGTCCGTGGCCCCTCTGAATTAGAATTTATAGATCTTTACTAATCCATTTCCTAAGTATAGTGACAACAATATGGTAGAGAAAAATACAATAGATCAAGAAGTTGGCTATCTTGATTATGATGAAATAGTTGGGATGATAGAAGTGGATAAGGAGAAAATTGAAGATTCACCTCATCCATGAGGAAAAGGTATATATGCTAAGGTTCCTCTACCAAGATGCACTAGATTTACAAATTTAGCAACCGCAAAAAGATGTTATGATACAAGGAAAGGTTGCCACAGTGGAAAATACCCCATTCCACCACAAAAAGCTTAACAAGAAGTCAAAGGATCAAAAAAGAACAAGGAGGTTATCATTAGTGGGAAATAACAATGATTCCCCTCCTCACAAGAAATAGAAGATTTCAAATATATAGGGATTTGAGAAACAAGCACTGCATGACTGTCTTGGAAACAAGAATCAATCAAGTACGAATTACTCACACTTTTTACAAAACTTGGTGGAGCACCTTTCTAAGATGCTCACAAGTTCATAATCCTCTTAGATAAAATGCAAAAATATATATATTTATATATATGTGTTGTGTTCCCCTATGATGTGTTATGTGTTGTTTAGGTCTCCTTGGATGACCCTTGATACTCTTGTAAGGTCAAGGATATTGGGAGACCACCCTTATTGTGACCATTCTTCTATTTGTTTCATCATTCTTCTATCTTGCTTCTCCTCTATTTTATTGTTGTGTGTCATGCCTTAGGGGCATAGTGTTGTGGTTGATGACCTAGGGGCATCCTCCTATGTGGTGTTCCTAAGGCACTTGTTCTCCTCTCTCATTTTTATTTTTTACCTTCTTATAGTGATTCTACTTATTTGGAGAATGACGAAAACAAATAAATACTGATATGGACTGTGTGTCCCTTCAGCAAGTAAGAAAAAATGGACATAGTCCATACATGACGATGGGCTTGATTCATATAAATCTGACGCTTGACTAGTAGAATCACTCCGTGTGATGTATCATCTTGTGGAATTTCTTGTAACTAAAATTTTACAATCCAGTCAATCTACTCTTGTACACTTTGATTGGTATCTCACCTTGTTACTACACTTGATTCTGAGGTATCTGTAGTATAGCCCAATGGTTATACTCGATTCTGACCCTATAGTATAGCCTTGGTCCTTGATGTGACTATTTTCATGCATAGCTTTAATGAATTGCTTTGGTTATTATCTTAAAGTAATATTTCTAACCTCTCTTGTTGTTTAGCATATCTTATCAATGTGTTTTTGGGAACATTCAACAATCATGAGCACATGTCACCTTGGGGGCATGGGCTTTGTCAAGGCTCTTGTTTCCTTGCATGTCTTCTCTCTACCTTAATGTTCTTGATATCAATACATGAAATCAACCACCTTAAGGTGGGAGCATATATAATTATATTTGTTTGATGATTTTGATACTAACGAAGCGTGTTTGTAAGCCCTCTCTTTGAGATGGGATGTTGTATCTATGGCGTGAGTGCACATCTTTATTTATATTGCAAGAAAAAAGCCCTCTCCATGAGGTGGGATAGCATATCCTTTATCAAAGAAGCCCTCTACAGAGGCAGGACAATGTAACTCTTGATCTAGTGCATATACTTTTATTCAAAAGCCCTTCTGTGGAAGGCGAGATGGTGTATCTCTTGAGCTAGTGCACATCCTTTTATCACAAAAGTCCTTTGCAAAGGCGGGGTTGGATCTTGAGACTATCCTCCCTTAAGCATATGTTTGGTGATTTTTGTAGCATAAGCCCAACCATCAAGTGTGTCTGCATCGTGTTTGAGATGGTGGGACTTAGCAATAAGCTCCTTCCATCACCTATGTTTTTTGTGTTTAAGACATATAGTATGTCTATGACATGCTATACGGCACTTGTATTTTTCATGTGTCTTCCATGTGTTTGCCTCGTGTGTAGTGTAAAGGGTGTGGCAATGAGTCCCCCCTACACTCAAGTTTTGTATGGTGTGTTTTCCCCCTTGTGTAGTGTAAAGGGTGTGGCAATGAGTCCCCTGTATACTTGGGTTTTGTATGGTGTGTTCTCCCCATTGGTGTAGTGTAAAGGGTGTGGCGATGAGTCTCCCCTATATTTTGGGGTTTTGTGTTTCAATTTTTTTTTCATGCATATATATATATGAAAATAAAAATATTATATCACTGTCTTCATTGTGTTTTGCATGTCTTCAATATTGTCTTCTCTATGTCTTGCGTGCTTCCTATTGTCTTCATCGTGTTTTGCGTGTTTGTGATGTGTCTTCTAGTCCTTACCTGAGACTGGGGGCTAGAAATAGTTCCTCAATCTTTGGGTATGCCTTAGCTTCAAGTGCCTAGCATATTTGATGTGTTTTCGACCATACTTTAATGCATGTATGGGTCGTAAGATCATACATACTATTTTGTTGGAAAAATGCACCCTTGGGGGCTTTTTACCCTTAAGGTTTAGCTCATGGGTCTTTAGGTTGCATTTAGAGCATCTTGCATGATAATTCAGACTCCCGATGAGAAAACCCTTGAACCTTGTGACAAATGGGACCTAACGGGGACTATTTTGATGATCCTGGAACAAAGACAGGGGGTGGACTTGAGCCCTAGTGCCCTAGTCTAGCCCTATTTTGGGTTTGCCCTAAATTCAAATGTTAGGTTTGTAACCATTATTTGGGTCCCACGCTAACATCATAAGTTTTAATTATGAAATTCTTGGCAGGAATCTTTGTAGTTGCATATATAAGCAGGTGTAGGTTATCATTTAGAGACTAGAAGATGTTTATGATTGTAAGCTATTGGCATACTTGCGATTTTCATTGTGTTGTAGAGCAGAGCATTGTTATTGTGTTTGTTTTTATAGGTTTGATTACATCTTCTCCTCATGGCATTGAAGAACTTCTTCCTTCCATGAGAGCTTCATCATCAAGGTGACATCTATTGTGTTTTCAGTCATTATCATTTAGATTTTTGCCTCTATCCCACAAGGATATGCACTCTCATCTGACAATAGTGTTCGGAAGACTTGAATGTCTCTTTGAGGCTTGACTGAGGCAAGCCTCTAAACACCACAACCCCCTCCCACACTCCTTGTGATTGCAGGTGACAGGTATTGGATCTGGAGAAAGTGGAGTTGCAGGGAAGATTGGAGGACATTGAAGATTTAGGATCCGAAAAGAAGCGGACACTGTGCGAGATTTCAGGACACATGCGCTATCAACATTGTCCTTCGCATCCAAAGCCACAGAAACAGACTGGACAATTATAATCAAGATTTGTAGAGCTTCTGACATCTAGCAGTGTTGTGTGGTTACACAACATGCCCCATTTTGCCTTAACAAAATAGGGACCCAACTTTTTGCTTTTGCTTGTTTTTACTTTCTTGCTTTGGGTGGTTTGGTAAAATTTAGTCATGTATGTCACCCTGGATTATGCATGTGCATCACAAATGGTGTAGGGGCACCCTGGGGTTCTCATGCCTCCATGAGGATTTTGTCATGTTTGTTTTGTTTTCCAATATGTTCATGATGTAATAAGGTCCAAGGGACCATTTCAATGCTGTAATAGACTGTTCTAGGTGGTATTAGGTGTCAAGTCAAGGTTTCAGTGTAAACTTGGTGTATCAAAGTAATGATTTTTGTGTAATGACAAACTAGAGTTGTAAACCACATAACCAATGGTCTTCTCATTCAAAATTAGTTGAGGATAGTTGGTAGTTGTGTTGTCATGTTTAAAAAGCCTCCTTGTGGTCGAGGCAAGGTGGTTGGAGGATTTTGTGAAGAATTGAATGCAAACAAATTCTATTTTTTTTATTTTCCTATGTTTTTCTCTGCTATCTTGCTTAGTATAGCCTGTGACGTCATAGTACAGGCTCCACACATATATGGACTGATAGAGGGAGGATTCACCTTTCTTTTGGCGGTGGTTTGGAGTAATTTCATCAAGGAATAAGAAAGATATCTCTAGTTTACTGGAAGTGGGTCCGAAACCCTCAAAAACGAAGGTTTGGTCACTAAAATGCCTATAAATCTCCATTCCTTCATGGTCAAAGCCTGATTTTTGGTGGAATGGTAGGGTTTACAATATACTTCATGATGCAAAAGGTTTTAGAGGATAGCATGGACTTTGTAGGAAGTTATTTGATGCCCTAGGCCTGTCATCTCTATGTGACAAGCCTAGAACTGTTGCAAAAGACTGAATTTTTGCAAATTTATGGGTTTTTTTGTAATAAGGGTGCTTAGGAAAGGTTGAGATGTGTTTATTAGTGATATAGGAAACTATTGAAGGCTTTAGGGGTGTTGGGGTGTGCCTAGGTAAGTCAGTTCCTTCAGTGTGCAGGCCTAATTAGTCTTCCTTGTGGATTGAAAGTCAATCATTTGAAGCATATGCCCTTGGTGACTATACTTGTGCATTTGAGGCTTGTAGGGGTCCATATTGGGTGTCTAAAACCAAGATCCTTTGTCTAGTTTCTAGTCTTAATAGACTTTTATTTTGACTGTCCTTGTTAGACAGGGCTATAAGGATGCATAGGCTTGAAATGAAGCGATGGATAGTTGAGGTTTCCTAAGTGTAGGGCTAGGTTGTTGGGTCATTTCTTATCATGGTAAAAGTGCTCAAATCGTTCCCAATCCTTTTGGTTATGTCTGGTTGTGAGAGCCCAAGTTGGTTGGTTGGGTTGTTTTGGCGAAGGAGTAGTGGGATTAAAGGGTCCACATAGAGTATTTGAGAGGAGTTACTCTAAAGGAGTTGTTTTTCCTTTGAAGTCTTGTCTTCCCCTACCCACTCTGCATCATAGTGGTATCAAAGCTAGGTCTAATTGTGAAAGTTGTGAAGAGAGATTGTGAGTTGAGGTGTGTGAAGGAAAATGCCTCCAAAAGGTTGTTGCAAGTATGAGGTTATCCAGTGTTGTCATTGATGTCAACATACTCATATTGCATTGACAAGAAGGATTTGATGAGCTGTATGCTGAGGATATTGAGAAAATTAGTCTCAGTCAGGAACAGTGAAGAACAGTGATGAGAAGAAGGTAAATGTACTGTATAGGATGAGAACCGGAGGATGCGGATTAAAGGGTTAGTAGATATGAGTCTTGAGATGCTATAGTTAAGATTTCAGAGGTCCGCATGAAGATCTGAAGGAGTTGTGGCTGCCGGTATAGAACCGGGTCCGGCAAGTATCCGGAGGTGACAGAGGATCACAAAAAGGTCCGGTGAGGTCCGGAATTGTATTATCCTAATCTGCGGATTGGAAGGAGCGTTTGGGATGTCCTTGTGATGTATCATCCTGATTTGTGTATGATTTGGAGGTCTGGAAGTACCTCTTGCATTATGACAGTGGCGACAGACTGTGTTCTTAAAGTTCCGGATGAGGAAGACAAGAGATCCCAGTAAGCAGAGCAAGTGCGGATGTATTCAGACATTCAGACAGGCTTGTGAAGGTTCTTGGATCATGTTTAGGTTGTGTTGTTGGTCCGCATTGATGGTAGAGCCCGGAATTGAAGTTATTCTTCCAGATGAAGTTCTTGCTCTGTGTAGCCGACCAGATGAGTTGTTCATCCTGCGAATGTTCTTGTGATGGCCGACCGGATGTGTTATTCATCTTGCGGATACTCCTATGGTTGTTTGCCGACTTAGATGCTTGTTCCTGAGTCGATGTCTTGTATAAATAACGGTTTGTAAGTTCATTTCAGTGTGTGGTGTGAGGATGAGTATGGTATAGCGAAGAAACGTGCGAAAGGCAGAGCAGAGATTGTTGGGCTTAATTGGAACTAATCCGGACATGGTAGAGATGTCATTCTCCAGTTCAAGACTGTGATTTTCATCACTTTGTAGACAGTGTGTCTCCTTGTAGGCAGTGGGCCTCTTTGTGAGCAGTGTGCTCGGGCAGTGAGCCCTTATTGGCATGTGCCATTCATTTTTCTTTATTCTTCTAACAGAGAATAATTCTTGGGTTAATCACCCCGTGGTTTTTCCCTTAACCAGGTTTTCCACGTCAAAATCTTGGTGTTCAATGTGTTGATGCTTATCTGCTCTTGTGTTTATGTATTATGCTTCCATGGATGATTATTTGATATGCTGCTAACTAACAACAGTGAGTTAAGTGTTTGAATGATAAGAAGTTTTATACAACTGATTCACCCCCCCCCTCTCAGTTGTATGCCCTAGATCCAACAATTGGTATCAGAGCCAAGTTCCTCTGACAAGAGCTTAACCGCTTGAGGAGATCCAGGATGTCGTCATACAAGAAGGATAGTCCGAAGTTCGATGGAACCAACTTCACTCTCTGGAAAGGTCGCATGAAGTGTCACTTGGAATGCATGGGAAAAGCATATCTGGGTATGATTTCAAAACCATATGTACCTCCACAAGGTGGTCCGACAACTCTGAATGAAATCACAGAAGATGAAAACAATCTGCGGACCAAGGAAGCTCTTCTAAGCGCATTGAATGACTCAGATCTCTCGAATGTCATTGACCTACCCACTGCATATGAGATCCTAACTAAACTGGAACTTCTGTATGAAGGAGATGAGTTTGTCAAAAGTGCAAGGTTGCAAAGTCTGAAAGGGAAATTTGAAAGATTGAAAATGAGAGATGATGAAAACATCACTACCTTTATGCCAAGAGTAAATGAGCTGGTATGTGGAATCAGAAATGCTGGTGGAACTTTAGATGAAAATGAGATTGTCTGCAAAATCCTAAGATCCCTTCCTGCTGCCTACAAAATCAAAGTTGCTGCCATTGGTGAATTCAGAGCCCACACAACTGTCACAAGAGAACAACTAGCTGGCAAACTAGCTGCATTTGAAATGACCGAGTTTGGAGATGATCCTCCCAAGACTGAATCTGCTTTCAAAGCCAGTGCCTATGTGAAAGGCAAACAGAGATTTGATCCGGGTGAAAACTCATCAAGGAAAATGTCATGGTATGATCAAGCAAGAAGAGACATGGAAGAAGAAGAAGCAGAAACAGCTCAACTTGAAGCCCTCATTGCAAAAAGACTGCCAAGAGGATCCGGTAAGTATGAAGGAAAACTACCCTTTAATTGTTTCAACTGCAATAAGATTGGTCATTTTGCCTCAAGATGTCCGGAGAGATCTGCAAGATCTAATACTCACAGACAAAGGTTTCAAAAGAATTGCTATTATGTTCATGAAGAAGATGACAATGAAGGAGTAACAGATGATGAATCAGAACCAGGAAACAAATCCGGAAATGAGTGGGTGTTTATAGCCATCAAGGAAGAAGATTCCATGCTCTCTGAATCTGTCAATCACAAAGTTGTTGAAAAAGCCTTGGCTGCTCAAGTGGAAGAAAAGGATGATTGGGTTATTGACAGTGGATGTTCTCACCATATGACTGGTGACAAGAATAAGTTCTTAGACTTGGAAAGATATGAAGGAGGAATGGTAAAGTTTGGTGACAATTCTGCTGGCAGAATCAGAGGTAGGGGAACTATTTCCTTTGATGGTAAGAGCAAAACAAGAAATGTACTGTATGTTGAAGGATTGAAGCACAATCTTCTCAGTGTTGGTCAGTTGGTGGACAAAGGCTATGATCTCCGGTTCAAGAATGGAAAATGCAGAATCTTTACAAGCTCCAGAACTGAAATTGCATCCGGTACTCAGACAAGAGGTAACATCTTTCATCTGGTTGGTTCAAATAAAAGTTGTTTGTTTGTTCAAATTGATCAGAGTTGGTTATGGCATAGAAGAATGTGTCATGTAAATTTTGATAACATCATCAAAATAAGCAATACTCAGGCTGTGAGAGATCTTCCAAAGTTGATAAAACCTACAAATAGTGTGTGTAAAGAATGTCAGTTAGGCAAACAAAGCAGAGTCTCTTTTAAAAGCAAAGATCAGTCTTCTACCGGATTGTTGGAATTAGTACATACTGATCTATGTGGTCCGACAAGAATCAAGAGTCTGCAAGGTGATAGATATTTCATGTTGTTAATAGATGATCATTCCCGGATGATGTGGGTTACCTTTCTAAAAGAAAAATCAGAAGCTTTTGAGAAGTTCAAAATCTTCAAAGCTATGGTGGAGAATCAAACCGGATTGAAACTAAAGTATCTAAGGTCTGATAGAGGTGGTGAATTTACATCTGGTGAATTCATTGACTTTTGTGAGAAACAGGGTATAAGGAGACAGTTGTCTGCTCCTAAGACTCCACAGCAGAATGGAGTAGTTGAGAGAAAGAACCGGACCATCCAGGAAGCTGCTAGGACAATGATGTTGGAAGCAAATGTTCCTCAAATGTTTTGGAAAGAAGCTATCAGCACTGCAGTCTACACTCTCAATCGAGTTCAAATCAGAAACAACACCGGTAAGACCCCCTATGAACTCTGGTTTGGCATCACTCCTACTGTGAAATATTTCAGAGTATTTGGTAGCAAGTGTTACATTAAAAGAGATGAAGATCTAGGTAAGTTTGATGCTAGAAGTGATGAAGGAATTTTCTTGGGCTACTCCACTCAAAGCAAAGCATACCGGTGTTACAATAAGAGATTGAGGAAGATGATAGAAAGCACCAATGTAAAGGTTGATGAAGGAATTGAGAAGCCTTCAAGATTTTATGAGTTTGATGAAGATGACCAAGACAGTGTTCAAGGACCTCAATCCTCTCCGGTGAGACAGAGTCAGCCTGATCCGGTAAATCAGGAAGAAGAGATAGGTTTGAATGAGCCTGATCAAGAAACAGCAGTGCTGGATACTCCCAAAATTCCAAGGTATGTAAGACTGAATCACTCTGAAGATCAGATCATAGGTGACAGAAGCAAAGGTGTACAAACTAGAAGGAATATTGCTCAAAATCAGAATGAATGTTGTCTGATTTCAAAAATTGAACCTAAAACAATAAATGAAGCCTGCAATGATGAAAACTGGACCAAAGCAATGGAAGATGAACTGATGCAAATTGAGAAAAATCATACTTGGGATCTTGTTCCCAGACCTAGAGACAGGAATGTAATTGGAACCAAGTGGGTCTTCCGGAACAAACTAAATGAAGCTGGTGAAGTAATCAGAAACAAAGCTAGATTGGTCTGCAAAGGCTACTCTCAAATAGAAGGAATTGACTTTGAAGAGACTTTTGCTCCGGTAGCAAGAATTGAAGCAGTCAGATTACTTCTTGCATTTGCTGCCTTCAAAGACTTCAAGGTATATCAGATGGATGTCAAGTCTGCCTTCCTAAATGGTGATCTGGAAGAAGAAGTCTACATTGAACAACCGGATGGATTTCAATTGTCTGATAATAATGATATGGTCTGCAAGTTGAAGAAAGCTTTGTATGGATTGAAGCAAGCCCCAAGAGCATGGTATGAAAGGTTGGATAAGCATCTTGTGCAGATTGGATTCAACAAAGGTACTGCTGACAGTAACTTATATTTCAAAATTGATCATGAAAACATTCTGATTGTTGAAGTGTTTGTGGATGATATCATTTTTGGAGGAAGAGATAGTATGTGCAAAACTTTTGCAAATCAGATGAAAAGTGAGTTTGAAATGTCTATGCTTGGTGAAATGAATTTCTTCTTGGGTCCGCAAATTGCTCAAACAAAAGAAGGGATCTTCATTTCTCAGACCAAATATGTGAAAGAATTGTTAAAGAAATTTGGTATGGAAGACTCAAAGCCTATGAACACTCCTATGGCAACCGGTTGTAAGCTAAGCAAAGATGATGATTCTCCAAAAGCAGATCAGACAAAGTATAGATCAATGATTGGTGGATTGTTGTATCTCACTCAAACTAGACCAGATATAATGCAGGCTGTTGGTCTTGTGGCAAGATTCCAGGCTGATCCTAGAGAATCTCATGTTATGGCAATCAAAAGAATTTTTAGATACTTGAAAGGAACAGTTGAGTATGGTCTATGGTATCCTAGAGATCCGGATTTCTCTCTTCATGCTTACACAGATGCAGATTGGGCAGGAGATGTGGATGACCGGAAGAGCACTAGTGGTGGAGCATTCTTTTTGGGGAAGAGATTGGTTTCTTGGCTAAGCAAGAAACAAGATGCAATATCTCTGTCTACAACTGAAGCAGAATACATTGCAGCAGCAGGTAGTTGCACTCAAATCTTATGGATGAAGCAGATGCTAAGAGACATCAAAGTTGAATATGAGAAGCCTATCACAATTTTCTGTGATAATTCAAGTGCAATTAATATCTCCAAGAATCCGGTATTGCATTCTAAGACTAAGCACATATCTATTAAATTTCACTTTTTGAGAGAACAAGTAAACAAGGAAGAAGTCAGATTGGAGTATGTTCCCTCCAAGGATCAGATTGCAGATATCTTTACAAAACCTCTTCCCAAAGACTCTTTTGAATATCTCCGAGAGAAGTTAGGGGTCATGGCCCCTCCGGTGATGAACTAAGATGCACTAATGTGCATCAGTCCGGTGGCTATCACAGTCATATCTTGTGATCCGGACTATAGGGAGCTGCAACTAAGGGGGAGCAGCTGGTATGATTCTGATGCATGAGAATTGCAAGTATGAGCCCTTTGCCATTGATGTCAAAGGGGGAGAGAAGACATGTGAAAAACAAGTGGTTGATGATCAAAGGGGGAGCAGTAAAGGAAGAGAAGACATATGAAAAGTTGAAGTTCTTTTCTTAATGGTTTTTTCACATCATATGTTGCCATCAATGACAAAGGGGGAGATTGTTGCAAGTATGAGGTTATCCAGTGTTGTCATTGATGTCAACATACTCATATTGCATTAACAAGAAGGATTTGATGAGCTGTATGCTGAGGATATTGAGAAAATTAGTCTCAGTCAGGAACAGTGAAGAACAGTGATGAGAAGAAGGTAAATGTACTGTATAGGATGAGAACCGGAGGATGCGGATTAAAGGGTTAGTAGATATGAGTCTTGAGATGCTACAGTTAAGATTTCAGAGGTCCGCATGAAGATCTGAAGGAGTTGTGGCTGCCGGTATAGAACCGGGTCCGGTAAGTATCCGGAGGTGACAGAGGATCACAAAAAGGTCCGGTGAGGTCTGGAATTGTATTATCCTAATCTGCGGATTGGAAGGAGCGTTTGGGATGTCCTTGTGATGTATCATCCTGATTTGTGTATGATTTGGAGGTCCGGAAGTACCTCTTGCATTATGACAGTGGCGACAGACTGTGTTCTTAAAGTTCCAGATGAGGAAGACAAGAGATCCCAGTAAGCAGAGGAAGTGCGGATGTATTCGGACATTCAGACAGGCTTGTGAAGGTTCTTGGATCATGTTTAGGTTGTGTTGTTGGTCCGCATTGATGGTAGAGCCCGGAATTGAAGTTATTCTTCCGGATGAAGTTCTTGCTCTGTGTAGCTGACCGGATGAGTTGTTCATCCTGCGAATGTTCTTGTGATGGCCGACCGGATGTGTTATTCATCTTGCGGATACTCCTATGGTTGTTTCCCGACTTAGATGCTTGTTCCTGAGTCGATGTCTTGTATAAATAACGGTTTGTAAGTTCATTTCAGTGTGTGGTGTGAGGATGAGTATGGTATAGCGAAGAAACGTGCGAAAGGCAGAGCAGAGATTGTTGGGCTTAATTGGAACTGATCCGGACATGGTAGAGATGTCATTCTCCAGTTCAAGACTGTGATTTTCATCACTTTGTAGACAGTGTGTCTCCTTGTAGGCAGTGGGCCTCTTTGTGAGCAGTGTGCTCGGGCAGTGAGCCCTTATTGGCATGTGCCATTCATTTTTCTTTATTCTTCTAACAGAGAATAATTCTTGGGTTAATCACCCCGTGGTTTTTCCCTTAACCGGGTTTTCCACGTCAAAATCTTGGTGTTCAATGTGTTGATGCTTATCTGCTCTTGTGTTTATGTATTATGCTTCCATGGATGATTATTTGATATGCTGCTAACTAACAACAGTGAGTTAAGTGTTTGAATGATAAGAAGTTTTATACAACTGATTCACCCCCCCCCCTCTCAGTTGTATGCCCTAGATCCAACAAAGGTGGGTCTACGGTTGCAAGGGAGTTGAAGGCCTTGAGAGATAAGATAGAGGCCTTAGAGAAAAAGAGAGGGACTACTGAGGAAGAGAGTACCTCAAAAGAGGAGGTAGAGGGTGGAGAGGAAGACCATCTAGAAGACGAGATGCCTCCTGAAGAGAGAAGGTTCATTGGAGCCTTGAAAGCCATAAAAGCAGAAGCCACTGAAGTGAAGATGGACATACCAATGTATGGGGGAAAGATGAATGTTGAGGCACTACTAGAGTGGGTGGGTGCCTTGAACAACTATTTTGAATACAAGGAGATGTCAGAGAACAAGAAGGTTAAGTTTTCCAAGACCAAATTGAATGGGGTTGCTTTGACTTGGTGGAATTACTACCAAGAAGAAAGAGTGAAAGAGGGTAAGAACATGGTTACTTCATGGGAAAGAATGGTGAGTAGATTGAAAGCACAATTTCTCCCTGTAGATCATGAAGTGAAAGTGTTTAGGAGGCTACAGAACCTAAAACAAAAGGACATGGATGTGGCAACCTATACTGAGGAGTTTCACAAACTTAGTATGAGGTGTGGCCATGTGGAGAATGAGAAGGAGAAGGTGGCCAAGTATTTGAATGGCCTAAGATTTTCAATCCAAGATGAGATGAGCCTAGTGACCCCTAAGACAGTGGAAGAGTGTTTCCAAGTGGCATGTAAGGCAGAGGAGAAGTTGAAGAGAAGGCAAGAGCAGCAAGGAAGGGGTAGAGGCAGAAACTTCAAAAGAAGAGGCAGTTTTGGTGGTAGAAATCAGTCACAAAAACAACAAGGGGAGTCAAGTGGAAAAGAAGAACAAGACCAAGAGTCAAGAGGAGGATTTAGAGGTAGGAGATCCAATGGAAGGGGCAGATCTAATGGGAGAGGCTCTAACTCATTCTCTGGAAGATGCTACTCTTGTAACCAATTTGGACACTTGGCCTTCAAGTGCCCTAAGAAACAAGCTTCAAGCTCTCATGGTGGGGATAGGAGGAACTAGTTGGTGCAAGAGGAGGATGCTCAAAGTGTGACTTCACCTTCTAAACCTATTGACCCTAAATTTGGAGAAAGCTTGATGATGAGGAGGACACTTCTTAAGGTTCCAAGTACTAAGGAGCCACCCCAAAGGAAGTCTTTGTTTAGAACTTCATGCAAATCTCATGGAAAGGTATGCAAGGTGATTGTAGATTTAGGCTCCACAGATAACTTAGTGTCCCTAGAAATGGTTGAGAAACTAAATCTGAAAAGAACTCCTCATCCTACACCATATAAGGTGTCTTGGTTGAATAGAGGTCAACAAGTGCTTGTCAATGAGCAATGTTGGGTAGAATTTCAAATTGGAGAGTATAAGGATAAAATCTTGTGTGATATTATCCCCATGGATGCTTGCCACATACTCCTAGGCTACCCTTGGCAATATGATATGAAATCCCAACATGATGGGTAGAAAACCACTTACATGATAACAAAAGATGGGAAATCTTTCACCATGAATCCCTTACCGGATGAGGGCATAGATAAACAACTTGGGTCTAGTGTCATGGTGGTAGGAGAGAAGGAGTTTTTGAGGACCTTAAAGGAAGAGGGAGGTCTAGGGTTTGCTTTGATTGTTAAGCCAAAGTGCAAGTTTGTTTTGTCTACAAACAAAGGAGAACCTATCCCTAGTGAAGTCCAAACCTTGTTGGAGAAGTATAAGGACATTGTGGTGGATGAATTGCCTAGTTCTCTACCTCCAATCAGAGATATCAGTCACCATATTGACCTAATACCAGGGGCTACATTACCTAATAAGGCTGCCTACAAGATGACACCAACCCAAAATGAAGAAATAGCAAAACAAGTTCAAGAGTTATTGGATAAGGGCCTAGTGAGGAAGAGTTTGAGCCCTTATGCAGTCCCTACCATGTTGGCTCCAAGGAAGGATGGTAAATGGAGGTTATGCACTGATTCAAGAGCCATAAATAGGATAACCATCAGATATAGGTTTCCTATGCCAAGGATGGAGGATCTTATGGATTGTCTAGGAGGAGCTTGCTATTTTTCAAAAATTGACTTGAAAAGTGGGTATCATCAAATTAGGATCCGTGAGGGGGATGAATGGAAGATAGCATTCAAGACTAATAAATGTCTTTATGAGTGGATGGTGATACCCTTTGGCTTGTCTAATGCCCCTAGTACCTTCATGAGATTAATCAATGAGGTATTGAAACCTTTTATTAGCAAATTTGTTGTGGTTTATTTGGATGACATTCTTGTCTTTAGCAGGACCAAGGAGGAGCATTTGGAGCATCTTGGCCAGCTCTTGAGAAGGCTACATGAAGAGAAGTTGTTGATCAACTTGCAAAAGTGTGAGTTTATGAAAGAGGAATTGGTCTATCTTGGGTTTGTCATATCAAAGGGTAGTTTGAAAATGGATCCATCAAAGGTTGAGGCCATTCTCAATTGGCCATCACCTAAATTAGTGGGTGATGTGAGGAGCTTTCATAGCCTTGCAATCTTCATAAGGGACTTTAGCCATATATGTGCACCAATACTAGACACAATCAAGGGAGACAAGAGGAGTAAGTTCCTATGGACCAATGAAGCAAATGAAAGGTTTGAATACTTGAAAAGAAAGGTATCACAACAACCTATCCTTACTCTTCTTGATTTTAATAAAGTTTTTACTATTGAATGTAATGCAAGTGGTCAAACAATTGGTGTTGTCCTAAGTCAAGAAGGCAGGCCGGTTGCATTCTTTAGTGAAAAACTAAATGAGGCTAAGAGAAAATATTCTTCATATGACCTAGAGTTGTATGCTATGGTCCAAGCCTTAAAGAAATGGAGGCACTACTTGTTACCAAGGGAGTTTATAGTATTCACTGACAACCATGCACTTAGTTTCTTGAATGGACAGGAAAAATTGAACCAAAGGCACATGAAGTGGGTTGAATACCTACAAGCATACACCTTCTCCATCAAACACAAGAAGGGACAAGAAAACAAAGTTGCAGATGCCCTTAGTAGAAGGGTTATGATGGTCCAAGAAGTACAATTACAAAGTGTGGGTATAGAAGCCCTTAAAGGTATGTATAAGGAGGATGAAGATTTCAAGGTTGCTTTTGATGTTTGCTCTCAATTTTTAGATGCTTTTCACAGTGAATATGTTGATTATGTTTTGCAAGATGGTCTATTGTTTAAAGGGGATAAATTGTGCATACCCAAGTGCTCTATGAGGGAGAATTTGATAAAAGAAAAGCATAGTGGGAGTCTTGGAGGGCACTTTGAACTTGAAAAAAACTTGGAGTAGGTTAGGAGGTTTTACTTTTGGCCTAAAATGCAGGTAGATGTAAGGAGGTTTGTGGAAACTTGCACCATATGTCAAAGAGAAAAAGGGACTACTTCAAATGCTGGTCTTTACGAACCTCTACCAATCCCAAATAGACCTTGGGAGAGCATAAGTATAGATTTTGTCTTAGGACTGCCTAAGACACCAAGGGTAGTTGATAGTGTTTTTGTGGTGTTTGATAGATTCAACAAAATGGCCCATTTTATTCCTTGCAAGTGCACTAGTGATGCTTCTAACATTGTAGGTCTATTTTTCAAGGAGGTTGTGAGAATGCATGACATTCCTATGAACATTGTATCAGATAGGGACTCCAAGTTCATAGGTCATTTTTGAAGGACCTTGTGGCGAAAGTTGGGGACTAATTTGCAATATAGTTCTGCCTACCATCCTCAAATGGATGGGCAAATAGAGGTGGTCAATAGATCACTTGGTAATCTCCTAAGGTGTTTGACAAAAGAACATGGTGTTCTATGGGATTTGGTGTTGCCCCAAGCAGAATATGCTTATAATGATTCCATCAATAGGAGCATAGGCAAAAGTCCCTTTGAGGTGGTGTATGGAATGAACCCAAGGGGAGTCTTTGAGTTGAGAGATTTGAAGGGAATGGAGAAGAGGAGTGCAGAAGGAGAGGAGTTTGCCATTGCAATGAAATCCATCCATGATCAAGTGAAGGAGAATCTCAAGAAGATTGTGGACAAATACAAAGAGAGAGCGGATTTGAAAAGGAGAAATGTTCAGTATAAGGTGGGGGATCTAGTTTTTGCATATTACCTAAGGGCAAATACACCAAGCTCCAAATTAGGAAGATTGGCTCTTGTAGGATAATCCATAAGTTTGGGCAAAATGCCTATGAGATAGAACTCCCTCCTAGAGTGGCTATCTCCCCTATATTTAATGTTGCTAACTTCTACCCCTTTAAGGGATCTTTGGATGTAGGTGTAGGTATAGAAGTTGATAAAGATTGGGTGCAAGACCTTCCACCATCTAAACCTTTGAAACTTGAACCTATCCTAGACACTAAGGAGGTGAAAAGGACAAGAAAGAAGGTATATAATGAATATCTGGTTAAATGGCAGGGTCTTCCACCTGAAGATGCAACTTGGATGAATGAAGAGGACATCAAACATCATGGTACCTCTCTACAACAACTGATCTTAGGTGGAACATGGGATCTTTTCAACCCCGGGTGTATGGTGTAGGGACACCATGGGGTTCTCATACCTCCATGAGGATTTTGTCATGTTTGTTTTATTTTCCAATATGTTCATGATGTAATAAGGTCCAAGGGACCATTTCAATGCTATAATAGACTATTCTAGGTGTTATTAGGTGTCAAGTCAAGGTTTGAATGTAAAAATGGTGTATCCAAGTAATAATTTTTGTGTAATGAAAAACTAGAGTTGTAAACCACAACCAACGGTCTTCTCATTCAAAAATTAGTTGAGGACAATTGGTAGTTGTGTTTTCATGTTTAAAAAGCCTCCTTGTGGTCGAGGCAAGGCAGTTGGAGGATTTTGTGAAGAATTGAATGCAAACAAACTTTATTTTTCTAATTTTCTTGTGTTTTTCTCTGTTGTTGTTGGTGTCTGCTACTGGTTCAGGTTTCAAATATTCATCTACAGGCACTCTTCATAAAATCCAAAAAATTTCAAGTCTGTCGGCCTTCAAAATTGCATGCATATATCTTTGTATATACATGGTTGTTTGTATGTATATTTCTACATACAAGTGCGAATGTACATTCGGACAAACAAGACAGTTTGTATGTTCAATCAGCTTCAAAGGGCGCAAGAATGGTTGTATGTGCATTGAAGATTCTGTCACAGATTCCCAGAATATTCCTTGCTTGTATGTGAAGGTTTGCATGTATATCATGTTGTATGTTCAATATACAACAGGTAGATACATTCGCCACATGCAAGCAAAAGATACATTGGCGGCATACAAGGAAGATATGCAAAGCAGAGTGTACATTAGGTATATACAATGGAAAAGATACAAAGGCGAGCACACATACAAAGGAAATGTACATTGCAAAGATACAAGGATGGCACATGCAAAGTCAACATACAAAGGGGGAGATACATTTGGTGGGGTCTACCTCACATACAAAGGCTTTGTATCTCGTATAGAGGTCGCATTGTATATGCGATATGCATTCGCCATATGCAAAGGAAAATGTGCAAAGGGCTGATATATAATAGGTGGGGTCCTCACATACAATGGTCAATGTATGTTTTCCTTGTATGTTTGCATTTGTATATGCGATATACATTGGTTATATACATTCGCGACATACAAGCCGGACCCGACTTAAAAGTCAAATTTGGCAAATTCAGGGGTGGGGTCCACGACTTGTATGTTAGGTGCTTGTATATTCATTGAAAGATGCAAAGAGTTAGATGCAAGGCCTGGACCTGAATATGATTTCAATGTGCTTTATAAAATTGGGGGTCTGCGGTATGTATATTGCATTTGTATGTGCAATATGCAAAGCAATGATACAAGGAAGGGGAAGCAAGCCGGATCTGAATATGTTTTCAGTTTGTTTTATAAGGATTTGGGGTCCACCCTTTGTATGCGAGTGATTGTATGTATATACAATCTCGCATGCAATTGCATATACAAAGAAATGGGCAAAAATGGCAAAAGGTGAAAAAGGCAAAATAAGAGAGGGAAAAGTCAGCGATGGCAAAAAGACACCTACGTGGCATGATTTAATTGGTCGACGACTTTTCAAAGTGATTTGAGGCCATGGATCTTAGTGATGAGGAGGAAATCGATGACCATCATTCAAACTTTCAAGAGCGAAGGATTTCCTATGTTTGTTGCATCATTTCAAGAGGGAAGAAACTTCAGAGGCACACGAACCATTGCTGCATCCCGAAATCAGTAGGTTGGGTATTAAATGGCAAATTTGTGGGGGTATGGGTCTTGATTGACAAGCTAGCTACTTTCTTCATGAGGAAAATCTTCAGATGGCGGCACATCTCCCGATCTCACCTGCTCTTTCCTTTGTTTCTCTCGGCTGCATTGAATATTTTGGGTGCCATTTGATGGTACAGTGTATCTGATGGTGTTTTGAGCTGACCTTGTATTGAAAGCTGAGTGCACATTCTTGCTATAAAAAGCAGACTGTGTTACTCATTGTTGGTTGTTGAAGACTTGGGCAAAATTTTGGAGAAAGTAACGAAGATCAGAGCATTCTTGGTTGTTTTATCTCTTTTGGAGTTTATGAGTTGCATTTGAGTGCACCTTGCGTATATGTTTAGTTTCATGTCATTTTTATATGAAAAATGCTATATTACATGTGTTTTAGTTGTTTGTCTCCATTTGTTGTATGCATCTCTTCTTTTGAATATGGTTGCTAAGGGTTTCTCAAATTTTAGGATATAGATTTATGTATCACATGCTTAATCTCTAACTTCCATTCAAGGAGTGGATTAAACTATTTTAGGTTAAGTATGAAGAAGGTTGTATGTTAGCCAGGATGTTTGTAAGTAGAGACAGTTAAATACTTAGTCTTGGGTGGTGTTTGTAAGGCAAATATCAATCCTAACCCCTTGAAACTTGAATGCCAGTTGCAATCCATTCTCTTGTATACGTTTAGTTGACTCCTAGCCCTGAGATAGGCATCGGTCTGCCCCTGTGTAGTATTTATAATCCAAAACCCCATGTCTTGCATCCAAAACTTTAAATTCAAATCCTTTTAATTCCAACCTGTTAGTTGTAGGAGTAGGATTAGGACCCCTGCATACTCTCATCCTAACCAGTCAGATATGTCCAAGAAAGTTGCTAACCTTGTGATCTATCACATAAATCTTAGTCCACACATGAGAGTATTCTACCTATTATTGTAAAGCTAAATCTTTCTATCATTGGGCGAGTCAAAGTTAAACCTTTAGCTATAGGGATACCCCCCTTGGTGCAGCAGAACCAGAAGTGAAGGGGAGGCAGCTCACACAACCTCCTGTATTTTTTGGCTGAATCTGCCTATGCATTGGAATTGGCAAACCCTCTGCCAATCTGGAGAGAAAGAGACCAACAAAAATGGCGACTCTGCTAGGGAGTTGATTTGAAAGTGTTATATTCTTTCCCATCCGAGTCACCAACAAAAATGGCGACTCTGCTGGGGAGTTGATTTGAAAGTGTTATATTCTTGCCCATTTGAGTCACCAACAAAATGGTGACTCTATTAGGGAGTTGATTTGAAAGTGTTATATTCTTGCCCATCCGAGTCACCAATAAAATGGCAACTCCATTGGGGAGTTGATTTGAAGGTGTTATCTTTTTGTCCATCTGAGTCACCAACAAAAATGGTGACTTTGCTGGGGACGATGTTGAATTAAAAGAGTTATTTTTGTCCATCTAAGTCACCAACAAAAGTGGCGACTCTGCTGGGGAGGAGTCAAGTGATTGGAAGGCTAGAAAATTTAATTTCCAGTAATGTTGTTGCAGCAATACAAAGGAAAAACCATGTGGTGCTCTGTTGGCGTGATGAATCCAGAAAACAAAGGTGCCTTGTTAATATTTTGTCCTCTCTGTGAGAGGTGGTGACTCTGTTGATTGAACCTATCCAATGCTGCAACATATTTCCAGGTATTCATCTTTTGATTCAAAAATGATTCAAATAGAGAAACAGTCTTGGTTGTGCTCTCAAAGAAGGCCATTTTTTATTGAAAGATATAGAGCCCTAGATTTCAAAGGAATAAGTGGTTCCCAAATGTTATTCCCAATAAGATCAGAAAATGTTTGCCAAAATATAGTGGATCAAATTATGAGTCTACAAATAGACATTTACAAATTATTTGTAATTTGATAGAAGATTATGAGGTAGAGGCTGAAGATGTAGTAATGAGACTCTTTGTTCAATCATTAGAGGATGATGCTAGGGTTTGGTTTTTAGACCTGCTTGTGTGTTCAGTTTCTTCATGGGTAGATTTAGAAATTGCATTCCTAGAGTAGTTTGGTGAAAGATTTGATTTAGCCTCATTGATCATACATTTCATGAATATCCAAAAGGAAGATGAGGAACTGGTTCCAGCCTTTAATCTTAGATTTATTAAGTTGCTCAAGCAGATTCCTGAATATATGAGACCTAATGATGCATTGTGCTTGACAACTTATTTGGCTGCATTTGATGAAGAAATGAGTTATTTATTGAGAGATAAAGAACCAGTCACACTTCACCAAGCCTTCAAATTTGCTATGGATATTGAAAATAATCAGAAATATGGGATGCCAGTAGGTTTCATGACTGCAAGTTTTCAAAATAGTTATCAAGGTGAATATGTTTCAGCTCTCCCAGTGTGTTCATTGAGAGATGATTTTGTAGAGGGAAATATATTTCAGAACAATGAGGGCAGTCATGATGTGATGCACGAACATGAAGAAGATGTTGTAGAAAGTGTAGGCACATCCCATAATGGTGAAGACAAAGATTGTTATTAGCCTCTAGAAGAGAAGCCTGCAGATACAAAATGCCCTTCAAATGATGAAATGAAAGATATACATGAAGTTGTGTCCTTTAGCAATAGGCATATCCCAGTTATTCCTGATTATTTGTACAAGGTGGATATGTAGAGCTTCACTCTGAATACAAAAGATGTAGATTCAAGGGATGGCAGTGAATATATTAGTGATTGTCAGCATTCAGATGCATATGTGAGCCTTTTAAATGATGAAATATATATGGATGTTGAATATGAATGTTTCCTTGAAAATTCTGACCACCTCTACAATGCAGAGGTTGAAATGTTTGTTGTTGATTATCAGTGCATCGGTGAAGAGGAGAATCAAGGTCACTATTCAGATGTGAATGGACAAGTTGCAGATGTGTGTGCTCATACAGTTGGGGATAGTGTTGGTTGCATGGGTGACCATGAGGTTTTTAGTGTAGGGTTGCACTCTGAGCTATTCATGCCTTCTCTTGAGACATTTTAGGTGGACATTAATGATAAAATTGTTGAGAGCAATGATGATAAATATTTGAATGTTTTTAAAAATGAATATGATTATGAGATGTTGCTTGTGCCTGAATATTGCATGTTTAATACAAAGGAGCTCTTATTTTTTGAAGAAGGGCAAAATTTTGATGTGGATTCATTTGTTTCATGTGAGTCTGTTATTTTTCCAAGCAACATCAATGACTCATATGATGATGACAGTCTACTGCTAAGAATGGTAGATGCTTATGAATCTTGTTGTAGATTTGTTAAAAAAAGAGAAGTGGGTAGCAGCACAACCAATTGCAAAATAGGGTGTTGCAGATGGTTAAATGTTTTGAGGCTTCATTTGAAGAAATCAAAAGAAAACAAGGTTTTTGATAAACGAAAATTCTGGTTTTTCCTTTTTGGTGGCCCTAGGCCACCAAGTATATTTCAAAAAATGTGATTTGTGATGCAGGTTGGTGCATTTTTGTCTCTGTTGCCCAATGGATAAGGGACTGGTCTACATCCCATAGATCTATGGTTCTCGCCATGCCTGCAAGAGGCATGCGTCCCCAGACAGAGCCAATGTTGGTGCCTGCTATTGGTTCAGGTTTCAAATATTCATCTGCAGGCACTCTTCATAAAATCCAAAAAATTTCAAGTCTATTGGCCTTCAAAATTGCATGCATATATCTTTGTATATACATGGACGTTTGTATGTATATTTCTACATACAAGTGCAAATGTACATTTGGACATACAAGATGGTTTGTATGTTCAATCGGCTTCAAAGGGTGCAAAAATGGTTGTATGTGCATTGAAGATTCTATCGTAGATTCCCAGAATATTCCCTGCTTGTATGTGAAAGTTTGCATGTATATCATGTTGTATGTTCAATATACAACAGGTAGATACATTCACCACATGCAAGCAAAAGATACATCGGCAACATACAAGGAAGATATGCAAAGCAGAATGTACATCGGGTATATGCAATGGAAAAGATACAAAGGCGAGTGCACATACAAAGGAAATGTACATTGCAAAGATACAAGGATGGTGCATGCAAAGTCAACATACAAAGGGGGAGATACATTTGGTGGGGTCTGCCTCACATATAAAGGCTTTGTATCTCGTATAGAGGTCACATTGTATATGCGATATGCATTCGCATTTGCAAAGGAAAATGTGCAAAGGGCCGATATACAATAGGTGGGGTCCTCACATACAATGGTCAATGTATGTTTTCCTTGTATGTTTGCATTTGTATATGCGATATACATTGGTTATATACATTCGTGACATACAAGTCGGACCCGACTTAAAAGTCAAATTTGGCAAATTCAGCGGTGGGGTCCGTGGCTTGTATGTTAGGTGCTTGTATATGCATATATACATTGAAAGATGCAAAGAGTTAGATGCAAAGCCCAGACCCAAATATGATTTCAATGTGCTCTATAAAATTTGGGGTCCACAGTATATATATTGCATTTATATGTGCAATATGCAAAGCAATGATATAAGGAAGGGGATGCAAGCCGGACCTAAATATGTTTTCAGTTTGTTTTATAAGGATTTGGGGTCCGCCCTTTGTATGCGAGTGATTGTGTGTATATACAATCGCATGCAATTGTATATACAAAGAAATGGGCAAAAATGGCAAAAGGCGAAAAAGGCAAAATAAGAGAGGGAAAAGTCAGCGATAGCAAAAAGACACCTACGTGGCACGATTTAATTGGTCAACGACTTTTCAAAGTGATTTGAGGCCATGGATCTCAGTGATGAGGAGGAAATCGACGGCCATCATTCAAACTTTCAAGAGCGAAGGATTTCCTGTGTTTGTTATGTCATTTCAAGCGGGAAGAAACTTCAGAGGCACGCGAACCATTGCTGCATCCCGAAATCGGTAGGTTAGGTATTAAATGGTGAATTTGCAGGGGTATGGGTCTTGATTGATAGGCTAGCTACTTTCTTCATGAGGAAAATCTTCAAATGGTGGCACATCTCCCGATCTCACCTGCTCTTTCCTCTATTTCTCTCAGCTGCATTGAATATTTTGGGTGCCATTTTATGGTGTAGTGTATCTAAGGGTGTTTTGAGCTGACCTTGTACTAAATGCTGAGTGCACATTCTTGCTATAAAAAGCAGACTGTGTTACTCATTGGTTGTTGAAGACTTGGACAAAATTTTGGAGAAAGTAACGAAGATCAAAGCATTCTTGGCTCTTTTATCTCTTTTGGAGTTTATGAGTTGCATTTGAGTGCACCTTGCGCATATGTTCAGTTTCATGTCATTTTTATATGAAAAATGCTTTATTGCATGTGTTTTAGCTGTTTGTCTCCATTTGCTATATGCATCTCTTCTTTTGAATCTAGTTGCTAAGGGTTTCTCAGATTTTAGGATATAGATTACTATATCACATGCTTAATCTCTAACTTCCATTCAAGGAGTGGATTAAACTATTTTAGGTTAAGTATGAAGAAGGTTGTATGTTAGCCAGGATGTTTGTAAGTAGAGACAGTTAAATACTCAGTCTTGGGTGGTGTTTGTAAGGCAAATACTAATCCTAACCCCTTGAAACTTGAATGCCAGTTGCAAGCCATTCTCTTGTATACGTCTAGTTGACTCCTAGCCCTGAGATAGGCACTGGTCTGCCCCTGTGTAGTAGTTATAATCCAAAACCCCCTGTCTTGCATCCAAAACTTTAAATTCAAATCCTTTTAATTCCAACCTGTTAGTTGTAGGAGTAGGATTAGGACCCCTACATACTCTCATCCTAACCAGTCAGATATGTCCAAGAAAGTTGCTAACCTTGTGATCTATCACATAAATCTTAGTCCACACATGAGAGTATTTTGCCTGTTATTGTAAAGCTAAATCTTTCTGTCATTGGGCGAGTCAAAGTTAAACCTTTAGCTATAGGGATACCCCCCTTGGTGCAGTAGAACCAGAAGTGAAGGGAAGACAGCTCACGCAACCTCCTGTATTTGTTGGCATGATCTGCCTATGCATTAGAACTGGCAAATCCTCTGCCGATCCAAAGAGAAAGAGACCAACAGCTGTCTTGCTTGGTACATCCTATGACGTCACAGTATAGGCTCCACACATATATGATCTGATAGAGGGAGGAGTCACCTTTCTTTTGGTGGTGGTTTGGAGTAATTTCATCAAGGAATAAGAAAGATATCTCTAGTTTACTGGAAGTGGGTCTGAAACCCTCAAAAACTAGGGTTTGGTCACTAAAATGCCTATAACTCTCCATTCCTTCGTGGTCAAAGCCTGATTTTCAGTGGAATGGTAGGGTTTACAATATAATTCATGATGCAAAAGGTTTCAAAGGATGGCATGGAGTTTGCAGGAAGCTCTTTGATGCCCTAGGCCTAGCATCTCTATGTGATAGGCCTAGAACTGTTGCAAAAGACTAAATTTCTACAAATTTTTGGGTGTTTTTGTGATAAGGGTGCTTGGGAAAGGTTGAGATGAGTTTATCAGTGCTATAGGAACCTGTTGAAGGCTTTAGGGGTGTTGGGGTGTGCCTAGGTAAGTTAGTTCCTTCAATGTGCAGGCCTAATTAGGCTTCCTTGTGGATTGAAAGTCAATGATTTAAAGCATTTGCCCTTGGTGACTATACTTGTGCATTTGAGGGCTTGTAGGGGTCCATATTGGGTGTCTAAAACCAAGATCCTTTGTCTAGTTTCTAGTCTTAATAGACTTTTATTTTGACTGTCCCTATTAGACAGGGCTACAAGGATGCATAGGCCTAAAATGAAGCGATGGATAGTTGAGGTTTCCTAAGTGCGGGGTCAGGTGGTTGGGTCATGTCTTGTCATGGTGAAAGTGCTCAAATAATTCCCAATCCTTTTGGTTATGTCTGGTTATGAGAGCCCAAGTTGGTTGGTTGGGTTGTTTTGGTGAAGGAATAGTGGGATTGAAGGGTCCACATAGAGTATTTGAGAGGAGCTACTATAAAGGAGTTGTTTTGCCTTTGAAGTCTTGTCTTCACCTACCCACTCTACATCAACAAAGAGGGGTCAATTGCCAAAGTTATAATTTGCTAGCACAAACCTCATAATTAGAAAGAGCACAAAATTCTAAGCAGGTTTGCCTTTTGGATGACCCTGATATTATTTAAGGATAGAAAGTTATGCTAAGTCAAAGATCGGTCAACCTAGATATTTCCCATTGAGTCATGTTTCTAAATATCAGTAATATTCGTTAACATGACTCTGACTTAGAAAGATCACCCAATGTTCATTTGTTCCTCAATATGCGAACATCAAACTTAAATGAGAACGAATATCTACCCGTCAAGGACTTGCACACCCGGAGGGTCATATTTCCAAATATCCATCATCTTACAAAATATCACCCTTTGTGAATATCACCCTTCGCAAATATGACCATGACATCATTCAGTTCCAATGAATAGAAGAGATCACCATGATGATGTAATCAATACGCCCAACCCGCAAAGGGTCGCATTTCCAAACATCCATCATATTTCTTAATATGATGATGACGTCACCATAACCTGATAACAAAGAGAACATGATAGCATGATGATATCATCATGATCTAACCCGAAGAGGTCTAATTTTGAAATATCTCTGCCCTTAGAAGATATGACCGTGACATCATCTTTCACAAATAACTGTTGAAGTCCATAAGTAGATAACGCCACCCTTGCATTTTCAAATGAGGAGGATATTCCTAAGTGTCAAAGACCTAAATATTACTAATATCCCTCATTTTGAACTTTATGACCTGATATGCCTAGCTTCGCAATAACCAATCCAATCATGCCAAGTGGCAAAATCCTCAAGGTCATATGAACACAGTATTATCATGATTTATTGACAAGAGTAATGTGACCCGATCTTGCTTATTAGTCAAAGGTTGACCATATCGATGACCAAATCACCCTGATCATTAGTAAATGATTGTCTCAGAGGGTCATATTTTCAAATATCCCTGATCTTCTAAGAGATCACCCTCTGGCATTAAATGCGAGCCCAAAAGTAGGTCACGCCCTCTCGATTTCAAATGAAAATTTGACACTTGGCAACATCCACGAACATCATGTGAATGATCGATGGATTAAAACAAAGTGATACACACACCCTAATTTTTCATATTGATTGGTTTAAAGGTGAATTTTAGGGGTTATTTACATTTACCCTACAATAATTGAAATTTACAGAGCTTTGAAAGTCAGCGCATCACTGTCATCTACAAATAGAACGGGACCCTCAACTCGACAGAACGGAATGGACGATACAACTTATTCACATTTGTCCCATTATTAGTCATATAGTGATAGAAGAGGGCGATTATTAGGTAAGTAAAATTAAAACCCTCTCTTTTGTCATTTACTGCAAATCATAAGGTAAAATGGTTTTATTAAGTTAATTAGTATGGTGATGCATGAAATGAATTAAAATGTTGAATTGTTGCTATGAAATGCATGACATCCTCAAATCCTCCTCCATACAAACATGTTAGGGTAAGAAATACATGTCTTTATTGCAAGATTTAATGGATATCAGAAGGAATAGATTTGACTCAGAATTCTTGAAACCCATGTTCTTACAACCTGAGGGGGTAGGATTCAGATATGGGATAATAGATGACATGCATAAAGGGAAGACAGATTTGGATACCTGGATGAGAAGGTTAGATAATGGATATAGAAACCCTATACTGCAAAGAATATATTCCACGGGGATGTGGCACACCGAGGGATTTCCCTCTGCTGTGGAGGCTACTAAATTAGTGGTTGAATGTACACAAAATTATAACCATGAGACTAGAAGAGTAGAGAAGCATGGAAAAGTGTATGCCAATTTCTCAATCAAGGGCATCACCTCTACATTCAATTTACCTGTGGGGAATAATGTGGTCAGATTGAACCTAAGTAGGCTAGAAAAGGAATGTCTTGGTAATGAAAAAGAAGCCAGGAGAATCATGTATCAATGGAGGAATAAGAGTAGCACTTACAAAGCTTCTGCTAAGCTGTCCAAATACTTGTTTAAATTTGATTTTGCTGAAGAGTATCAGTATATGATGGCCATGTTAAGCAGGATGACCGAGAGGCAACATGTCGAGAACTTTGAGAATTGGATGTAAGGGATTATCCAAATGGTACAGTATTTAGATAACAAGCCTCTCTGGGCCAAGATCATCAGTGATAGTTTAGATGAAGGAATGAGAAGGTTGGGTGGTAAAATGTGTATGTTCCATATGACTTCTTATGTCATATATGCCTGTGCTTTCAGAGGCACATTTAATACTTTACAAATGGTGGATAGGGTTGGAAACAATCTTGATGATGTAAACATATGGGAACATTAGCCACAACTGAAAAAGAGGGAATACCTCCTAAATTACAAGTTAGTAAATGACTCCTTTTCTATGCATCTAGTCAGGACCATGGAAGAAGATAGAACGAAAAGGTTAAGTATGGAAGCTCAAGCTATTATCTACAAATATGGGGCTTGGTTTATCCAATTCCCTACCTTTTCATACATGAGAATAGAAGGATTTGAGGGGTACCCCCTCATGTTACCTAGATAACCCACGGATAAGGTCATTCTAATGGAGTTTGTTAGACAGGTATCAACCTTAGTTGAGTCCCATTTGGAGAAAGGGAAGATCCTGCCTCTGTTGTTTCCAGTATTTATTGGCTGGTATTTATGTCCTGATAGACAAAGCATTACAGATACCAGTGGAGGATTAAAGCTAATGCATCTACATCCATTTTCTATAGCTAGGCCATATGACCCATATGGCAGAATGCAAAAATTATTGGGAAAGCAAATACATCAAAGGCACCTTGAAGATTATTGGACTGATTTTGATGTTGAAGGAAAGGTCAGGAGAAGGACTTATCAAAGGCTCACACTCAATTAGATCCAGACCTTTGACTGCATTTCAGTGCCCACACAATTGCACAAGGAGGATGGAAAGATTATGTCTAGTGAATATGAAGATAATAAGGTGTATAATGACACCATCTCAGCTCCTGATTTGACTCAGCCTGAGGAGACTTCATTTGATCAAATAATGTAAAAGGTTATCCAACTGACCCATAATTGGGTAAATGTTGAAGTCAGTAAGTTGAAAAAGAAGGCTATAGACCTTACTATTGATAATAAGAAGAAAAGACAAGAGTTATCTGAAGAGGAATATGATGACTTCCTCATTGAAAAGAGAAAATCTAATGGAGAAAGGTTACCTGCTGAAGAACAAAAGTAACCAGGCAAAAATAAGAAGGCAGTTCCTGCACAACAAGGGGTAATTGTTAAAAGGCTTCAACCAAAAGGTGATGTGGCATCAACATCTACATCATGTTGGTAAACAGATTTGTCACTACAAAATAACCTTTGAAAATGACTCGTTGCCCTTAGAGTGGTGACTAAATAGTCCCAACAATTGGAGAAGTTGTTACTGGACTAACAACTTTCCTCTACATTTGAGAGGGGCAGCTCCCTCATATGATAGGGGTATTTGTGGTTTTTGTGTACTTTTATCCTGAAAGTACAAAAAGGAAGAAAAAGAAAATAACAGGAGAAATGGGCATGTAGAAACCCTTGTGGTAGACATACGAAAACCAACATGAGTTTCACAATCTTATTCAAAAGTACGAGGGGGTTTCACCACAAAGCTAGAAACCACTTTCCTAAACTCTATGATGGATCTCATGACATATATGCAACAACAATGAAGAAAGATGGCAAATCTCAACATATGAAGAGATAATTTATCTAAACACTTTCGAATCAGGATACCAAGACATGATTGTGCTTTATCACCCCAATTGCATGCTTTAATGGATAACTTCGATTCACACAAATACATAGAAAGATCACCAATTTGACATACGAGAAACTAGTAATCATAACTTAGAAATACATCAAGAATATACGAATTGAAGATGCATTCTTCATTATCTTTTTGAAATTATACAATTCCAAAAGTAGACTATATAATGTGTAGAACCAAAAATGTTCCAAGAAGTTTATTCATAAGTTCCCCCTACAAAAGTTCTCTCTAAAGAGTCCCCTAATTACATTTCAAATAGCCTTATATTTATAGGCTTTTTCTCATAACCACCTAGTAACCACTTTGTAACTACCTCACAACTACCTAATAACTACCTTTTTGAAAAACAAAAATATAATGAACCTTATTTTTGGTTATATTTTACACCACTTTTTAGAAATAAAGTTCATTTTCTAACTTGTGAATTACAATAAGTGACGTAAGTCACTTTTTACAAAAAGGTAATTAAAACTTGTAACTTTTGAGTTGTGAACTTTGCTAGGTTACTTTCTATCTCTGTTTGCTCCATTTCGGTGGTCAATCCTCACAAATCTTGACGACAACTCTGAATACCTAAATCTTAGACTCCTGTGTCCATGCATACAAGATATGAATTCTGTGGAAATAGTAAGTATTTTACTAGGAACACCAACATGATAGGCATAGATTGATAACACTGCACATTTTCTTGTTGTAATTGCAATCATAAAATGTCATTGCCATCCACTACTCATACAACTCATGTCAACATACAAACTGTCAAGGTATTTCAAATACATCCACTTATCATTTTTAGCTAGATGTTCTAGCAAAGGTCACTGAATTCAACTGAACATCCAATACATTTGCTTGAAAGTTTTCAAAGCCTTTCAAACAAATTCATTCTATCAGGGTGTTCCTTCTTTAGTATTGTGGTGAATAACTATACGCAACTCCAAAACATCCATTTTGGCCTGGCACGTGAGAAATAACAAAGTTAACATTACCCTGGAGAGCCACTATGAATTGCTAAACATAGAAACCTCCTTTACATGCTCTTCATCCCAAGATTTCAGCAATTCATCTATAAATATTATCTTAACCTTTGACATAGCTTCATCATTAGGCTTAATGGAAGTCTCTACAAATGCTACCTTTGCACTCCCGTGACAACCAAATACAACTTATCTGCAGACATCTAAATGCATTCATAGTATTTTGATGTGTTGTAAATTGTAGGAATGCAGACCTATGTTTTTGTCCTTCATTTATTGCCTTTCATTTGACCACATTTCTTTCAAAGCATTCTATCAAACAGTTCACATGTTTTGTCTATGGTTCACATTGTCCACATTTTCACAATATCACAAATTCTTTCAAATAGATCATACGCTACTCCAATGGTGCTCAATCACGTTAAAACTTACAGCCCCAATTTTCTGCTTCAAACTGCTCACTCAGTACAAAAGATATCTTCAAACTGTTTCTGGGTTTTATCGTCCCCTTCATCAGCTTTCCAAAACACTTTGAAATTTTAAATTTTGTCATGAAATGACAAAAATATTGTAGTTTTACTGCGACTGCGTTAAATTGATATAAAAAAATGCCATTTTAAATTTAACACAATTAAGTCAACAAAAATGGTGTTGCACTACTATCATTTCCAATTATAGTATCTAACAAAATCTCCACTGTCATCCTACTTTTAATCTTTTCCAAGAATCTTGAGAAGATATTGGTGAAATTAGTAGGGTTTAAACGTTATATTTGCCTATTCGCACTTCCTTCAATCCCAACTGTTTCTTTTGTAGCTGCAATGACTAGAACACCTACCACTTGCATTTGCTTAAAACGTTTCGGTGGCCCTTTTCAACAAATCCATTTTGTGCATATACTAAAGGTTTCTAAAGATTCTTCAACAAAATCATTTTGTGCATATCTTGCAGTCATGACAGTCCATGAGATTCATTTCTTTGAGGCATTTAGTCAAACAATTTATGCGCTGTGTACTCTTCCACATATAACATACATTTCTACCAGGGTGTTTACAACAAGTTGAGAATTATGCTGAGATGATTGGAATACTTGCTTGATGCCAAACAAACCCACTCGCTTAGAAGTTCTTGAAGCATATAAAACACAATAACTATGTGCTATGGTAGGTCGTAAACCTTCTTTTGAGAATCCTTGGCTATTTAAAAACACTTTCAAAACTGCATGAAACCGCCAACAAATAAAACTTCAAAACCTTCTCTTTCGGCATTTTATTGCTTTTTGATAAGTCATATCAGTGTTTGAGAAGAATTTCAAAACCTTCTACTCTCTCAAAAATAAGTTTTAAAAGGTGCAAGTTGAATACTTTCAAAAGTGAGAGCATTAGCTGATGATAACGGGGAGTTCCTTCGTCAGCATTGGAAGTAATTTTCACAAATAATAACTAACTTTTAAGTTGTGACTTTTCCTTTTTCATAACCTCAACCTTTTAACTAACTTTTCACAACTTAGTTACAACTTGTGACTTGTGCTTTTCGCAAACTTTCATGAAATAACTACCAATTAGAAAATTATGACTTCTCCAAACCTCTAACTTCACCAGTAGTTAATAAAAATTATAACTTGTTCTTTCCATTGAGTTAGCCAAATTCACAAGTTGGAAAATTGTGAAAATTTCTAAGTTGCATCAAGTTAGCCAAAAGTAAAAGTAGCTTCCCACTTTTTGAAAACTAAAAGTGACCTTTTTTTTTATTCACACTTAGCGAAAAGTGAAAGTGCATCCAACGCGGGTTTTCACTTAGCCAAAAGTGAAAGTGAACACCAACTTAGGAAAAATCAAAAGTAGACTCCCTCTTAGTGAAAAATGAAAGTAAACCCGCACTTAGTCAATTTCAAAAATAGACAGACTCCATTGTGTGAACTTTAACTTCTTCAATCGTGCAAGTGCGAAAAATAGTAAAATTTGCATAACTTTTGATTGAAGCCTCAAATCTTTATGAAAATTTGGCCAATCATTGATATAGTTGATATGAGCCTAGTGGCGAAAGAATTTATTTTTAAACTCCAATAAATTTGTTGTTTTAATTGTTTCCGCAAACTACCTGCCGAAAAATTGAAAGTTTAAAATCTCTCAAACCATAAGGCGCCATGACATAAAAAGTTGGCACATTAGGAAAAATAGCCATATAAACTTTCCTATAAAATGATTTCTTTCCAACCTTTGTAGATTTTGAAATTTAATTGTTTTTGCGATTTCAGGCATAGTAGAACCGCTTCCAGGATTTCAACTGAAACAAGCAAACAATTCCTCCTTCAAACTAGAAATCAAATTGACACTTTAGTAGAATTTGTGACTAGGGGTGACTGAACATAAGGATTTGACGCAAAAGTTTGAAAATTGACAAGTTGAAAATGAGGCCAACAGCTGGCTCTAACTGGGGACAAGGACCTTGTGGACGCAGGATGAATGCAGAATCTCTGTTTATGAATAGTGCCTTATCCATTGGGCTATAGAGTCAGGAGATAATATGATGTTCAAGGGGAAGCAAGGAGACAAAGACACACAGAGATGAGGCAAATGACGAAAATGACAGAAACTAATATAGGACAGACAACAAAACTCCTAATTAACCCATGTACATGGTAGGTGTCTCCTACCTCAAAAGTGCTTCAGGTTGATCAAGTAAAACCATTGACAGGTTGAGAAAAATAGGCACCTGTGCGGAAAAGAGATGTGCATGGATGAGGCACCTATGAACTTAGTGGCCATTTCAAGATTATGAGAAAAATAAAATACATGAAATGTGAGGACTCCTTGAATAGTGCCCCGAACAACCAATTTTCATCATAAACTTCCGAGTCCTTTTGAATCATATTGGTATTGCTTTGCATAGTGTTGATCATATCTTCTAGCATCATATCAAGCATACCAATTTTCTCTATCTGAAGATTGTTTTGATAGTTTGAATTAGATAAGGAAGTTGAACTAGGAACCAGACCTCCTTTATGTGAAGTAAGAAGTGAAGAAAACTCGATATCTTGTGACTAATCTTCTTTATGAGTAATGTCCTTGTTTATCATTGAATCATTTTCTGCAAAAGAAAATTCCTCCTCCTGTATTATTACTAACTCAGGATGTGCTTCATTGAAGGATTGCACATGAGGATGAGAAAGTGATGAATCTACATTATGTGCTTTATCCTCCTGAAAATCCTCTTGTATAGTTGATGAAGGAATAATATTTTCCTCCCTTGGGAGTAGAAAAGGAGAAGGTAAAACATGCATCTCTTTGTTAGTCTTTTGAATACCAGTAGTTTCATGCATATTCTCATGAACATTTTGACCTCCTTTATCACTACCATAAACATTAATCTTACCGCTCTCTTCAACATTATTGTCAACATGTAAAGGATTGTGGCATAGAATGAAATCACTCAAACTAGAATATTTAGGAACCAACTCACTTCTGAACTCTTTTTGTATAGATTCACACTCGGTACCTTTATGATCTTCTTGCACATTTGGAGCAGTACTCAACACTTCATCTTGAGTAGTATCTTTAGTTTCAATAGTTGAGTATTCTTCTTCAACAAATGATAAAGGAGAAATGACGACATCTTTTTCATGAATAAGATCATCAACAGGATCACTAAGATGCCAATCTATGATGGAAATCTCATGAGAGAGTTCTTTCGGTACCATTTCATCATGATTCTCCTCTTGTTCGATTTGCATGCATGATAAGAGAACATTTCGTGACTCATCTTCATCCTCTTCATTTACACTTTCTGTATTTCCTCGAACATTAGCCATGTTGCAGAAATCTTTCTCAGAAGATATATTTGTGGAACTAGAACAAGTTGTCACAAGAGGCATGCCATCGTCTGGAAAAATTTCTTCTTCATTATTGCATGTTTCCATTCGATCTTCTTCTTCTATCTCTATCACTTCTTCTTTTTCTTCTTGCTTCAGTGGAGATGTCCTATTATGAGGAAATGTAATAACTTCTTCTTCTCTAGTACATGCATGTTTCGATGAGTCTCTTTTAGACACTTCCCTCAATACTGGTTCATTTGTAGGAAAAACTTTTGTCTCTTCATTGCTGTCCTCATCATGCAAATGGTATTTATTAGCATAATTTCTTTTCTCTTCTGGTGTATGAATTTCCTCTGGTAGGGGCTTATGATCACGAGCAAGAAAATGAGTCTCCTTCCCATCTTTTTCTTCAATCTTCTGCAATGTTTGAAGCAAAGAAGAATGAACCTAATTAGTAGCAAGTTGCATGCCACCATAGAAACTCTTCAAAAACTCTACTTGGTTAGGATCATCAAGAACTTGATTTTGCTGAGTAAAGGATGCAGAAAAAGAATAATCTTCATCACCACTATCACTGTCTGATTCAGGAAACTACAAGTTATGCATCCGAGTTCTTCAATACCAAACCATCTTTCAGGATTCTTCTTTCAGATAGAGTCGCCAGTCTACTTTTCTGGGGAGATACTTGAATATTCTTGAGGAATAAAAAGGCACCAACACTTCAGCTCGATCCCCAGTAGAGTCGCCAAAAATCTGTTGGTAAACAGATTTGTCACCGCGAAATAACCTTTGAAAATGACTTGTTACCCTTAGAGTGGTGACTAAATAGTCCCAACAGTTGGAGAAGTTGTTACTGGACTAACAACTTTCTTCTACGTTTGAGAGGGGTAGCTCCCTTGTATGATAGGGGTATTTGTGGTTTTTGTGTACTTTTATCCTGAAAGTACAAAAAGGAAGAAAAAGAAAATAACAGGAGAAATGGGCATGTAGAAACCCTCGTGGTAGATGTACGAAAACCAACATGAGTTTCACAATCTTATTGAAAAGTATGAGGGGGTTTCACCACAAAGCTAGAAACCACTTTCCTAAACTCTATGATGGATCTCATGACATATATGCAACAACGATGAAGAAAGATGGCAAATCTCAACATATGAAGAGATAATTTATCTAAACACTTTCAAATCAGGATACCAAGACATGATTGTGCTTTATCACCCCAATTGCATGCTTTAATGGATAACTTTGTTTCACACAAATACATAGAAAGATCACTAATTTGACATACGAGAAACTAGTAATCATAACTTAGAAATACATTAAGAATATATGAACTAAAGATGCATTCTTCATTATCTTTTTGAAATTATATAATTCCAAAAGTAGACTATATAATGTGTAGAACCAAAAATGTTCCAAGAAGTTTATTCATAAGTTCCCCCTACAAAAGTTCTCTCTAAAGAGTCCCCTAATTACATTTCAAATAGCCTTATATTTATAGGCTTTTTCTCATAACCACCTAGTAACCACTTTGTAACTACCTCACAACTACCTAATAACTACCTTTTTGAAAAACAAAAATATAATGAACCTTATTTTTGGTTATATTTTACACCACTTTTTAGAAATAAAGTTCATTTTCTAACTTGTGAATTACAATAAGTGACGTAAGTCACTTTTTACAAAAAGGTAATTAAAACTTGTAACTTTTGAGTTGTGAACTTTGCTAGGTTACTTTCTATCTCTATTTGCTCCATTTCGGTGGTCAATCCTCACAAATCTTGACGACAACTCTGAATACCTAAATCTTAGACTCCTGTGTCCATGCATACAAGATATGAATTCTGTGGAAATAGTAAGTATTTTACTAGGAACGCCAACATGATAGGCATAGATTGATAACACTGCACATTTTCTTGTTGTAATTGCAATCATAAAATGTCATTGCCATCCACTACTCATACAACTCATGTCAACATACAAACTGTCAAGGTATTTCAAATACATCCACTTATCATTTTTAGCTAGATGTTCTAGCAAAGGTCACTGAATTCAACTTAACATCCAATACATTTGCTTGAAAGTTTTCAAAGCCTTTCAAACAAATTCATTCTATCAGGGCCTTCCTTCTTTAGTATTGTGGTGAATAACTATCCGCAACTCCAAAACTTCCATTCTAGCATGGCACGTGAGAAATAACAAAGTTAACATTATCCTGGAGAGCCACTATGAATTGCTAAACATAGAAACCTCCTTTACACACTCTTCATCCCAAGATTTCAGCAATTCATCTATAAATATTGTCTTCATCTTTGACATAGCTTCATCATTAGGCTTAATGGAAGTCTCTACAAATGCTACCTTTGCACTCCCGTGACAACCAAATACAACTTATTTTTGCAGATGTCAAAATGCATTCATAGTATTTTGATGTGTTGTAAATTGTAGGAATGCAGACCTATGTTTTTGTCCTTCATTTATTGCCTTTCATTTGACCACATTTCTTTCAAAGCATTCTATCAAACAGTTCACATGTTTTGTCTATGGTTCACATTGTGCACATTTCCACAATATCACAAATTCTTTCAAATAGATCATACGCTGCTCCAATGGTGCTCAATCACGTCAAAACTTATAGCCCCAATTTTATGCTTCAAACTGCTCACTCAGTACAAAAGATATCTTCAAACTGTTTCTGGGTTTTATTGTCCCCTTCATCAGCTTTCCAAAACACTTTGAAATTTTAAATTTTGTTGTGAAATAACAAAAATATTGCAATTTTACTACGACTGCGTTAAATTGATATAAAGAGATGCCATTTTAAATTTAACACAATTAAGTCAACAAAAATGGTGTTGCACTACTATCATTTCCAATTATAGTATCTAACAAAATCTCCACTATCATCATGCTTTTAATCTTTTCCAAGAATCTTGAGAAGATAGTGGTGAAATTAGTAGGGTTTAAATGTTATATTTGCCTATTCGCACTTCCTTCAATCCCAACTATTTCTTTTATAGTTGTAATGACTAGAACACCTTCCACTTGCATTTGCTTAAAAAGTTTTGGTGGCCCTTTTCAACAAATCTGTTTTGTGCATATACTGAAGGTTTCTAAAGATTCTTCAACAAAATCATTTTGTGCATTTCCTGCAGTCATGACAGTCCATGAGATTCATTTCTTTGAGGCATTTAGTCAAATAGTTTATGCACTGTGTACACTTCCACATATTACATACATTTCTACTAGGGTGTTTACAACAAGTTGAGGATTATGCTGAGATTAGAATACTTGCTTGATGCCAAACAAACCCACTCGCTTAGAAGTTCTTGAAGCATATAAAACACAATAACTATGTGCTATGGTAGGCCGTAAACCTTCATTTGAGAATCCTTGGCTATTTAAAAACACTTTCGAAACTGCATGAAACCGCCAACAAATAAAACTTCAAAACCTTCTCTTTCGGCATTTTATTGCTTTTTGATAAGTCGTATCAGTGTTTGAGAAGAATTTCAAAACCTTCTACTCTCTCCGAAATAAGTTTTAAAAGGTGCAAGTTGAATACTTTCAAAAGTGAGAGCATTAGCTGATGATAACAGGGAGTTCCTTCGTCGGCATTGGAAGTGATTTTCACAAATAATAACTAACTTTTAAGTTGTGACTTTTCCTTTTTCATAACCTCAACCTTTTAACTAACTTTTCACAACTTAGTTACAACTTGTGACTTGTGCTTTTTGCAAACTTTCGTGAAATAACTACCAATTAGAAAATTATGACTTCTCCAAACCTCTAACTTCACCAGTAGTTAATAAAAATTATAACTTGTTCTTTCCATTGAGTTAGCCAAATTCACAAGTTGGAAACTTGTGAAAATTTCTAAGTTGCATCAAGTTAGCCAAAACTAAAAGTAGCTTCCCACTTTTTGAAAACTAAAAGTGACCTTTTCTTTTTATTCACACTTAGCGAAAAGTGAAAGTGCATCCAACGCGAGTTTTCACTTAGCCAAAAGTGAAAGTGAACACCAACTTAGGAAAAATCAAAAGTAGACTCCCACTTAGTGAAAAATGAAAGTAAACCCACACTTAGTCAATTTCGAAAGTAGACGGACTCCATTGTGCAAACTTTAACTTCTTCAATTGTGCAAGTGCGAAAAATAGTAAAATTTGCATAACTTTTGATTGAAGTCGCGAATCTTTATGAAATTTTGGCCAATCATTGATATAGTTGATATGAGCTTGGTGGCGAAAGAATTTCTTTTAAACTCCAATAAATTTGTTGTTTTAATTGTTTCCACAAACTGCCTGCCGAAAAATTGAAAGTTTAAAATCTCTCAAACCATAAGGCGCCATGACATAAAAAGTTGCCACATTAGGCAAAATAGCCATATAAACTTTCCTATAAAATGATTTCTTTCCAGCCTTTGCAAATTTTGAAATTTAATTGTTTTTGTGATTTTCAGCATAGTAGAACTGCTTCCAGGATTTTAGCTGAAACAAGCAAACAATTCCTCCTTCAAACTAGAAATCAACTTGAGACTTTAGTAGAATTTGTGACTAGGGGTGACTGAACATAAGGATTTGATGTAAAAGTTTGAAAATTGACAAGTTGAAAATGAGGCCAACACATCATCAGCCACAACACAACAAACCCCTGCCAAACAAAAGGGCAAGAAGGTCAGAAAGCCTGTTCTTGTGATTGTAGAATAGCCAATGGAAGATGAGTTGCTGCAAGAAGAGCCATTGGAAGAGGGTCCATGAGATGAAGAACATTTGGTTGAAGAACCTAGAGATGATGACCTATTGATAACAAAGAAGAAAAGAAAGAAAGTGCAATAGACACCACCTCAGAAAAAGTAGAAGACAACAATGAGGGGAAATGTTAACATTGATCTTATCATATTAAGATGGGCAATAGATGAAATGGAATAGGATAATCCTTAAGACGTAGCCCAACAGATAGGGTTGCTTAATCCGGTAGAGCAAGTTACTAGTCCTGCAGTAATAGACTTGGCCTACCAGGGTGATATGAACCAAAACAAAGATAATGATCCACCCTTGGAGTCTAAAAAGGTAGAAACTAGAGTGCATAAGGAAGCTGATGAGAGTATACCTGATCAAGGTAGAGATCAAGGCAATGCACCTCTAGAGCAAGAATAGATAGAAGCTCAGCTTCAGAGGAAGGGTGATCAAGAAATACCTAACAAGAACATTAATCAGGATGAAGGTATGCATGACGATAAGGATAATCAGGATAGTGATCCTGCACATGAAGAAACTGATAAGGAAATCCCTGATAGGGTGGAGGATCAAAATGTTTCATCACTGCATACAGAAGGAAGTAATTGAGGTAATAACCTAGGATCACAAAAGAAATTAGATGAGAAAGGACTGAACCTTGGAGAAATAAGCACATCTAAGGATGAGGAATAGAGTCTGGCACAAGATAGAGGTCAGGAGAAGGAGACAAAAAATGTGACCAGGGACGATCGGGGTGATCCCCAAGGTAAGAATACACAATCTTCTCAAGAAGACTAGGTGCTACATGATACACAAGATTAGAATATTCAAGAGCCACTTGAAGATAAGTTACAAGAGAAGGTACATGGTCAGAATGTACATAGCTCACAAGAACCTCCACATCAGGAAGAAATCCCTCAATAGGAGGTACCTCAACTAGATCCCCCTCATGAGAATGTGCATGAAGAAGAACCAAGGAAAGACAATTCACCATCGAGGGAAAGGCATAATACAGAGTCTCATGATACTCAAAATGAGAAAAGTGACTAGCAAGAGCCCAGGGGTGATGTTCCGTATTGGTTGTGACAAGAAATAAATCTGCAAGAAATAGATGAGGTCCCTAATATTGATGTTTCCACATTGTTTACTGCAAGTATGTTGAAACCTAAAAGAAAGGAAAGGCCTACATCTACCATAAAAAGAGACCCTACTATAGGTAGGAGGATAGCCCAAATAGCTTTACCAATGGTTGAAAAGGAAAAAGGAAAAATAGGCTTTGATGAGTTTCAAATAACAAACATTGATTTAGGTTTTGCAAATTAAGACCAGGAAGGTCAAGAAGGTAAAGATATTATTGATTCTCTAACACAGAGGGTGAAAAGAGAAAAGGATAAGAACAAGAAACATAAAGAGCACATTGCTCAATTGCATTCTTTCATTAAAGGGTTAATTGATCCTAAACACACACCGATCATTCCAGCTACCCCATTAACAATCATATCCCAAGAGGAGATGACATGACTAGATCTTATGAAGCATAAGGCACAAATAATAGACAATTGGTTCATATCTTTTATCTTTGAAACAGAAAATGTGGTGAAAAGCTCCCTAGCGAATTAGAATTCTCTTGGTGTTTTGAAGAGTAAAGTGCATAAATTACAGAATAAAGTAGGTAGGAGTTCTTTCAAGCTAGAAAAGCACCTAGATGCTTTGGGAGAGATGAAAAGAATTGATATGAGGATACTTATGGATAACAAAATACTGGATAATAACACTTCACAGTTGTTGAGCATTTGGTATGAAGATACTAGATTTGAATGTAATATCTTGTGGAGATGCAGTGGCAAGCTGGTGCAGGAGCACCTAACCTACAGTGGCCTCCATGAGGCATTTAGTTATTTTATGCTTAGTTTTCTATTTTCAATAAAATCCTAAATGGACATTAAATGTAATAAGGTCAGTTTGGACCAATGCATGTTTAGTTAGTTGTATTTAGGATCGAGTTGTAAGTTCCAAGATCATTTGTTGATCTGTAGTTTGTTGGGACAGTTAAGTTTATTGGATCGATGGAGGTAGTTAGCTCTCCCAGCCGCTTGGAGACAAGTCTATACTACCAATGGTAACTAGATAAATACCCTAGGATTTGATGGATGAAAGCAGCTATGTAGTAAGTTGAATTCAATCAGTTGCATTGTGCTATTGGAAAACAGAGTACTGTAATCACATCTTTTGAAAGTTAATAAGATCCTATTGCATTTGAATTCACTGTGTAATTGATTTCCTATATTGAGGCCAGATGGATTTGATTATCCATTCCCCCGGTTGATTCTGCAAATCAGAGTAATGGTCATGTATAGTAGTTTAGGTTTTAGTTGTGTGTTTTCTGTTTCTGTTCGCATGCATGTTTGTAGGATCGCAGGTTAAAGATGTTGAAGAACCCTAGCATGGGTATGTGCTAGGATGTCCAGGGTAAATCAGGTCAGAGAAACCTCCCTGGAAGCAAATCAGACCATCGCTGGGGAACCGGCAATAGGAAGTCAAGTAGTGAAAATGAGAAGTTGTGTTTGCATCGGCATGAGAAGAACCATCGGGTTGAGAAAGTTGCATTGAGCCGACAGGGGGCACTTTCATCGATCGGGGTGATAGTTACAAAGTGTCACTGACATAGAGTATATCAGCGTAAGACAGAGTATCGGTCGAACAAAGTTGAAAGTCACCGATGTGAAAAGTCTTACCAATGGCGAGAGTTGGGTATTAAGTCATTGGCGTGAGGGATGCTATCAGCGGAGAAGAGAAATGTTCTGCTGATGAAGTTAGTCATACCGATGAATGAGGTCCGAAGGCTCATCGGGGTGACTGAAGGTATCGGTATAAGGTTGGTGGATGTCACCGATGTTATATGTCACAGCGACAAGTACGAAAGGAGGAGTGGACAGTCCATTGGGGAGAGTAGGTGGAAGTCTCAGCGAAAGAGGAAAGCATATTGGGGAGACAAAGGAGATCGGTGGAGAGATTATGGGTCAGGCCAATAGACGAAGTCTTGCTGATAGGCAATAAAATGAAATGTACTCATCGTTGTGAGGTGGAGATCGGCATGACAGTTTTCCTAAGTGCCGATAGTTGTTATTTGGCCGATAGGGTATGTCGGTGAGACGATAGAGGTTATCTTTCTGATATTGACAGTAATAGTCATTGGAGGGTTTTAGAGGGTTTTCACCCTATTTGTGAGCTTCTACTCTATGGCTCTGCATCATAGTGGTATCAGAGCTTAGCAAAAGGTCTGGGTTGTTGTGTGTTGATTATGTCACTGAGAAGGCAGAAGTAGAGGAGTGAGAGGTTGACAAGATGCCTCCTAAAGGTAATGGTACTGCATGGGAGTTGCAGGAGATGAAGGAAAAACATGCCAGAGAGATGAGGAAGATGAAGGAGCTTGCTGAAGCACTTCAAGCAAGGCTTGCAGCCTTGGAAATGAACAAGAAAAGAGAGGTAGAAGATAGTGAATCTAAGAAAGAAGATGATGCTGATGAAGAATTTGAAGAGGTAGATGAAGAATTCAATGCTAAAGATCAGAGATTCGCAAAGCTGTTAAAGGCAGTGCAGAGTGAGAAACCTAAGGTAAAGGTTGATGTTTCAAAGTATAATGGAAGTTTGGATGAAGATGAGTTACTTGATTGGATTGCTGCATTAGACAATCACTTTGAATGTGAAGATGTTGCTGAGGATCAGAAGGTAAAGATTGCAAAGACCAAGTTAGGAGGTCATGCTTTGGTATGGTGGGATTATGTACAATCCGAGAGAAGGAAACAAGGAAAGTCAAAGATCACTTCATGGGACAAGATGGCAGCAAGGATCAAAGGTAAATTTTTACCCTAGGATTATGAAATTCAAATGTTTAAGAAGCTTCAATTTTTAAGGCAAAAGGAAATGGATGTGAAGGCATACACTGAGGTGTTTTACAAGTTGAGTATGAGATCTGGTCATCATGAGAATGAGATAGAAAAGGTGGCTAGATACTTGGCTGGTTTGAGATTGAACATACAGGATGAGTTAGTTTTAGCTAACCCAAGGAGTGTAGAGGATTGTTATCAAATGGCAATCAGGATTGAAGAAAAGATGGATAGGTTGAGGGCTAATTGGATTGGGTGGATTAGGATTCAGACTAGATGGGGGTGACACATGGGATTGGGATGATGTGACATGTTTTCCCATTATAGGTAGGTACACCTTGTAAACAATTGAGACAAATATTGGGCATTGATTTGTATTATGGCCTTTGGTCCTATGGTATGCACAATAATCATGTTCATCATATGGACTTTCTTCACATGGGTTGATGGGGGGAAGTTCAATGAGTTTTGCTTCAAGCATTCTTTGTAAAACTATCTCTGCCGCATCCTTTGGTGAAGGATTAGAATGACTTGGTGATGAAGGTAATGAAGGGCTTGGTGGTTTGGAAGATTGATGGACTAATGGACTAGGGGTAGGATCACATGGTGATGTTGGGATAGAACTTGTTGGCTCATGTGTTGGCATGGGATTGGATGGTGGTGGCCACTCTAGATTGGTATCTCCCTTGTCAAAGGTAATTAAGTCTTGCATAGGATAAATTAGACTTTGATTTATGTACAAGGGACCACTTAGACTTGCATGTGCTTCTTGTTGCAAAGGTGGACTTAGGTCTATCAATGGTGCTTGGTGGTCTTGTTGAAAAGGTGTACTTGGACTTGCTTGATTTATGTACAAGGGACCATTGGGACTTGGATGTTGTTCTTGTAATATCACTTGATTGCTTTGTGGATGGGCTTGGTAGTGCATTGGAATGTCAGCACGAGGGATTGGATAATGTTGAGGTGGAGGTTAATATGTTGATGTGGCATAGGTTGATGTGTATGGTGGATTAAGTTGATAGGAAGATGGATATGACATGTGGCTATGAGGTGGATTAGGTTGGTATGGAGTGGCTAAGGTTTGTTGTACTTGTCAGGCTTGACTAGTGGCTAAAAGGTGTTGGACTTGGGCTATGGAGTGTTGCAGTTGAGGTGATTGGCTTGCATGGGGTTGAGCTTCTTGGATGAAGAATTGTAATATTTCAATGGCATCTTGGTTGAGGGGTTGTGATCCTTGATAAAGATTTTGGAGGAATCTTTGGAATTTGATTTTTGGGTCCTCTGGTGTAAACATGTTGTCACCCAAGTGTTTGTTTTAAGTCTTTTTAGCAAGTTGTTGTTTAGGGATTTTGATGATGATGTGGCTTGTTTTGATGACTTGGTTATGTTTGGGTTGGATGATGACTAGGCTATGTTTGGGATGAAAGTGATTGGGTTTGAATGTTATTGGAAGAATGTGTAGGATGACTCGTCTTTATGTGTTTGAGTGTTTAGAGCTTGATATGGCAATATTCAAACAAATGACTATGCATATACACACATGAATCACTCACGCAAGACACATAAGCAAGTTTTAGTTTGGAAGAATGTGATGATGGTTAAGCAAGCACGTGAAGACACTTCAACAAGTCCTAGTCAAGGCAAGGCCACTATCACAAGGAGGTTCTAGTGAAAATCTGGGGGACTGGCACCCCACGAGCATCCAGCAAGTCACTTAAGACTTTAACTAATCCTACTAGGAGTTTTAATATACATAAAGGTACACCTCCTTTCGAGTTAGCACTGTATGGTGAGCACTAATACCGGTTAGACTTGGTTTTCACCTTATCCTCTGATTTTTATAGCGGACTAGATGAAAGTACCACTTGAGGTCGTTCCCTTGGGGTGGATACCAAGGTAGGCCTCTCTAAGGCTAAACAAAAGTAACACAAGTAAATGTTTTTGATCTCCAAGTTCATGTTGGGACGCGAGGAGAGAGCATACACATTTACTTGGTCACACTCGCATGGGGTTCATTAACCTTAGAAATTCAATGTGTGGAAGACAATGCAAGCACTTGTTTGTTTTAAAGCCCAAATCCAAATGTGATGAAAGACAATGGTTTGTTTTAGCCCAATTTTTTGACGTGAATTTGCAAACAATTATTCGTTTTATGCCCAAAATCCAAATGTGTTTGCAAACAATGATTAGAAGATGAGAAATGAAATGATTGCACCTGGTTAATTCACTATCCAAATTGCTATAGATGTTGATGTCAATGTTGCTCCAGCTCCTTATGATCACCTACAAAAAAAAAATGATATTATAATGCAGGCATAAAAAATAGGCTCATCAAGCAAGGAAAATTATAATTTTAGATGCATAGCCGAATTAGATTTGATTATTTTGATACAGTTTTGGTTCAAAAATTAAAAAATCAAAGAAGAGACCCCTATTAATTTTTAGAGAGCTTTCTGAAAATGTAAAGAAATCAGAGAAATTCCCTGATTTGCACCCAGAAATGCAGATTTATGAAAATAGTATAGTTGGCAAAGATCTAATTTTTTCACACTGTAAACGAGCTCTAAATTAAATCTGTAAAACATAGATCCCATTAGAATTTTGAGAGCTTTTCAGAAATGTAAAAATTTCTAAAAACTTCACTGATTTACGCCTAGAATTGTGATTTTATGATAAAATATAAAAACGTGATAAATCCCGCAAAAATCCCAATAAACCCAAAATTTTTCTGTTGTAGCTTCCTTATATCATGGACAAACTTTTGCTAAAATCTTGTAAAAAAATTCATAGCCATTTGGAATATATGATGAAATCTTTAAAACCTAGGGTTTTGTCCAAAAAGTAGCAGATCTGCAACAAAAAGTTAATTAAACCTACAAAACTCAACAATGGGGGTTATATGAATGCATATTTTTATTACAAAAACCTACAAAAAAGATCAAGCGAAGTGAGTCCCACCGGGCGTGCCAAATGTAGTTAGGGTAAAATTGCAAATCAGGGCAAATGATTAAACAACAATGATAAAACCCTAGCAATGCACAATGAAGCACAAGACAACATGAAAATCAAAATAACAAATATAAATGCAAAATGATCTCCATGCTATGCTCAATTTATCTCCATTGCTCTTCTCCACCTCACATGAGCATGCAAGATTTTGAAGGATTATTGTTGGAAGAATGTTAGGTGCTCACTTCTGCAGCATAACATTAAGATGAAGATGCTAGAATGAATGATAGATGAAGGATGCAAAGGCTCTAATGATATTTCAATAGCATGTGGATACTTTAGGATCAATGCATGCTAATGGCTTATGAGGGGGTTGATTTACAGAATTGGCTTGGTTCAAATGGATGACTAGGATCAATTAGGGATTTAGATGAAATGGATGGATAGGATTAAGTTAGGTTTCCTTGCACATTAAAAAATTGTAGTCAATTGACATGTGGCAAGGGAAGATAAGGCTTAGGTGTGCTTGTGTAGATAAATACTAAAATTAGGTCCCATTAGTTGTGCATGTGAAAGATAAAAGTTGTAACACAACACATGATTGACTGGACAAGTGTTGGAATGTCGTGAAAGGTGAGGGCTTAATTCAAATAAAATATTTGAATTAGTTGTGATATAGTTGGAAATTAATTAAATAAATAAAATTTATTTAATTAATTGGGTAGATGAATAGGATGGGATAAGATATGATGTGGAAATTAATTAAATAAATAAAATTTATTTAATTAATTGGGATGGGGATAGGATAAATGGGATTATGCATGTGAAATTAATTAAATAAATAAAATTTATTTAATTAATTGGCTAAGTGGAATTAGGATGGGATTGAATGGGATTTAATTAAATAAATAAAATTTATTTAATTAATTGGCTAATGGATAAATGGTATTAAGAGTGGGATTTAGGACAAAAATGGCTTATGATGTTTAGGATAATGTTTTAACAAGGTGTTGTAGGACATGGACAAATTTTGGGACAAATTTGGGTGTCTACAACCATAAAGAGATTTTTTAAGTTTACATACCAGATGTTCTTTACCTTTTACCACAAAATGCTTTGGCTGTGACATAAAAATTTCTTCTTCAAGGTCCCCATGAAGAAATGTTGTTGTCATATCCATCTGCTCAATTTCAAAGTCATATGCTGCTGCAAGTGACAACAGAAATCTAATGGATGTCAACTTAGCTATAGGAGAAAAGATTTCTCCATAATCTATACCTTCCTTTTGAGAATACCCCTTAGCAACTAGTCTTGCCTTGTACTTATCAATACTATCATATGGACCATATTTCTTTTTAAATACCCACTTATAGCCCACAGGTTTTCTACCTTCAGGCAAGGGCACCAGATTCCAGGTTCCATTTTTCTCTAACGATGACATTTCATTGTCCATGGCTTCCAACCAAGAATCTGAATCAGGTAAACTAATAGCTTCTTTCACAGTCCTAGGTTCATCAGTATCAGTAAGAAAAGTATAGGCACAACTTGAATCAAGTACTGAAAATCCATACCTATTTGGTTGTCTTCTTTCATGTGTAGACCTCCTCAATGGCTGAGGTGCAGGTTCAGGTTCTTGTTCTAGATCTGAATCTTCGGAGCTACTCAAACTCACTTCTGAATCATCTACACTTGGTGCTTGTTGTTTCTCTTTTACAGGGATCAGAGGAATATTAACAACACTCTTGTCTTTCTTCTTTTCTATCTTCTCTAGCTGAGGATCAATAACCAAAGGTTTCAGCGCTCTGAAAATTACATTCCTGCTGTAAATTACTTTTTTAGTTTTAGGATTCCAAAGCTTGTACCCTTTAACACCGACTCCATAGCCAATAAAGATACATTTGACTGCCTTGTAATCCAACTTAGATCTTTTTGCCTCAGGAATATGAGCATATGCCTCACAGCTAAAGACATGAAGATGTCTTAGAGAGGGCTTCTTTCTAGACCATGCTTCCATAGGTGTCTTATCAACCAATGCTAAAGTAGGAGAACGATTCAACAAGTAACAAGTTGTAGCAACTACCTCAGCCCAGAACCTTTGTTCAAGACCAGCATAACTCAACATACTTCTTGCTTTCTCCATCAATGATCTATTCAACCTTTCAACAACTCCATTTTGCTGTGGAGTATAAGGTGTAGTCTTATACCTTTTTATACCATAATCTACACAATATTTATCAAAATCTGCATTGTAATATTCACCAACATTATCCGTTCTCAAACATTTTATTTTTCTACCAGTCTGATTTTTCACAAGAGTTTTAAATTCTTTAAACTAACTAAACACTTCTGATTTATTTTTCAAAAAATATATAAATGTCCTCCTTGAATAATCATCAATAAATGATACATAGTGTCTTGATTTAGATAGAGAAGGAACATCAATTAGACCAAAAACATCAGAATGTACATAGTCCAAAACACCAGAAGATTTATGAGAACTAGAGTAAAAAGAAACACGGTTCTATTTTCCATATATACAATGTTCGCAGAAATTGAACTCCAAATTACAATCAATCAGCCCATCTACCAGGGTTTTGTTTTTCAAGGTTTTTAAACCTTTTTCACCTATGTGACCAAGTCTATGATACCAGAGCATTGTTTTCTCTGCAAGAAGTTTAACTTACATAGAGTTTGCATCATGTGTTACAATAGTAGCTTTTTCATATTTTATAGAGACACTATTACAGCACACTGGTTTAGCATCTAACCTATACAAAGTTCCAATGTGTTCACCCTTTGCCAATACAATAGAACCTCTAGTCATCTTACATCCACCATTCACAAAAGTAACTTGCACTCCAACATCATTAAGCTTACTAACAGAAAGTAAATTTTGAGCCAGACCTGGTATGTGTAATACTCCATTCATTCCCTTTATTCTGCCATCCGGGAACTGGATTCTAACTCTTCCTCGGCCAACAATTTCTAGTGTTGAATCACTTTCTAGGAACACCTTCCCACCAGCATACAATTCATACTTTATGAACCATTTTCTATGAGATGTCATATGAAAAGATGCTCCTGAATCCACCAGCCATACATCTTCAGATGCAGGTGTTGCCAAGGCAGCAATGAAGGCATCAACATCACTCTAAGAAGAATCGTTGTCAGAGAAGTTCTTCTTCTTTTTCTTTTTCTCCTCTTTGCAGTCTCTTTTGATGTGTCCTTTCTTCCCACAATTCCAGCACTTCACCTTGGACTTTGTGCCAGGAGATTTCAATCTCCCCTCTGATTTGGACTTAGACTTCTTGTCCTTCTTCTTGCCTCTTTCCTTTGATCTACCTCGAACAGACAGGGCCTCTTTGGCCATCTCAGAAGATTTCCTTTGCATCTCTTCAGATAACAATGAGGCAACAACTGCTTCAATTGTAAAAGTAGTTGTTGTACTTCCAATAGCCATCACAAGATGATCCCATGAGTCAGGTAAGGAACACAACAGAAGCATACAGTGGTCCTCCTCTTCTATTTTAACACCTACAAACATCAACTGTGCAACAATCAAATTAAATGAGTTCAGATGGTCTGCTACAGATGCTCCTTCATCCATCTTTAGAGAGTACAACTTCTTTCTGAGGAAAAGTTTATTCACCAAGGACTTGCCCTGATAAATATCTACCAACTTTTTCCACAAAAGGTTTGCAATTTTCTCTTCATGAACGTTCAATAGAACAAAATCTGCTAAACTTAATCTTATCAGTCCTCTGGCTTTCCTATCTGCCAAGTCCCAGTCTTCTTGCTTCATGGCTGCAGGTTTAGTCGCAGACACAACAATCCAAAGATCTCTATCGACCAACATATCTTCAACTTTAAGCTTCCACAACTCAAAGTTTGTGCCATTGAACTTTTTAATGTCTATTTTTCCTGATGTACTTGCCATCTTATTTAACAAAATAGACCTCTACAGAACTCCCACTCACAAAACTAACACAAAAATCCCAACCTACCAACAAGGATAACACAACTGGCGAGGCTCTAATACCACTTGTAAGGAAAGCAGAAGTGCGGAATACAGCTTCCCTAATGTTAATTCAAAGGGGATAATGTAGATGGGTAACTTTCAATTCGAATACAAAGATAAATACACCAGAAAATACAGAATAAACATTCAAGATAACAAAGATCAACACTAGATGTACGTGGGAAAACCCTTTCGGGTAAAAAACCCACCACCACAAGAAACAATCTTTATTACAGTAAACTTTACAGTTACAATAAAGATCTCAGCTCACTTGCTCAGGTATCGATTCTCAAATTATATAAACTGTTCACTTTCACTACACATTTACAAAATGAACAATATAATCGAATCTCTTCATCAGTCTCAGACAACCTCACCAAAACTGTATAAAACAACAATCTTCAAGAGCAAAACCATTTTCACTTCTGCCCTAACTGTTCATTCCAACTAACTCAGCATCCCTGTCTCCAACTGTTGATGATTGTTTTGATGCAATCATAACAATAAGTTAAAATTCACATGAAATGAACTGAAACTATACTTGAAAGATAAGAAGGAATCATTTGAGATTCAACTAATCCCAAGTCTACAATGGTTCGGTTGGTCAAGTTCAGTTGGTCAATGTGAAGCTGTAATGTTCAAGGGGCCTTACGTAGTTTAGGTTTGTTTGGTGGTTTACTGGACTAAGAATATGCAAAAAGATCATGAGATAAGTCAATACTTTTCATTCCTTTGCATAAAAGTGCTACTGTGCTGCAAGGTTTTAGATGGTTTTCTTGAATTTTGCAGCTTTCTTCTTTATCTATTTATGAAAACTGTCTACTTATAGCTCTGTTATGCATGCTTCTTCAAATTTGAGACAATTTCCTTTAGATTTCTACGTTTTTAGCTAAATATTTCAGATGGGTTGGGAAAAGTTAGAAAGATCTAATCTATACCTCATTTAATCTACCAAAGGATCTAATTGTTTCTGTTATGCACTATGTAAATACCACAGTAATTTGATCAAATCCACAGTAAAAACCTTAAATGCAAGTTCTGAGCATTTTCACAAACATACATTTAAAATTGCAAGCTCTCAAAGAAAATATTTCAAAACACAGAGAAGAGTAGAACACTCAGAAGATAGATGCAGAACTCCAGATTCTATTGTATCAGAAACGAATAGTCATACATGATTTACAATGTAGGAATGACTCTTAGTTTCATTGATCATACTACAGAGAACTTACAAGCTTTACAGATACAGTAAGGCAGCCAGACATTCCACGCGCACCTTACTACAGACAAATAGGCGACCTCCTTCTTCTACTTCTAAACTATGCTAACTTGCTATGTGTTCCTAAAAAAATCTCTGTGTAGCCCCTGTTGTTTTCCTAAAATCCCTGTTGTAAAGTATTACAGTGTAGAGAGGCACAATATAAAGACATTCTGATTGTCCTCACTACAGCAAAAACCTAACTGAACCCCTGGTTCAAACCCCTGGTTACAGCAATAAATACAGGTGAACCAGCTCTTCAAAATATCTCTAAGCAGTGTCAAATCTGGGTGAAATATTGCCCCTTCTGAGAAGTTCCGGCAGCTTGGCAATAACTTTTGTTTGTCTGTTGTAGTAATACCCTCAGCTGCAACCTTGTTCTTCACTTGAATGGCCTTGACTTTTTCGCACTTCATCTTTATCTTCCTGCTCCTGAGATCAGATTTCCTTCCTCCATGAGGTCACTGTGTTGACTTTCCAGCTGCTTCCTCAACTGCAAGCCTGCAAGACAAGACAAGCAATAAGTATTTCATTTATCACATAAGCAGGAGGAAATTAAAATAATCGTTTAAATCTAGGTGACTGTACAAAATTGTGGAAATCGGATCCAAAATACTCTAAAAACGCGCTCAAAACGCATTCAGACCGCTCACAACCCATCGGGTCAACCATCGCTGACCGGGAAAATGCCACGGGCGCCAAAAAACGTTTTAAAACTCCACCGCTTCATTTCCCGCCCATCGGCGTGTCAAAAAAAATGTATGGCCGATATTCACTGTTTGGCCAATGTTCACTTCATCTGCATGATATTCTAGAAATATGATGCTCTCCCTTTCGAAGGTCTAGATGACGTCATCAGGATGTTTCGCTTCTGTATATTGGGGAAAAGAATGACATCATCATCATATTCATGTCGAAGGAAAATAGGATGATATGAAATATGATCCTGCTGCTGAGGAAAGGAATATGATGGTGATGTCATCGTCATATTCGGGCTTCGTTAAAATGCAAAAGATGACGTCACCGTCATGCTTAGTTAAGATCAGGGGATAAATGTAAAATCGGGTCATCTAAGGAGCATGATCAGGATGATGAATGTAATATGACCCCTTTGCGGCCAAGGTAACCCTCGCGAAAGATCAGGATGATGATGATCATCAGGATATTTGGGGCTTTTGTCGAACTTAGAATAAGACGTCATCATCATATTTCGCGAACTGGATCATGTTTTGGAAAATATCCTGCCGAAGGGAAATGTGATGATGATGATCAACAGGATATTTGCTTCTTCGTTTAACAGATCGGGATGACGTCATCATGATATCCGGAGCTTTTGTTAAACTTAGAACATGACGTCATCATCATATTCGCGAACCAGATCATGCTTTGGAAATTATCCTGCCGAAGGGAAATGTGATGATGATGATCATCAGGATATTGCAAAAGGTCGTTCTTTCTCGGCAGGAGGACTTTACGAAATATCGGGTAGACAAACAAGATCATGATGATCTTGACAACAGGACAGGATAAAAATATGATGATCCTCCTCATCGAATATCATGATGATGTCATCATCATATTTCGTCTTCGGAGCATGAGGATGAGTTGAGGTCATCATCAGGTTACGCTAGGGTGATATTTAAAATATGATCATGCTGTTGAGGAATGGAATATCACCTTCCCTTAAAAGATAGGGTGATCATCATGATCATGCAAAAGGAGATCAGGAGGATATGAAGACGTCATCATCATCTTAGCGAATTTCAGCAAATATCAGGATGATGACCCTCCGATAGGATTTTAACATGCGCATGCAAATATGCCGATGGTGGATTTTCTAAGTCAGGGTGATCTTATAATATCAGCATGATATTATAATATCAGGTAATGTTAAAATATCAACATGATGCTCGCGATACAAAAGACCGCTCGACGGGGAAAACTTACTATGACTTAAAGTTGACGTCCGGATATTTGAACCTCAGGATATTATCGGGGGGGCGCTTCAAATATGATGATGATGTTCTTCATATAGCAAAACCGGGTTTATAAAATATGACCCTCCTAAAATCATGATGCTCACGATGCGCATAAGGCCATTTGACGGGTAAAGGGCACTACCACCTAAGATTGACGTCCGGATATTGCGACTGCATGATTTTTATCGGGTGATAGACCAAGATCATGATGACCTTGACAACATGAAAAAAAATATGATGATCACTTGCGATTATCAGGTTTGACCAAAACTTTGACTGCTCATAACTCCCTCATATGGATGAATTTTCAAGTGATGTAAAAGGCAAACCTGCATGGAATTTCAAGCTCTTTCTAAATATGAGGTCATAGAAATAAAATATGAACTTTGACAAACTAACCTCATGATGATGACCTACCTCATCTTGTCCTTCATGATGATGATGCACCTGACTTATTTTTACCAAACCGCCAGAAAGCAGACAAACACAAGCAGAAGCAAAAAAGCAAAACACCAGTAGGGGTCCCCATTTTGCTAAGGAGCATAATGGGGTGTGTTGTGAACATCACAACAACTAGCAACCAAAACAAAACAATTAAATTCAAAGTGTTCAAGGAAACTAGATGAAATGAACTCATAACTTCCAACTATCTTTCCTGCAAATTACTATTCAGCTTGAGACTCAAAGTATTCAATAAAGATGCATGAATTTCCATTTTCAGTTTAGTTGTGTGCACGTGATTAATTATCCTCATCTTGAAGATCAGTTGAACAAACCAGTGACTGACATTAGCCTACGTAGGTGAGGATATTCCCTCATAGCCGACCGGATAGAGCCTTGCTACCAGCGAGCGTCCATAGCCCCGGCAAGGTTATCGTTACAATTCTCCTAAGTAGAGCCCCACTGCCAGCGAGCGTCTATAGCCCCGGTAGAGTTACTTAGATGGCTTAATCTGGATTTTCAGTATAATCCGCTTTATTTATTTATTTATTTATTTTTTGTTTTCTGATTTTGAAAGATTTCATAAGATATAGCAATTTGTAACTTCATGATGCAAGGAGTGGACACTTACTGAAATTAAGCTGAGAATTGTAATGGTAGCAAGGGTGACCTCTAATTTTTCACCTAATATCTACACTGGTAAGTTCAACAAACCCAAGGATTTTAGGTGTGTCATCGTGAGAAACCTGTTTCAAATTCTCAATCATATTTATTGAATACAAAACTTCAGAAGATGAACAACTCTCTACATTCATGACAGTGACAAATTATGTGTAAATTGCAAATGGTTAACCTGAATATCCTAAATTTTATACTGTTTTGAATGGTTGCTAGTTTTGCTCCTTAATACTCTAAAGTAAAATAAAGATCCCTGCTGAGGAGACAACAAACAAACCAAACAAACAGGCTGTACAAACAACACAACAAAGAAAAAACTGTACAAACAGAAAGAAACAAAAAGCCAACCTAAAAAAGAAAACAGAGGACAAGCTATACAAACAGCTAACCTAAAAAAGAAAACAGCAAAAGAAAACAAAACAACTACCCTACCAAACTATATACAAGCCTCTCCAAGGCAAACTGAAACCCAGGAAAAAGACCCAAGAACACCCCTACTTGCATATTTCTTTAGGTTGTGCAGGAGTAACAAGGTACTAGTTATGGTCCTCGTCCTAGCGGATTTATCTTTGAATTCTGAAAAAAATTCTGATATTCTAGATTCATTGTGTTTATCAGAATAGCTCTTAATAACTAGTAACTGAGGCAACTCATCGGGTTTATGATTAATCCATATGCATGTCCTATTTCTTGAATTTCCATAATCAAAATAGCATCTATCATTTTTTACTAAGGAAAGGAAAGAGACAACCTGATGTGCCTTTAGCTCTGTGGAACACACTTGTTTATTAATAGCTGGCTTTTCATTTAGCTCTGCATTTTCATTGCCCAGCTCTATGTTTAGTCCTTTTTCAAGTTGAAAGAGAAATGACTCTAGATGTATCATTTCTTCATCTTCATCCAGCTTTGTCCCTTCATTCTGGATGTTCAGTTTATCCTCAAATTTAGCAAACCTCTCAATGTTCTCATTAGTTTTCTGCACATCAGCACTTAAGTAAGTATCCTCATCATCATAATCTGACATATAGAAATTAATCATTTCTAAATCACTTGAGAGTAAAGGTGGGATGACATCTTTTGATTGACAGGAGTACTCCCCTGTTTTATTTTCAACATAGCATGGGGGTGATGTCTGACTGTGTACAGCAGCTCCATGATCCTCTGTATCCTCTTCTTTCCAGAATTGTTCATCAGATGACTCATATTTGTCATTTAGTGAAGAGTCTAATCTTATTGACCTACAACAATCTTGATTTTGATCATTTAATTCAAAGAAGTCAGTCGTAACACTAGGATTTACTTTCTTTTCTATGACTTCATTAGTTGCTGTAGTGGGAACTTCATCAGTTTTAATGCATTTTAATTTTGCCAATGCTTGTTTACACTTCTTTGCCAAATCATGTTCGTTAAAACTTTTCAGGTCAGACCCAGAGGTTTGCTCTTGACAAATATTCCTTAGTAATTCCATATATTTATCAAATGTAGCAAGATGAACCTCACTTTCCTTTTCTATTTCATTAAATCCTTTTTGCTTATTATCCAGAAAAGGGACATGAGCTGTGATTTCTTCTCTGCATTTTTTAGGATATTTATACTTTTCACTAACTTTAATCACAGCGGGATCCTGACGAAAAGACAGATGTTTTTTCTTACCATCACATGATTCCTGGAGAGAGATCTTACTATCCTTTATTCTTAGCATTGGTTCCATCTTTGTATCCTCTGCACATTTAACGACCGTTGCTACTGCATCCTCCTGTCGCTCAATAATCTCCTCATTTCCTTGCCAACTTTCAGCCTTATACACATCTGAGAGAGAGATTAGTCCTTTCAAATATAAACCTAATCTTGTGAGAAAAGATAAACAATTAAGCTCACCATGCTCTGCGGACTTATGTATCCTACACCTTCCAAATAAACCATAGCTATATAGATTTTTAGGATAAAGCTGGTTATTCAAAGCTTTCTGAAATGAAGGAATGTCAACTTGAAAACTATCCCTATATGAATCCATTGAAAATGGGATCCTCTTTCAACTCTCTTTTTTTTATGAGATCTAACATATCTCAGAATATAGCATTTGAACTCAGAAAATTAACCCTAAACCAAATCAGGCCCTCCTTCTAGCGCCAGAAAACTGTTGATGATTGTTTTGATGCAATCATAACAATAAGTTAAAATTCACATGAAATGAACTGAAACTATACTTGAAAGATAAGAAGGAATCATTTGAGATTCAACTAATCCCAAGTCTACAATGGTTCGGTTGGTCAAGTTCAGTTGGTCAATGTGAAGCTGTAATGTTCAAGGGGCCTTACGTAGTTTAGGTTTGTTTGGTGGTTTACTGGACTAAGAATATGCAAAAAGATCATGAGATAAGTCAATACTTTTCATTCCTTTGCATAAAAGTGCTACTGTACTGCAAGGTTTTAGATGGTTTTCTTGAATTTTGCAGCTTTCTTCTTTATCTATTTATGAAAACTGTCTACTTATAGCTCTGTTATGCATGCTTCTTCAAATTTGAGACAATTTCCTTTAGATTTCTACGTTTTCAGCTAAATATTTCAGATGGGTTGGGAAAAGTTAGAAAGATCTAATCTATACCTCATTTAATCTACCGAAGGATCTAATTGTTTCTGTTATGCACTATGTAAATACCACAGTAATTTGATCAAATCCACAGTAAAAACCTTAAATGCAAGTTCTGAGCATTTTCACAAACATACATTTAAAATTGCAAGCTCTCAAAGAAAATATTTCAAAACACAGAGAAGAGCAGGAGAACACTCAGAAGATAGATGCAGAACTCCAGATTCTATTGTATCAGAAACGAATAGTCATACATGATTTACAATGTAGGAATGACTCTTAGTTTCATTGATCATACTACAGAGAACTTACAAGCTTTACAGATACAGTAAGGCAGCCAGACATTCCACGCGCACCTTACTGTAGACAAACAGGTGACCTCCTTCTTCTACTTCTAAACTATGCTAACTTGCTGTGTGTTCCTAAAAAAATCTCTGTGTAGCCCCTGTTGTTTTCCTAAAATCCCTGTTGTAAAGTATTACAGTGTAGAGAGGCACAATATAAAGACATTCTGATTGTCCTCACTACAGCAAAAACCTAACTGAACCCCTGGTTCAAACCCCTGGTTACAGCAATAAATATAGGTGAACCAGCTCTACAAAATATCTCTGAGCAGTGTCAAATATGGGCAAAATATTGCCCCTTTTGAGAAGTTCCGGCAGCTTGGCAATAACTTTTGTTTGTCTGTTGTAGTAATACCCTCAGCTGCAACCTTGTTCTTCACTTGAATGGCCTTGACTTTTTCGCACTTCATCTTTATCTTCCTGCTCCTGAGATCAGATTTCCTTCCTCCATGAGGTCACTGTGTTGACTTTCCAGCTGCTTCCTCAACTGCAAGCCTACAAGACAAGACAAGCAATAAGTATTTCATTTATCACATAAACAGCAGGAAATTAAAATAATCATTTAAATCCAGGTGACTGCGCAAAATTGTGGAAATCGGATCCAAAATACTCTAAAAACGCGCTCAAAACGCATTCAGACCGCTCACAACCCATCGGGTCAACCATCGCTGACCGGGAAAATGCCACAGGTGCCAAAAAACGTTTTAAAACTCCACCGCTTCATTTCCCGCCCATCGGCATGTCAAAAAAAATGTATGGCCGATATTCACTATTTGGCCGATGTTCACTTCATCTGCATGATATTCTGGAAATATGATGCTCTCCCTTTCGAAGGTCCAGATGACGTCATCAGGATGTTTCGCTTCTGTATATTGGGGAAAAGAATGACATCATCATCATATTCATGTCGAAGGAAAATAGGATGATATGAAATATGATCCTGCTGCTAAGGAAAGGAATATGATGGTGATGTCATCGTCATATTCAGGCTTCGTTAAAACGCAAAAGATGACGTCACCGTCATGCTTAGTTAAGATCAGGGGATAAATGTAAAATCGGGTCATCTAAGGAGCATGATCAGGATGATGAATGTAATATGACCCCTTTGCGGCCAAGGTAACCCTCTCGAAAGATCAGGATGATGATGATCATCAGGATATTTGGGGCTTTTGTCGAACTTAGAATAAGACGTCATCATCATATTTCGCGAACCGGATCATGTTATGGAAAATATCCTGCCGAAGGGAAATGTGATGATGATGATCATCAGGATATTTGCTTCTTCGTTTAACAGATCAGGATGACGTCATCATGATATCCGGAGCTTTTGTTAAACTTAGAACATGATGTCATCATCATATTCGCAAACCGGATCATGCTTTGGAAATTATCCTGCCGAAGGGAAATGTGATGATGATCATCATCAGGATATTGCAAAAGGTCGTTCTTTCTCGGCAGGAGGACTTTACGAAATATCGGGTAGACAAACAAGATCATGATGATCTTGACAACAGGACAGGATAAAAATATGATGATCCTCCTCATCGAATATCATGATGATGTCATCATCATATTTCATCTTCGGAGCATGAGGATGAGTTGAGGTCATCATCAGGTTATGCTAGGGTGATATTTAAAATATGATCATGCTGTTGAGGAATGGAATATCACCTTCCCTTAAAAGATAGGGTGATCATCATGATCATGCAAAAGGAGATCAGGAGGATATGAAGACGTCATCATCATCTTAGCGAATTTCAGCAAATATCAGGATGATGACCCTCCGATAGGATTTTAACATGCACATGCAAATAGGCCGATGGTGGATTTTCTAAGTCAGGGTGATCTTATAATATCAGCATGATATTATAATATCAGGTAATGTTAAAATATCAGCATGATGCTCGCGATACAAAAGACCGCTCGATGGGGAAAACTTACTATGACTTAAAGTTGACGTCCGGATATTTGAACCTCAGGATATTATCGGGGGGGGTGCTTCAAATATGATGATGATGTTCTTCATATAGCAAAACTGAGTTTATAAAATATGACCCTCCTAAAATCATGATGCTCACGATGCGCATAAGGCCATTTGACGGGTAAAGGGCACTACCACCTAAGATTGACGTCCGGATATTGCGACTGCATGATTTTTATCAGGTGATAGACCAAGATCATGATGACCTTGACAACATGAAAAAAAATATGATGATCACTTGCGATTATCAGGTTTGACCAAAACTTTGACTGCTCATAACTCCCTCATATGGACGAATTTTCAAGTGATGTAAAAGGCAAACCTGCATGGAATTTCAAGCTCTTTCTAAATATGAGGTCATAGAAATAAAATATGAACTTTGACAAACTGACCTCATGATGATGACCTACCTCATCTTGTCCTTCATGATGATGATGCACCTGACTTATTTTTACCAAACCGCCAGAAAGTAGACAAACACAAGCAGAAGCAAAAAAGCAAAACACCAGCAGGGGTCCCCATTTTGCTAAGGAGCATAATGGGGCGTGTTGTGAACATCACAACACTACCAACAAGGATAACACAACTGGCCAGGCTCTGATACCACTTGTAAGGAAAGCAGAGGTGTGGAATACAGCTTCCCTAATGTTAATTCAAAGGGGATAATGTAGATGGGTAACTTTCAATTCAAATACAAAGATAAATACACCAGAAAATACAGAATAAACATTCAAGATAACAAAGATCAACACTAGATGTACGTGGGAAAACCCTTTCGGGTAAAAAACCCACCACCACAAGAAACAATCTTTATTACAATAAACTTTATAGTTACAATAAAGATCTCAGCTCACTTGCTCAGGTATCGATTCTCAAATTATATAAACTGTTCACTTTCACTACACATTTACAAAATGAACAATATAATCGAATCTCTTCATCAGTCTCAGACAACCTCACCAAAACTGTATAAAACAATAATCTTCAAGAGCAAAACCATTTTCACTTCTGCCCTAACTGTTCATTCCAACTAACTCAGCATCCCTGTCTCCAACTGTCACATAACTATCGTATGACTGTTTACATTCAAGAGGACTCATTAGTCCCACATGCACCAGACCGAGTTGGACATCCAGGTTTATATACCCGAACACACTGTATGACTATCGTCAGAATTTTGTTGCCAACAATGCTAGTCAAAGCCTAATCGGTATAGCCTTAACCATCAGTGACAACTCCACCATTCACAGTGATAAGTCCTTGTCCCACCAATGCTCAAACCTTCAACCTTCATCGGCGTAACGAAGACCGTCGGAGAGAAACTTTGAAACTTCACCGAAATTTATGGTCCTGCCGATCCAAGCCTTCACTGGAAAGACTTCTGCCATTGGCCCAAAGACTTTATGCTACGCCGATGAATATCTTCTTGCCAAACATCGGTATGACAAACTCATCAGTAAGAACCATTACCACTGAGTCAATAAAGCTACTCACTCCGATGGTCTTCCATCGGAGTGACTCACGCCGACCACATCATCGACGAGACATAGATCATCGGCAATACTACTTCCATCTATGCTGATACAGGAAGTCTTCCCGATGGCCACTACCATCGGTGAAACACATGTCATCAGTAAGCCCAACATGGGTACGCCGATAGTATTCTGTCAACCTGATGAACGAAGAACATGTGAATGATATGAACAAAACCATTGATTTAAAAATGAGGTTCCAAGCAATAATTTGAGACACTAGATCTCTTTAGTGTTGTCATTGATGGAAACCAAGTCTCTCTACACATCCACATTACATAATTTGCCCAGACCAGAAATTAGATTGAAGATCTGTCTAAGTTCAGGAAGTCAAGAATAGAGTGTGTGATAGGATCCGGTATCTTGGTTGGGATCTCCTTGGGAGTAGATCAAAGTTTTCTGCGGATATGAGGGAGTCATAAGCATTGTCAAAAAAATCTAAATCTAGAATTTTGTCCTTTGGTGACGAAGGAGTCAATAGTTATTAGCATCTGAGTATTGGGTTAACAATTTGACATAACAGATAGAAGAAGAACATGCCAACATTGTAATTGATCTCGGTTCTGGATGTATGGAAGTTGTTGGTTGGACAAGTTGTGTTGATCAGTGATAGTAGCTGACCTGACTAATGACTTGAGAGTGCAAGTTTTGGTCCACATCTCAAGTTATGCATAGATCTAGCTGACAGAGCAGAGTATTCAATGAAGTTCCAAGTGTTCTTGAAGCTGACTGAAAAGTAATTAAAGATCAGGATGCAGATATATATAGCTTATGGATTTGGATGATTTTGAGGTGTGTGTTGCAAATATGGAGTAAAGGCGAAAAGAGAAGAGATCTAAGATTTAGATGAAGGCAGAGTAGTAAACAGGGTAGAGTGAAGATGAAATGTGTAAGATTAGTGTTTTGTGCTTAATCGGAACTGAAATCATGCATTAGTAGATGCTTCTCATCAGTTCACAATCTATGTTATTCTCTTGTAATCATTTGTAGGTAGTGAGCCTCTATTTGAGCAGTGAGCTTTGGGTAGTGAGCCCAAATGCATGTGCATTCTCATTTGTAAAAATACTTTTAACAGGGTATTAATTTTTGTGGGTTAACCCCCACTGCGGTTTTTCTCTTAACCGGGTTTCCACGCTAAAAATCTTGGTGTCAAGTGTGTTATTTATGCATCTACTCATGCATTATTGATTCATGCTTTAATTGATTATAAGTTGTAAAAGAAGATTAAAGGAAGAATAGTTTAAATTGTGTGACAATTGATTCACCCCCCCCTCTCAGTTGTCCGGACTAATTCCAACAATTGGTATTAGAGAAAGGGTCCTTTGAGAAGCCTAACAGCTTAAGGAAAGATCTTGGAAGGAGTTTTAATGGGTTCACTCAAATATCAACTTCAATTGGCACTAGAAGATCTTGTTTAGTCTAAAGCAGAAATTAGTAATCTAAGAGGTGAACTTAAAGATGCTGATGATACCATTGAAATGTTAAAGGATAAATTAAATAAATCTATGGAAAGGAAAAAGGAGCTACTTCTGCAGTTATCTAGTTTAACTGAAGAAAATGACATGAATGAAGCTTTGGAAGAAAAGACAAGGGAATGTGAGAAGCTGTCAAAAGAAGTTGCTATTCTAAAAATTGAAATGGAATCTGGGGCAATAAGGCTAACCAAAGAAATTAAGCAAAGGAAGAAGATTGAAGGAGACTTGAATCAAACTCTAAAAGAAAGAACTGATGAATGCTACAGATTAGACAGTATAGCTAGCCACCTAAAGTCTGATATACAAGAAAGTAGAGATAATGAAAGAGATCTTGAAAGACAAATTGTCATTCTCAGACATGACCTAGAAGTTGCAAATGAATACAAGGAAAAGTTCAAGATAATTTCAGCCAAACTTGAAGCAATATTTGAGGGTCAGAAAAAGGCTAATGACAAGCATGGTCTTGGATATAAGAAAGGTGAAAGCTCCAAATCTAGACAAAGAAACTCTCAACCAAGGAATGAGAGAAATAGACCTAGAAGACATCTAGTAAGACAACCTAATGCTCAAAGGTATCCATCTTTCAATGGAAATTGTTTCAAGTGCAATAAATTTGGTCATAGAGCCACTCAATGCAGAAGTAGAGTAAGTCAAAATAATCCATCCTTCACTAAACAATGCTTCAATTGCAAGAGGTATGGTCATAGATCCAATGAATGCAAAAGTATGATAATGAGTAACTCATCAAATAGAGGAAGTGGAAATTCTTTCAATGGAAAATGCTTTGCATGCAATAGATTTGGATATATGGCCATCTAGTGCAAATCAAGAGGAAATCAATCAAATGGGCAAAGAAATGTTCTATGCTTCAATTGTAACCAATCCAGTCATTTTGCAAGATTCTGCAGAAGTAGGATTAATGAAAGAAGGGATTTGGTAAACAGAAAACTAGATGAGCAGAAACAAAACAAAGGCAAAAGAAAAATTGATGAGAATGAGATCCAGAATGAAATGAGCAAGACATGGGTCAAGAAAACAATTGTGAACCATAGTAATGGGTCCGCACTGGAATCCGGTGCTGATAATTCCTCTAGAAATTGAATTAGAAGCTTTGGCTCAGGGGGAGCTGCATTGAAAATCAAATCCCTGAGCCAGTAAGTGGGTGCTTGAATTTGGCACAGTGAGAAAAAAGATCTTGGATTGTTTAAGATCATTTGGAAGGATTTCTGGAAGAAAAGAGGTGGATATGGCAAATTGTAGAGTAATTCATGAGAAACTATTCAACAAACAGAGTAACCGAATGTATTAGGGTAAAGAATTTATTACAAAGACAAATTAGGCACTGCAGAGCATAAAAATGTCATTCATTCCTCATTTCGATCACTTTGCATTAGAAGAAAGAAAGAAGAGGAGTGAACTATCTCAGAGCTCAGAATTCTCAAGAGTTGAAGAGCGAAGAGGATCTCCAAGCAAAATCCTAATCTACGGAACAAGGTATTTTTGTTTTTTGTAAAACCTCTTGAACTCTCAATCTCTGCAAAAGGCTACACCTTTAGTTTTTGATGTCACCGAAAGGCCCCATCCTAAATTTAAGAAGCATCCTTACAAATCTGTTGAAGTTGAGCTACTAGGTGCATTTTCGGGAGTTCCATATGGGGTTTTACATGTTGAAGATATTAGGGCATACATTTATTGCAATGTAGAAGAATTTAGGAATCTGAATCTGCTGGAGTTGTTTAAGAGCCATCTAAAGGATGACAATTACGAACTGAAACCTGAATTTGAAGCCCTAGAAAGCAAACATTTTCTACAAATTATTGAATTTCTATCATTTGATGAGAGTGAATGGGTTCATTATGTATTGAGCCGAATGCATGATGAATTTATATGGCTGCTAAAACCATTTAAGATCACCAAAGATGTTATCAAAATTCTAACTAGATTAAACTCAATTGGTGGACTACCCATGTTAAAATCTGTAAAAAATTAAACTATCATTGATGCAACCAGTGAGAAATTTGATAAAAGAGCCATGATCAATGACATTTTAGAATCGGATGTCAAGTTTGCCTCCACGGTAATCGGGTATAGGATTTATCACTCAAGCAGAGAAAACTCTGTCTCTAGAATAGCTATATATGCAGCATATAAAATGCTGAAAGAGAATGCAAACTATGACTTCTGTGAGCTACTACGGGTTCAACTGTTTGAAAATTTAAACAAAATCAAGAAAGATAAGAAAAATTCCTTCAAGTATGGTTCCTTGATTATATGCTTATTTTTCTATTTTATGAATGAAGTGCCTAGAGTGCAAAGTGTGCACTGGACAAATGACAGGCTAGTGGCAATCCAGATAAGAGATCATTTATATAGCCTTGGAGATTCAAGTGCACAAAAGATTGCAATCTGGGGGTATTTCAAAAAATCTTAGAGTATAATGCATGCAAGGGAAAGAATCCTGAAGTCAGTTGTAGAAAAGTATGAGAATGAGATATGTTTTATGGTTGACACAGATCAATGTTTGATGGAAGCTGTAGAACCTAGAATAATATGGATTATGCCAATGGGATATGAGGTTGATGAGAAAGTTTTGGAAATGTATGCTCAACATCTCTTGAGAAAATCAAAAGACACATATGTGGAAAGGTTTGGAACATATAAGGAGCTAAGTCTAAAGTTACATGTGGAACTCAGATGGCCAGAGACCAAAAGGAAAGTGCAGAGGCAAGTTGAAAGGTATGCTGAGAGCATTGGCCTAACCAAGGAGGCAGTGAAGCAAAATAGAGAAAGAATTGAAAAGGATGAAAGAGAAAAACAAGACAAGAAACAAGAAGATGCTCCAGTGGAACCATCCTCCACTTCAAGGAAAACAAGAAGCTCTGCAACTATCTTAGAACAATCCAAGTCTATTCCCATTAAGACACTGGAAGCCACACCATCCAGTGAAGGAGGAAAGAGGAAGAAAACCAAGGCCACAAGAGCCTACAAGAGCACAAAAGATGAGGAAACAGAAACAAATGAAGAAGTTAAAGAAATAAGATCAAAGAAAGCCAAGACTTCAAAGGCCCTTGAGAACCAACCCTCTAGAAGCAAAAAGGCAAGTAAAAGGCAAGAGACTGGTAAGGTTTCTATGACTGTTGAACAAATTGTAAAATCAATTACAGTTCATGGGAATCTAAATCCTATCAAAATATATTATGATAGTTTTGATGAAGTAAATAAGAAAATCTTGGAGGATGCCACCATCCTATACTTGAATAAATTCAATAGAGATCTATTGGAAATTCTGCAAGAAATTCCCAAAAGCTTAAGGAAAATACTAGAAATGAGGAAGGAGGCCGCCAAGGACAAAGACATAGAACTCAGAGAATATGTTCTTTCCACCTTGTGTCTAGTAATGACCAGAAGAGAAGATGATAAAATCTTCAAGGAAGTTAAGGAGAAATTCAGAAGCAAAATCTGTATGAATAAGTTAATGCTTGGTGAAACTGAGGAAGTTGTAAATGAAATAGAAGAAATTTTGAGAAAAGCCCTTGACAAAGATAAATACTATATTGTTTCAGAGGAACAAGAAGCTCTAGAAAAAGAGATTGAAAAGGGAAATGGTGACCAAGGTAATACCCTAGATCCTCTAGAGCAAACCTATGAGGAAATAGATGATGGAATTGATTCATCAATTCTAGTTACTGAAGAAGTGAACATCAATGAGCAACAAACAGAGATTGATGACTCCTCTATTCCAGGAGAGAAGCAAATAAACAAAGCAGACATAGAAATGGTGGATCAAATTGATGATGCAGGTGATACTCTAACTCCTCCTGACCAATTAGAAAAGGAAGATAATGTTGAGAATACTGCTGCCACACTAGATCCTCCAGAATAGATTTTAGATGGTGAGGATAAAGGAGAGAATCCCACTGCAGATGATACAGAGAAAGGTAAAGCAGAGAAAGAGAAAGAAGAGAGTAAGGATGAGAAAATAGAAGAAGATGGTGCAAATGTTGAAGCACCCAAACAAGATAGTCTGGAGAAAACCCAAGAAGAGGAAAGTGTTCCAGAAATTGTTGCAAGAGACACTGCAGATGTAGTGAAAAGTCTTCTAGATAAAGAGATGCTTGATTTTGATGAACCTGAATTACTCTAGGGATCATTTAATCTAGATGCTCTCTCTCCAGTACAAGTGATGAAGATTGCATCCTTCACTCAAGGAAAGGCCAGAGAGAAGCTGTTAAAATCTCACATGGAGGACATTGAACTATTAAGGTTTGCAATTAGAGTCTTGGAGAAGATATTGCCAACCTGTCAAAAGAGTCCATCAGATTCCCCCTCCGGTCATCTAAAGAATCTTGTAAATGCTATAAGTACACATTTTGAGTCTTTTGAAAAATTTGCGGAGGCGAAAGTTTAGAAGGAATTTTTGGATAAGAAATTTAGTGAAGTACATAATCTAATAGGAAATGATAGGATGATACTCAACATTAGCATGAGGAGTATTCAGAATGCTTTAAATGATGGAAGTGATATGTACAAATTTTGTCTATCATGGCCCAAAGTTAGTGAAGATATTAAGAAGAAGATAAAGGAGCAAGAACATAAATTGTCAAATCTTTCTCAAATTTTTGATCCTGTAATAGTTTCGCCTATAAGTCAAGAATGTCAAGTAATTAGCTTGACAGATGAGATAAAGAGGCTTGTTAAAGAAAAAGGTAACATTATGAAGAGAATGTCTGAGCTCTAGGAATTGATTGCCCCCAAGTTAAAAACCATGTTTAATGACTTATCAGAAGCTCAGACTGCACTTCAGACAAGTAATCCTCTAGATCTAACTAAGGCAGAAGCATATGAATTTTTGCTGCGTGGACACATGAATTTTTGCTACGTGGACACATCTCAATTTTGGATGGAATGAAGGGAACTTGGGCCTCTGAACTTGTGCAATTGAAAAATAGTTTTACAGACATTCTCAACTTCATGTGAATAGAACTTAGTGATTAGTTGTACGTATACGGCACTATACACAAAATTTTTAGAGAATTTTGGCTTGCAGACCCCACCCTTTTCCATTGATGTCAAAGGGGGAGTGAAGATCAGTGAAAAATGAGGAATCCAACAAAAGGGGAGCACCAGAAAGAAGTACAAGAAAAGGGGGAGTTATTCCAACACTTATCATTTTTCACTAAGTGTTGCCATCGATGCCAAAGGGGGAGATTGTTGGCAAGAGAGACTGCTAGGCATGATAAGTGTTGTCATTGATGGCAACCAACTCTCTCTACACATCCACATTACATAATTTACCCATAATAGAAATCAGATTGAAGATCTGTCTAAGTCTAGGAAGTCAAGAATAGAGTGTGTGACAGGGTCCGATATCTTGGTCCGGATGTCATGCCCGCATCTCCCGCATGGACGTGACACAAGAACACGCATGTCGTGTCCACATCTACCATGTGGTCACGACATGAACTGCGAAAAAACTTTTCTACCTATCCCTAGGAACCCCCTCGCACGCATATGCGTGCTCGGTGGAAATATGCATAGGCGTAGACATGACAATGTAACTGCGATGATGAAGGTCATCTAGGGGGTATGCGACACGAAGTGTGTCACTTTTAGGGTTAGACTGTTTTAAATCAGAACCCTAGTTTCCTAGGTGAGAAGGTGATTTTCGGCAGGTTCAAAAACAAACCCTAACTCAGAATTAAAAAGAAATCGAAATAATAAATAAGAAATAATGGCATGATGGATGCATGATAAAGTGGAGTGATTAAATGGAAGTCGTAAAAATGCCATACAAATAAAATATATAAAGCTTAAAATAAATTTAATACAATTCCAAAGGTCAGCTAGAATTTACCACTCATCAGAATATAAAAATTCAAAATTAATTAAATGACCAAAACAAAATTTAACATTTAAGTCCAGTAATAAATATAATTGCAACAATTATATTAAGTAACTTGAGTCCAAAACTCAAAAGGGGAAAAAAAATAAATAAATAAATAAATCAAATCAAACATCTCTCCCCAAGGAATAATAATAAAAATTTTGATAATTGAGTCATTTAATAAATATACTTGCGACATTTATATTTATTAAATCACTTAAGTTAAAGTTATTTAAATCATCCCCTAGGAATAAAATTGAATAAATTAAAAATAAAATCAAATAAAAGATTTCCTAAAAACTTTAAATTAAAATACACTAGATAATAAAAAAGAAAAACCCAAAATAAATAACTTGCTAAAAGGGTTAAAGAATCCCAATAAAACAAATCCCATTCCCATAAAATAAATTTCACATGGGAATAAAATCCAACCCCTCCACAAAAAAAATCAAAAAAGAATTTAAAACTCATGGGAAAGCAAAAATAAGTAAAAAAAAAAAAAGTAAAAAGCAAAAGAGAGGGAAGTTTAAACTCCCGTGCACATAAAAAAAAGAATAAATAAAATAAAATTAATAAATCCCCACTCAACTTGCAACCCTGGATTCTCTCTAATATTTTATTACTTTCCTTATGAAAGGCATAACCCTAAAATCTCTCCCATTCTTTTCTTCTTTTCTTTTTATCTTTTTTTTATTGCCTCCATTTTGCTTTGTTTTCTTTTTTGTTTGCAGGTTGGGTTGCTTCTTCAATGGCTTGGCAGCCATGAAAATACTTCTTATGTTATTATTTTTTTTTCAATATAGAAACTCAAAAAAAATAGTCTGCTCACAAATTTTTGACCTCTTTTTTTTTAAAACAGAAGTTTAAAAATGTATAACACAGGTGTAGCATATATATATATATATATATATATATATATATATATATATATATATATAAGCTCAAATCTATTTCCCTAGTCTTTTCATTAAATTAGTAGATAAAAGATTTCCCCTAGGAATAAAATTAAATAAATTAAAAATAAAATCAAATAAAAGATTTCCCAAACACTTTAAATTAAAATACACTAGATAATAAAAAAAAAAACCCAAAAAAAATAACTTGCCAAAAGGGTTAAAGAATCCCAATAAAACAAATCCCATTCCCATAAAATAAATTTCACATGGGAATAAAATCCAACCCCCTGACAAAAAAAATCAAAAAAGAATTTAAAACTCGTGGGAAAGCAAAAATAAGTAAAAAGCAAAAGAGAGGGAAGTTTAAACTCCCGTGCATATTAAAAAAAAAGAATAAATAAAATAAAATTAATAAATCCCCACTCAACTTGCAACCTTAGATTCTCTCTAATATTTTATTACTTTCCTTATGAAAGGCATTAACCCTAAAATCTCTCCCATTCTTTTCTTCTTTTCTTTTTATCTTTTTTTTTGTTGCCTCCTTTTTGCTTTGTTTTCTTTTTTGTTTGCAGGTTGGGTTGCTTCTTCAATGGTTTGGCAGCCATGAAAATACTTCTTATGTTTTTATTTATTTTTAAATACAAAAACTCAAAAAAAATAGTCTTTTCGACCTCTTTTTTTTAAAACAGAAGTTTAAAAATGTATAACACAGGTGTAGCATATATTTGAATGTATATATATATATATATATATATAAGCTCAAATCTATTTCCCTAGTCTTTTCATTAAATTAGCAGATGCATTTTTTTTTAATACATGTATATATACATACATATATATATTAATATATATATATATATTAATATATATATATATATATGTATGTATATATATTTTAATATATATACAGCATCTACATAATGTTTGATTTAGAACTAATTTCTGTGTAAAGGCATAACTCCAAAAAAAACAACAGCACTTAAGATTAAAAGATATATATATTAATATACATATATATATATATACATATTTCCATATGTATATATGTATGTTTTAAATATATATATACAATAACTACCTTTCTATAATAATGTTTTAAACATCAGAGTAATACTTTTAGCCTTAAAGAATATATACATGGTTTTCTGCAAATAAATTTATAACAGCACCAATACTCATGAAACTTCCAACAATACAATTCTAGATTAATCATAAATATAAATTTGCTACTTGCAACATAAACGATACAGAAGCAAAATGTTCTGCTCTTTTCCTTGAACAACATTAATTTAGAAGATACATTCCAGTCTAATTTTGTGTACTCCTTCTTTCTTACAACTAAACTTTCATTTGATAGCACTCATATGTATATATTCCTTTTTTTTTATAGCATTAAACAAACAGAGAATGCATTTCTTTTCTCTCATCCACAACAAGATTTAAAACAACAACATTATAACATATGCATACTTCTCTTTTGAAAACAATAATGATAGAAATATAATTTTATTTCTCATGTAATTCTCAATTCTTAAGTCACATCATAGGAAAAATAATCAGCATTTAAATAATTTGAAGACATTATTTGCATTACACAACTCTTGACAACCAACTTCATAAATCTAAAACTAGTCAAAATAAATACAATGAGGCCATAATGGCCATGGCTCTAACAACCAACACAAGAGACTATTTGAACACCAACATGAGATCCGAAACAACTCCATCTTTTCACTTCACAACCTGCAACTAAACACACAACAAGACAACAAAAACTAGCCACTATGAAAGCTCTCCTCCCTACCGTAGACCTGTAAGATGGTCACCCCCGAGCTAGGGAGGTAGAGATTCACACAGATGTATCATTCCACAACAACAATCAAACACTATAACACAAAAACATCCCATAGGTTTAACACATAACACAACTCATAATAATGAGTTTGGTGAGGGTAGGGAATGAACCCCTCAACTTCAAAGGGCTCCCAAATGATAAAAATCTCAACTCATGGCCTCAAGCTAAAATCCCCAGAACACCACAATCCATAAGAATCACAAATAAATTACATGGCACTCTTGCCATTCAGTTATCTCCTCCTTAAATAATAAGCCCTCAAGGCATAAGCACATACTGTGGGAGTGACCTCAAGGAGATTCCTTTCCCCTACCCATACAAGTTGAGCATTACCTCCATTGGAGGTGCTCTCACCATACTCCCAACCCAACAACACAATGCAAACAACAAACAACCAAAATCTAAAACACTAAACAGTATAAAAGCAAGGGTGAGAAGCAAGTTAAGAGGCCTACCTTCAAGGCCCTGACAATGGAAGTAAGATTGGTGAAGAGCTCCAAGCCTTCCCAATCCTCCAACTTCAAGAATTTCTCCAAACTCCTCCAAACAAGAAAGGAACTAAAAATTTGTAAGAACTCCCAAATTCCAAGGAAAAGAACCAGAAAAAGAAGAACCCCCACTCCTCTACAAGAGGAGCTATTATAGGCCATCAACTAGGCCTTGAGGAATGAGAAGGTGACACTTGTCACCTTCTCCTTCCCCCTCCAATTCCACTTGCAAAGGAGAGGAAGTATGATGATGACAAGTGTCATCCTCTCATTCCACCCTCATCTCCACCTCCTCCACTTGTGCTCCCACACAAGTGGGAGGGGGACAAATGGTGAGTTGGATTCCCACTCACACCTCCAAGAAGACAAGGGTCTTGAATGGTGCCCCCACTCACTTGGCAGTTTTGGAGGACTCTTGGAGACCTCCCAAGTCTTCCTTGGGAATGAATCCAAAACTTTGGGATGGGAGATGAGTCCTTCCCAAGGCAAGGCCCATCCCCCATCTTCCCTTATTTCTAAATTCGTCATTTTTACTCAACCATGGTTTAGGGTGACCTAAGGTGAGTCAAAACTAGGGTTAGATAGTCCAAGTTGACCCTAGACTCATGGTTGACCACCTAGGGTAACGTTTGGGACCTTAGGGTTCATGAAGGGGTTAAAAATCCACATTTAAATGGTCTAAAAAAATAATATAAATACTAAGTGGTATAAATCAAATAAAATTATACAACACTTATTATTAATCAATTTTAAATAAAAAGGGTACTAAGGTCAAAATAAATAAAATTAAATCAAGCACAATAAATCCACACTCAAATTCAAACGTGATCCTTATCCCTCTTGGGAATGGATCGGTTTTACAAGGGATAACATAATGTGAATTCTACCTCCGATTTCCCGTGGCTAGGGAATGGAAAACCTGCACATCTCGATCAAGTGTTAGTCCTATCATGGAAAGTCATAGCCGAAGCAACTAAAATTAACTTCACACAATCGAAATAAACATCAATACATAACTCCAATTAAACCACATTTTCCATCGCATGTCAAAAAGTTTACATCACATAAATAACTAGAATCTCATAACAAAATAACACCTAATATATATCCCATATGTCAAACCACAAAATATCATCCAATATGACCAAATCAAATCACATATGTCAAATCAGGTCCTATCATAATCAAGAGATAAAACATCAAGTCTGCATAATGAAACATAGTCACTAAGGTCTGATAATGTCATCAACAAAATAACTTGACAATTAAAATAAGGGAGGTAAATAATCGGCCTCACATCCTCCCCCCTAAGACTGAACTTCCTCCTGGAAGTCGTCAAAAAGGTGAGGATAGAGTGCCCTCAAACTAGCTGCATCCTCCCAAGTCGCCATGACCTCGTCATATCGATCCCACTGGACTCTAGCCTATTCCAGCTCTCGACCTCGAAGGCCCAGCATCCAACGAGCCAATATGTGAATTGGCTCCAAGGCCAATTATCCATCTGCCTCTACCTATAAAGCACTCCAGTCCAACACGAGAGATAAATCAGATATATATCGCCTCAAAACAAAAATATGAAAGACATCATGGATACGTGACAGGCTAGGTGGCAATGCTAGACGATAGGCAACCGGTCCTATCCACTCCATAACCTCAAAGGGTCCTACAAATCATGGTGCAAGCTTAGAGCCCTTTCCATAATAGATTAGACTCTTGTGTGGTCACACTCTAAGGAATAACCAACTAACTGAAGGGAAGTGATGGGATGCGCTATCTAAGAAAAGGCCTCAACAAAGCGATGGTAATAACCAGCTAACCCCATAAAAATCCTGACCTCTATCACACTAGTGGGTGCTGGCCAATCCCTGATAGTCCTGATCTTCAATGGATCTACCGAGATTCCATCGTCGGAAAGGATGTGCCCCAGATACTGAACCTCTGTCCTAAAAAATGCACACTTCGCCAAATTCCCATAAAGCTTCTGGTCTCGCAAACACTGTAGAACCTGACAAAGGTGCTCCTCATGCTCCTCCTCGGTCCGTGAATAGATCAAAATGTCATCAAGGAAAATGCTCACGAACTGATCCAAATAGGCACTGAACACCCCGTTCATGAGACTCATGAACACTGCAGGGGCGTTCGTCAAGCCGAAGGGAACCACTGTGAACTCATAGTGGCCATAACGAGTTCGGAAGGTGGTCTTATGGATATCCGCCTCTACGATACGTAGCTAATGGTACCCAGACTTCAGGTCTATCTTAGAGAACACCCTGGCTCCCTGTATCTGATCAAAAAGATTGTCGATCCTAGGCAGAGGATAACGGTTCTTCACCGTCACCTTATTCAACTACCTATAGTCCATGCACAAATGAAGAGACCCATCCTTCTTCTTCATGAAGATGATAGGAGTGCCCCAAGGTGAAACACTCGGTCGGATGTACCCCTTCTCGAGCAAGTCCTCCAACTGTAATTTGAGCTCTGTGAGCTCATGTGTGGTCATCCTGTAGGGTGCACGAGACACTGGTTCGGCACCCGACATTAAGTTTATGTGAAAGTCTACCTCACGTCAGGGTGGCATCCCTGGTAGCTCTGTTGGAAATACATCGGCAAACTCTCTAAGGGAGGGATGATCATCCAAAGATGCCTCTAGCTCATCATCTGATCTATCGTTCACTGTGATGGCGAACATCTGACATCCCTTCCACATGTAGTACTTAAGCTGTTGAGCGGATATCATACACACTGCTGTGGGCTTCTGCATACCCACAATCTTGACTAATGTACCGTGATCGTCTAAACAACTGATTGCCTTTCAGCGACAATCTAACTTGGCTCGATGAGCCGCAAGCCAATCCATACCCAACACCACATCATAGGATCCTAATGTCATGACTCTAAGGTTGCATACTGTAGTGAAGGGTCCCAAGGCAATCTCACAGTTGTGGACTAAGGCATCTACTGTCAGTTTGGCCCCTGAAGCCAACTCAACCACCCAACTATCACCCTGCCTAGAGGCCACTAGCCTGCAACGCTCCACTAACGATGGAGATATAAACGAATCAGTAGCACTAGAGTCAAAGAGAATAGAAATGGGGTTACCCCCAATCATACTTGACGTCTCAATCACTGACACCTAAAAATTAGCCTGGTGGCTATCTACCGCCGCAAACATATGGTGGGATCTACCCACATCACCAACGGTCTGCTTGAAACCTCCTGCACGAGGCTGTCCCCCTACTGTAAAATCCTGTGGACACTCTCTAGCCAGGTGTCCTGCTCCACCGCAAACATAACAAGGGCCCCTAACCTGTACTTGTACAGTCTGAGTCCTACTCGACTGCTGCTGTCCTAATTTGCCAGTAGACCCCTGTGAGCCCCTATAAGACTGTTGTGGCCTCGCGGGTCCTGCAGGTGGTCCTTACTGTCTCTAATCTCTGCACGGCCCCTACTACTGCCAACCTTTATTATGTCCCCCATGTGACCTCTGTTGTGTCCTAGCTCTTTGCTGCTGCTGTGGGGGCCTAGGAGGTAATGATGCTAAACTGAATCCTCCTCTATGAGGTGGCTGTGATGGTCTATGGAAACTCTGTTGATACTGTTACTGTCCCCGATCTTGAAACTAAGGGCATGAATTCTATCCTCATCCCTAAATCCCTCAGTGATATATGCCTTCTCGACAGCATCACTCAAAGTCTGGGGATTTTCTATCCAAACAAGCCCTGCTATACTGTGTTTCAGTCCTCTGATAAACTTATGCACTAGGATTTTCTCGTCATGGAGATACTCCGCATATCTGGATAACTCTGTAAACCTACTCTCATACTGTGCCACTGTGAGTCCCCTCTGCTATAGGTCATGGAACTCATCTATATGACGCTGTCTGTAATGGTTTGATAGGTATCGCGCATTAAAGCACTTAATAAAGGTCTCCCATGAGAGGGTGTCTAAGGAAATGTGACGCTTGCACTCCTCAATGCACCACCAGGTAGCTACTGCATCTCATAACAAGTGTACTGCTACACGGGCCTTTGTGTTGCCCTCGTAAGGGTGCAACGTGAAGCATCTGTCTAAACTGATAAGCCAGGCCTCTGCCTCAGCTCCCTCTGTGGTCCCGACGAATGTAGGAGGGTTCAACCTCAATATGTCCCTAATGGGATCTCCTCTATCTTTGTGTCCCCTGATAGGCTCACCTGCATGATAATAATAAGGACTGTGACCAAAGTGCTCTACTCGCACTGCCTCATCATGCCTAGCATGATGTGTGGGGCTCCTGCTATGGGCCCTGTCGGCCGAACCAACCTCCTCTGTCTCTGGCAACTCGACGTAAGGCTCCACACGTGGTGCCTCTTGTAGCTCTACGTGGGGCTCTACGCGTGGCTCGACACGGGACTCAGCTCGTGGCTCCACGTGTGGCTCCTCTCGCAGATCCGCACGGGGCTCGACACGTGGCTCTATGCGTGGCTCAACTACTGTTGGTGGAAGCCTATCCAGGATTGCCTGTAAGGCCTGTAATATCTGTGGTCCAATATCTGGTGGGGGCGGTGGTGCTTGCGGTACCTAAGGAACTGGTTGTGCCTGTGGAACTGGTTGTACCTATGGAACTGGCTATACCTATGGAACTGGCTGATCCGATCCCATAGCTGAAGAATCAGTGTGTACCTCTATGGTGGAGTGCGGTGGGACTGCGCTCACCAAACTCGTCTAGGAGGCATCCTACAAAACGACGTAACCACAAATCAGTATGGTTGCAGAAGTGAAAATGTGCCTAAATGAGCCCAATGTTTAAAACAACTTGGCTCTGATACCAAATGTCATGCTTGCATCTCCCACGTGGACACGACACAAGAACACACGTGTCGTGTCTACATCTACCATGTGGTCACGACACAAACTATAAAAAAACTTTTCTACCTATCCCTAGGAACCCCCTCGCACGCGTATGTGTGCTTAGTGGAAATACGCATAGGCGTAGACATGACAACATAACTGCGATGATGAAGGTCATCTAGGGGGTATGCGACACGAAGTGTGTCACTTTTAGGGTTAGACTATTTTAAATCAGAACCCTAGTTTCCTAGGTGAGAAGGTGATTTTCAGCAGGTTCGAAAACAAACCCTAACTTAGGATTAAAAAGAAATTGAAATAATAAATAAGAAATAATGCATGATGGATGCATGATAAAGTGGAGTGATTAAATGGGAGTCGTAAAAATGCCATAAAAATAAAATAAATAAAGCTTAAAATAAATTTAATACAATTCCAAAGGTCAGCTAGAATTTACCACTCATCAGAATATAAAAATTCAAAATTAATTCAATGACCAAAACAAAATTTAACATCTAAGTCCAGTAATAAATATAATTGCAACAATTATATTTATTAAGTAACTTGAGTCCAAAACTCAAAAGGGGAAAAAAATAAATAAATAAATCAAATCAAATCAAATCAAATCAAACATCTCTCCCCAAGGAATAATAATAAAAATTTTGATAATTGAGTCATTTAATAAATATACTCGTGACATTTATATTTATTAAATCACTTAAGTTAAAGTTATTTAAATCATCCCCTAGGAATAAAATTGAATAAATTAAAAATAAAATCAAATAAAAGATTTCCCAAAAACTTTAAATTAAAATACACTAGATAATAAAAAAGAAAACCCAAAATAAATAACTTGCCAAAAGGGTTAAAGAATCCCAATAAAACAAATCCCATTCCCATAAAATAAATTTCACATGGGAATAAAATCCAACCCCTCAACAAAAAAAATCAAAAAAAAATTTAAAACTCATGGGAAAGCAAAAATAAGTAAAAAAAAAAGTAAAAAACAAAAGAGAGGGAAGTTTAAACTCCAGTGCACATAAAAAAAGAATAAATAAAATAAAATTAATAAATCCCCACTCAACTTGCAACCTTAGATTCTCTCTAATATTTTATTACTTTCCTTATGAAAGGCATTAACCCTAAAATCTCTCCCATTCTTTTCTTCTTTTCTTTTTATCTTTTTTTTGTTGCCTCCATTTTGCTTTGTTTTCTTTTTTGTTTGTAGGTTGGGTTGCTTCTTCAATGGCTTGGTAGCCATGAAAATACTTCTTATGTTTTTATTTATTTTTAAATACAGAAACTCAAAAAAAACAGTCTGCTCACAAATTTTCAACCTCTTTTTTTTTTTAAAACAGAAGTTTAAAAATGTATAACATAGGTGTAGCATATATTTTAGTGTATATATATATATATAAGCTCAAATCTATTTCCCTAGTCTTTTCATTAAATTAGCAGATGCATTTTTTTATTTTTTTATACATGTTTATATGCATACATATATATATTTTAATATATATATATATACAGCATCTACATAATGTTTGATTTAGAACCAATTTCTGTATAAAGGCATAGCTCAAAAAAAACAACAGCACTTAAGATTAAAAGATATATATATATTAATATACATATACATACATACATATATATATATATATATATATATATATATATATACACATACATATTTCCATATGTATATATGTATGTTTTAAATATATATACAATAACTACCTTTCCATAATAATGTTTTAAACATCAGAGTAATACTTTCAGCCTTAAAGAATATATACATGGTTTTCTGCAAATAAATTTATAACAGCACCAATACTCATGAAATTTCCAACAATACAATTCTAGATTAGTCATAAATATAAATTTGCTACTTGCAACATAAACGATACAGAAGTAAAATGTTCTGCTCTTTTCCTTGAACAACATTAAAGTAGATGATACATTCCAGTCTAATTTTGTGTACTCCTTTCCTACAACTAAACTTTCATTTGATAGCACTCATATGTATATATTCCTTTTTTTTTTACAGCATTAAACAAACAGAGAATGCATTTCTTTTCTCTCATCCACAACAAGATTTCAAACAACAACATTATAACATATGTATACTTCTCTTTTGAAAACAATAATGACAGAAATATAATTTTATTTCTCATGTAATTCTCAATTATTAACTCACATCATAGGAAAAATAATCAGCATTTAAATAATTTGAAGACATTATTTGCATTACACAACTCTTGACAGCCAACTTCATAAATCTAAAACTGGTCAAAATAAATACAATGAGGCCATAATGGCCATGGCTCTAACAACCAACACAAGAGACTATTTGAACACCAACATGAGCTTTGAAACAACTCCATCTCTTCACTTCACAACCTACAACTAAACACATAACAAGACAACAAAAACCAGCCACTACGAAAACTCTCTTCCCTACCGTAGACCCGCAAGAGGGTCACCCCCGATTTAGGGAGGTAGGGATTCACACAGGTGTATCATTCCATAATAACAATCAAACACTATAACACAAAAACATCCCATAGGTTTAACACATAACTCAACTCATAATAATGAGTTTGGTGAGGGTAGGGAATGGACTCCTCAACTTCAAAGGGCTCCCAAATGATAAAAATCTCAACTCATGGCCTTAAGCCAAAATCCCCAGAACACCACAATCTACAAGAATCGCAAATAAATTACATGGCAGTCTTGCCATTCAGTTATCTCCTCCTCAAATAATAAGCCCTCAAGGCATAAGCACATACTGTGGGAGTGACCTCAAGGAGGTTCCTTTCCCTTACCCATACAAGTTGAGCATTACCTCCATTGGAGGTGCTCTCACCATACTCCCAACCCAACAACACAATGCAAACAGCAAACAACCAAAATCTAAAACACTAAACATTATAAAAGCAAGGGTGAGAAGCAAGTTAAGAGGCCTACCTTCAAGGCCTTGACAATGGAAGTAAGATTGGTGAAGAGCTCCAAGCCTTCCCAATCCTCCAACTTCAAGAATTTCTCCAAACTCCTCCAAACAAGAAAGGAACTAAAAATTTGTAAGAACTCCCAAATTCCAAGGAAAAGAACTAGAAAAAGAAGAACCCCCACTCCTCTACAAGAGGAGCTATTATAGGCCATCAACTAGGCCTTGAGGAATGAGAAGGTGACACTTGTCACCTTCTCCTTCCCCCTCCAATGCCACTTTCAAGGGAGAGGAAGTATGAGGATGACAAGCGTCATCCTCTCATTCCACCCCCATCTCCACCTCCTCCACTTGTGCTCCCACACAAGTGGGAGGGGGACAAATGGTGAGTTGGATTCCCACTCACACCTCCAAGAAGACAAGGGTCTTGAATGGTGCCCCCACTCACTTGGGAGTTTTGGAGGACTCTTGGAGACCTCCCAAGTCTTCCTTGGGAATGATTCCAAAACTTTGGGATGGGAGATGAGTCCTTCCCAAGGCAAGGCCCATCCCCCATCTTCCCTTATTTCTAAATTCGTCATTTTTACTTAACTATGGTTTAGGGTGACCTAAGGTGAGTCAAAACTAGGGTTAGATAGTCCAAGTTGACCCTAGACTTATGGTTGACCACCTAGGGTAACTTTTGGGACCCTAGGGTTCATGAAGGGGTTAAAAATCCACATTTAAATAGTCTAAAAAAATAATATAAATACCAAGTGGTATAAATCAAATAAAATTATACAACACCTATTATTAATCAATTTTAAATAAAAAGGGTATTAAGGCCAAAATAAATAAAATTAAATCAAGCACAATAAATCCATAGTCAAATTCAAACGTGATCCTTATCCCTCTTGGGAATGGATCGGTTTTACAGGGGATAACATAATGTGAATTCTACCTCCGATCAAGTGTCAGTCCTGTCATGGAAAGTCATAGCCGAAGCAACTGAAATTAACTTCACGCAATCGAAATAAACATCAATACATAACTCCAATTAAACCACATTTTCCATCACATGTCAAAAGTTTACATCACATAAATAACTAGAATCTCATAACAAAATAACATCTAATATATATCCCATTTGTCGAACCACAAAATATCATCCAATATGACTGAATCAAATCACATATGTCAAATCAGTGTCCTATCATAATCAAGAGATAAAACATCAAGTCTGCATAATGAAACATAGTCACTAAGGTCTGATAATGTCATCAACAAAATAGCTTGACGATCAAAATAAGGGAGGTAAATAATCGGCCTCACACTAGATCTCCTTAGGAGTAGATCAAAGTTTGCTATGGATCTGAGGGAGTCATAAGCATTGTCAGGAAAATCTAAATCTAGAATTTTGTCCTCCAGTGATGGAGGAGTCAATAGTTATTAGCATTAGAGTATCAGGTTAACAGTTTGACAGAACAGACAAAAGAAGAACAGGCTGACATTGTAATTGATCTTGGTTCTTGATGTATGGAAGTTGTTGGTTGGACAAGTTGTGTTGATCAGTGATAGTAGCTGACCTAACTAATGATTTGAGAGTGCAAGTTTTGGTCCGCGTCTCAAGTTATCCATAGATCTAGCTGACAGAGCAGAGTATTCAATAAAGTTCCAAGTGTTCTTGAAGCTGATTGAAAAGTAATTAAAGATCAGGATGCGGATATATATAGCCGATGGATTTGGATGATTTTGAGGTGTGTGTGCTGCGAATATGGAGTAAAGGCAAAAAGAGCAGAGATCTAAGATTCGGATGAAGGCAGAGCAGTAAACAGGGCAGAATGAAGATGAAATGTGTAAGATCAGTGTTTTGTGCTTAATCAAAACTGAAATCAAGCATTAGTAAATGCTTCTCATCAGTTCATAATCTATGTTATTCTCTTGTAATCATTTGTAGGCAGTGAGCCTTCATTTGAGCAATGAGCTCTGGACAATGAGCCCGAATGCATGTGCATTCTCATTTGTAAAAATACTTTTAACAGGGTATTAATTTTTGTGGGTTAACCCCCACCATGGTTTTTCCCTTAACCGGGTTTCCACACTAAAACTCTTGGTGTCAAGTTTGTTATTTATGCATATGCTCATGTGCTATTGATTCATGCTTTAATTGATTATAAGTTGCAAAAGAAGATTAAAGGCAAAATAGTTTAAATTGTGTGACAACTGATTCACCCCCCCTTCTCAGTTGTCCGGACTAATTCCAACAACAACCACCTCCTCTCCTTATTCTATAAAAGGAGGTGGAGGGCTTATTTTGTATTATTAGAAACTTAATTGAAGTTAGATTGCTGAAGCGTTTAGGACTAATTTTAAGGCTTTTGTGAATGTACATGTCTTTTGAGTACTTAATGAAAGAGAAGTTATTTTGATTACAACTAATCATAAATCTTGAGTAATCAGCGGATGAAATCTAGATATATGCATTGATTAGCTGTGTCCCTTGGAGTGCTTGTTAGTCTGCATGTGTTGTTTTCATTCCTTATTCCTTTGAAATTAGCATCAACCATATCTAGCTGTAGAACAACCTGGTGAAATTATGGTTTGATTTCTTCTCTTCATGAATGTATCTAGAATGTATGTGATTCAATAGCTAAAGGTTCACCAAATTTAGAAGTATTCTTTAAAATTTCTTTGAATTTCATTGCAAATCGCCTTCACAATTGCAAAAAAATACAATCTAAAGCAAATAAACATGAAATATGCCTATAACTCATAAATAATTGAACACATACAACATATTTTGAGTTAAAACATGTCAAAATGATAAATATCATGCAAATACATATGAGTATCAAGTACAAACATGTAAATATCTGCTTATAGGCACATTATTTGATTAAATACACAGTGCAGAAGTATAAAACAAGTGCATGACAGTGGATGCTCAGAAGAATTGATCAAACTTATAAATATAATTATTATCTGTGGAGCATAGTAGAAATAACCTTGTTTGTGAATTAAGTTTATAGGAAATAGATACAGAATCAGATATACAGGCAACAATTCACAATACAAACAGTGTGAGACCCCTTGAAATGGAAAACAACATATCACATCAACCTCTGAGTAACGTCAGAAGATCATGATCTGATCAATGGAGACTTGGAGTCATTAGTTTGTTCCAAATTGATCGTACTTTTCAAGATAATAAAGGTTTGTTGTGCAAATTTTTATGCATGTTGTTATGACTAACAATCATCATCAATAGGCAGAAGATTCCTCAGTGGACTAGGGTGCCATCAACAATGTCCTCTGCATCTAAATTACCAGAAATTGCGGATATAGTGGAAATCAGTGTCAGAAGGAGATTGGAATTCCACAGAAAAACCTGTACCTTGGACTTGGGCACCATCACCATTGTCCCCGACATTTTCGTTTTCCAAACTACGAAAAATAGTAAGTTAAGGTTCTCTGCCCTTTGTCTTATTTCAATAGCATTTGTCATAATTTGTAGATTTACTTACTATTTTGCTTAAATTAGGGTTTCAAGAGAATAAAAGCATTAATTTGAGACATTGTGTGATAACTTCTGAATTTCCCAGCTTCCCTTATGGAAAACCAACCTGGTAGGTCACTCTCCTCTCTAGTGGAGAGGCAATTCGGTTGAGAAGCCCTTGGAATGTTTAGTGGAAAGGAGGATTCAGACTAAAACCCACATACACTAAACAACTCCTCCCTTTTTCCATCCTAAACATTTTGGTGAACCCATTTTTTTGAATTTTTTGGCACCTTGCTGAATGTGGTTTCATAGATTTGCATTCATTCATCTTATTGCATTTGAAAAATTACAAAAAAATTGAAAATTTTTTGAAAATTTTGAAAATTTGGCTTATTAGGCTTGCATTTTTGTAAAATTTGAAGTAATTGGAATTAAATTTAATTTAAATTTTTTTATTTTCATTAGATCTAATCTAAATTGCAGAAATTCATCATTTACAATTCATTTACATTGCGTTTGCATGCTTGATTTGTTAAAAATTGCTTGAAAATTGCACATTTTTCATGAAAACCTAGTTTTGCATGAGCTAGAGTTATAGTCAAAATCTTGTTTCAGATTTTACTACCTTGTCAAAACATTCATTAGGTCAGATTTCTAATTGTAGTGTTGCATCATAGTGGCCTCCTTGCGAAATTTCATGTCTAGGGTTTTGAGAACTTGCATTTTTCACTAGATTTGGCCTTATTGTCTTGTTAGATTTGCACTCCAAGCATGTTGTAAGAGATTTTTCTGCACTAATTGGCTTTTATTAGGGTTATTATTTTCTTCCCTTCTCAATTTCCTTACAACACCCTTTCTTTTGGGCTTTGGCATTGATTTTTTGTGAAAATTTGCATATTTTAGCTATACTTTCACTAGGGTTTGACCTGAATTGGCACTATAAGCATGTTGTAACAGATATTTTGTCATTAAGTGGTTGTCATTACTATTATAAGTTTCTTTCCATCATAATTTTCCTTACAATTCTTGTTTCCCTACTCTTTTGTATTGAGATTTGGTGAAAAATCACATATTTTGGGCCTATTTTCACTAGGTTTTGACTTATCGACTATCTAAAGTTACTTTAAAAGCATGTTGTGAAAGGTATATTTGCATTAGTGGACTATTTTTAGGCATATCATGTGCTTCCCCTCTTAAAAATCTTTACAACACCTCTTCTTTCACTTATTTGCATTAAGAAAAGTTGAAAAATCAAGTATTTTAAAGCATATTCGACATCACTTTTGCATTGGATTTTTGCATAAGTTTTGGAAGATATTGAAAATATGATTTGAAACTCCTTTGCAAACTTACAAATGGCTTCTCAATACAATAATAATGTTATATTTGTTCCTATGTCTCATTTGAAAAGAAGATCCCCTGAGCTTGAAATAACATTCACACCTCATGACAGAGAAATAGTAGAAACCGAAGGGCCTCTTTATATCATGGTAAAGATAATGGAAAACCCTGTACATGGAACACTCATAGATCCTAATTGCATGACAAATGTGGCCATTGAAGATTTCCTCCTTAAACATGAAATGGTGCAAGAATCTTATGCACTGTCGGATTTGAGAATTAAAACACATAATGGAGCTTTAATGAAACCAATTGGCAAGATAACTCTAATGGTCTTAGTCTATGATAAAGCTGTGGATCAGTCATTTGATGTAATCCCCTTATCTAACCTCTTTTGTGTAAAACTTGGACATTCTTAGCTTAAAGCTATGAATGTTGTTCCTTCTACTATTCACAAATGTATCAAATTTCCTTTGCATTGGATCCGTATTATCCGTCATAATCATTATCAATCTCCGGCTAAGGACAAGAACTTTATTTTGGATTACTTTTAGCCACAAATTAAGACATATCCTGAGCCTCAAAGAGATAGAACTTTCATAGAATACAAAAAATACAAAGAAAAACAACTAGCTCGAATGGCCAGGTCTCCTTTGCAACCAATAAGAGAAGAACAAGAAACAAGCATAAAACAAGATTATTATGGCTTTGATGAAATTTTTAGCATGAGAAATGTGGATAAAGAAAGGTTCCATAGCCCACCACATCTACGGAGAGATGACATTTATGCTGAGGTCCATCCCTTGCCATCCTTATAGGGATCGAGAGGCTTTCATCGACAACAAAATATTTCACCAAGACCAATGAGATTTGAACATGGCACTTCCTCCTCTACTGTGCAAACTATGGAAAAACATACAATGAGGAAATAAGCTCTAAGACAAGAAGGAATAGACTAGCAAAAGAAAGGAGGAGGAGACATGCCTTTGCCCAACGGATTGCAAATGAACAAGAGAATGCAAATGAACAAGAGAATGCAAATGAACAAGAGAACATTCAACCTAACATTGAAACAAATCAAGAAGACCTCACAAATGAGCAAAATAAGAACAATAGTTGGGCTCTAGTGCCTTACACACCTCTTTCATCTACCATTCAAGACTGGGAGGATGATGACCTTCTCGATGATGACTTCTACCATGAACCTCTCTACAGGTAAGTATATCTAACCCCTTACCTCCGTGTTGTGTTTCCCCCGTGATGTGCTGTGTTGTTAGGCCTCCTAGGATGACCCTTGAATCTCTTGTAAGGTCAAGGATACTAGGAGACCACCTCTGTCATGACCTTCTTCTATTCATATCATCATTCTTCTATATTTCCTCTTGTCTGATTTCATTGTGGTGTGTTGTGTCTTACGAATATAGCATTGCAGTTGGTGACTTAGGGGCACCCTCCTACGCGACTGTCCCTAAGGCACTTGTTCTCCTCTCTAATTTATTATTTACCTTCCTCTAGTGTTTCCACCTAGTGGACAGATGATGAAAAACATATTATACTAATGCAGACCTAGTGTCCCTTTAGTGAGTAATAAAAAAATGGACCTAGTCCATACATGACGACGGCGTTGTTACATAATATCTGACGCTTGGCTAGTGGAATCACTTCGTGTGATTTCTCTATCTTGATGTTGATGTCAATGTTATCTTGTCTTGCTAACAACACTTTTGTTGATAACTGAGAGGGGGGGTGAATCAGTTATCTTAATAATTTGACTTTCTTATCTTATTTAACATTTAGTACAATATCAAATCATATAAGCATACATAACCATGGAAGCATAAATAAACTCAACACACATGACACAATATTTTTGACATGGAAAACCCTGTTAAGGGAAAAAACCACGAGGTGATTAACCCAAGATTGTATTCTCTGTTAAAAGAATAAGGTAGTACAAAATGGCACTTGCCAATTAGGGCTCACTACCTGAGCACACTGCTCACAAGAGGCTCACTGCCTACAATAGTTTATAGAAGGAAACCAGGTATTTGAACTGATGAGAAGTATACACATATGCTAAGGTTCAATTCCAGTTAAGCTCAATATACTGATCTACTGCACTTCATTCTTCCTCTGCCTTAGTGCTACTATTTTGTCACATACTGGACCTGTATTTCTATTTCCACACTGCTCTCTACTTTTTTTTGCACCACACAACACACCACACACTCCTTCTCATCGAAATCCATCTGGTATATATATCCGCACCAAAGGATTTCAACATCTTTCTAGTCGGCATCTGGAATACTCAATATTTTTCCAAACTCTGGTCTGTCGACTGAATCCTTGCTTACCAAGTGATGTGTATCAAAGAGATACTTATAGAAGTCATCAATCATGTTGGCCAATCATGAATGATCTCTTAAAAAGCTTGACCACCATCAATATCTCATCTGGATTAAGGTCTGATGCTCTGCCGGTCAGTTCTTCCTCAGTCTACTCTGCCAATGTGTCATGAAGCATCTTTGAATAAGGCATATTTGGGTGCCCCAAGGTGGAATATGACATGTTGTAAGAGAATATGCTATTTATAGCATGTATATGATAGATTATCTTATAGTTGTAAGTTGTAACCACTATGATAGATTCTATGACGGTTGTAAGTGTCGTAAGAGCATCTGTCATAGCCCATTTTGGGAATAGGTGACCTCTTTGGGATGGGAGCTATGGACAAGTGTTAGGCACATTCTACAATGTTGACCAAGTGTCCTTAGGTGTGGGTTTTGGTCCATGAAGCCATGTTGGACGCCCATTCCAAGATAGGTCCAATATTGCCTTGTATTTCCTATATAAACAGGTGCTTGGAGATGGAGTTTGTATCACAGGTTTATAGGTACTATTATGCTGCCGGATTGACTCCAGACATGAGTGTCGAAGAACATTGAAGCTTGCATTGCAAGTGTATTGTAAACAACTTTCAGATTTGTTAATACATTGTGCGGGTTTCTAAGTGTGGGGTTTTTCACTCGATAAGGGTTTTCCCCACCATAAATCTTTGTCTCTCTTCTTCTGTCTTCTTTCTGGTTCTTGTGTATTGCTGTAGTAACTCTATTAGATGTTGTATGTTTCTATAGTGATAAAGAATAAATTGAATTTGTATAGCTCTCCCATCATTAGATTAGTGTAGGAAGTGATTTCAGCACACCTAGCTTCCTTTCAGTTGGTATCAGAGCCTGGCCAGTTTTGGTCTTACCTGTTGGGTAGGGGTTTTTTGAGCTAATCTTAAGTTGAGTGGGAGTCTGTGTAGAGTATTCTGATTTCTATTGTAGCAAGGAGATGGCAAGCACATCAGGAAGGTTTGAAGTGGAGAAGTTCAATGGCAGTAATTTTGAGCTGTGAAAGCTCAAGATGGAAGACATGCTTGTTGACCAAGACCTTTGGGAAAGTGTTAATGGAACTAAACTAGTTGCAATGTCATAAGATGAGTGGGATCTCAAGGATCGGAAGGCTAAGGGTCCCATAAGACTTAGTCTTGTTGATTTTGTGTTGTTAAATGTCCATGAGGAGACTACTGCAAAACTACTTTGGAAGAAGTTGGGAGATGTGTATCAAGCAAATTCCCTGGTTAATAAACTTTTTCTGAGAAAGAAGTTGTATTCTCTTCGAATGGAGGATGGAGGATCCGTTGCTAAACATATGAATGCTTTTAACATGCTGGTTGCACAATTGACATCTATTGGTGTAAAGATGGAGGAGGAGGATCGATGTATGGCCTTGCTTTGTTCTTTGCTGGACTCATGGGATCATCTTGTCATGGCTATTGGAAGCACTACATTCACATTCAAAATGGAAGAAGTGGTTTCTTCACTATTGTCTGAAGAGATGCGAAGAAAGTCTTCTGAGGCAGCTAAAGAGGCCCTTGTAGTTTATGGAAGACCCAAGGAGAAAGGGAAGAAGAAGGACAAGAAAGCTGAGAAGGGTAGATCCAAATCCTGTGGGAGATCCAAATCTCTTGGAAAGTCCAAGGCTCTTTGTTGGAACCATGGCAAAACTGGGCATTTCCAAAAGGAATGCAAAGAGGAGAAAAAGAAGAAGAAAGCTCCTGATTCAGATCCTGATAAGTCACAAGATGACGGTGATGCTTTCATCGCAGCCCTGGTAACCCATGCATATGATGATGTGTGGTTGATCGACTCTGGTGCATCATTCCACATGACCTCACATTGAGACTGGTTCACTAAGTATGAGGAGTTCGATGGTGGAAAGGTGTATCTGGGTGACAACTCTCATCTGAAGATTGTTGGTCATGGAAGAGTCTCTATCCAATTCCCTGATGGTTGAGTGAAGGGGATCTCTAGGGTTATGAACATCCCAGGTTTAGCACGGAACCTACTTTCTATAAGTAGTTTGAATGATGCAGGTGTGCAAGTTATCTTTTTGAAAGAAGGATGCAAGATGACTAGAGGAGCTATGGTTCTTGCTAAGGGTACTAGGAGAGGTACTCTGTTTCAGCTAGAAGCATGTATTTCACAATGCAATAGTTCTTCTGACTCAAGGGAGAGGGCAGCAGTCACTTCATCCCCACCATCTAAACGAGCAGTGAAGAAATTTGTTATTTCTAGTCTTGATGGTTGTAATCATGCATTAGAAGTTAAACTTCCTGCTGAAAAGACAATGTTATGGCATAAGAGATTTGGCCACATTGGTGAGAAGGGTCTACGTACCCTAAAAAATAAGAACATCATTGAGGGGTTAGATGATTGTAATCTTGAGTTCAACTTTTGTGAACATTGCATTTATGGAAAACAAAACCGTGTTCAATTTTACTCAAGTTCTCATAAGTCTTCTAGTGTGTTGGACCTTATCCATTCTGATGTGTTTGGTCCTATTATTATTCCTTCGTTATCAAAATCTGTATACTTTGTATCTTTTATAGATGATTACAGTAGAAGGACATGGATTTATTTTCTCAGAAGCAAATCTAAAGTCTATAGCAAGTTTAAGGAGTTTAAGGCCTTTGCTAAAAATTAGACTAGTAAAAAGATTAAATGTTTGAGAACTAACAACGGTGGTGAGTTCTGTTTTACAGAATTCGATAAGTATTGCAAGGAACTTGGGATTGAAAGACATAAGACAACTCCATACACCTCGCAGCAAAATGGAGTTGCAGAAAGGATGAACAAGACACTAATGGAGAAGGCTAGGAGTATGCTTAGTGGAGCTGGCCTAGAACAAAAGTTTTGGGCTGAAGTTGTTGCCACTGCTTGCTATCTGGTAAACAAATCTCCTACATCAGCTCTTGTTGGAAAGACACCTATGGACGTGTGGTCTGGTAGAAAGCCTTCAATAAGGCATCTTCATGTTTTTGGTTGTGAGGCATATGCACATGTGCCTAGGGAGAAGCAGTCAAAGTTGGAGAACAAGGTTGTTAAGTGTATCTTCATTGGCTATGGTGTCAGTGTGAAAGGATACAAGCTTTGGGACCCTATGGCTGAAAAAGTGTTGTATAGCAGAAGTGTCATCTTCAGAGAGCTTACACCTTCTTCCACTATTTTGCAGCCAGAAGAAATAGTAAAGAAAGAAGATGTTGTTCAATTTCCTGCTACCCCTGAGAAGACTGAACAGAAAGACAATGTTGGACCTGATGATGAGGAGAGCTCTGGCATCTCTGAAATCTTAGATGAAGAAGCTAAACCTCAACCTCAGCTCTTGAGGAGGTCTACACAGATAAGAAAGCAACCTAAAAGGTTTGGTTTTACATTGCTTGATTCTAGTTGTGCTTATGCTTTGGCTACTAACAGTGATGAACCTGGAACTATATCAGAAGCTATAGACATGAAAGATGCAGTTTCCTGGAAGGAGGCCATGGAGGATGAAATGGCTTCTTTGGAAAAGAATCAAACTTGGGACTTGGTGCCTTTGCCTCTTGGATGGGTTCATTAGGATGCAGTTAAGCGAGTGTTCAAATATTTGAGGGGTACTTCCAAGTATTCCATTTGCTATCATGGTAATGTTTCAGGACCTTCACATTCTGTTGATATTCATGGATTTGTGGATTTAGATTGGGAAGGTAACATTGACAGCAGGAGATCCACCAGTGCTTATGTCTTTACACTGTTTGGTGGTGCTATTAGTTGGATGAGTAAGCAACAACTTATTGTTGCTTTGTCCACGACAGAAGCTGAGTATATGGCAACAACTCATGCTTGTACGGAAGTCATTTTGCTTAAGAGATTATGTTCAGATATTGGTGTTGATGCAAGTAAGATCACGATCAGTTGTGACAGTCAGAGTGCAATTTGCCTTGCGAAGAATCCAACTTTCCATGCTAGAACAAAACACATTAATGTTTAGTTTCACTTCATGCGAGACATGGTTGAGGATGGAAAGTTAAATTTGGAGAAGGTAGATACTTTGAAGAATGTTGCAGATGCATTGATGAAACCAGTGGGCATAGAGAAGTTCAGATGGTGTTCAAAGTCTATGGGCCTCTCAGCCTATAGCAGTTAAATCCTATTTTTCTATTGGCTCTTACAAGTTGTTCGACAAGTGGGAGAATGTTGGGAATTAAGGTGTCTCAACCTTGGTAATTCCTTACATTTGTAATGTTTGCATTTAATATTTAATTGCCTATATTGTAAATATTAGTAAATTCTATATTGTCATATTGTGGGATGTGGCACGGTGATGTGTCAATCCTACATGGAATATGACAACTTGTAATTTTGTCCTCACATGAGGAGATAGGCATCCCACTTTGTGGTAGGAGCATTTTTCCATGTGTCAGTATCTTCCATGTTGTGTAAGGGAATATTGACCGAAACGGTTATGACAGATTCCTATGACAGAATCTATGACATGTAAGAGTCAGAAATAGAAGTTTGTAAGATAGGTGATGACATGTGTCATGAAGCATCTTTGAATAAGGCATATTTGGGCACTCCAAGGTGGAATATGACATGTTGTAAGATAATATGCTATTTATAGCATGTGTATGATAGATTCTCTTACAGCTGTAAGTTGTAACCGCTATGACAGATTCTATGATGGTCGTAAGTGTCGTAAGAGCATTTGTCATAGTCCATTTTGGAAATAGGCAACCTCTTTGGGATGGGAGTTGTGGAAAAGTGTTAGGCACATTCTACAATGTTGACCAAGTGTCCTTAGGTGTGGGTTTTGGTCCATGAATCCATGTTGGACGCCCATTCCAAGATAGGTCCAATATTGCCTTGTATTTCCTATATAAACAGGTGCTCGGAGATGGAGTGTTATGCTTCCGGATTGACTCCAGACACGAGTGTCGAAGACCATTGAAGCTTGCATTGCAAGTGTATTGTAAACAACTTTCAGATTTGTTAATACATTGTGCAGGTTTCTGAGTGTGGGGTTTTTCACCCAATAAGGGTTTTCCCCACCGTAAATCTTTGTCTCTCTTCTTCTATCTTCTTTATAGTTCTTGTGTATTGCTATAGTAACTCTGTTAGATGTTATATGTTTCTGTAGTGATAAGGAATAAATTGAATTTGCATAGCTCTCCCCTCATTAGATTAGTGTAGGAAGCGATTTCCGCACACCTAGCTTCCTTTTAGCACCAGAGTCAATCAGCCACACATCATCAGATGCATGGGTTGCCAGGGCTCCAATGAAAGTGTTAGTGCCTGAATTGACTGGTAGTTTTCTGAGCATTTTTCATTCAGGCACTCTCCCTAAATATCCAAAAAATGTTCTAAGTGATGGACCTCCTCAGCATTTTTCAGCTGCATCATCATATTTTCTTGAGGAGGAGGTCATCATCATCATGTTTGTTTTGATGAGGGTCATCATCATCTTGTTCTCCGTCAACCGGTTTCTCAACGTCATCATCATATTTTGCTGTCGGGTGATGTTTGGGTTTTATCTTGATGATGCTGATGAGCTACAGTGCGCCCTGATCTGCTTGCGAGGGTGATTCTTCAAAGTCTCCGGTGATCTTCCATTTATCACCGTGCGCAGGCATGATGATGATGTTACTTATTCTTTGAGTTGCTCGACCTAACTTGTTTTATCCTAAGGGTCGTCGTCATCATCATCATGTTTCCTTTTATCACCGTGTTGCTTGCGGGAGTCATCATATCATCTGCATCATGATATCTCGCCGGGGTGATATTTCTATCATCGGGTGATCTTGGTTATGATCATCCTGATGATGTTGTTGAAGAGTTCTAAGTGCGACCCGATATTCACTAGGGTCATCATATTTTGAACGTCAGGATGATCTTAGTCAATATCATCCTGATGATGTTGTATCACCTTGTTCTTTGTTTCTCATCCTGATGATGCTGACGTCATCCTTGTATCAGGGTGATATCTTTCTTTCTGCCTATCTGCATCATGATATTTCCGAAGGAGGGGGTGATATTTTCATATCACTCGAGTGTGTTTGTTCCAGCATCATGATGATACTGATATCAAGGAGATATCCGCCTGTTGGCTTCGCGCATTATCTACTGGGTGTGATCTTTTCAAGCATCATCATCATATTCAGCTATCGCCCCGATCTTACAGAGGAGCTACAGTGCAACCTGATATTTGAGCATCAGGAGGATATTTCCAAATATCCGGTTGTCTTCCGAATATCATGATGATGTTAATATGATGATAACATCATCAAGGTCCGGGGGGGGTCATATTTCTAACACTGATCATCTTGAAGAGACCTCCTGATATTTGCAAACATGATGATGACGTCATCCGGATATGAGGAGGTGCGCAGTAGGCAGATATGATGATGACGTCAGCAGGATATGATGTGACGTCATCAGGATGTTCATTGGCCAGACTTTTGTTATAAGCTCAGCAGGAGGATGTTCCTCCGATGGATCAGGTTGTGCCGATTATCATGAAGGTTGTATTTCAAATATCATGATGACGTCAGGGTGATATTTCGAACAACTGGATATCATGCTGCTGGAGGATGATGATGATGAAGTCTTATACTAGTGTCGTCAGGAGCAAAAAGCACCGACATGATATATGCTCATGACCTAGTATATAAAGTGTTATTGAGGTCATCGCGGGGTGCATGTGGGATATTGTTATCCTGCATTTTCAAACATCATGATGATGAATCTCGGCAGGAAATGGTTGCGATTGCAGATTTGATGATCTTCCCAAGGCCGCGGGTTGGTGCGCCATTAATGGCGATTGTTGCAGAGGTATGGGCGATGGCGTGGATGGATCCTGTACCCGACTGAGGGTGTACATCAGCGGACAGGGGCGCAGGGCTCGAGAAATCTTCCTGTCTCCTCCCCTACCTGCTGCATTCAAGTTTGGGCGCCAATCTGGTTGTGTTTGAGCGCCATTTCCATGATACTGTGTATCTGGCAAAATTTTGGTCAACATTGTAATTAATTGCTGAGCACCTACCTGGCTGTTATAAGCAGGTGGTCTTGCTCATTTGAAAGGTTGTTGAAAGTTGATGATTTTTGGCTCTGTAATCCATAACCAGCTGATCTGGTTGCTCTGTACAGTTTTCTTGTGAGTTTATGTATCTCCTGTTGTAGGACTTGGCATGAATCCACTGGTTTCATGGTTGATCTTATATGAGTAATGCTATCTTAGCATGTGTTGTGTTAATTCTGTCTCCAGTATTGCATGTACTCTTCTTCTGGATCTGGATGTTTGCTTATGTTTAGATTCTAGAGCATAGAATTCCTATGTTGAATGTCTGATCTTTTAACCTCTGCTCAAGGGGCAGATTAAACTGTTTTCAGGTTGAACATTGGGAAGGGTATACTGCAGTAGGGATGCCATAAGTAGAGATAGCTCAACACTCTATATTGGGAGATATCTGTAAGGCAGATATCATGTGTATCCCCCTGAAATCCAGTTCTAGCTATTCATGCTGATCATTCACAGGTGTATGTCTACCGACTCCAAGCCCTGGATAGGCACCAATCATGCTGTGTTCTTGTGTTATAACCATATCCAGCTTTGCATCCAAGCTTAAACTCCAAATCAAAATCTGAAACCAACATTAGGACATTAGAGTTAGTTTTAGGAACCTCAGTCCTCTGTCTACAACTGCAAATAGGCCCAAAGCTAGCCCCTTTGCTCTTATCTTTCAGTTTTGGTCTACTTACAGGAGGACTCATCTGCTTTCTGTCAACATCCCAGCCTTGTATGCATATCCTCATGGATGTTGAGTAGGGAATACCCCCTAGGTCTTGTAGAGCCTGAAGAAGAAGAGGAGATAAAATATAGAGTCTATCTCCTACACTGTTGACCCCCTGGCCCAGAGATCCTGTTGATCACTGATGGCTACCTTGTAGGGAAATCTGGGAATAAGCATCCAGTCTGGGAAAAAGTCAACAGAAAGCATCACCATCATCTTGTGATTTGTTAGAATCTGAATCAGGAGCTTTCTTCTTCTTCTTCTCCTCTTTGCATTCCTTTTAGAAATGCCCAGATTTACCATAGTTCCAACAGATAGCCTTGGACTTTCTAGGAGATTTGGATCTACCCTTCTCAACTTTCTTGTCCTTCTTTTTCCCTTTCTCCTTGGGTCTTCCACCAACTTCAAGAGCCTCTTTAGCTACACCAGAAGACTTCCTCCACATCTCTTTAGATAACAACGTAGATACTACATCTTCCATCTTGAATGTTGATGTGGTGCTTCCAATAGCAATGACAAGGTGATCCCACGAGTCTGGCAAAGAACAAAGCAGGGTCATACACTAATCCTCCTCCTCCATCTTTACACCAATAGATGTCAAATATACAACCAATATGTTAAAAGTATTCATATGTTCGGCAATGGATCCTCCATCCTCCATTCGAAGAGAATACAACTTCTTTCACAGAAAAAGTTTATTAACCAGGGATTTGGCTTGATACACATCTCCCAACTTCTTCCAAAGCATGGTTGCAGTCTTCTCCTCATGGACATTTAACAACACAGAATTAGCAAGACTAAGTCTTATGAGACACTTAGCCTTCTAATCCTTGATATCCCAATCAGCTTGTTGCATTGTAGCTGGTTTAGTTCCGGTAACGGTTTCCCAAAGATCTCAGTCAACAAGCATGTCTTCCACCTTGAGCTTCCACAACTCGAAATTAGTGCAATTGAACTTCTCCACTTCCATTCTTCTGGATGTGCTTGCCATCTCCTTGCTGTAATAAAAAATAGAATACTCTATATAGACTCCCACTCAACTTAAGATCAGCTCAAAAAACCCCTACCCAACAACTAGGACCAAAGGTGATCAAGCTCTGATACCAACTGAAAGGAAGCTAGGTGTGCAGAAATTGCTTCCTACACTAATCTAATGAGGAGAGAGCTATGCAATTTCAACTTATTCCTTACAAGTACAGCAACATAGAACATCTAAATAAGATATTGCAGCAATACACATAAACCAAAAAGAAGACAGAAGAAGAGAGACAAAGATATACGGTGGAGAAAACCCTTATCGGGCGAAAAACCCCACACTTAGAAACCTGCACAATGTATTAACAAATCTGAAAGAATGTTTACAATACAATTGCAATGCAAGCTTTAATGGTCTTTGACACTTGTAGCTGGAGTCAATCCGATAGCATAACAGTACCTGTAAACCTATAATACAAACTCCATCTCCAAGCACCTGTTTATATAGAAAATATAAGGCAAAATAGGTCTTATCTTGGGATGGGCATCCAACTTGGCCTCATGGCCCAAAACCCACACCTAGGGACACTTGGTCAACATTGTAGAATGTTCCTGACAATTGTCCACATCTCCCATCCCAAAGAGGTCACCTATTTCCAAAATGGGCTATGACAGATACTCTTACGACACTTACGACTGTCATAGAATTTGTCATAGCAGTTACAACTTACAGCTGTAAGAAAATCTATCATACACATGCTATAAATAGCATATTCTCTTACAACATGTCATAGTCCACCTTGGGGCACTCAAATATGCCTTTTTCAAAGATGCTTCATGACACATGTCCTCACCTGTCTTACAAACTTCTATTTCCGACTCTTACATGTCATAGATTCTGTCACAGGAATCTGTCATAACCGTTTCGGTCAATATTCCCTTACACAACATGGAAGATGCGGACACATGAAAAAATTCTCCTACCACAAAGTGGGACGCTGATCTCCTCATGTGAGGACAAAATTACAAGTTGTCATATTCCATGTAGGATTGACACATCACCATGCCACATCCCACAATATGACAATATGGAATTTATAAATATTTACAACATAGGCAATTAAATAATAAATACAAACATTAATAATGTAAGGAATTACTAAGGTTGAGACACCTTAATTCCCAACAGCTACAACTAGATGCGAATACATCAATATGGTTTTATGTTTCTCAAAGTCTTCAAAGGTAGGGATGCCATTCTTTCTAATCATATATGTTCGCAACCAAGTCCTAGAAATAACAACTAATCCTAAAGGATATGTGAACCCATCATCATCTATCATAGGTCATATTATCTTTTATTTTCCCTATACACATCATGCCAACCAATAGTCTGATCTCTCTTCATTTTCATGCGGTACAACAACTGCATAGACATGACTTGGTTGTACAAGGTCTGAAAGATGTTCATAGTCAAATGAGCCCTCCATGTCATTGACTAAAGATGATTGAACTTGAGATAAAGGGGTTAAATATCTTGGAATCCATTCATCTACCCACTCACTTGACTCACAATTATCCCAATCACATTTAATACAACTCTGACAAAAACAAGTTAATTCTCATGTCTAAATAGTCCATGCACTTGCATCTGAGCTTCGAAATGAATGCATCTTTGACGATTCATTGATTCTCTAACAATCCAATTTCTCTCTCGCTATCCCCTCATCAACCAACCAAAAGAACCTATGCACTTCTGAATCAAGAGCCACACTTTGGGACAATGCATAGTTACACCACTTAAAAATAGAATCTGCATAACTGAATGTAGCACCACCTCTAATCTTTAGTTGTTCTTTAAAGAGCTCTCTTTACTCATGCACCTACTCCATCATGTTCACCTTTTCCATGCCCAACTTCCAAAAAAATCCAAATATGAGGTATACCCTTCTCTACATGCATTCTGCTCAACCAATAGAACATACGAGCATTCTTTAATTGACCGGTACAATTATCTAACCAAATGAGATGTTGATCCATTCTAATACCTTTTTCTTGCAAGAACCCATAAAATTGTTGAAAACAATATTGCACATACTCTAGTGAATGAGATCGATCATCACTCATGTAAAAATGGTATTCTTTGACAATCTTCCTATTCTCTTCTGTACTCTCGGGGGCATGTCTATATGTGATGTGAACAAAAATAGCAATCTTACAAATAGAATTGTAGTACTAGGATTGCACTTCATTTTGGGGTTGCAACATGTAGTGTTTTGTAAAATTAACTACAAAGACAATAGTTCCAATAAGGAAAAAGTCTGTACACATCCTGAACTATTGATCTAACCATTGAGACTTGTGGTTGTGTCTAGCATACTTGTAGAAAATATTTTTCTTAAAATCATCAATAAAATAAGCAATACTTACCTCTCTTACAATCAACTCACATCTAGAATCTTCACCTCCACTTTTCAAATTGTATTTCACTATCTCATATCTCTTTTTCTCAACCATTCTCTTTCCAAAATCATGCCCACTACCCTCATGAAAATATGATACAAACTTTGATAACCCGCCACATTGTAAACACTTTTCATTTAAACAATCATTCTTGTAGAAAATGCAACCATCATCTCTAATACATAGAAATAAATCCAATAAGTCCCTAGATGATTTTGGTAGTTGAATTGCACCACACTCCTATAACATTTCGATAGTGTGCAAAGTAGAATGAATATTGTATAATAATTCATGATATGTAGAAAAATCTATATGGTATTCGCAACAACATGTATTACAAATTTTAAGACGAACACAATAAAATGGCTTAAGAGATTCAATTACTCTTTGTGAGATTGTTATACCTACGTGTGTTTCACAATATTGTTTGTACAATGTTGTTTAGCTACATTCCAAGTAATGTTTAGGATGTCGTGTGTGGTCTTTATCACCAATTCTTAACTTTAAAACATCTTTTGCATTCGGTGATACTCTAGAGTTAGTGTGCCAAAATCATTCAATTTATTCCTTTGTGCTATTGATTAGCTTCTTATCGACTCATGGAAGCCTACCACTGAAAGTCCAAGTATCATTTCCAAGAGGATTATCTAGTCTTGATCTTATTGCTAGTGCTTTTGACAATGTTTTACAATTCAATCTTAAGTCAACACAAGTCTGCCTCAGTAATCGAGCCTTTCTTAATTGTTTGTTTACTATTGAGGTTGTTATTACTATACTAGCAACTCTTTTATCTTTCTCCTTTCTAGTCTTTCTAATAGAATTGATTGCATTGAAAAGGCTTCTAACAATAATTTTATTCTGATTAGACACTTTGTTTAACCAAATCTTTAATTTCTTTAGTAAAGGTCTCATTTTGTACATCTTTAGTAATTGCACAAAAATTTGGCATTGTTTGGTTAATATTTTATTTTCAAAGTATTCATTGAAGAGTTTTGAAGCCCACAACCGAACCGTTCGTGACGACCTCTTGCCTTCAAGTTTTTCCATTATATTCTCATCAATTTCAAGTAACCATTTTGGGGTTCTTGGATGTTTTCCAATTTCATCATGCTTATTCTCTTCTTGACAAACGTCTTCTCTTCTTATGTAATTTGGAGATACATTCAATAGGTGTTTCATAACATTTTGCAACATTTTCATTTGCAATATCACGATCAATTTCATTCTTAACTAATATTTCATTATAATCAACATTAACACCTTCAATTTGCATGTCATTAGATGGTAAAGAAGAAGCTTCACCTTGATGAGCATCAACTAACCTAGTCTTCCAATCCTCTTCCTTGCTCTATCCTTTTCCCTAATTGCTTCAATTTCCTCCAATGTAACTTTCCTCCTTTTTTCTTTATGACAACTGTTGCTCCCCATTAGGGGAACAAAAATATCACCCTTATGATTGTAACAAGAAAATTGTGTGTCCAAAAGTGCATAAAAGTGTTTTTTTGACTGTAATAGGCAGAGATCATGGGTTTTTCAACAACAAAGGGTTTGTGGGCACGGTTGTCGGGCCCAACAACATTCCTTTTGTCTTTATTTTGGCTTTTACACAATGGATATCTATTTTCAAAATGGAAATCCATTCTGAAAATGGATATCTGTCACCTAAAGTCTAATTCCTTAGGCAACAGATATCCAGTAACAGATATGATCACTTCTGTAAAATGGATATCCATTTTGCAAAATGGATATCTGTTGTGTTTTCCTCTCAAAGCATGAAGCATATGTAATCTACGGAGTATACACATAAATACATGCAAGGCATGAAGCATATAAGTACACATGATACACAAAGTATGAAGCATATTTATAGATACACGTAATAAACATAAATACATATGAATCATGAAGCATACACATAAATACCTGTGATACACGTAATACACAGAACATGAAGCATACATGTAATACATGAAGTATACATGTAAATACATGTAATACACAGAGCATGAAGCATACACGTAATGCACAAAGCATATGCATAAGTACATGTAATATAAGAAGCATGAATCATACATGTAATACACAAAGTATTCACATAAATACACGTAATACATGAAGCATGAAGCATACACATAATACATGAAGTATACACATAAATACACGTAAGTTACAAGGCATGAAGCATACACATAAATACATGTAATATACACGAAGTATGCACATGGATACACATAAGTCATGAAGCATACACATGAATATACATAAGTCACAAAGTATACACATGAATACATGTACTTGTCATGAAGTATACACTTGAATACATGCATGAGTCATGAAGTATACACATGAATACACTACAAGTCATGAGGTATAAACTTGAATACACGTAAGACATGAAGCATATACATGAATGTACATAAGCCATGAAGCATATACACGTAAATACATGTAATATACATGAAGTATGCACATGGATACATGTAAGTCACGAAGCATACACATGAATATACATAAGTCATGAATTATACACATGAATACACATAAGTCATGAATACACTTGAATACACGTCAATCATGAAGTATACACATGAATACACTACAAGTCATGAGGTATACACTTTCATTTTCCTATATCTAGTTATTATTTTATATTACTAGGTACTTGCATTGTGTCCTTGCCACCCAAGTCCTTCATTTTGTATGTAAGTTTTATGATTTTTGGTACAAAGGACTACAAAACTTTTGGATGTGAGCCTACTTATGTTGCATCTATGAAGTGCACTACAATTTGTATTGCATATGCTTTATAATACCTTCTCTAGATTCTATCTTACTCTAGGTTTCTATGAGAGGAACCTCCTACAACAATATAATGAAAAATGCGCGAAATAACAAATTTATATAAATAGAAGAAACACAAAAGGAATTTATTGATTGCATGCCACTTCGAGGGGGAAACCTCCTTTGAGCAAGATCAATACAATAAATTCGTGGATGCCTTCATTGGCCTCAACACTTACTTATATACCAAGTCTAATCTAAACAACTACTACTTCCCATGAATGTGGGATAATACAATATGCTCACAGAATGAATTTCAAAGCATATGCATCCATAGCAACTAATCTACTAACAGAGTAAAGAGAAGGGTTAAACATGGGTTCTTAACATTCTATTTCTATATCCACTTTCTAGATTTTATTACTATATTCTTAGTTTTTCTATTTTCTCTTAGTTGAAAAGAAAAAAACCATAGTACTTTGTCTAGGGAATGAGCATCTAGTTTTGATTAGGTGAAATACATTTAGATAAATTTAAATCACTATGTTAGATTGTATATCAAAAACTATAGTTTTATATTTTAAGATCTCTATCTACAAGAAATTAGAAGGTTGAAATAAATAAAATCAATTTCCCCTATTACAATAGGAAGTGTGGATGATAGAGGAAAACAATCAAGGAGAAGGGAGCAAGTAGGTGTGGAGTAATAAGATGGTTGTAATGTCAATGTAGATTCCCCACGGGAAAAAAGAGAGAAATGTCCCAAAGAGATGATAGAGTGAAAAAGATAACGAAAATAAACTAATATAAAAATACAATCCAAACAAGTAAGACTATGCCCCAAAGAGTTTAATGGTCGGTGTGATGATAGAGTGGTAAATGAGATGAAAGAGAAGAAGGTGAAGTTTCAAATAAAGTTGATAGAAGATCAAAGATTAGAAAGTAACAAGAGATAATGTGATTATAAGTGATAAGTGAAATGATGTAGAAGGATAATATGGAGAATAGATTGTAGGAAAATAAGGTATAGAGGCACAAGGAGTCACAACATATTCAAGTGAATTTCATAATGCCATCCTAATCTTATACACCAAGATGGTAAGAAATTTTCTTTCAACTATAAAATAGAAGTACACTATGTATATGGAAAAGTGGAAGTGTATAGGAGAAGTATCTAGTGTAAGTATGTGAAATGTAGGATATAGGAGATAATGTGAAAAGACAAGGGAGTAGCATAGAACTTTGCATTAATCATTCAAGGGACTAGTCAATGTGTAATCTTGGGTTTCTGGAGAATGAGGAAAGGCAAGTGTATAAGGCGATTGTGGATGAAGAGAGTGAAGTGATATGATAAAGTAGGGATCCAATTTTAGGTCATGTAGACCATAAGAAAGGGAAAAGAAAACATCTATAACTCAAGATTTCAATCCTAGACTTAAATTGTAGGATAGCCTATAGGTTGATTCAATATAAAAATAATTAGAGAAATGGGACTACTTGATCAAGTGGAGTATTTTTCTTTGACTTGGTATGCTTTAACTTTCTTTAATTTTTGAGATATATGGATTTGAATTGCTTTGATTAGCACATGCTTTTTATTTTTAATTTCATTTATTTTTCTATCTTTTTTGGAAGGGATGTCACCCCCATAGCCTAACTCCATGAAACTAGGAGGATGTGTTCATCATCAAAGGATAGACCCAATGAGTGTACAGATTTTATTGTGCATGCAAATAAAAGAATGATTTATTTGAGAACTCCAAAATTGATGAGCTAGAAGAAGGGTGATCCACCTATGTGCCTCTAGGAATAACTAGTGAGGTCATATATTGGGAAGGTAGAGGGGGAAACAAGAATACATGAGCCTAATCATGGAAAGGCTAGATAGCATAAGTTAAGTGTAGATAAGCTAATAGTAAATGTAATAATGACATAGTGGAATGTGAATGGCTTAAGATCTAAGTCTAGCATCACTATGTCAAAGAACTTATCATGGAAAGAGAGATAATGAGTGCATGGGATTCATGGTAGGGAGGAGGTAAGGAGCATGATAGATTTTAAAACACATAAGACATGAAGCATATACATGAATGTACGTAAGTCATGAAGCATACATGTAAATACATGTAATATATACGAAGTATGCACATGGATACATGTAAATCACGAAGCATACACATGAATATACATAAGTCACAAAGTATACACATGAATACACGTAAGTCATGAAGTATACACTTGAATACATGTCAATCATGAAGTATACACATAAATAAACTACAAGTCATGAGGTATACACTTGAATACATGTAAGACATGAAGCATATACATGAATGTATGCAAGGCATGAAGCATAAACACACATACCACAAGGTTTTGGACAGCTAGAAACGGGTATCTGTTTTTGGGAAATGGATATCTATTTCTGGGAAATGGATATCCATTTCTACTTGCCCAAAATAGATATCTATTAGTAACGAATATCCATTTTTCTTTGGTTTTGCCTTGTATTTAGGCTTGGGACTATCATAGTTGACTTTTCCTGAATTCTAACATTTTTACAGGTTTCACTCTCTTCTTCGAACTTCACCCTTCGTGCTGACGACTTTTTTTTATACAAAATTGTTAAAACAAAAAGGGTTTATTGAAGAAATTGTCAACTTTCTAAAAATATAAGATTTTCTTGGTTATCATTTTATTAAATAATTATTAATAATTTTCTATATAGTGTGTGTCTGAAATCTTGATGGACACACTAATTGAAAAACATCCATAACTTTCAAATTGTTTCACCTTTTTGAGATCCAAAAGCTGCGCCACACTCTATGCTTTTCTGGCTATAGGTTTTAAAAAAAAATGAATTCTAATTTTTTTTGATCAAGTTAGGTTGGCCGGAAAATTACTTTTTAGTTTTTAAAAAAAGTAACAGTAAAAAAATCATAACTAATTATTTTATTGGAAAAAAAATTCAAAAAAATATGTGTCACCTTCGAGCATGAGTCCTCTACTTATTTTGAAAGATTCAAAAAAAAAAAAATTTGCTCATAGTTAGGTTGGCTGGAATGACACCTACTTTTTATTTTTTCTAAAAAATTTAATAGTTGTTCATTGAAATATTCATTTTTCACTAAATAAATTTAGTTTAAAAAAAAATAGTAGCTCATAAACTAGATTCAATTCTCTACAAATTATGTTCTTACATCTTTTTCAAATTTTCACATGAACTTGATTAAGTCTGATTTTTAGTATTTTTATTGCCACTTAGAGGAATAGTTTGGCCCATCATGATCCTGCACATACCCTAATACAGTAATACGATACTAAGTTGTTACTATTGGCCTTAAAGGCTGAAATCTTTAGTTAATCTTTGCTTAAACTGTGATAGTCCATTGAGGCCATGAGGCCGAGGACTGGTAATCTTTGTTTAAATTGTGATAGTTTGTCGAGACCATGAGGCCAAGGACTTGGAACTATATTAGTATCAGTTGGAAACTTGTCGGTGCCTTTATGGCTGAGACCTATGATATTTCAATGGAAGCCATGGAGGTCGATAAGGCCGATATCGTATCATACTGTTGTAGCAGGATATGAATATAACCATGGCCATGGCAATGGTTGGTATTCTATTAATCTTTACTCAAGATTGTGAAGTCATTATATAAAGTTGAATCAAAAGCCTAACACTAACCATGCTTTCAAGCTAAGGAAATATGGTGTATTATTTTGTTTATCTGGTAATTGGCCGAGAGCCACCCCACTTTTTCTGTGTTCTATATCTTTCTCGAAATAATGTTGTAGATAGAACTTCAAGTTTCTTGGCATGAGTTATATATTATAAATATTTCTTTATAGATGCTTTATGTATGTGCCTTCAGTTATTTCTTGATAGAAAGAGAGCAATAAGCTCTTTAATCATTAAAGATATCTAGGTTGGTAATGATAACATTACTACACTATAAGTATATATTATGTGTATAATGAAAAATTTGGATAAAATGAAAAGGATAAAACAAATGAAATGCATTACCTAATCCAAATCCTTCAATACTTCAAATAAATAGATGCAAGATGAATTGTTTGATTGATTTGATATGTTGGTTGCTCAATTCAGCAGCATAACAATAAGATGAAGATGATTGATGAAAGAATGATAGATGATAGATAATAAGATAAAAGATAATGGATGAATGATGCAAAGGCTCTAATGATATTTCAACAACATAAGGATACTCAAGAATCAATGCATGCTAATGGCTTGGGAGAGGATTGATTTATAGGAAATGCTTGATTTGAATGGATGGTTGAGATTAAAAGGCTAAATGATTGATGTGAATGGCTAGGATTGATTAGTTATTCCCACTCTTCAAGGGAGTTGTAGTCATTTGACAAGTGTACAAAGGAAGATAAGGCTCATATGTGATCATGTACACAAAAAGTACTGCATGTGTGATTGTGTATATAAAAAGTACATGTGAAAGATATTAAATAAAAAATATAGTACCACACATGATTCAATTAAGAGGTGGACAAGTGTCGAAATGTGGTGAGAGGTGAGGATAAATGATGGGATATGTGAGGGAAATTAATTAAATAAATAAAATTTATTTAATTAATTGGGAAGATGATTAGGATAGGATTGGGATATGATGTGGAAATTAATTAAATAAATAAAATTTATTTAATTAATTAGAAAGTGAGATTATGAATGTAAAATTAATTAAATAAATAAAATTTAATTAATTAATTGGCTAAGTAGGATAAGGATGGGATTAAGATGAGATTTTAATTAAATAAAAAAAATTATTTAATTAATTAGCTAATGGATTAGTGGAATTAGGAGTGGGTTTAGGAAAAAATGCTACATGATGTCTAAGTGATGTTTTTTACTAGGTGTTACAAGACATGGACAATTTGGGGTGTCTGCATTTTGCCCCTCTTTGAGATGATGTTCGAGATGATAAGATTTATGTCGAGTAACATCATTTCAAAGAAGTAAGGTATGGATAGAGGAAAATGATGATGATGATGATGAAAAGATAGGATGAGGATGATGATGGAAAGGTAGGATGATGATGCCCCCTAAAGAGGATAGGCGGGTTGGACAAACATGGGTAGACTTCTCAAAATGAAATGGATTGGCTAAGGAAGATAAGGGAATGGATAGAAGAAATGAATGATGTGTTATGTTGCAATGAGTGAGCAGCCATGATGTTTGATATAGCACTAAACATTATGTATCAAGGTATAAGGACCAAGGTGATGATGTGTCTTGTGCACCAGTGTAATACAACATTGTCTAACGTATAAGGAAGTAAACTTAGAGCATTGAAGTCCTAATGCACAAAAGGTATGATATGACCTTAGATGCAAAGGATAGTGCAAAAAGCTATTCTAACATACACAAGATATGAATATTAGCTGGAATGATATAAATGTGATACAAATGTAAGATAAAATGATAACACACATAAGCAAGCAAGCATGCACAAATGATACAAAAACAAACAAGGTATTACCCCTGTCAAGCTATAAACCAATGATTAATTGTTTGATTGATTAATGATGATAATAGTGTTGTCATTGCGGGGAACTCTATATCCCTAGATCAACACAAGGATGTGTGAATGATATATCCCATTGATAATGATAATGATGATGATGATGATTGATTGATTTGGTTTACGACAAGGCTAGGATTAAGACCAAGGATGTGATTGGATAATTTGACACAATTGATTAGCTTGATTGATATGGATTAATGACTGACTTGCATTTGGATTATTGCTTTGATTCTTTGGATTGATTTGATTGGATGAAAGGATTGATTTGAAGAATTGATTTGATTGAATTGGATTGATATGAATGTGATTGATGAATTTGATGGATTGATTTGATTTGAGCTTGATGTTATTGATGGGATGATATGCATTGGCTTAATGTAATTTTAATTGATTGATAGATTGGCTTGATTTGATGATTTGATTGGATATTTGATTTACTTTGAATTTTTGGGAATATTTAATTCTTTTTTAGATTTTTGAGAATTTTTTTTTTTGGATTTTTGAGATATTTAATTTTTGGAAAATGCCAATGGATTTACAATTTGGGTAGCCTTTATGCTAGATACCAATGACAAGGGAGAAAACCAAGTCTAGGTGCAAGGATGGAGGTGGATAGAAGGATGGGTGATAGTATGGAAGGCTCATGATAGATGGATGGAATGGATAAAAAGGTTAGGTGGAACGGAAAGCTCATGATAGATAGATATATATGAAGATAGGCTATAGGGGATGGATGTGATCTCCAAAGACTCTGTCGCATGAGAATAACATGCCCCCATTCTTGTTGGTAGACTTAGGATTTTACATGACAAAGCTTATGACGAAAGGATGACATGATGGATTTTACATGACAAGGCTTATGATAGGTGGATAATGATAGGATTGGTTGGAAAGGGTGAAGTATACCAAGAGATATCCAAAGGATATTTCAACATTTTGCCCCCATATCTTTACCAAGATCAAAAGGAAGAAGGGAGGATGGATGAAGGATTATGATAGGTATGTATGATGGCTAAGGATGGTCGGATAGGATATGGCAAGATAGGACATGATTAGATGTAAAATGATAGGTTGGAAATGATAAGATGGATGAGACAATGTGCCCCCAAGTGTAAGTGACATAGAAGATCAACCTACACATGCGCCTGTTTGCCAGGTTTTCATCATGGTACTTATCCAAGGCACCTATTTACCAGGTTTCACTATTGGACGAAGGGATTTCTCTTTACTTTTGTTTTATTATTTTTATTATTTTTATTTATTTTTTATTTTTTGACTTAGGATAGGATGACAATTACACATGGCGCATGTTTGCTAGGTTTTCACCATGGTAATGGATGGAAGGGACTCAAGTGTCTAGTGCTATGAAAGGTGATAGTGTCCCGCTAAAGATGGATTGTCATCACATGGACCATGTCATTATGCTCATCGATGTTGGTAAGGGATTTCATGAAAGGGAAATGGAGTAGGTAGATAGTGGATTATGATGTGGATTATGCAAGGATAGGGGAAAGTAGATTATGTAGGGTAGGCTAGTGGATTGTGATGTGGATGATATAGGACTTATGGAAAAGGATGGATAAAAGGCTTATGCAAAAGCATGGACCATAGGAAGGTGATGGGGAAGATATGTAGGATAATGGATGAAAGGTGGGAGGATGGAGGTATGTGAGAATGGAATCTTGACCAACAGTTGCACACACCGTGATAAACATGAAAGCTTTTGATGGAAAGGTGGTGTAGGAAGCAATGACAATGTTTGCTTAGGAGATGGGTGGTTGAGTAATTTAGGTACCCACATAGACTTAGGATTTTTATGATCTTTGCTTGACTTGTGGGATTTAGGAAGTTGGAACTTTTGTATGGAATGGCATTTTTGGATGGAAGACAATTTTTGGATGGAAGGGGATGATTGGGATTTTTGAGAGGTAGAAAAGGATGCCTCATTTGACTTGGTTGATTTTTCCTTAGGTACCCAAACCATTTTAGTTTTGGGCTTTTCTTGTGAAGGTATGGGTTTCAATAGCTTTTTAGATGGATTTTGCTTAGATTCTTTGCATTTGTGCCCTAAGGCATGAGGATTTATATGATTTTTGGCTCTATAGGTAGAGGCATCCAAATTTTTGCTTTTGAACCCCATGGACATGATGGAAGCGGGGTTGGTTGAATGAGTGGAAGCTTTATGTTTAAATAATATGTGCATTGGTTGGTCATGATTAGGAATGTGAGGGGATTTATGGATAAATGGATAATTAGGTGTTGGTAGAAATGGAGGCAAAGTGGATGGAGGGATATTAGGAGTTGGAAGGAGTGGAGGTAAAGTTTATGGAGGGAAATTAGGAGTTGGAAGTAATGGAGGTAAAGTGGATGGTGGAAGGTGTATGGTCACATGCTTTTGACATTTGTAAGTTGATGGAGGTGGAATGGCGACATATGTTTTGGGAATGTGATACGGTTTGTGATGGAAAGTGGATTTAGGAGGGATGGATGAATTACCAACATCTTTGGATTGTTTACCTTGGGGTGTGTATCCAAGGCAAAATGAGTGTGAAGGGACTTTGACATGGATTGGCTCCAAAATACCTTGTTCATAAAGGCCGAGGCCTTTACCTTGGTAGTTCATGTTTTGGAGCATGCGATGGACAATAGGACTATGCGTGTTTTGGGAACTAGACTTGAGTGCATTATTGGATGGAGAAGGTGAAGTGGATAAAGGTGGTTGTTGTCCTAAAGAAGAACACTCATGTATAAGGGTGGTAAGACCAAGTGGATATGATGGTGGACTTGAAACATGGTCAATGGTGGATGTGGAAGGATCATTAGGATCTTGATTATGTTCATTATGCTTACTAAGATCCAAGGTATTTGTTTGATCTTCTATGCTTGATTGGGAGCCAAGTGTCTCATAAAGGGAAGTAGATGCTGTGGAATTATGGATAGGGCTAGATGGAGGATGGATTGGAGCAATTTCGATATCTTGATCATGGATAGTTATGGGATTATGGATAAGATCAAGATGCTCATGGATAGTTGCTTCATCATGAATAATATCTTGATTATAGAAAAGATATATGTTATGGATGGGTCAGATTTGGATTTCTTTCTCATGAATAGTTGTTGGGAGGTGGATAGGATCAAGTGGCTCATGGATAGGTTCATTATTATTGATATCATCTTGATCATGGAAAAGATACATGTTATGCATGGGTTGCATAAAAGTGATTTGATCTTGAGTTGGACTAGGGATTAATGTTTCCACATGCTTAAGATTAAACTCTTGACATACCTCTTGGGTTGCTTGAATGAAAGTGGATAACTCTTGGATAGGCTTTTGGTCAACAACATGAAGGCATGATGACTCTTGGCTTGGGTTCATGATAGGAGGTTCACAAATAGGCTTGAAGGGTTGTGAGTCACATGATGGGCTTGAAGGGCTAGGCATGTTAATGAAGGGCTCTTTGATAGGCTCATGAATGGGTGTTTGACATGAAGGCATTCTATCCCTTGTTAGTAGCCAATGGATCACATCCTTTGCAAGTGTATGGGTAAGTGGACAATATAATGGATGGATGATAATGGTAGATGGGGTTGTGGGCTTAGGATCATGATTAGATTGAGGGCTAATTGGATGGATAATAGGATTAGATGGATTGGGACTTGGGCTAGATGAAAGAATAATGGAATTAGATAGATTGGTTTTATCTAACACAATCTTACCATAATCTTCTAGGTTCTTGACCAATCTTTTAAATTGTACACAAGTGGATATGGCATGGCCCTTATACCTATGGTATGCACAATATTCATCATTTTTATACCAATTAGGTTTAAAAATAGGTGTAGAATATGATCTTAGCAGGTATAGCTCAATCAAATTTGCTTGGACTAATCTTTCTAAAAGTATCTCCATGGAATCTTTTGGTGGAGGGTTAGTGGAACATGGGGATGAAAGTGATGTAGGTTGATGGACCAATGAGCTAGGATTGGGATCACATGAAGGTGTTAAGATAGGACTTGTAGGCTCATGTGTTGGCATGTGATTGGATGGTGGATGACATTCTAGATTGGTATCTCCCTTGTTAGAGGTAATTAAGTCTTGCATAGGATAACTTGGGCTTTGATTTATGTATAAGGGGCCACTTGGACTTGCATATGCTTCTTGTTGCAAAGATGGACTTAAGTCAATCAATGTTGCTTGATGATCTTGTGAGGACACTTGGTTGCCTTGTGGATGGGTTTGATGATGTGTTAGAATGTTGGAATGAGGAATTGGATAATCTTGGGATGGATGTTGATAGGTTGATGTTGCATAGGTTGATGTGGACAGATTAGGTTGGATGGATGACACATATGATTGATATGGAATTTGTTGAGGTTGAGATGGTGTTTGGATTTCTTGTTGTAGCTGGAATTGTTGAATTGGTTGATGTTGTTGTGATTGAATGTGTTGATGTGATGATGATGGGATGTCATAGGATAATTGGTGTTGAAATGGAGGTTGACATGGATAAGGGCTAGAATTGAGTTGATGAGTAGATGGATATGATGGGATAGGTGCCAAATAGGATGCTTGTTGGACTTTGCAAGTGGCCATGAGATGTTGGGCTTGTGCTATGAAATGTTGCATTTGAGGTGATTGACTTTCTTAAGGTTGAAGTTGTTGGATGATGCCTTGGATCCTTTGTATAGTGTGTTGATCTAAGGGTTGTGGCCTTTGGTAAAGTGCTTGGAGGAGGTTTTGGAATTTGGGTACTATGTCTTCTAATGTAGGCATGTTGTCACACAAGTGTTTAAGTCTTAAGTCCTTTTTGGCAAGTGCTTGCTTATGATTTGGATGATGATGTGGATTGTTTGGATGATGATTTGATGATTAGGATGAAGGTGACTAGGATGAAATTGATTGGCATGTGTTTAGGATGAAATTGATTTGGGTATGATGTGTAGGATGACTTGTTTATGTGTTTGGTGTTTAGAGATTGATTTGGCAATGTTCAAACAAATGATTATGCATATACACACATGAATCACTCACGCAAGACACATAAGCAAGTTTTTGACTTTGAAAATGAAATGTGATGATTATTAAACAAGTACTTGAAAGCACATCACAAGCCTAATGTCTAGTCAAGTGGGTATGGCCAATTAGGTCTTAGGCTAGATTGCACACGGTTGACTAAGGAATTGAAAGTGAAATCCTACCACACAGGCGGGAGAAAGGGGTAACCCACCCTTCACCTTCACTTCCCAAAGGTATAAATTTCTTTAGGGCTTAGCCAAGAGTGACAAGATTCCAACTCCCAATGAGGGTGTCTTTCGATTCAGCCTTAGTTGAGGTCGTCCCTTGGAGTGTTGTGTCTCCAAGCAGCCTCCTAAATAGGGTAAACAAAAGCAAACCAAGTGAGCTATCACTTGATTCACACTCGCAATTGTAAATTAACCCTTTAGAAAATGAAATATGTGGAAGAAAATTCAAGCACTTGTTCTTTTTAAATCCAAAGCCAAGATGTGATAGAAGACACTTGTTCATTTTAACCCAATTTCAATGATGTGATTGCGAGCAAGTTGTTCATTTTAAGCCCAAAGTCCAAATGTGTGATCAAATGATGATTAAGAGATGAAAGATTAGAATGTGTGCACCTGATTATTTTTGCTTTCCACTTGCTATTGTGATTGATCCTAATGCTGCTCTGGATCCTTTGATGTCGCTACAAGCCACAAAATTGAAAAAGAAACAAGTAAACTTGCAAAGAAGATGATTATGTGAAAAAGATGAAATATGATGAAAATGATTTGATACAAAAAAATGGATTGCATAAACAGAAAGTTTAGGAGATTCTAAGCAATTTAAAAAAAAAATTCATTGAAATCTGATTGATTTTGCTCACGATATACTCAATTGAAGTTTAAAAACAAGTTTGAATTTGATTGATAAAAAATATGGTAAAATGGTATAATCACCTGATAAAACATTCTCCATTGTGAAGTTCATCCTCTCATCTTTCCAACGAGTCCTTGTTTTCACGATTTGGCCTCCGTATGTGAAAGTTATGATAGAAAAACCAAAATCCACAATGATAGCAACCAAAAGCGAGTTATAGAGCTAAAAGCGATACAATTTTGATCATATGTAAGATAAATTTTGCCAAAAGTGATGAGATTTTGCTCATATGCGAGGCAAATTACCAAAAGCGATGCACTTTTGCTCATATGCGATGCAAACTTAGCAGAAACAATGAATTATTCCTGGATGCGCAAAAAAACAACTATTTCTCAAAATCTCAGGTTGGGATCATGAAAAAAATGATTATCAGAGATTACAAAACCCTACATATAAAATCTAGTGGATAAAATTAGCTCAGATAGACACATTTCAACCATAGATTGATCAATTGAAAACCCTAGAATGATAAATTGATAAGATCTTGCAAAACCAAGGGTGTTAGCTCAATAAAATCAAAAACCCTAATCAAATTGATTAGCAGATGATATGATGATCAGAGACATGCAAAACATATATTAGAACCCCTAATTGATCAATAAAAATCTAGCACAGCAACCTACAAAATCAAATGTCAACAGAAAACCCTAGATTGTCGAAAGCGATTGGAACAGCCGGATGCGAGCCGTTTTCGATCAAAAGTGATTCACCGCCAATAGGAAGCAATCACTATTCAATCAAAAGTGATGTAGAAATTCTAGAAGCGACTGGTTTTTTCTCAAAAATGATGCAAAAATGCCGAAAGCGACTAGTTTGTGTTCAAAAGCGAGGCAAAAATGCCAAGAGCAATTTTTTGCAACTCGAATGCGAGTTTCTTCACCAAACACTCTTTTCTTCATGAAATCTTGGCAGATTTGTTCTCAAAATTTATGGAAATGGCCTCCTGGATGCAATGGTGAGGTTAGATTTGAGCTAGGATATTATCTACATACATTTTCATCCAAATCTTGACAAACTAGGGTTAGAAAAAGGCAAATTTTTGCAACAAGAACCTACAAAAACTAATGATTAGATCTAATAGGGCATGTTCACGTCGGGTTCACCAAAATGTATAACAAAAAATTTGGATAAAATGAAAAGGATAAAACAAATGAAAAGCATTACCTAATCCAAATCTTTCAATACCTCAAATAAATAGATGTAAGATGAATTGTTTGATTGATTTGATATGTTGGTTGCTCAATTCAGCAACATAACAATAAAATGAAGATGATTGATGAAAGAATGATAGATGATAGATAATAAGATGGAAGATAATGGATGAATGATGCAAGGGCTCTAATGATATTTCAATAGCATAAGGATACTCAAGACTCAATGCATGCCAATGGCTTGGGAGAGGGTTGATTTATAGGAAAGGCTTGATTTGAATGGATGGTTGAGATTAAAAGGCTAAATGATTGATGTGGATGGCTAAGATTGATTAGTTATTCCCACTTTTCAAGGAGTTGTAGTCATTTGACAAGTGTACAAAGGAAGATAAGGCTCATATGTGATCGTGTACACAAAAAGTACTACATGTGTGATTGTGTATATAAAAAGTACTACATGTGAAAGATATTAAATAAAAAATGTAGTACCACACATGATTCAATTAAGAGGTGGACAAGTGTCGAAATGTGGTGAGAGGTGAGGATAAATGATATGATATGTGAGGGAAATTAATTAAATAAATAAAATTTATTTAATTAATTGGGAAGATGATTAGGACAGGATTGGGATATGATGTGGAAATTAATTAAATAAATAAAATTTATTTAATTAATTAGTTAATGGATTAGTGGAATTAGGAGTGGGCTTAGGACAAAATGCTACAAGATGTCTAAGTGATGTTTTTAACTAGGTGTTGCAAGACATGGACAATTTTGGGTGTCTACATTATAAACCTTGGATATGAGATAAGATGCATATATATAGTCTTGCATTATCTTTGGAAAGAAAACAATAGAACTAGGTAGCGTAATAATTGCGTTATCATTTTGAATAACTATTTATAAAGATGGTGGGTATTATTATTACCTATCAAGTCTCTAGTAGACTATGAATATTTCTATGACAAAAGATGATATATATATTGTTATCTTGAGGTAACTAATGATTTTATAATGACGTCGGGACTAGAGATGATAGCTCTCTAAGTACACCTCGACACTTATGGCAAAGAATGAAACTTGTTTTACAAAGGTACTGTCGATTTGAATGGGCCATGTTTCAGTCGATAAGGATCAGATGGAGATCCATTAACCTAAATAATTATTCAAACCCATCTCATAGATATGTTATCCACAACTAATTTTGTGGTAGGGAACCAAAAACTTATACACTTAAGAAAGGAATAGAGTGATGGGGAGTCACAGATTCCATGTTGCAAATGCAACGAGAAAACCAATGAAATGTATTCTAGGAAACGGAGTTGGAAGTCCAAGATGATGGACTAAATCCATGACTAGGAAGGGTCAACCAAAAACATTGTAGGATGAGATAACTCCTAAGTTGAGTTAGAGGTGTGTGAACATTCAACTATGTTCATTGTGAAATGTTTATTTATATCAAAACTTTGGCCAAAGTAATGCATCTATCTCTGCATGCATTAGTCGGTTTACTATGCTCCAGATGGCATAACCATTTGGTAGTGTCATACATTGTTAGAGTGGATCTATAGTTGTATGACCATGATGAGTTATGAAGGACACAACACTAGAACTCAGATGGAAAACCTTATGGTTCATGTTGCCAGTATGTGCCTAATTGGTATTATCATTGATGTCAACATATCTATGTTGTCATTGGTGTCAACTATGCTCCTACTTTGTTGAGGATATTGAGAAAATTAGCCCCTTCGGTTATAACAATGTGTTGCAGTAGAAATAGTGCATTACATGTAGAAGAATAGTTTGGAAGAATGCTCCACATTTTCTACAGAATAAATATATTTGCCTGCGGATCAGAAGTTATTTAGAAGCCTGTCTGAAGATGTTATATTCTGAGTTTGAGCCTCTGATATGAAGAATTGAGTGAGTTATGTTCACCAGAGTGAAAATAACTTTTTCTTTGTGTTTTGTGGTGACAGGGAGAAAGTGTTTTTCTTCGCATTCCTCCACATTGAAGTATTTTGGTTTGCAGTTTAGGAAGTAAGTCTGTGATGATGTTAAGTGCCTTCAACTACAATGGTTCATGATTTGGTAGTCCGCAAGCTATCTTTCACTTATGACAATGGTGGACAATGTTGTTCTTGTGCTCCAATTTGAAGAACCTTACTGATAGAATGGGTAGAGATCATGCAGTTGTTCCTGTTGCAAGTATGGGCCTAACCAGTGTTGTCACTGATGTCAAGGATTGGATGAGATGTGTGCTGAGGATATTAAGAAAATTAGTCCTATCAGAAATAGAGAAGAACAGTGAAGACAGTGAAGCTCTATGAAGTGAAGATCCCAGCTAGATGAAGATCAGAGAATGCGTATCAAAGGGTTTGTAGATATGTGTCTAAAGATGATCTAGTCAAGATTTGAGAGGTCCACATGAAGATTTGGAGAAGTTATGGCCATATGAGTAAAACTAGTTCTGGCAACTGTTCAGAGGTGACAGAGTGACACAAATAGGTTCGATGAGATCCAGAAATGCAATATCTTGTTCTACGGATTTGGTGGAATGTTTAGGAAGCCAATGTGAATTAACAACTCAATTGGTTCATGGTCTAGAAGTCCACAAGAATTTATTCTAATGTGACAGTGATGACAGACTGTGTTCTTGATGTTCTGAATGAAGATGCGAATGATTTCAGTAAGTAGAAGTGGTGTGGATGTTCTTGATGATTCAAGCAAGCTTGTGGTGGTCTCTAGATTGTGTCCAGTTCGTGTTGGCAGTCTGCATTAAAGATTGAGCTCGTAATTGAAGATTTACTCTGGGTGATGGTGTTCTTCCTAATCATGGCTGACTAGATGTTTTACACATCTTGCAGATGATCTTGAAGATGTTCTACAAAGCATGGCATGTTCCTCAAAGAATATTGAAGTCCCAGATATGTGTGGCCAATAGTGTAGTGATACGCATGAAGTTTTGTAATAAGTCAAGTTGTATTTGTGTAATTGCTCTATAATAAAATAAAGTATGTATTGTGCCGACTTGGATGATTATCCCAAAGTCAATGTCTTGTATAAATAAGATTTGTGAAGTCATTTCAAAGTATCCTTGGTGAAGATGAGAAAGTGGTATAGAGGAGAAGAGTGAAAAGTAGAGAAGAAGTGTTGAGCTTAAATGGAACTGTCTCAAGCATGGTGAAGATGCTAATCTCCAGTTCAAGTATGTAATATTTATATTATTATTCTATAGACAGTGTGTCTCCTGAAGGTAGTGGGCCTTTTGTGAGCAGTGTGCTCAGGCAATGAGCCCTAATTAGCAAGTGTCATTTTGTTCTTCTTATTCTTTTAATAGAGAATACAATCTTGGGTTAGTCACCCCGTGGTTTTTCCCTTAATTTGGTTTTCCACGTTAAAATCTTGGTGTCATATGTGTTAATGTATTTTTTCTCTTGAGATTTTGCATTGTGCTTCTGTGATTAAATCATTATTATGCTGTAGAAATATAAGAAGGATTTAAGTGTTTATAGAAATGAAAGTTTTGGTGACAACTGATTCACCCCCCCTCTTAGTTGTATGTCCTAAATCCAACAATTGGTATCAGAGATAAGTTCCTCTAAAAGAGCTTAATCACTTGAGGAGATCTAGGATGTCTTCCTACAAGAAGGATAGTTTGAGGTTTGATGGAACCAATTACACTCTTTGGAAAAGCCGCATGGAATGTCACTTGCAATGTATGGGAATGCAATATTGGACCATGACTACAAAGAAGTATGTTCCTCCAAAGAATGGTCTGACAAATGTAGATGAAATTAGAGATGCTGAAGATAATCTTCAAGCTAAAGAAGCCTTACTAAGTGCCTTATCTGATTCAGAGCTGACAAATGTTATGGATTTAAAAACTGCATATGAGATTTGGGCAAAGCTGGAACTTCTACATGAAGGAGACAAATATGTTAAATGTGCCAAGCTACAGAGTCTGAAAGGAAAATTCTAAAACCTGAAGATGAATGAAAATGAGAATATCACTACATTTATGCCAAAAGTAAACGAGCTTGTTTGTGGCATTAGGTGTGCTGGTGGAACCTTGGGTCAAGATGAGATTGTTACCAAAGTTCTCAGATCCCTACCTCTTGCTTACAAACACAAGGTTGCTGCTATTGAAGAATTTAGATCTTTATCAAATATCACAAGAGATCAATTGGTTGGAAAATTAGATGCATTTGAATTGGCTGAGTTTGGAGATGTACCCCCCAAGACTGAATATGCATTCAAAGCTAGTGCCTCTGTAAAAGGCAAACAAATGTATCATCTAGGAGAGAACTCCTCAAAGAAACTATCATGGTATGAAAAGGCATGAAAAGATCAGGAAGAAGATGAGGCAGAAGTTGCTCAACTTGAAGCCCTTATTGCAAAAAGACTGCCAAGAGGATCTGGTGAGTATGAAGGAAAATTGCCCTTCAAATGTTTTAACTACAACAAGATTGGTCATTTTGCTTCAAGGTGTCTGGAAAGATTTTTAAGGAGTAATCCAAATAGATCAAAATTTCAAAAGAAATGTTACTATGTTCATGTAGATGATGATGATGAAGGAGTGGAAGATGATGATGATGAAGGGGTGATAGATGATGAATTAGAGATAGGAAACAAATCCGGAAGTGACTGGGTGTTTATTGCCATCAAGGAAGAAGATCCAATGCCCATTGAATCTATCAATCATAAAATGATAGAAAGAGCTCTAGCTGCCCAAGTTGAAGAAAAGGATGAATGGGTCATTGACAATGGATGCTCCCACCATATGACTAGTGACAAAAATAAGTTCATAGATCTAGAAAGATATGAAGGAGGAGTTGTAAAATTTGGTGATAATTCTGCTGGTAGAATCAGAGGTAGAGGAACTATTTCTTTTGATGGAAAGAACAAAACCAGTGATGTACTATATGTTGAAGGTCTGAAGCACAATCTTCTCAGTGTTGGGTAGTTGGTGGACAAAGGCTATGATCTCTGATTCAAAAATAGAAAATGTAAGATCTTTGAAAGTTATGGAATAGAGATTGCATCTAGTACTCAAACAAAAGGTAACATCTTTTACTTGGTTGGCACTGGAAAAAGTTGTTTATTTGTTCAAATTGATCAGAGTTGGTTGTGGCATAGGAGAATGTGTCATGTAAATTTTGATAAATATCATCAAGATAAGCAACGCTCAGGCTATAAGAGATCTTCCAAGACTGGTGAAACCTACTAATAGTTTGTGCAAAAAATGTCAGTTGGATAAGAAAAGTAGAGTCATATTCAAAAGTAAGGAACCATCTTCTACCGGATTGTTGGACTTAGTACATACTGATCTATGTGGACTGGTAAGAATCAGGAGTTTGCAAGGTGATAGATATTTCATGTTACTAATTGATGACCATCCCGGATGATGTGGGTGACTTTCCTAAAAGAGAAATCTGAGTCTCTTGAGAAATTCAAAATATTCAAGGCTATGGTAGAGAATGAAATTGGGTTAAACATAAAATGTCTTAGGTCTGATAGAGGTGGAGAATTCACATCCGGAGAGTTCATAGAATTCTATGAGAAACATGGGATAAAAAGATAGTTATCTACTCCAAGGACTCCACAGTAGAATGGAGTAGTGGAGAGAAAGAACCAGACCATCTAGGAATCATCTAGAACCATGATGATGGAGGCAAATGTTCCTTAGATCTACTAGAGAGAAGCTGTAAGCACTGCTGTCTATACTCTTAATCGAGTACAAATCAGAAGCAATACTGGTATGACCCCTTATGAACTGTGGTTTGGCATCATTCCCACTGTAAAGTATTTTAGAGTCTTTGCTAGTAAATGTTACATTAAAAGAGATGAAGACCTTGGCAAATTTGATGCTAGAAGTGATGAAGGAATATTCTTGGGTTATTCTACTCAAAGCAAAGCATACCGATGTTATAACAAGAGATTGAGAAAGATTATAGAAAGTACAAATGTGAAGGTTGATGAAGGCATTGAAAAACCCTAAAGGTTTTATGAATATGAAGAAGATGATCAGAATGATGTTTTGGTCCAAGAAGTTCAAGCCCCTTCTGAAATTTAGATCTAGACTGATCCAGAGAATCCTGGAATATAGGAAGAAGAGATAAGTTTGAATGAACCTGTCCAAGATATAGTAGTGCAAGAAATTCCCAAAACTCCCAGGTATGTAAGACTAAATCATTCTGAAGACTAGATCATAGGTGATAGAAGGAAAGGTGTTCAAACAAGAAGAAAGATTGCTCAAGACTCAGAAAAGTATTGTTTGATTTCAAAGATTGAACCAAAAACAGTAAGTGAAGCATGCAATGATGAAAGATGGACTAAAGCAATGGAGGAAGAGTTGATGCAGATTGAGAAAAATCACACTTGGGATCTTGTTCCAAGACCTAGAAACAAAAATGTGATTGGGGCCAAGTGGGTCTTCCAGAATAAACTAAATAAAGATGGTGAAGTAGTCAGAAACAAAGCCAGATTGGTCTGTAAGGGTTATTCTCAAGTAGAAGGAGTTGACTTTGAAGAAACTTTTGCTCTGGTGGCAAGAATTGAAGTAGTCAGATTATTTCTTGCTTTTGTTGCCTTCAAAGATTTCAAAGTATATTAGATGGATGTCAAGTCTACCTTCCTGAATGGTGACTTGGAAGAAGAAGTATACATTGAGCAAATAGATGGATTTCAATTGTATGATCATGGTGATATGGTCTGCAAGTTGAAGAAAGCACTATATGGACTCAAACAAGCCCCAAGGGCCTGGTATGAAAGATTGGATAAACATCTTTTCAAGATTGGTTTCAACAAAGGTACTGCTGATAGTAACTTGTACTTCAAAATTGATCATAAAAATATCTTGATTGCTGAAGTATTTGTTGATGATATCATTTTTTGAGGAAGAGATAGTATGTGCAATACTTTTGCAAATCAAATGAAAAGTGAATTTGAGATGTCTACATTTGGGGAAATGAATTTCTTCTTGGGTCTACAAATTACTCAAACAAAGAAAGGAATCTTCATATCACAGACCAAATATGTGAAAGAATTGTTGAATAAATTTGGGATGGAAGATTCAAAACCAATGAATACTCCCATGGAAATCGGATGCAAACTAAGCAAAGATGATGAATCTCCTAAGGCTGATCAGAAAAAGTACAGGTCAATGATTGGAGGACTACTGTATCTTACTCAAACTAGACCTGACATTATGAATGTTGTTGGTCTTGATGTCAGATTCCAAGCTAATCCTAGAGAATCTCATGTCATGGCAATCAAGAGAATTCTTAGATATCTAAAGGGAACAGTTGAGTATGGTTTATGGTATCCTAGGGATCATGATTTCTCTCTTCATGCATATACAGATGCGGATTGGGCAGGAGATGTGGATGACCGGAAGAGTACCAGTGGTGGTGCATTCTTTTTGGGGAAAAGATTAGTTTCTTGGCTGAGCAAGAAACAAGAGGCAATATCTCTGTCCACTGCAGAAGCAAAATATATTGCAGCAACAGGTAGTTGCACTCAAGTATTGTGGATGAAGCAAATGCTAAGAGACATCAGAGTGGAGTATGAGGAACCTATCACAATCTTCTGTGATAACTCAAGTGCAATAAATATATCAAAAAATCTAATGTTGCATTCAAAGACAAAACATATATCCATCAAGTTTCACTTTTTGAGAGAGCAGGTGAACAAGAATGAAGTTAGATTGGAGTTTGTGCCCTCAAAGGATCAGATTGTAAATATTTTTACTAAACCTCTACCTAAGGACTCTTTTGAGTATCTCAGGGAGAAGTTAGGGGTTATTACCCCTCCAGTTCTGAATTAAGGTACATTGATGTTCATCAGTCCAGTAGATCTCACAGTCATATCTTGTGGTCCAGATTGATGATAGGAAGCCACTACTCATAGGGAGCAGTCTGTATGATTCTGATTGATGCAAGTATGTGCCCTTTGTCATTGATGTCAAAGGGGGAGAGAAGACATGTGAAAAACAAAAGTGGTTGTTGATCAAAGGGGGAGCAATAAAGAAAGAGAAGACATATGAATGATTGTTGTTGATAGGGGGAGCTGTGTCAGTTAGTGAGGAGAAGCTCTTGTTTTGATGGTTAAAATAGTTTTTCACATCATATGTTGACATCAATGACAAAGGGGGAGATTTTTGCAAGTATGAGCCTAACCGGTGTTGTCATTGATGTCAAGGATTTGATGAGCTGTGTGCTGAGGCTATTGAGAAAATTAGTCCTATCAGAAATAGAGAAGAATAGTGAAGACAGTGAAGCTCTATGAAGTGAAGATCGCAGCTAGATGAAGATCAGAGAATGCATATCAAAGGGTTTGTAGATATGTGTCTAAAGATGATCCAGTCAAGATTTGAGAGGTCCACATGAAGATTTGGAGAAGTTATGGCCATATGAGTAAAACTAGTTTTGGCTTCTGTTCAGAGGTGACAGAGTGACACAAATAGGTCTGGTGAGATCTAGAAATGCAATATCTTGTTTTACAGATTTGGTGGAATGTTTAGGAAGCCAATGTGAATTGACAACTCATTTGGTTCATGGTCTGGAGGTCCGCAAGCATTTATTCTAATATGACAATGATGACAAACTGTGTTCTTGAGGTTTTGGATGAAGATGCGAATGATTTCAATAAGCAGAAGTGGTGTGGATGTTCTTGATGATTCAAGAAAGCTTGTGGGGGTCTCTAGATTGTGTCCAGTTTGTGTTGGGGGTCCACATTAAAGATTGAGCTAGTAATTGAAGATTTACTCTTAGGTGATGGTGTTCTCCCTAATCATGGCCAACCAGATGTTTTACACATCTTGTGGATGATCTTGAAGATGTTCTATGAAGCATGGCATGTTCCTCAAAGAAGATTGAAGTCTCAGATATGTGTGGCCGATAGTGTGGTGATACGCATGAAGTTTTGTAATAAGTCAAGTTGTATTTGTGTAATTGCTCTGTAATAAAATAAAGTATGTATTGTGCCGACTTGGATGATTATCCCAAAGTCAATGTCTTGTATAAATAAGATTTGTGAAGTCATTTCAAAGTATCCTTGGTGAAGATGAGAAAGTGGTAGAGAGGAGAAGAGAGAAAAGCAGAGCAGAAGTGTTGAGCTTAAATGGAACTGCCTCAAGCATGGTGAAGATGCTAATCTCCAGTTCAAGTATGTAATATTTATATTATTATTCTGTAGACAGTGTGTCTCCTATAGGCAATGGGCCTCTTGTGAGCAGTGTGCTCAGGCAGTGAGCCCTAATTGGCAAGTGCCATTTTATTCTTCTTATTCTTTTAACAGTGAATACAATCTTGGGTTAGTCACCTCGTGGTTTTTCCCTTAACTGGGCTTTCCACGTTAAAATATTGGTGTCATATGTGTTAATGTGTTTTTGCTCTTGAGATATTAGATTGTGCTTCCATGATTAAATCATTATTATGCTATAGAAATATAAGAAGGATTTAAGTGTTTACATAAAGGAAAGTTTTGGTGACAACTGATTCACCCCCCTCTCAGTTGTCTATCCTAAATCCAACAGTTCCTGGTGATTATAATGTGCTTGTGGATGTCTCTTGATCATGCAGCTACATTCAGATTGGTTCACAAGGTGTAATTCAGATTGTGCATGAAGAGTGTTCTTGAATACTTGTGTTAATATCAGTTTTGTCTAACCTAGTCAAATCCATCATATGTCAAGAAGCATTGAAGATTGTGATAGCGTGTTGTAGTGTGGAAGATTGTGTTTGAGTCCCAGCTAAGGTGTGGTGTGATCCGCATACATTCTTACATCTTTTCCTTAGCTAAATTTGTATTAGGTCTAGACCTATTTTATGTATGTAATGTTGACCTTGGAGATTGTTCCAACAATTGATGATTGTAATGCCGACCTTGATGATCATTCCAAGGTTGATGAAGTGTATAAATATTTGTAATTGAGTCATGAAAAGGTATCCAAGTGCGAAAATGTGAAGATAGAAGTGAAGTAAAGTAGCAGAGTAGAGTAGAAGTTTTCGTGCTTCAATGGAACTAAACCCTGGCATGGAGTAGATGATGTTATCTCAGTTCAACCTTTTAGTAGTGAGCCTCCCTTTGGCAGTGAGCCTTTCTTTGGCTGTGAGCCACCCGTAGGTAGTGAGCCTTTCTTTGTAGTGAGCATTTTGGGCAGTAAGCCCCTTAGGTAGTGAGCCTCTGGTTTTCGGTATTGTTATAACTTATATATCTCTGTGGGCTAACACCCATCATGTTTTTTCCCTTATAGGGTTTTCCACATAAAAATCTGGTGTCTCCTGTGTTGTTTATACTTTTGTGTTTTGATGCTTTCATGGTTATATCTAAATATAAGTAATTGATAAGTTGATGATCATATTTTCTTAAAAGTTTTAAGGACAACTGATTCACCCCCCTCTCAGTTGTCTAGTCTAGTTCAACAGTTCCTTATATCTACTTCCTTCGTGAAGAGTAGGGCCACTTCTAGTTAGGAAGTTGTGTGGGGGACCACTGGTCTGTGGTTGGAGGAAAAATACTTGGGTGATGCTCTCCTTCCCAAGTAGATGACAAGCCAAGACTTATGAAGACATATAACTTGATAGTCAAAATTTTATGTAAAACTTATCATTATTGCCATGAGCAAAATATTATGATTGTAAAGTGAAGGAATTCACTATTATGTTATCTTTGAATATGTTGTAAATTTCAGTTTGAAATTATTTAGAAAATATATGCATTTTCATTATTTATTATTGTTAAATAGAAATATGATTATGTTGATCATGATTATTTACTTGATGGTAAATTGAATTGATAAACAGGGTAATATGAGTTGACATGTTACATATGGTATCAGAGCTACCAGGTTCAATACATGGACCTATGAGCTCACTACATGAAATCTTCCTCAGACATTAACAGTTGCTAATGTTTGGATGTTCTTTTGCCAGAATGGTAAGAATAAAAATGACACCAAGGAAGAAGGTAACGGGAAATGGATGTTACCTAAAGGCTATGAGGGAGCGAGCCTCAAGAATAAAAAGCCTTGGCCAAACTGGTTACTTGAAAGGTGCATGATTATCTGATAATGAAACCTTTGTTGATGCTATTAAACATATCAAGTAGGAGAAGGACAAAGTAGTTAAGGCTACTATTCCTATCTTTGAAAATGAATCAGTGAAACCCTATGCACCTAAGGATTTACCATTGGGGGTGATTCTAATGCTCCTTTTGCTACTCAGGAGGTCATGTATGAGTACCTGCAAGTATGTCCACCTCCTAGGTCTAATTTGATGAAACTTAATGATGAGGATAAAGTTGGGAAGATATCCCAATCTGAAAGTGACTTGCGGTTGCAAGATGTGAAAATTTGTAATAAATGATGGATTTTATGTAGTCCATGGAAACTATAAGGTAATTTTGAAATTTTGACAAATTTTTCCTTTCTTATTAAGATTGCATAAATGAGAATGGATTTATGTTTATGAATGGACTCAATGGTATGAAAGATTAATTGAATGATTAACCTACAAACTTCAAGAGAAGTAGATTACAGAATGGTTCAGATAGGAACCAATGTTGGGGATAGCCAAGACGAAGGGAAACCTTCAGGCCACTTTGATTCAAAACTTGACCAGATCCTTTCTATGCTCCATGAGACAAGGGCAAGAATTGTAACTCGAGAGAAGGAGGTCATGGTTTAGAATGGATGTAGGCAGGGAGCCTTCCACGAGGGTGAGGACAAGGAACATCATGAAAACACCACCCAAAGTGGACACAGAGAGAATAACTCTAAAATAAGACAATGAGGATAAAAGAAGCCACTTGGCTCTAGAATTATCCAGAGATATGAAAAAGATTACACCTCCCAAGTTTGATGGGAGTGTAAGCAGGGATACTACGGAGGCATGGCTTACAAAAATAGAAAAATACTTTGAAATAAGAAACTATTCTAAAATCACCAAAGTGGTATGGGGAGAATACCAATTGGTAGGTGAAGCCTCCACCTGGTGAATGAATTTGAAAATGGAGTTACAATTGAACTCCTTGAGTCTAACTTGGGAAAGGTTTGTGGAAATTTTTAGGCAAAGATGGTTGCCTCAGTTGTATTTTGACTAGAAGCTTATAGATTTCCAAAATTTGAGACAGGGTGACTCATCTGTGAATGAGTACTAGGAAAAGTTCACTCATCTTCTCAAATATGTTCCCCAATATCAACAGGATGAGAGGTTTTGCATCCAAAAGTTCATCATGGGTTTGAATGCCCAAATTGGAGGCAAAGTTGATGTACATAGTCCTACTACAATGGACCAAGTTTATGAGAAAGTTGTAAAATAGGAACAAAAATTGAAATCCATGTCTACATACCAAGAAAGGAACCATAAAAAGTTTAATTGGTCCCAATCCTCCCAGTCATTTAAGAAAAAGGCATTAAGCATAATTTCACTAAGAAAGGTGATAAGGGATTCAAGGATAAAAAGAATGAATCCAAGGGCGAAAAGAAAGGCCATAACAACTCCAAGAAAAATGGAGACAATTCTGGAAAGCCTTATGAAAGGCAAGGAGCCGTGGGAGGGTGTTATTCATGTGGTGGTGATCATTATGCCAATTAGTGTCCCAATAAGACACAAAGAACCCAGCCATGAGGAAATCCATTACCCTCACATTAGGCATCTTTCCAACAACAGATACATGCAGCCTTGGACAATAGGCAAGTTGAATATAAAATCACTTCAATTGAAACCATAGGTATTTTATCTAGTTTTCTAATTTGAGTTTTGATAGATACTGGTGCTACAAAATGTTTTATTTCTCTAAAAGTTTTAAGTAAGATTTCTAGAAATGTTAGTTACATGGTAAATACTTGGTCAGTTGAATATGCTAATAAGACCAGAGCTCAGATAGAGCAATTTTTGTATGAGGCTAAGGTTGAACTTCTGAGTTTCTCCACTGAAGTGAACCTTTATGTAGCCCCATTAGGCTCATATGACGTCATCCTTGGGATAAATTGGTTATGGAAACATAGCGCTAAAGTGGACTATTTTTTCTAAAACAATAGAACACCTAGATGACTTCGGGAAAAAAAAAATTCTAGAAGGCAACCCTAGAGAGGTCAAATTGAGGCAAATATCTACCCTATAGATGAAAAGAGCCCAAAGAAAAGGCTGTCAACTTTTTTCCATTAAAATGGAGAAAATAAATAATCACAAGGAATCTATTTTCCAAGATGATTTGATGTTTTATGAATCTTAGAAACTCCAAGGAGTTGAAGAAAGAAAATCCATAGATCATGAGAGATCATATATGGATAGATACCCTTTTCTTCGAGACTTTGAGGATGTATTCCCAGATGAACTACTAGGATTGCCTCCCAAAAGATCTTTTGATTTATCAATAAATATAATTCTAGGATCAGAACCTGTATCTAAAGCTTCTTATAGAATGACTACAATAGAGTTAATGGAGCTAAAGTCTTAGCTACAGGAATTGCTTGATAAAGGGTTGATAAGACCCATTGTTTCACCCTGGGGAGTACTAGTAATTTTTGTTAAAAAGGATGGTACTTTGTGACTATGCATAGATTATTGTATGTTAAATAAGGCAATGATAAAGAACAAGTATACATTACCCCGCATTGATGATCTCTTTGATCAAATGCGAGGGGCAACTGTGTTTTCAAAGATTGATCTTCAATTAGGATACCATCAATTGCGGCTAAAAGATGAGGATATTCATAAGACAACTTTTAGAAAAAGGTATGGGCACTATGAGTTCATTGTCCTACCCTTTGGGTTCACAAATGCACCTACAACATTTATGAATTTAATGAATAGTGTGTTCAAAGACTGCTTGGAGAAGTTTGTCCTTGTTTTCCTTGATGATATTTTGATTTACTCTAAGAATGAGGAGGAACACCTTCAGCATTTAAGGATTGTTCTGCAGAGGTTAAGAGAGCATAAACTATATGACAAGCTCTTGAAGTCTACTTTCTTTCAAAAGGAGGTGCAATATTTGGGTCATATAATTTTAGCTAAGGGAATAGCTATGGACCAGCAAAGATTAGTCATTTTAGAATGGCCAGCACCAAGAAATGTGCATGAGGTCTGAAGTTTTATGGGCCTATGGTGCAGGAGCACCTTGGCAAATTAATATTGCCCTAGACAAATCCTTGAGTTTGGTTAAATTTGTATGCTTCCACATTGTAATGAGGTTTATCAAGTCATCTTTATGTGTTTAGGAGATTAGGAGTTTCAAATATGCAAAATATTGCAAACCATGTAAAGGTTGCCAATGTAAAATTGGAAAAAACAGTCAAGTTACTAAAAAGATAGTTTTGGGAATATGAAAGGTCATTTGTGTCTTGGGTCATTGGAAGGTAGTGGAAACTAAAAAGACATGAGTGTAATGTATTTAAATAGGATTTGTAACCTTTGTAAACTCAGCGGTGATTGAAGATTGAGGATGGAATGTTAAAAAAGCACTGTTTTCCTGTATTTTCTTCAGAAAATTTACTATTCTCAGCTATGGTACGGCCCTGTACGGACAAGGAATGATGCCTAGTTGTTTGTGAATGATAATAGGTTCAATCACCTTCCCTTTCCACTTCATTTCATGCATTTTGGTATTGATCTAAGTTAGATGTTGCTATTTTCTCTAAACTGTCAAGAAACCCTTATTAGGGTAAACAGTGACTGAAAATCTTGTGTTTCTTCTGATTTTTCCATTGCATGTTACTAACCCCTTGATGGAAATGACTGTAGTAGTATTTACCTTCAAATCCCTAAGGTCTCTGACCAAATAGCTAAGGCTAAGGCGTAGAAAAGCTAAGTTTTATGACTATTTTTCTGTGACAGTCTAGAAAAAAAGAGAGTTTCAAGAACAGTTGAGAGGTATAAGAGTAGGGTTTGGTAAATATCAGTTGGAAAGGTATTTTGATGATTAAATGAGCATGTATAGACCTTTTGTGAAGTGTTCCATGCATTGGCAAGGTGTGGGGAGTCGTGGAGTGTCCTCTTTCATTAAGCCCTTGTGTTGACAAGGCCTAATAGGTCTATTTAGCTCGTTGTCAGTCCTGTTTTGGGCAGTTCTTTACAAAATAACATAGAATGAGTTTGGGATATGTTCTAGATCTTAGTAATGGGTATTTGAAAGTGCCTTGATAGTCTTGAATGGAGGCCTCCACTAAATGTTATGCTCTGATAGTCCCTAAAACAGGGCTACTAACTTTTATGACAGCCATTGTAGAGATAGTTGCATGCATGATGAGACAGCTTGGTAAATGATTATTTTGATTGAATTAGTATTCCTAAGGGATGTGAAGGCATTGTGAAACCTTGTGTGGGTCAGAGATGTTGAAGATCCAAATATGCTTGAGTAGAAGCCATTGCATGGTGAAGTTCTCTTGTGAACTTGAAGCATCAAATAGATTGAAACCTATTGTTGAGCAATATGCTAGTAAAGAGTTGAGTTGTTCTTTTCCTCTGCATCAAATTGGTATCAGAGCTAGCAAAAGCTCTGGGAGGAGATGTTATTTCTAAGATGAAGAGTTAAAGTTTGTTGGTGACCATTGTTTTTATTTGCTAAGTTGTTTGGTTGCAGGTGCTTATCCATCTAGCTGCAGAAGGATGTTTTCTGAGGTTGTGTGTGTGGGCAGACAAGATGAGGTCTGTCATGACCATTCTCTAATGGAGATTAGGTTGGATAAGGGTGCAGAGAGAAACCACTGAGGAGAGAGTGGTAGGTGCATCATTAGGATTTGCTGTTGGGTGAGATGAATGGTTTGGTGAGTTGGTTTGTTGTGAAGCAGTGAGAGAGATGGATACCTGACTGAAGAAGCACTTGATGTTGCAGCCTGAAGAATACTCCACTGATGGGAGTAGAAGGAGCCTAAGGATGCTCTGTGAAGATGGCAGTTTGTTCTATTGGTTGGTTGGTCACCATTTCTATAGATTGGAAGATTGTAGCTAAGAAGATTGAAGATAAAGACAGAGGAAATGCAGAAAAAGACTTTGTTGCAGGTACATTTCCAAGGGACTTGGAAATTTTGTTGGTTGGTTGTATGGTGCAGGAGCACCTTGGCAAATTAATATTGCCCTAGACAAATCCTTGAGTTTGGTTAAATTTGTATGCTTCCACATTGTAATGAGGTTTATCAAGTCATCTTTATGTGTTTAGGAGATTAGGAGTTTCAAATATGCAAAATATTGCAAACCATGTAAAGGTTGCCAATATAAAATTGGAAAAAATAGTCAAGTTACTAAAAAGACAGTTTTGGGAATATGAAAGGTCATTTGTGTCTTGGGTCATTGGAAGGTAGTGGAAACTGAAAAGACATGAGTGTAATGCCTTTAAATAGGCTTTGTAACCTTTGTAAACTCAGAGGTGATTGAAGATTGAGGATGGAATGTTAAAAAAGCACTGTTATTCTGTATTTTCTTCAGAAAATTCACTGTTCTCAGCTGTGGTACAGCCCTGTACGGATAGGGAATGATGCCTCGTTGTTTCTGAATGATAATAGGTTCAATGACCTTCCCTTTCCACTTCATTTCATGCATTTTGGTATTGATCTAAGTTAGATGTTGTTATTTTCTCTAAATTGTCAAGAAACCCTGATTAGGGTAAACAGTGACTGAAAATCTTGTGTTTCTTCTGATTTTTCCATTGCATGTTACTAACCCCTTGATGGAAATGACTGTAGTAGTATTTACCTTCAAATCCCTGAGGCCTCCGACCAAATAGCTAAGGCTAAGGTGTAGAAAAGCTAAGTTTTATGACTATTTTTCTGTGACAGTCCAGAAAAAAATAGAGTTTCAAGAACAGTTGAGAGGTATAGGAGTAGGGTTTGGTAAAATATCAGTTGGAAAGGTATTTTGATGATTAAATGAGAATGCGCAGACCTTTTGTGAAGTGTTCCATGCATTGGCAAGGTGTGGGGAGTTGTGGAGTGTCCTCTTTCATTAAGCCCTTGTGTTGACAAGGCCTAATAGGTCTATTTAGCTCGCTATCAGTCCTGTTTTGGGTAGTTCTTTACAAAATAACATATAATGAGTTTGGGATATGTTCTAGATCTTAGTAATGGGTATTTGAAAGTGCCTTGATAGTCTTGAATGGAGGCCTCCACTAAATGTTATGCTCTGACAGTCCCTAAAACAGGGCTACTAGCTTTTATGACAGCCATTGTAGAGATAGTTGCATGCATGATGAGACAGCTTGGTAAATGATTATTTTGATTGAATTAGTATTCCTAAGGGATGTGAAGGCATTGCGAAACCTTTTGTGGGTCAGAGATGTTGAAGATCCAAATATGCTTGAGTAGAAGCCATTGCATGGTGAAGTTCTCTTGTGAACTTGAAGCATCAAATAGATTGAAACCTATTGTTGAGCAATATGCTAGTAAAGAGTTGAGTTGTTCTTTTCCTCTGCATCAGCCTAGTAGGCTATTACAGAAAATTTGTGGCTAATTTTTCAAATATTTCTTATCCTATTACTTCTTTACAAAGAAAGGGTAAAAGATTTGATTGGTCAGAAAAATGCCAAGAGGCATTCGGCCAACTAAAAGAAAGATTGACTACGACACCTATTTTGAAGGTACTTGACCTAGATGGTCATTTTGTAGTCATTACCAACACCTTAGGGGAAGGTTTAGGTGGTGTACTTGTCCATGATGGGCAAGTTATTGCTTATGAGTCCAGAAAATTGAAAACCTATGACCAGAATTATGCTCCTCACGATCTAGAATTGACAGCAGTAGTTCATGCACTGCAAATGTGGAGACACTATTTACTAGGGAAGCGATTTGAACTAAAAAAAACCACCAAGGGCTCAAAAACCTATTTACTCAGCCACATCTAAATGCTTTGCAAACAAGATGGTTAGAGCTAATATATGATTATGATTTTGAGATTAAATATATACAAGGCAAGGAAAATAGACTGGTGGATGCCCTAAGTAGGAGAAGACATATCTCCTCAATGATCTCCATACATTCTGATTTTAGGAATTAGGTATTGCAAAAGTCCAAAGGACATGATTATTGTGAGTAGGTAAAATAAGCTCTTGTGGATAATCCTCAGGATCCTAGATATGATGGGTTTTATGTTGAACCAAATGGACTATTAAGGTTTAAGGGAAGGATGTATCTTCTGAACTTTGAGGAGTTGAGGAATATTGTGTGGAAGGAGGTTCATTCTGCACCTTATTTAGGACATCCGGGAGTGACAAAATTACTAGTTGATGTAAAACCATTATATTTCTTGAAAGGAATGAAGAGGGATGCTACAAGGTTTGTAGTTGGATGTGTAGAATGCCAAAGGGTGAAGGCTGTGATAGGTAAAAATTAGGTTAATAAGATCATGCATATAATTGAAAACCTAATCCTACCACCATAAAAAAATTGAATCCAAGTGAAATCAAAAGCATGCAATTCAAGAACAAGATCACCTAGATTGTATGATTCTTTGTTTATGATGTGGATTGCTTCTCAACAATGAACAATTATGAAGATAAAAGCTGCCATGATAGATGGATGATAATGATAATATGCTAGATGGATGCTAATGGAGGTATTATGCTCAAGATGATAATGTAGACGCTATATGAAAATGATGGATAGATGTAGTATGGAATGAGAGGGTGTTTATATAGACTTCAACCAAAATCAATCAACGGTGGAGATTTGGTGGCTATGTGAATGGCTAAGATTAAATGATAGTCATAGGTGAATGTGTAGATGACAAGTGGAGGGAAGATAAGGCTTATGTGTGACCGTGTACATAAAAAGTACTACATGTGAAAGATATTAAATAAAAGATGTAGTACCACACATGTTTTAAAATAAAAGAGGCACACATGTCGGCTTGTGATAAAAGATGAAGATAAGTGATAAGAGAAATTAATTAAATAAATACAATTTATTTAATTAATTGGAAAGTGGGCTTATGAGAGGATTTTTAATTAAATAAATAAGATTTATTTAATTAAAAATAGATAGAAATAGATATAATTAAATAATTAAAGATTATTTAATTATAGATTAGAAGAAATAGATAATGAATTAATTAAATACATACAAATTTATTTAATTAATAGAAGAAACAAGTGATTTAGATAAAATAGGGAAATTGCTCAAGTGTGTTAGACAAATGCAGATGATAGCTAATGCAATATTTGATATTAATGATAATTAGCTCAATTTTGGGTGTCTACATTTTGCCCCTCTTTGATACAATGTTTGTTAGAACGTTGTGTCAAAGAAGATATGATAATTTGCTCGATAAATAAGGCTATGCCCCAGTATAACTGGCAGGGTGATGCTCCCTCGAGAGGTAAGCCAGGCTAACCAGGAAGGGCTGGGTTGGCTTGCGATAAGATGGAAGGCTAGAAACAAGGTTGACACAAAGAAAGCAGGGGGTTGGGTGGGATGAATGGGGACGGATTAGAAGAAAATAGGCTTTGGTATAGAAGAATTAGGGTATGGAAAGGGGGTATAAGTAGGTCCCTCAAGGGCAAATAGGCTCATTTGTGCTCATTTGTGTTCATTGCTTATAGAAATTTAGAGCTCCCTAGAGTTTTAGTGCTTCAAGTGTTGGAGAGCTATCAGGATGGTGATTCCACACAGTGATCATTGGGCCGAGCAAGTGAGGACAATGGGTGATCAACAGGAGCAGGCTTACCAGTATGTACAAAAAATTGTGCTAAAAGCATGATTTTTTTAATGTTAAAAGTGTAATAAATGCGCACACATCACTAGAAGCGAGCATGTTAGAGGATAGGAAATCTAGGTCACTTGTATAGGAAAAGTAGTCGCTTACAGTAAAATAGGCTGCTTATAGGCACATACTAGTCGCTTAAGGTAAAAGGAGGCCACTTTTGGTTGGCTAGGTCAAGTAGAGAAGTGAAATGTGCATATGGTAAATGCAGGTTGCTTATAGGCAAAAAGTGAGTGCGTATTGTGTTTTAAGTCACTTTTAACTAGCAGTAGCGTGCATGCAGTAAATGAGTCACTTATAAGCAAAAAGTGTGCGCTTGCAGTAAAATGGCTTGCTTATAGTCAAAAGGGTAGCGCATGTAGAAAAGTGGGTCGCTTATAGTAAAGATAGGTAGTGTTTAGCAGCAAAAAGTCAATTTGTAGCACAAGAGACTGATATGGTTAGTGAAATGATGCAGGATGTACTACCACCATTGTTGTCACGAGAGCCACATCCTAGGAATTTGCGATTGGTCAAAGCATTGGATACAGAGGAGTGGATGTTCTTAGATATCATTAGTTTAGAGCACGTATCGAGATTAGAGCTAGTGCAGGCACATCAAGGACTGATGACATCGATGGTTGAGCGATGGAGGAGCGAGCACAGTTCATTCTTGTTACTGACAGGAGAGGCGATGATTACACTGGAGGATGTGTTCTGGATTTTGTGCATCCTGATTGATGGAGACAGAGTATATTATGACCCTAACTTGGGTCCAGCTTCATTTAGGTGATTGTTCGGGACTCCAGACATTGGGGTAGAGGGCTCAAAGATTCTGATGGCTAGGATGGAGGAGCTCTGTGATAGGTTATAGTGGGTAGTGGTAGCTATTATCAGATGGCTGGTTTGAGATAGATAGGCGAGAGGATTTACAGTCAGATGGGGGACTATGATGGAGGGGATGTTCTCATATGAGATGAGATATGCATGGGCTGAGTGTGTACTGGGACAGCTATATCATTATTTACATGATTGTGCATATATGTTTGGAGCTAGCATGTCTGCGGGAGTCATAGTGTTGCACATATGGGCATATGAGCACATTCTAGTGATGAGACCAGATGGATGGGTGGCTAGAGTAGCAGGAGAGCCATATGCGAGGATGTATAGGGGAGATCTTACCTATCGACAGCGTAAGGGGATAGGATACTAGAGACGAACATTAGATGAGGTGGATAGGTTTATATGGAGGCCATGGCTTGGTTGTGAGAGATGGGATGAGGAGGATGCAGAGCTTGTCTATGCTAGGCAGGCTAGATACATTTTTGTTTGCAGGATATATATTATAGAGTGCTATTTGCCTGAGAGGGTGTTGAGGTAGTTTGGAGTACCACAAGTAGTACCAGTAGGTGATGCCATTTTTGGGAGGACGTGGCAGGAGGTTTTTGATTGGGGATTGAAGATAGTGGTGGATACAGCATTGGCAGAGAGAGAGGGGTTATAGCCAGTTATGTGGCAGTGGAGACAAGGTCCTGCAGATCCAGGGACTTTACCATATTATGATGCACACTGGGCTATAGCTAGGTTGACTTGGTTGATGAGGCCTGGAGAGATAGGGGAGATTGGGATGGAGAGGCCAGTTAGGCTAAGGCAGCGACAAGCTCCACCGGTACAGGCAGTAGTACCGACGACACCAGAGATTCAGGGATAGGCTCAGGTACTTGCACAGCCATAGGTATAGGTGCTTGGAGGTGATGATGTTGGGATTCAATAGTTGATACGAAGGATTAGAGAGGAGAGGAGATGGAGGTAGTGGGTACAGATGAGGCTGAGGAGAGTGGAGATAGATCGACACCAGGTGGTCATGGGATTGAGGCATGCTAGAGCACAGGCTCAGGCTTACCAGGCACAGCTACAAGCTAGAGGACATAGAGGTGATGGGCAAGATGATGGTACACTAGTGAGGGTGACAAGAGAGAGAGATGAAGCTGTGCAGCAGGTGCATACACTTATAGTAGAGAGAGATACAACTTTGCAGCAGAAGCAGGCTATGAGAGTCAAGAGGGATGCAACTATACAACAGGTGTAGGCAGTGAGAGCTGAGAGCGATATGGATGTGTAGCAGATATAGGCTATGAGAGTGGAGAGAGATAGGGAAGTAGCTACATTAGGGACAGATAGGGCCACTATGTATCTAGCGACGCAGTTGACATAGTCACAGGGAGAGCTAAGGAGAGCCCAGGGTGAGGCTGAGTATTACAGAGGCTTGTATCATGGAGCACTATCGGCAGAGCAGAGGCAACCTAGCTATAGGAGCAGATCAGGGGCTTTAGCTTCATAGAGGATAGGAGGATCACGGTTTGTAGCTTCAGTTATGGAGCCTCCTAGAGATGGTAGACCAGGTGTAGGACCCAGTAGTGGTGGATAGGGTGAGATAGCTGCCAGTAGTCACTAGGGCTTCCTTGTATATTGTATATTATGATGAGGCCGATGAGTTGATTATACATACAGTTTTGATGGCTCATGGATAGCTCATGTTGTAGACACTTGTATATTGACTTGTATATATATATGATGGCTTTGATTATCTATGTGATATTGTAATGATGATGGATGTACTTATGTTATGATGTTATGGATTTTTTGTATTTTCATGGTTTATATGGATGTTTATGCAGATGATATGAGTATGCAAATGGTAATAATGGAAATGTGTTATGCAAATGGTATTATGATAATGAAAATGCACATAATGGTAATGAAAAATAATGAGGTTATGATAATGATATGGGCCTATATATGCCTAACACACTTGTTTTGTAGGGTGAAGACAAGGGAAATAACGAAAGTGGACAGGGCAATGAAGGAAAGATGATTGATCTTGGTTGAAGACTATATAGGATGGTAATGAAATGGATAAATGATATGACAACTTTTAAAGTAATTGCTCAAAAGTAAAGAAATGCAATCCTTATGTTTGATATAGCATATGGATGTTATGCACCAGGGTATAAAAGACTAAGGTGTTGAGGTATCCAATGCATAATTAGCGTACTACAATCTTTTCTAAATGCATGAGGTCAAGATGTTGAACCAACATACACAAGATATGAATAGAAACTAGTGTTTCGAGATGGACTTTGATGCTACAAGCAAAGGTTTGAGCTTATCTCCACTACACATACTAACACCTTGCTGGTTATATGCATGGAAATAGTCTTAGCATAGAATAGTCTCAATGCATAAGAGACTGTTTAGCTTCTCAGATGCCAAAGATATTGATATGCAAGATGCTAATCCCAACATGTACAAGATACCAATACACATAGGAAGAAAATAAGATCATCCCATAGACACAGCATACGAAAGCAATATGACCATCCCCCATTATGTTCTTCATCACAACGTACTAAGATATAGATAGATCAAGGCAGTCTTGATTAGGCATAAGAAAGGGACAAAAAATGAATCAAAAGATAAAACAAAAGATACTATCATCACGTTCTCTTGCCAAATTTATGTGCTCTTAGATGGGTTTAAGCTGGCACCTTGTTGAGAGGAAAGCTGCATCCTGTTAAAGGCTAAAGATGTTGATAAAATGCTATAGCAAATGTTGGCTTAAGGCATGTGGACAAGTAGCTTTCGGTTGATCCTTGATTGGTTAAAGTGCTTGAGCTTTCGCTGATGTGCATAGTCTGCTTCTTGCTTGAGCTGGTCAAAGGGAAGAAGATGGAAGATGAAAGAAGATGAAGATTGGGTGGATCGTCTGTGCTTGCGTACTAGATACTTCCTTCGTAATCTAGTTTGCCTACATACCCTATATCCACGGGATCAAAGCACATTACGATAGTGATGAGACATGATGAATATGTAGTTCTGGGTTTATTGATGATGTAACTGATGAAAGATAGAAGAAAGGGAGATGAAAGATTAGACGATGATTAGAAGAAAGATGAAAGATGGATGATAGAAAAGGGGCTATTGTCTATGCCTGAATCAAAGTGCTTCCTTCACATCTCAAATTGCCCACATACCCTATATCCATGGGATCAAGGCTTTGAACGATGGAGATAAGATGTAGTTCTTGCTTATTGTGTTGGTGGTTGCTGTCAAAGAATCAACTTTGTTGCTTGGATTTTGTGATGTTTTGATTTTTTTGGATTTTTTGACATGTTTTGATTTTTTTGGATTTTAACATGTTTTGGTTGTGTTTTGAAAGTTCACTGCACTTTGGTTTGGATGTTTACTGTGTTTGGTTGGATGTTTGCTATGTTTGGTTTAGATGTTTGCTGAAATGATATGAGCTAGAGATGTGAGTATCCACTTCCAAGTAAGGTTCAGCAAGTGCCCCCAGTGTGGGATAAAGATTGTTAGGAAGATGCTGCAATGGATGTATTCATGCGAATAGTGTGCTAGGGTGCCAAATGATATCTTAACCTCAACAAAGTCCAAACTACGAGAGCTAACATGGCAGAGGTTAGGGTGAAAAGGCTTTCATTATGGATGGATAAGGGATAATGGCTTGTGATGTTTAGATAAGGACAATAGGGGATTATGATATGGATTATGGAGGAAAGATAGTAGATGGATGTCATGGAAAGATGTGATCAAACAAACTAAGTGAATGATGGAGGCTGGTCTCTACACATAGAGCCTGTTTGCTAGGTTTTCACTATGGTACTTATCCAAGGCACCTGTTTACCAGGTTTTCACTAGAGGATGAATTATTTATCTTGTACTATTTTTTTAGTCATCCAAAATGCCATGAAGTGGTTTTCACTATTGGATGGTTTTTTATTGTTTTTTTTTAAATAGAAGTTATGCATGGCACCTATTTGCCAGGTTTTCACCATGGTAATGGATAGGAGGAACTCAAGTGTCTAGTTCAACGGATGTTGGTAGTCCCGTTGGAGATAGATATCGTCATATGGAGTATGTCATTATGCTTAGAGATGTTGGTAAGGGTGATGATTGAGTGAAAGGGAGATGGATTAGATGGATAGTGGATGGAAGGCTAATAGATTATGATATGGATTATGAAAGGTTCATGGAAGGATAAGATTTATGCAAAAGCATGGACCATAGGAAGGTGATGGGGAAAACATGTAGGATAATGGATGAAGGATGGGGAGATATGTAGGATAATGAATGAAGGATGGATAGATGGGGGTATGTGGGAATGTTACAGAATGGAATGAACCATGACCAACGGTTGCATACACCATGATAAACATTGAAGCTTTTGATGGGAAGGCGGTGTAAGAAGCAATGGGGATGTTTTCTTAGGAGATGGGTGATGAAGTGCTTTAGGAAATGTTGGTAAAAATATTTGTCACCGTGAAATAATCTTTAAAATTGACTCGTTGTCCTTAGAGCGGTGACTAAATTGTCCCAACAGTTGGAGAGATCGTGATAGAGCAACGATCTTCCTCTGCGTTTGAGAGGGGCAGCTCCCTTGTACGATAGGGGTATTTGTGGGTTTTTGTGTACTTTTAACCTAAAAGTATAGAAAGGAGGAAAAGGAAAACTAACAATAAAGATGATTAATAGAAACCCTAACAGTAGACATACAAATACTGGTTCTGATTTCACAAACTTAGGACAAATTATGAGGGGATTTCACCACAGAAGTTAGAAACCACTTTCCTAAACTTCATGATGAATTTCACAATGTATGTGCAATAATGATGAAGAAAGATGGCAAATCTCAACATACGAAGAGATAATTTATCTTAACACTTTCAAATCAGGATACTAAGACATGATTGTGCTTCATCACCGCAATTGCATGCTTCAATAGATAACTTTGATTTACACAAATACATAGGAAGATCACCAATTTGACATATGAGAAACTAGTAATCATAACTTAGAAATACATCAAGAACATATGAACTGAAATGCATTCTTCATTATCTTTTCAAAATTATATAATTCCAAAAGTAAACTATACAATGTGTAAGACCAAAAATGTTCCAAGAAGTTTCTTCATAAGTCCCCCCTGCAAAAGTTCTCCCTAAAGAGTCCCCCCTTACATTTGAAATAGCCTCATATTTATAGGCTTTTTCCCATAACCACCTAGTAACCACTTTGTAACTACCTCACAACTACCTAATAAATACCTCTTTGAAATACAATAAAGTAATAAACCTTATTTTTGCTTATGTTTTACATCACTTTTTCAGAAATAAGGTTCATTTTCTCACTTTATATTACAAAGAGTGACTTAAGTCACTTTTACAAAAAGGTAACCTGAAACATGAAACTTTTGAGTTGTGCGTTTTGCTAAGTCACTTCCCATCTTCTCTCCTAGTTGGATATTAGCATTCGAGACTATGCATTTCATATTTAGATCACAACTTGTTGAACAAGACTTTTCATCATTCCAAGGTTTCTCATAATCATGCCTCATATTATCTGGTGTGACTTTGAAACCTACACCGGATCTCAATCTACCCATTTCCACTGAGGAATTGTCCCAATTCATATTCACACAAAAGTCATCATCAATGTTTTTCTTGAATTTTTTCACTCTACTTGCATCAAACTTAGTTCATAAGGAAGTTGAGTCTCTATAGAATTTGACTTGTTTACTTTTACTTGTAGTGTATCACCTTTCTTGGAATCTTGAATAAAAACTTTGGGAGAATAGAAGTACTCTACTACCCAAAGGAACTATAGCCACCATAGAAATCCATATCACCAATTTCATTGTCGCCAAGAACCATTTTTCATCTGGCACAACTCTGGGCATGACATCCTCGTAAATGTTGTTTGATGATAACCCCATTGTTTTGCTTTTACTCCAAATCTCCAATCATTTCTCAACTTCACTCTCTTATTTGCATGCATGTATACCATAGTATTTACAAAATAACTTGACAACAATCCTCTTATGTTTTGATGAATATCCATGTGCTAATTCACATTCCCATTCGGTCATAGGCAAAGCTAATTGTAAAGTTCATGGAAATTCTAGTTTTACATTCACCAAAGGTTTTTGCTTGAAAGATTCTAAGGTCGTCTTCAACAAATTAATTTTGTAATTTGGCAGTCTATCAAATAACAATCTTTTTTGATACATCTTGACAAATGGTTAAAATGTCTTGTTTGAAAGCTCTTATTCATGCACAGGCCACATGAATGTTGAAAAGATTACGGAGTTTGGTTTTATAACTACCTTCACACTTTCTTTGGTACTTTCAAAAACTTCTTGAACAAATCAAATCCATGCCTGCCAAGTGCATTTGATTGAGGGTTTTTAAATAATCTTCAATAAATGTATTTTGCATGTAACCATGTCCAGAAGCTGCATTTGTTGCACTCTGCGACCAAATCTGTTTGAATCGTTCTGCTCGAGTTCATGCGTGATGTCTATTCTTTCATATCAGTCAGAAATGGCCATGGCATTTGGCTCTACACCTTTGATTTGCATTTTCTTAAAATCTTCTAAGTCTTTTCAATAACTTCCATTTTGATCATACCCTACGATCTTTGTAACCCATGAGGTGACATATCTTTAAGGCATTTTATCAAACTGTTAACTGTTCACATGATTTGCATATGCTTCAACATTTTGCATGCACTGTCTGCTAAGGTATTTCAAACCATAACATCTGACACAAATCCACTTTCTATTGTGCTTTGTTAGATGTACATACCTTGCTGCGAATCTCTTATTTTGGCACATATAGATGTAACTTAGCAAAGGTTTTGGAGAGTATTTTATACCTGCTAGTCACATTTTATTTCAAGTTCCCAAAGTCTTCACAATGAAAGATTCTAAATCTTTTCATCTTCTTTAAAGATTCTAAATCTTTTCAACCAGTCTTTTTAGTTCATGTCTTGCAATCATTGTATTTCTTGCAGCAACACTCTTTTTATGAGGCATTCTATCCTTCCACATTGTGCAATGGATGTGGAATTTGGCTTTGCACCTTGCCGATTGTATTTGCTTTGAAAGATTTTAAAGTCTCTTCAATGAACACATTTTGCATGTATCCTGCCATCTGTTGTAGTCGGTGAGATCACATTTCGTTGAGGTATCCTATCAAACAGTTCACTTGCCTTCATCTATGCTTCCATGCTTTTTGTTTTTAGTTTGTGAATCATGCAAATATGTTTGCTTGGGCAGTTGTAACTGCCACATTGATGCTTGCATGCCAAACCCTAGAAGCATTTCCAACTATAATATTTGACCAAAAATAGTTGTTTTGATAAACTTTGATGACCATCAATATGCTGTCGCAGAGCTACTTTCGTTGCCATTCATGAGACTATTTCTCTTTTGAGGTAGTTTATCAAACAATCCACATGCTTTTTTCTTTCTTCCATTGTAGTCTACAAAACAACATTTCTCTAAGTTTCTTTCAAACCATGCATGCATTGCTTTGGAGCATTCTCTCAAACTGTTCGCATGCTTTGTCTAGTTTTACAATGTTTTGCATGCATTATCTACCAGGGTTCTGGTAACCACATTTGACAAAAATCCACTTTCAACTGTGTTTTTATGAATGTCCATACCATCCTCGAAAGGTCCCATTTTGGCATGGATTGGGAGGAAGTTGATGAAGGTCGTGGAAGGCATCTTTACACCTGTCAGTAGCATTTTCTTAAAACTTTCAAAAACCTTTACAATAGATACATTTTGTAAAAATCCCACAAAACCACATTTCTTCGAGGCATACAAGTTAAAAAGTTTTTGCGCCTTGCATACATATCTTCAATGGTATTTCCAATTGTAATTTCTGCCAAAACCCTGCTTCCATTATGTTTTGATGGAGATCATACCCCAGCGGCCATTATATTCCATGACATGACAAATCTTTGTGAAACATTTGTTGTGCCTTGCATATGCTTCCACATTTTGCACTGATGTCCACTAGAATATTTCAAACTATAATATATATACCAGATCAGCACGGTAGAGAGGAACGTTGGCAAAAGGTTTGGAGTTTTAGTTTTACACTTGCCATTTGCATTTACTTAAAAGTTTGTAAAACCTTTTCAACAAACCCATGGTTTTATCTTGGCAGAAATCTACTTGAGATTACACTTTCACAGACGCCCATACTCTCCTCTGACACATATTACAACTTATACATTATTGGAGATATGATTGTGCTATAGAAATGTTGTGACATTACAATCAAATTGCTTGATATGCCTTGTGCATCTTTCATTGGTTTTAACTAACTTTTCAAACCGTTTGCATGCCCTTTTTTTATAGCTCCACATTCTACATGCATGGAGTGGCTTTACTTATTCACCAATGAGACTTGAACTTCTTTATCTATCAATGGCCACATTTCACATTGCATGTGAGAAGAAAAATAAGATTTGCTTGATCATAGGAGAGTTTAGTGGACATGGTAATGGAAATTCACTTCGCTGAAAGTACAAGTGAAATCCTTCTTTATTGAAAACTTATAAAATCCTGCCTTGGCTTTGGTTAGCCATAAGTGAAAGTGCACATGAACTTATCAAAATCCAAAAGTTAATGCAAACTTGGCAAAAAAAAAAATGACGCAAGGTTTGCAGGAAATGAAAGCTGATGCATAGTTTGCGGAAAAATTGATGTGAACTTTGCCAAAAAATAAAAGTTGATGTGAGCTTAGTGTGAAATGAAAGTGGATGCAAAGAATAATATTACTAAGCTGATGCAACGTAAATATTGACTTGGGATACTATTGAATGAACAAGACAATGTATGATGTCTTGATAACAAGTTACCGACATGATTGACACGCACGACATCGGCAAATTACAACCGAAAAAGATGACTTTGCACAGGGATTTGATACATGATCAGATTTGGTCTTTTGGACACAAGAAGTTTAAATTTTAAAGTGCAAAAATAGGGTCAACAGCTGGCTCTAACTGGGGACAAGGACCTTGTGGACGTAGGATGAACCTAGAATCTCTAGTAATGAATAGTGCCTTATCCATTGGGCAGGTAGAGTCAGGAGATAATATGATGTACAAGGGGAAACAAGGGGACAAAGACACACAAAGACAAGGCAGACAACAAAAGCCAATAGAAACTGAAACAAGATAGACACAACCAAAACACTTAGTTAACCTATGTACATGGTAGGTAAATCCTACCTCAAACTGCTTCCAGATGATCAAGTGAAGCCATTAACAGGTTGAGAAAAATAGGCACCTGTACGAAAAAGAGAGGTGCATGGATGAGGTGCCTGTGAACTCAGTAACCATCTCAAAATGAGGAGAACAATAAAATGCATGGAATATGTGGGCTCCTTGAATAATACACCAAATAACCATTTCTCATCACAAGTCTAGATTTTCATTTACACTTCTCTGTTCTTCATGCACTGAACTGAGTATACTGATATTCTCTATCTGAATATATCTTAAATTATCTGGATCAAAAGAAATCAAGTCATGAATTGGACATCCCTTGTACAAATTATGAGGTGAGGAGACCCTTTCAAGTGTAAATGATGAATTTAATTTTTGAATATCAACTACTACTTGCATATGACTATTTCTCATTATAAAGTCCCTCTCTTCCTTTGCAGCAAGAAACTTAAGCAATGTCTTATAAAAAGATGATGAAAAGAGTGAAGAAGACGACCAATTTGTATCTTGTGACTGACCCATAGAAGTGATTTTATCTACACCATAGTCACCTGATCTAGCTTGTACATCTACCTTATGAGTAACATCCTCTTTTATTATGGAATCATCTCTTGTAAAAGAAAATTCCTCCTCTTTTATCACAACTAACCCAAAATGCCCATTATCCAAAGATGGTACACGAGGAAGAAGAAGTAATGGATCTGCATCATACATTTTATCATCCTGAAAATCCTCTTCTACAATTGATGAGGAATAAATAATATTTTCATCCCTTAGATGTAGTAAAGGAGAACAAGTCAGAACATGTAGTTCCTCATCAATACTTTGCATATTTGCAATCTTGTGCATGCTCTCAAAAACATTTCTCACACTAGCTTCTTCAGTGCTCTCATCAGCATCCAAAGGACAAAGGTATTGAGAATAGGATATACTAGAACCATTCAAACAAGGAGTTTTAGGCACAAACTTGTTTCTAACCTCTCTTTGCATAGATGCATACCCAGTATCCTCATGATCTTGTTGCACATTTGGAGTGGGAGTACTCAATGTTTCATCTTGAGTAGTACCTTCAGTTTCAATAATTAAGTATTCTTCTTCAAGAGATGATAAAGGAGAAAGGACAACATCTTCTTCATGAAGAGAATCATCAACAGTAGTGTTGAGATGCCAATCTTGAATGGAAACCTCATAAGAGAGTTCTTGCAATATTCTTTCATTATCACTTTCCTCTTGTTTAGGTTGCATGCATGTCAGGAAAATATTTTGTGACTCATCTTCATGTTCTTTCACACTTTGACTCAAAATTTCTTCTTCACTCCCAGGAACAGCCACCATGTGATGGAAATCTCTCTTGGAGGTTGTAGTTGTGGAACCAGAACAAGTTGTCACAAGAGGAGTGACATACTTCGAAGAAACTGAGAACATGTCATTGTCTGGACAGATTTCTTCTTCATCATTGGTTTCTTCCATACAATCTTGTTTTTTTGTCTCCATCACTACTTCTTTTTGCTCTTCTTTAAGTAAACATGCATGTTCCGATGAGTCGCTTTCAGACACTTCCTTCAATATATGTTCATTTGTAGGAAAAATAATTGCCTCTTTATTGCTAACCTCAACATGCAAATGATATATCTCAGCATAATTTCTTTTATCTTCTAGTGCATGAATCTCCTCCGATAGGGAATTACAATCATGAGTAAGAAAATGAGTCTCCTTCCCATCTTTTTGTTCAATCTTCTGCAAAATTTGAAACAAGGAAGGATGAACCTGGTTAGATGCAAATTGCATGCCACCATAGAAACTCTTTAGGAACTCCACTTGCTTGGGTTCATCAAGAACTTGATTTTGTTGAGAAGTAGAAAAAGAATAATCTTCATCATCACTGTCACTGTCTGATTCAGGAAGTTGCAAGTTATGCATCTGGGATCTTCGATACCAAACCATTTTTCAGGATTCTTCTTTCAGATAGAGTCACCAATTTCTTTTCTGGGGAAGATAACTGTATATTTTTCTTTTAGCAATGAAAGGCACCAACGCTTCAGCTCATTATCCACAGTAGAGTCACCAAAAATATATTGGTAAACAGATTTGTCACCACGAAATAATCTTTGAAATTGACTCGTTGCCCTTAGAGCGGTGACTAAATTGTCCCAATAGTTGGAGAGATCACAACAGAGCAACGATCTTCCTCTGCGTTTGAGAGGGGCAGTTTCCTCATCTGATAGGGGTATTTTTTGGGTTTTTGTGTATTTTTAACCTAAAAGTACAGAAAGGAGGAAAAGGAAAACTAACAATAAAGATGATTAATAGAAACCCTAACAGTAGACATACGAATACTGGTTCAGATTTCACAAACTTAGGACAAATTATGAGGGGATTTCACCACAGAAGTTAGAAACCACTTTCCTAAACTTCATGATGAATTTCACAACATATGTGCAATAATGATGAAGAAAGATGGCAAATCTCAACATACGAAGAGATAATTTATCTTAACACTTTCAAATTAGGATACCGAGACATGATTGTGCTTCATCACCGCAATTGCATGCTTCAATGAATAACTTTGATTTACACAAATACATAGGAAGATCACCAATTTGACATACGAGAAACTAGTAATCATAACTCAGAAATACATCAAGAACATACGAACTGGAATGCATTCTTCATTATCTTTTCAAAATTATCTAATTCCAAAAGTAAACTATACAATGTGTAAGACCAAAAATGTTCCAAGAAGCTTCTTCATAAGTTCCCCCTACAAAAGTTCTCCCTAAAGAGTCCCCCCTTACATTTGAAATAGCCTCATATTTATAGGCTTTTTCCCATAACCACCTAGTAACCACTTTGTAACTACCTCACAACTACCTAATAACTACCTCTTTGAAATACAATAAAGTAATAAACCTTATTTTTGCTTATGTTTTACATCACTTTTTCAGAAATAAGGTTCATTTTCTCACTTTATATTACAAGGAGTGACTTAAGTCACTTTTACAAAAAGGTAACCTGAAACATGAAACTTTTGAGTTGTGTGTTTTGCTAAGTCACTTCCCATCTTCTCTCCTAGTTGGATATTAGCATTCAAGACTATGCATTTCATATTTAGATCACAACTTGTTGAACAAGACTTTTCATCATTCCAAGGTTTCTCATAATCATGCCTCATATTATCTGGTGTGACTTTGAAACCTACACCTTATCTTAATCTACCCATTGCCACTGAGGAATTGTCCCAAATCATATTCACACAAAAGTCATCATCAATGTTTTTCTTGAATTTTTTCACTCTACTTGCATCAAACTTAGTTCATAAGGAAGTTGAGTCTCTGTAGAAATTGACTTGTTTACTTTTACTTGTAGTGTATCACCTTTCTTGGAATCTTGAATAACAACTTTGGGAGAATAGAAGTGCTCTACTACCTAAAGGAACTATAGCCACCATAGAAATCCATATCACCAATTTCATTGTCACCAAGAACCATTTTTCATCTGGCGCAACTCTGGACATGACATCCTCGTAAACGTTGTTTGATGATAACCCCATTGTTTTGCTTTTACTCCAAATCTCCAATCATTTCTCAACTTCACTCTCATATTTGCATGCATGTATACCATAGTATTTAAAAAATAACTTAACAACAATCCTCTTATGTTTTGATGAATATCCATGTGCTAATTCACATTCCCATGCATGTAAAGCTGATTGTAAAGTTCATGGAAATTCTAGTTTTACATTCACCAAAGGTTTTTGCTTGAAAGATTCTAAGGTCATCTTCAACAAATTAATTTTGTAATTTGGCAATCTATCAAATAACAATCTTTTTTGATACATCTTGACAAATGGTTAAAATCTCTTGTTTGAAAGCTCCTATTCATGCACAAGCCACATGAATGTTGAAAAGATTACGGAGTTTGGTTTTATAACTACCTTCACACTTTCTTTGGTATTTTCAAAAACTTCTTGAACAAATCAAATCCGTGCCTGCCAAGTGCATTTGATCGAGGGTTTTTAAAGAATCTTCAATAAATGTATTTTGCATGTAACCATGTCTAGAAGCTGCATTTGTTGCACTCTGCGACCAAATTTGTTTGAATCGTTTTGCCAGAGTTCATGCATGATGTCTATTATTTCATATCAATCAGAAATGGCCATGGCATTTGGCTCTACACCTTTGATTTGCATTTTCTTAAAATATTCTAAGTCTTTTCAATAACTTCCATTTTGATCATACCCTACGATCAAGTGACATATCTTTAAGGCATTTCATCAAACTGTTAACTATTCACTTGCTTTGCATATGCTTCAACATTTTGCATGCACGGTCTGCCAAGGTATTTCAAACCATAACATCTAACACAAATCCACTTTCCATTATGCTTTGTTGGATGTACATACCTTGCTGTGAATCTCTTATTTTGGCACATATAGATGTAACTTAGCAAAGGTTTTGGAGAGTATTTTATACCTGCTAGTTGAATTTTATTTCAAGTTCTCGAAGTCTTCACAATTAATCTATATCATATGCATGATTGTGCTTTGATAAATACCATTAACCCTCTTTGGCACAGGCATTGAGAATGCTGGTAAATGTTGTAGGTCATGGCTTTATTGTTGTTGATTGCACTTCTTGAAAGCTTCTAAACCTTTTCATCTTCTTGAAAGGTTCTAAATCTTTTCATCCAATCCTTTTAGTTCATGTCTTGCAATCATTGTATTTCCTGTGGCAACACTCATTTTTTGAGGCATTCTATCCTTCCACGTTGTGCAATGGCTATGGAATTTGTCTTTGCTCCTTGCCGATTTTAAAGTCTCTTCAATTAACACATTTTGCACATATCCTACCATCCGTTGTAGCTGGTGAGATCACATTTCGTTGAGGTATCCTATCAAACAGTTCGCTCGCCTTCATCTATGCTTCCATGCTTTTTGTTTTAGTTTGTGCATCATGCAAATATGTTTGCTTGGGCGTTTGTAACTGCCACATTGACGCTTGCATGCCAAACCCCAGAAGTATTTCCAACTATAATATTTAACCAAAAATTGTTGTTTTGATAAGCTTTGATGACCGTCAATACGCTGTTGCAGAGCTACTTTAGTTGCCATTCATGAGACCATTTCTCTTTTGAGGTAGTTTATCAAATAGTCCACATGTTTTTTCTTGCTTTCATTGTAGTCTACGAAACAACATTTCTCTGAGTTTCTTTCAAACCATGCATGCATTGCTTTGGAGCATTCTGTCAAACTATTCGTGTGCTTTGTCTGGTTTTACAATGTTTTGCATACGTTATCTGCCAGGGTTCTAGTAATCACATCTGGCAAAAGTCCACTTTCAACTGTGATTTTATGAATGTCCATACCATCCTCGAAAGCTCCCATTTTGGCATGGATTGGGAGGAAGTTGATGAAGGTCATGGAAGGCAGCTTTACACCTGTCAATAGCACTTTCTTGAAAGTTTCAAAAACCTTTACAATAGATACATTTTGTAAAAATCCCACAAAACCACATTTCTTCTAGGCATACAAGTCAAAAAGTTTATGTACCTTGCATACATATCTTCAATGGTATTTCCAATCATAATTTCTGCCAAAACCCTGCTTCTATTATGTTTTGATGGAGATCATCCCCCAGTGGCCATTGTATTCCATGACATGACAAATCTTTGCCAAACATTTGTTGTGACTTGCATATGCTTCCACATTTTGCACCGATGTCCACTAGAATATTTCAAACTATAATATATATACCAGATCAGCACGACAGAGAGGAACGTTGGCAAAAGGTTTGGAGTTTTAATTTTACGCTTGCCATTTACATTTGCTTAAAAGTTTGTAAAACCTTTTCAACAAACCCATGGTTTTATCTTGGCAAAAATCTACTTGAGATTACACTTTCATAGACATTCATACTCTCCTCTGAAACATATTGCAACTCAAACATTATTGAAGATATGATTGTGTCGTAGAAATGTTGTGACATTACAATCAAATTGCTTGATATTCCTTGTGCATCTTTCATTGGTTTTAACTAACTTTTCAAACCGTTTGCATGCCCTTTTTTACGGATCCACATTCTACATGCATGGAGTGGCTTTACTTATTCACCAATGAGACTTGAACTTCTTTATCTGTCAATGGCCACATTTCACATTGCACGTGAGAAGAAAAAGAAGATTTGCTTGATCATAGGAGAGTTTAGTGGACATGGTAATGGAAATTCACTTCTCTGGAAGTACAAGTGAAATCCTTCTTTATTTAAAACTTATAAAATCCTGCCTTGGCTTTGGTTAGCCATAAGTGAAAGTGCATGTGAACTTAGTAAAATCCAAAAGTTAACGCAAACTTGGCCCAAAAAAAAAAAATTGACGCAAGGTTTGCGGGAAATGAAATCCGATGCATAGTTTGTGGAAAAACCGATGTGAACTTTGCCAAAAAATAAAAGTTGATGCAAGCTTAGTGTGAAATGAAAGTGGACGCAAATAATAATATTACTAAGCCGATGCAACGTAAATATTGACTTGGGATAATATTGAATGAACAAGACAAAGTATGACGTCTTGATAACAAGTTACTGACGTGATTAACACACACGACATCGACAAATTGTAACCGAAAAAGATGACTTAGAATAGGGATTTGATACATGATTAGATTTGGTCTTTTGGACACAAGAAGTTTAAATTTTGAAGTGTAGAAATAGGGTCAACAAGAACCCACATAGACTTAGTATTTTTTATGATTTTTATTTTGCTAATGGGTTGAAGGAGTTTGAGATTGTAGAATGTAATGGCATTTATGGATGGAATGGTGATTTGGATGGAAGGAGGTGGTTGGGATTTTTGAAAGGTAGATAAGGATGCCTTATTCAGCTTGGTTGCTTGTTTGCTTAGGGACCCAAACCTTTTTGGTCTTAGACTCTTCTTGTAGAGTTATGGGCTCAGGTAGCTTTTTAGATGTACTTGGTTGTGATTCTTTGCATTGGTGCCCTAAGGAATGAGAATCTTTAGGATTCTTGGTAAGGTTTTTGGATTTAGAGGTAGAGGCATCCAAATTTTTATTTTTGAATCCCTTGGATTTGATGGAAGCGGGGTTGGTGGAATGAGTGGAAGCTTTATGCTTAGACAATGTGTGCATTTGTTGGCCATGATTGAGATTATAAGGGTACTTATTGATAGGGGGATAATTAGGTGTTGGGAGTAATGGTGGTAAATTGGATGGTGGAAGATGTACAGTCACATGCTTTTGTGAGTTATAGGATGGTGGAAGTGGAAGATATGGAGCTAACATGGATGGTGGAAGTTTAGGAGTCGGAAGAAGCGGAGGTAAATCGGATGGTGGAAGATGTACGGTGACATACTTTTGGGGTTTAGGATGGGGTTTTTGATGGGAAATGGTGGACTTAGGATTCATGGAGGAATTACCAACATCTTTATCTTGTGGGAGCCTATGATTGACAATGGGACTAGGTGTATCTTGAGAAATAGACTAGAGTTCATCATTAGATGGAGAAGAAGGGGTGGCTGAAATCATGAAGATGGAGGTTCCTTGAAAAAGGTTGGTGATATGGAGGGAGGAGTCATTGATGGTATCAGAGTTAGAAGTCTCCCCTACTGAAGAAGGTCCAACTTCCATATCAGAAACAGATGCAAGTAAAGATTCTTGTAGTGTGTATTCACCCGGTCCTTGTTCAGTGTACTTGATACAGAGATTCAGAATGGCTTTTCTAGATGATGGTTCGAGTAAGGCTGATGGATCAACATAGGATGAAGATGGATAAGCTTTGGTGTTGATAGGAATATGGTTGGGATTTTGATATTTGGCTTGAAAGGCATGACAAAACTTGAATGGATTGGGATCGGCATGGATAGTAACTTCAATACCGTTATATGGAAATTTGAGACATTGATGGTATGTAGAAGGAATTGCTTTGAGGGCATGGATCCATGGACAGCCAAGGATGATATTATATGCAAGGTCAATATCAAGAACTTGACAACGGACATCAGTAATGACAGGACCAACTTGAATAGGCAAATGGATAATTCCTTCAGTATCTCTCTCAGCATCATCATATGCTTTGATACTAATGACCTTGGAAGTGTCAACATCTTTCTCAGAATATCCCAATTGTTTTATTAGTTTTAAAGAACATATATTAAGACCTGCTCCACCATCCACTAAGATTCGTTTGATACGGCAGTGGTTTACAAATACTTCTATGTGGAGGGCTTTGTTATGTGATGGATTGATGGATGGTCCAAGATCTTTATCAGAGAAAGTAAGATGGCAAGGGGCTATAATGCTGGCTACCATAGATTGGAATTGTGTAGTATCGATATCATTAGGGACCGAGGATTCTTGCAATGCTTTATCAAGGATAGCTTTGTGGGTGGGGGATATGTGAAGCAATTCTACGATGGAAATATGTGCAGGTGTTTTACCAAGGTGATCAAGGATATTATAGCTAGAGGATGGTCGAGGAGGATTGATAGGTGCTCCTTGAATGGTAAAGTGGCCTCTTCTAGTAGTTACAGTGCAATCGAGTGCTTTGCCTTGGATAGTAATGGTAGAAATGTGGGCTTGGTCAATGCGGCCAATCGTGGATGACTCATAATTGTAATGGATAGCATTCCCAGTATGAGGGTTACTTGTCTTGTCATGAGATGGAAGCGGATTCTTGAAGGCATCTAGATCATAGTTCGATGTCGGTTGATGTGCCGATTGTGATGTTGGAGGTGTGATTTTAATTAGACCAAGTGATCGATGCAATCTTAAATGACATGCTTTAAGCACATACAACCATTTGTTTTATGTCCCTTGACTCTATGGTATTTGAAATACTCATTCTCTTTATACTAAGGATCTTTGAAAACTGGTTCGCCATTGGGTGGTGCATCCGGTAATGTGATATCTCCCGCTTGGACAAGTTTTTGAAAGATTACCTCCATAGGTTCCGCTAAAGGAGTAAATTGTTGTCAAAGTGTTGGATTTGTTCTTGGTCGATTTCATTGAAAAGGTTGATTTGTTGTAGATGTGGCTTGGATTTTAATAAGAGATTTCATTGTTTGTATGTTCTTTGCATCCACAATACCGTCATTAACGACATTCTTGTTCTTGTTCCAAAAGCAGGATTTATCATTGGAATTTTGAAGATTGTCTTTCTTGTCTCTGAAAATCTTGATAGTGCCCTTAGCAATTAAAGTGCGTTCAATGATGGTTCCTTTGGAAATAAGTTCGTCAAAGGTGCTAGCACTTTGCAATTGTAGTTGGAATGAAAGCTCGAGATGAAGATTTTGGAAAAAGATATCAAGTTATTATTTCTTGAGTATTTTCCATGATAGTTTGCTAGCCATGTTTATTGTTGACAAGGTCGTTCATGTTCACCTCATGTTCAATGTTAAAATGAGATCGAAATTTGTTTGAAAGTTCTGCAAAAGTCTTAATTCCTGGAGGTAAATGAGAGAACCATTCAAGAGCTTGTCCTGCTAAGCTTCGGGGGAATAGTCTCAAAATATATATATCATCTTGAGCAACATCGAGACATGCAACATAAAATGCTCTAAGATGGTCATCTGGATTTCCTTTCCCTTTGTATTTGTCAAATTGTGGAATTTTGAAGTGTCGCGGAAAAGGTGTCATATGAAGTGACTTGTCAAATGGATAAGCGCATATATCTCCTAAGGAAAATGTCTTCTTGCTTTGTCATACCACCTTGTTAATCATTTGTTCAACATCTACTTGAGATAGTTGTTGTTGTTGCAAAGGGGGTTGATGGTTAGGAGGTGAAATGTAATATGGTGTATATTGTGGTTACTGTTGTGAAACATATGAGGGCATGACCATTTGTTGAGGTTGTGTGCTCACAGTATATGTCAAAGGATTAGTATGTGACACATATGTGTTTGAGGATTGTTGTCCTTGAGACACAAGTGGTGGTTGGGTATATTGTGATGGATTAGCGCCAAGAGTTTGCATCACATGGGAAGTAGAGGATGGATTGACGTTGGTCAATGGTTGTGGATTCAGAGTTGGATTTATAATATGGTAAGTGATGGAAGGATTGGTGTATACAGAAGAAGGATGGACATTTGGGTTTGTGTTTTGGACAACATGAGGATTGGTATATGTCATGTGTTGAGTGACGATGGGTAATCCTTGGGTTACATAAGATGGATTTATGGTTTGTGAAGGATTATATGAGGGAGGAAAAAGTGATGTAAGTTGATCAACATAAGTGGTGCAGGAGCACCTTCTCTATGGTGCAGGAATCATGTTTTGTTTATGTTTTCAATAAGGATTTTTAAGCCACATCATGTTTGTAATAAGGATTTTATGTCAATTTGGTCACTAGACCTATGTAGACCATGTTTTGGTCAAGTTTGATGTAATAACACAATGAAAACATGTAGTTTTCTTGGGAGAGGAGAAACCCAATGGCTAACTGTCTTTCACATCAGTTTGTACGGTTGGGAGGAATGTTAACTGATGTCTCAAGCCTTCTATAGGCGAAGTATGATGTAACTTGGGCAGGAATGCATGAATGAATGAAGATCTAGATTTTTGGGTGTGTTGAAACATTGTTCTTTCTGAGTATTTCTCTGTAACAATCACTCTGTATGGCCTATACGAATAGGTGATTGCCTGAAACCAGCTGGAAGTGTTCATGTATTGAAGTAACTTTCATTTAGAAGTAGTTTAGTGTCTTGAAGTGTTGTAGTTTGTGAGATATTGTTCTTTTTGCAAAGATTGGTCTGAAAACCTAGAAACTAGGGTTTTGTGAATAGATGGACTGTATTTCCTCTGTCCACTGAAAGCAAGATTCTCATTTTTAGTGTGATGGAGGAATACAGTGTATATTTTGTGTTTTCTATAGTTTTGGATCAAGCACTCAAGGATCAAAGGAGTTTGGCATGAGTTGACTAGGCATCTCTATGTGACTAGTCATTGAAACGATAGAAGAAGTGCTGTTGTGGAGTGGCCAAATTGATGGGTGATCAAGTGTTTACAGAGGATTATAGACCCCATTCCATATTGTCGAGTCTTTGTTTCTATTTCTAGTTTGGTGTCTACGTAGTTGTAAAGTAGCAGAGGGTGCCATCGGCGTAACATAGCCCTTAGAGAAACTTTTTGAAGTTACGCCGATCAACGGTGTTAGGCCAATAGAAAGTGTATCGGTGAAGAATGAAGGAAGTCTCACCAAAGAAACATATACCGGTGTAAGTTTCGTATCATTTCACCGAATGTACATTGTGAATGCACATCGCAAAAGCATGTTGAGAATGAATATTGAGAATGTATGTTGAGAATGTATCTTTCGTTGGATACAAACGATGACTGGCCGCAATGGTGAAATCAGGGGAAAGAAACTTTAGTCTACCGGTAATAGCAAGTCAGGCCAAGTATATACTAACTTGGTATATCAGCATATCGGGAGGACACATAAGGAGTTCGATGATGATCGAAGTCTTGCCGACAAGGTCATGACTAACCGCCACAGTTAAGGCGAGTGGGAATGTAACTACCATCGGGGTATCGACAGGAGGCCAGAAGACACCGCCGATGGAAGAAGTCTCTCCAAAGACAAGGTGAAGTTGAGCTGTCAGGGAGAGTTGGGAGATCAGGGAGATAAATAGAAAAGTGGCCGACGGGGTATGTTTGGCTGATAGGAATAGATCGCCAAGACATAGGCCACCCTCTCACTGACCAGAATTTTGATCAATTGTACGCTTCCTCTGTGCGCTCTACATCAATAAGAGATAGCGGTACTAGGATTGGCTTGTGATACAATAGGCGGTTCACTCATGTCAATGAGACTAACATTGGGGTTATATGGCATGTTGGATGGATTTGTGGAAATCATGGAGACCATATTAGTGGTGATAGGAATATGAGTGTGGGATGTGGTTTCCACATGTGATGTAATAGAAGTAGCGCTTTGCAATGGCTGCAAGACATGTACGGTTTGTGGTGTTTGGATAACTTGCGAAACTTATGGAGTTTGTGAAATTGGGATAGCTTGTGATGTTTGGGGAATTGGAACTTGTGCAACATGGATAGCTTGTGTTACTTGAGGTTGAGATATGGTCATGGTAGGAGGAGTATGTTGTGGAACATGAAAAGGTGGAAAGATCAGATTTTGTGAAAGGTAGGGAAGTACCTTAGTTGGAGTTATCAAAGGTTCTAGATTATATTCTGAGCGTGGTGGGTTTGATGGGATAGCAATAGGAAATGAAAGAGATGGGTTGGAAGGTGGATTTTGCAGCATGGCCATGGTATGAGATGGTGTGGCTATAGTGGATGGTCCCTTTGCAAAAACAACAGGAGTGTTTGGATCATGTTCTCAAATAGCAGATATGTCAAAGTCACTTGGTAATTTGGCTCCCATACGTGCTAATTGCAAGAAGTAGCAATTAGGATCAGATAAAACAAGCTTCTCAACTTGATCCCATACGTGTGTGTCTTGAAATTCTGATAAGTCATCTTGGGATTGCTCTTCATAGGTCTCTGAAAATGTTTGAGGTTGCACTTGTTGTGAAGATGACAGTCCAGTGGTGTATCCTTTGGGCACAAACATGTAAGAAGGCATGCCGGTTGTGAATTGAGTTGCATCTCTAAGGGGTGTTGATCAAGATTGTTGCATTTTGGCTTCCATCTCAGCTCACAATTTTGCTTCCATTTCATATCTATATTGGCTCCTAGTTTGAGGCATGATGGTTGATATTTTGAATTGGACTTAGCTTGTCAAGATTGAGATTCAAAAGGTAATGGTTCACTGATTGTTTGGTGTTGGTTTTGTTTTGCTAATTTGTCATTTGCTTGGTTTTTGTTGTTGGGTTGTTGTTGGTTGTTGGTTTTTCTAGGGCTAAGTAAAGCTAAAAGGACAATGTTTATTTGTTGGTTTTGCTGGTTGGTTGCTATTTTGGGGTCTCAAAAAGATGAAAGCTCAAAAAAAGTCCAATGGATTGATATGCTCAAGATAGAAGACAATGCTTAAGTTGTTGTAACTGATCAGAGGACTGTCTGAGAGTTGGTAACATAGCTAAGGAAGTCTAAAAATGTAACTAATTTAGCTGAGTTGATATTGATTGCTGATATCTGACCAGAAGCGACAGGTAATAGCTTAGAAGTGATATGAAAGATGCCAAAAATGACTAATAATAGCTCAAAAGTGATTTGGTTTTGCTACAGGTGACAGGTTACAGTGTTAACCAAAGGCAACTAGGTTTTCAGAGGTGATCAGTTTCAAGCTAAAAGTGACGTAGATTGTGCCAAAAGCGATGGACGGTTGTTTAAAGGTGATGCAAATTCTGCCAGAAGCAAATAACTGTTGTTTAAAAGTGATCTGGTTTGGTTGAAAGTGAACAGTTATGGCTCAAAAGCAGTCTGTGTTTGTTAGAGGATATGTTTGAATGATATTTTTGACAAAAAAATAGTAACTTCAGTCACTCATACTCACAACAATCATAAACTTGTACAACCTAGGCTAGGAAAGGATTGTATTTGTTGAGTCCCCTTGCCATGCCTTTTCAAAGCAGATAGCTTCAAGATCTTGGTAGCACCAGCTCCCCTCCATGGCACTCACTTCTCATGCATACCAAGATCTGGGTTTCCCAAGGCTTGTCCCCCCACCAAACCTTAGGATTGTCCCTGCTATCTCTACTAAGAACTATGAGAATTGGGGCAACTTCAAAGGTCCCACCTTTTGCATCAACAAATAGAAGGATTTTGGCTACTACACAAGGTTGCTAGTAAGGGCATCTGTTTGGGTGGTTATACATGCGGCAACACTACTCTCTGTTATGGATTCTCCTAGCCTTCAAGGATTATGCCTTGGAGGGTTTTGGGGGAGGTTAGCTGTCGGTATAACACAACAGCACCTATTGTTTATGGCTTTCAACACAAACACTTTTCTTATACAACGGTTTAGAAGGACTTGGCTTTAGCCCATTACCACTTGGGTTGTACCCCTTCTCACACCGGGAAGGCAGGCCCTCTAAAGATAATAAGTTCTCATGCACCCAAGATCCATTTGATAGGCAAGGGGAGAGGATACTTTTGCTAGTAAATTTGGGTTACATACATGCACAACAAGCAATCCAAAAAAGATAAATCAATCACAGAGCAAACAATGATTTTTTAAGCACCAAGCCCAAATGTTCCTAAATTAGTGATAAATGCAATGTCTTGGACCGATCGGAGCTGCAATAGATATGTTAGTAGTTTCACAATCTCCTTTTCTTGGACAGTCGATAAGATGTTGCACAAAGAAATGATTAGTAGCCAAGAAAACCAGATTGTGAATGAAAAAACTGAAAGTGACACACAATTACCAGAGGCGATCAATTGTTGCTCAAAAGCAATCTGTATCTTGTTGAAAGCATACTGTTACAGGTCAGAAACATGCAGACAAACCAAGATGAGAACTGTTTTTGCTCAGAAGCGATGCAGAAACCCTAGATGTGAATTGTTAATGGCCAAAAGTGATGCAGAAACCTGTAAAATTCAAATGTTAGCAAAAACCCTAATTGCAGGAAGTGACCTAAACAGATAGAAGTGATCTGTTTCGAATTAGAAGCGATGCAAATTATGACAGACGTGACCAAGATCTGATTAAAGGTGATGTGGATTTGATAGGAAGCGACCACTGTAAGCTTAGAAGCTACCCAGAAAATGCTGAAAGCGGTAGAGTTCAGCTTAAAAGTGATGCGAAAGTTCTAAAGGTGACTGGTTTTCACTTAAAAGTGACCATGATGTGCTGTAAGCGCTCAGAAAATTTGATCTTCACAAAGAACAACTTCAAATAGTAAAGTTAATCAAGGACGTGGGTCCCACTGAGTGTGCCAAAATGTGATAGGTAAAAATTAGGTTAATGAAATCAAGCATATAATTGAAAACCTAATCCTACCACCATCAAAGAATTGAATCCAAGTGAAATCAAAAGCATGCAATTCAAGAACAAGATCACCTAGATTGTATGATTCCTTGTTTTATGATGTGGATTGCTTCTTAACAATGAACAATTATGAAGATAAAAGCCGCCATGATAGGTGGATGATAATGATAATATGCTAGATGGATGCTAATAGAGGTATTATGCTCAAGATGATAATGTAGATGCTATATGAAAATGATGGATAGATGTAGTATGGAATGAGAGGCTGTTTATATAGACTTCAACCAAAATCAATCAATAGTGGAGATTTGGTGGCTATGTGAATGGATAAGATTAAATGATAGTCATAGGTGAATGTGTAGATGACAATTGGACAGAAGATAAGGCTTATGTGTGACCGTGTACATAAAAAGTACTACATGTGAAAGATATTAAATAAAAGATGTAGTGCCACACATGTTTTTAAATAAAAGAGGCACACATGTCGGCTTGTGATAAAAGATGAAGATAAGTGATAAGAGAAATTAATTAAATAAATAAAATTTATTTAATTAATTGGAAAGTGGGCTTATGAGGGGTTTTTAATTAAATAAATAAGATTTATTTAATTAAAAATAGATAGAAATAGAGATAATTAAATAATTAAAGATTATTTAATTATAGATTAGAAGAAATAGATAATGAATTAATTAAATAAATATAAATTTATTTAATTAATAAAAGAAACAAGTGATTTAGATAAAATAGGGAAATTGCTCAAGTGTGTTAGACAAATGCAGATGACAGCTAATGCAATATTTGATATTAATGATAATTAGGTCAATTTTGGGTGTCTACAAAGGTAGAACACCATCACCCAGTAGGACTTTTATACCCTCATAAGATTCCGGAATGGAAATGACAAATCATTAGCATGGATTTTGTGCAAGGACTTCCTATGTCTAGAAATAGACACAATGCTATTCTAGTTGTGGTGGATAGACTCACCAAGGTGGCCCATTTTATACCTAGTAATTTAACAGATGGGGCACCATTCATAGCCTACAAACTTGTGCATGAAGTATTTAGATTGCATGATATTCTTGAGAAGATTATCTTAGATAGGAATGCCCATATGACATCAAGGTTTTGGCAAACCTTATTCTCCTCACTTGGAACTTAGTTAAACATAAGCTCTTCTTACCATCCTAAGACAGATGGACAAACTGAATGAGTAAACCAATTACTGGAAGACCTATTGGGAATGTATTGCATGAATCAGCAATACAAGTGGGAAGATTATCTTTCTCTTGTGGAATTTGATTACAATAATACCTATCATTCTGCTATCAAGATGTCTCCATTTGAAGAATTATATGGAAGAAAGTGTCGAACTCCTATAAGCTGGGATAAACTAGAAGATAGGATTAATCTTAGTCCAGAAATGTTGTTAGAAATGGAAGACCAAGTCCATCTGATTAAGAAAAGGCTAACGGAAGCAAATGATAGGGTAAAAAGTTATGCGGATGCTAAGTGCATCACAATACATTTATCAGTGGGAGAAAAAGTTCTTTTAAGGGTTAAACCACAAAAGAGTTATATTAAGTTTGGAAAGACATCCAAACTAGCTCCTAGGTATGTGGGTCCCTTCGAAGTTCTCATAGAGGTCAACCCAGTTGCATATAGGATTGCTCTACTGCCAGTCGTTTCCATGATACATAATGTTTTCCATGTTTCTTATTTGAAAAAGTATGTTATTGGGGATAATCATGTTCCTATTCTTGAATGGAATGTCATACAGGTGAAGGACCCAGGGGTGGTATGATTGAGCCCATCAAGGTGCTCGAAATATGTAAGCTATGCTTGCATAATAAAGAGGTTACTCAATGCAAGGTCTAGCGGGACCAATATGCAAAACAGAATGTCACCTAGGAGAATTATGATGATATTTATCAAAATTTTACTCATCTCTTTTAAGCTTTTATATGTGATGTGTTGAATGCACAAGACAACTGAGAGGGGGGTGAATTAGTTGTATCAAAAACTTTAAACCCTCACAAACATAATCACATCCACATTAGTTCACTTAAACCCTTATTCTATTATGAAGATTAAACATGAAAAATAGATAACAGAAACTTAATCACATCAACACAATGCACAAGAGAACACAAGATTTTTATGTGGAAAACCCTAAAAGGGAAAAACCACGGTGAGGATTATCTCACAATATAAAGTAGTATCAATACCGAATTACAAAGAGGCTCACTACCCAAGGGCTTATTGTCCAAAGAAGTGCTCACTACAATAGGCTCACCGCCATGAACTGATATGATAGCATCTACCACATGCATAAGTATAGGTCCAATGAAGCACAACAATCATCACCTTTGCAGCCTTCTTGAAAATTGTAGATGACTTCTTCTCTGCATTAGATCTTCTACCACATGAAAGTCCTTGCTACCTCTGATTCAAATTCACAACACAAACATTGACATCTTCGTACATGCACACATACACATGAATCATTTACACTTATTTATATCAATCATCAACCTTGAAACATTCACCAAGGTTGGCAACACACTCTACAACCTTTGAAACAATCTCCAAGGTCAACATACATAATTCAAATTAGGTCTAGACCTAAAACATTCTTGTGAAGCAAGGGAATGAAGGTATGTCATGCCCCCTTTATATTAAAAATAAATTGGTGAAATTATTAGTCCATTCCTATTTTCCCATGGGATAATGTAAATCAAAAGGGAAAATATTTTATTTAATATTTTAATTGTAATCCCGCAAATTAAGGATTTATTATTTTTAGGAGCACTTAAATATTAAATATTTTATTTAATTGCACAAGTGGGGAATATGAGGTGTAATTATAACTTCCAAGAGTGATTTTAGGAGATCTTATGACAGGTTCCTAAAAAATAGGTGATTTTATGATAACTTGTAAGAGGGGAGTTATTTCTTATTTTTGGCCAAGAATCTTGCATGGTTTATGACACGTAAGCACCGTTTGAGGGAATTTTTTGGAAATTAAATTATTTTAATTTATTTTCTAAGAGAGAGGCATTTGGATTTGGAGATATTATTAATATGCAAGTATTTTCTTTCAGAGGGGCTTTTGGATCATTTTACAACCCATATTTCTGAATTTGAGCACTTGTGCTTGGATTCTCTTCAGTGGACAAAAACCCATTGATTGCTTGGATAAGAGGACAGAAAACCTTTGGTTCTTGATGGCATTCTCACACAAGGAGTGCATTGGAGCTTCAAAGAATTAATAGATTTCGGCAGTTTTTATGTAGTTTGGTTACAGGTGGATTTATATGCAGTTTTGATGTTTCCTGGAGCATTTTGAAGTATTGTAAGTGTTTGTATGTGTGGAATTCATGTTTTTCTGTATTTTTACTATTTCTACATCAGTATTGGTTCTTGTGGTCATTTATATTAAGATTTGGTGTTGTCTTTGTGAGTTTGGAGCAGTTTCAGTGTCTGTTGAAGTTGGGTTTTGAGCAGTTAGTAGTTTATAGTTGTGGGTTTGTTATCAGAGTTTGCTGCTATTTTTATTGGTCATATCAGACTTGATATAAACTATATTTCATCAGAAAATCATATAATTTAATAGTGGGTTCATCAGATATCATTTCTGTGCTACCGAGTGAGATCAGGTGAAGTGAAATTGCTAATTTTGTATGCAAATTTGTAATTTTTATTAAATTTGGTAATTTTATGATATCCTATAGAAAGAGGCCATAAATTTTCTTTTATTCTCTATTAATTATCAGAAATTTAAGTTTGTCTAAGATTTCCTTTGATTTAGGTAAGAAATTGTCAATTTCAGGTACCATTTGTGAAGATAATTAAAACATACAATTTTAGATTTGATATAGTTGCAAATATTTTTGTTCATGTGTAGGCTTGTATCACATTGCCTTTTGGAAACCTTGTGAAGGAAAACTAGGTCCATTGTGTGGACAAATCCAACCCTACCAATACCTCTGCTTCATATTGGTATCAGAGCCAATATCTGATTGGAAGCAGTGTATGTCAGATGAGGAGACTGAAACAGAGGCTAGTACAATGCCTCCCAAGACAATGAGTCAAGATGCCATCAAGAAGTTGGTGGAAGAGATGGTTGAAGCAAGATTGCAAGAAGAAAGAAAGTCTAAGGGCAAGACCAAAGAAGAGGGAAGTTCTTCTGACACAAATGAAGAAGTAGAGGCAGAAGAGAGTCCTCAAGGGCAGGACATGTCTGCAGATCAGAAAGCTTTCTTGAATGCACTTAAGGGCGCTCATGGACACAATGGTGATCCCAAGATGGATGTGCCTACCTTCCATGGCAAGTTGGATGGGGATGCTCTCACTGATTGGATAGAAGCCATGTGCAACTTCTTTGATTACAAGGAGTTCAATGATAGCAAAAAGGTTAAGTTTGCCAAGACAAGGCTAAGAGGTTCTGCACTTGTGTGGTGGAACTACTTGCAAAGTGAGAGGGAGAAGATTGGGAAGAGTCCCATCACTAAATGGAGTAGAATGGTGGCTATGCTCAAAAGCAAGTTCATGCCACCTGACTATGAGATTCAAATCATTAGGAGATTCCAGAATTTAAGACAAAAAGACATGGATGTGGCTGCCTACACAGAAGAATTTCATAGACTAAGTATGAGGGCCAATCATAATGAAGATGAAAAAGGGATGGTGGCTAGGTACCTAAATGGTCTGAAATACAATCTGCAAGATGAGATCAGTTTAGTGATACCAAAAACAATGGATGAATGCTTCTTATTGGCCTCTAGAGTAGAGGAAAAGCTGAGAAGGAAGGGTGAACAAAGTGCTAGAGGAAGAGGTGGCAGAAACCAAAGAGGAAGAGGTAGTTTTGGCCGTGGACAGTCCCACAAAACTGAAAATAACAGTCAGCAAGAAACATAATCAGAAACAAAGCATAGAGGAGGTTTCAGAGGTTGCAGAAGGCCTAATGGCAGGGGCAGAAATGGTGGAGGAGGTAGAGGACCAGGAGTCTTCACTGGAAGGTGTTGTGGCTGCAACCAAGTTGGCCATACAATGAACAAATGCCCAGAGAAAGCCAGCAACTCTCATGACAGTGGAAAGAGAAATCAGTTGGTAAAGGATGATGATTGTGAGAGTGTAAATTCACCAATGGGAAGTGCTGCACCTATCCTAGAAGGAGAGAGTATGATGATTAAGAGGTCTATGTTAAAAGTGCCATTGAAACAAGAGCCCCCTCAGAGAAAGAATCTTTTTAGAACCCAAGGCCTAGCCTATGGGAAATTGTGCAAGATCATAGTAGATTCAGGATCTACGGAGAATGTGGTATCCACTGAGATGGTTGAGAAGTGCAGGTTGAAGAGGCTGCCTCATATCAGTCCTCACAAGATTTCTTGGTTAAACAAGAACCAAAGTTTCATGGTGGAAGAACAAACTTGGGTTGAATTTGCAATTGGTGACTACAAGGACAAAGTGCTATGTGAAATCATCCCTATGGATGCATGTCATCTGCTTCTTGGCCACCCATGGCAATATGATACCAAAGCACAGCATGATGGTGAGAAGAACACTTATGTCATCACCAAGAATGGAAGACCATACAAGATGGATCCTATGCTAGAACAGACCGGAAGGAAGAACAATGACAGCAGTGTCATGTTGGTGAATGGTAAAGAGTTTTTGAACCTCTTGAAGGAGAAGGATACCCAAGGATATGCCTTGGTCATGAAGCCTAAGAGTGGATTGGATCAGCAAGATCAAAAATAGAAGGAGATTCCATTGGAAGTGCAGCAACTTCTAGACAAGTATCAAGATCTTGTGGTAGAGGAAGTCCCCAACTCCTTACCACCCATGAGGGACATAAGTCATCAAATTGACTTAATACCTAGTGCTACATTACCTAACAAGGCTGCCTATAAGCTGACACCACAGCAAAATGAAGAGGTGGCAAGGCAAATTCAAGATCTCTTGGAGAAAGGGCTGATTAGGAAGAGTTTAAGTCCTTGTGCAGTTCCAAGTGTACTTGCTCCTAAGAAAGATGGAAAATGGAGGCTATGTACAGATTCAAGGGCCATAAACAAGATCACCATAAGGTACAGGTTCCTAATGCCAAGGATTGAAGATCTTTTGGATTACCTTGGAGGATCATGCTATTACTCAAAGATTGATTTGAAATCTGGTTATCATCAAATCTGGATCAGACAGGGAGATGAATGGAAGACTGCTTTCAAGACTAATGACGGTCTTTATGAATGGCTTGTTATGCCATTTGGCCTTAGTAATGCTCCAAGTACATTTATGTGCTTGATGAATGAGGTATTAGTTGAATTCATTGGTAAATTTGTTATTGTTTATCTTGATGACATACTAATATTTAGGAGGATAAGAGAAGAGCATGTGAAGCATGTTGGTCAGGTGTTGGAGAAGCTACATGAGCACAAGTTGATGATCAACTTAGACAAATGTGAGTTCATGAAAACTGAACTTGTATACCTTGGATTTGTCATTTCTAATGGCTGTTTGAAGATGGATCCCTCTAAGGTTGAGGCTATTCTTAGTTGGCCTACTCCAAAAATAGTGGGAGATGTGAGAAGTTTCCATGGATTGGTGACTTTCTATAGGAAGTTTATCAGAGGTTTCAGTCACATTAGTGCTCCCATCCTCAACACCATCAAGGGTGGAGTCAAATGTAGATTCCAATGGACAAAGGAAGCTGATGATAGTTTTGAGTTGTTGAAGACAAAGGTGGTTGAGTTGCCTACTTTAGTACTTCCTAATTTTGATAAGGTGTTTGTTGTTGAGTGTGATGCAAGTTAGCAAGCTATTGGTGATGTTCTCAGCCAAGAAGGACATCCAGTGGCATTCTTCTCAGAAAAGTTGAATGAAGCCAAGCAAAGGTATTCTACCTATGACTTAGAACTCTATGCAATGGTGCAAGCTCTTAAGAAATGGAGACATTATTTGCTGCCCAAAGAATTTATTGTGTTTACTGATAATCATGCTTTAAGCTTTCTAAATAGTCAAGAAAAATTGAACCATAGACATGTTAAATGGATGGAACAACTACAAGTCTATACCTTCACAATTAAGCACAAAAAAGGTGTTTCTAACAAGGTGGCTGATGCATTAAGTAGGAGTTTGCTTATTGTTCATGAAATTTAGTTAGAAAGCATGGGCATTGACTATTTAAAGGAGTTGTATAAAGAAGATTCAGATTTCAAAGAGGCTTATGATGTTTGTGTGAACTTGGCTAACACGTTCCATGGAGAGTATGCAGATTTTGTTTTGCAGGAATGCCTCTTGTTTAAGGGAAATTTGTTGTGTATCCCTAAGTGCTCCATGAGGGACAACATCATCCAGGAGAAGCATAATGGTTCTTTAGGAGGACATTTTGGCTTAGACAAGACACTAGAACAAGTTACAAGGTTCTATTTTTGGCCAAAGGTGCAATCAGATGTGAGGAAGTATGTAGCTAGTTGTGCAATCTGTCAAAGGGCCAAGGGTGTGTCTTCAAATGCAAGTCTATACCAGCCCCTTTCTATTCCCAACAGACCTTGGGAAAGTATAAGCATGGATTTTGTACTTGGGTTACCTAGGACAGCCAGAGGGGTGGATAGTGTGTTTATTATTGTTGATAGGTTCAGCAAGATGGCTCATTTTGTGCCATGTAAATGCACAAATGATCCATCTCATGTTGTAGGTCTATTTTTCAGAGAGGTAGTAAGAATCCATGGTTTGCCATTGTCCATTGTAACCGACAGAGATTCTAAGTTTATAGGTCACTTCTGGAGGACCTTGTGGAAGAAGTTGGGCACAAAGTTGTCCTTTTCTTCAGCCTACCATCCACAAACTGATGGTCAGACTGAGGTGGTTAATAGATCACTTAGAAACCTTCTAAGATGCCTTACAAAACAACATGGTTTGGCATGGGACTTGGTTATCAATCAGGCTGAATATGCCTACAATGATTCAAGGAATAGGAGCACTGGTAAAAGTCCTTTTGAGGTAGTTTATGGCTTTCATCCAAGAGGGCCACTTGAACTGAAGGATCTCCAAGGATGGGATAGAAGGAGTGCACTTGGTGAAGAGTTTGCTGCCTCCATGAAAATAGTCCATGATCAAGTCAAGTTGCAATTAGAAAAAACAATCACAAAGTACAAGGAAAGGGCAGATTTGAAGAAAAGAGAAGTGCAATTCAAAGTTGGAGACTTAGTTATGGCATATCTAAGGAAAGAAAGGTTGCCAAAGGGTCAGCCAACTAAACTCTTGATGAAGAAGATTGGGCCATGCAAAATAGTGCACAAGTTTGGTCCCAATGCATATGAGATTGAGTTACCTTCCGGCCTTGGTATCTCTCCAATTTTCAATGTTTGTGATCTTTTTCCTTTCAGACCTCCATTACATGGTGAAAGTGGATCAAATGTGGTGGATGAAGATGTTGATTGGATCAAGGACTTACCTCCAAGCAAACCTTTGCAGTTGGAATGTATTCTGGATTCCAAAGTTGTCAAGAAGACTAGGAGAGGTGTCTATAAAGATTACTTGGTGAAATGGAAGGATCTTCCTAACTTAGAGGCCATTTGGATGACTGAAGTAGATATCTTGAAGCATGGAATGACACTTCAACAATTGGCAACTCAAGGGACTTGACTTCTTCCTATAGGGGCAGTATGGTGCAGGAGCTCCCAGTTTAGTCATTTTTTGGCTATGTCATGTTTTGTTGTCTTGTTCTTTTATTTCCTCTAAAGCTTTGAAAGTCATTTTCATGTGGATTGTAATAAGGACTTAGTCATTTGGTTGACTAGTCCATTATAGTCTTAATAAGGTCTATTTTCAATGTATTTTCCCTTTAGAAACATAGGGTTTCTTGTGCAAATGTAACCTCCAACATTTCACTGCCCTTGGAGGGCAGTTGAATGGTTGGAGGAGGTGAAGAAACGTTGGCCAAGCCTTCTATAGGTAGAAGAATGTATGACATGCTAAAGGAATGAATGGAGAGAAGTTTTTGAAGTGAAAAAATAGTTTTTTTCTGCGTTTTCAGAAGATAGTCGTACAGTACAGCCTGGTACAGACAGCAAGGAGTCTAAGATCTGGAAAATGTGTTAGCATTTTGAATCACCTTTCATTTGCATGTAGTTAGAGCTCTTGACATTTCTTATTAAGGGAGAACCAATTCGTTTTGCAAAAACTATTTTGAAACCCTCCAAACTAGGGTTTTGTGCCAAAATGAGGAATTTCTCCTCTGTCCTCTGAAAGATCTCACCCATTTTTAGTCAGATGGAGGAAGGTAGCTTAGATTTCATGCTTTTTGTTGCTTGCAAGGTTGCACTCTTCTCTCCAAGGTGTTTGGCATGACTCTAACTAGTCTATTCAGTGACTAGTTAGATTGCAAATGGTGGACAGCATTGTAAATGCAGAAAACAATCAAATGTTTGACCAAATGGATGATGAAATTGGTGTTTCTAGGTGATAACAGTCCTATGTGGGTACTTGGTTACTCCTGAGAAAGTGGATTAGATACACTTCCTTCACAAAGCCCTTAAACTAGGCCTATTTCTAAAAGAAAACAGTCTGTTGTCCTTGCTCGCCTGTAGCAGAGTATGAACCTACATGTTGGAAGATGATTACATGTCCATAATGGGTATTTGAATATGCATTTAGTCTTGATGGTAATTTGGAGTTCTAAAGAGTTATTGTTGGTTTAGTCGATTTCTAGGGCTACAAGATACAAGTCTTTCTTAAACACTATCATAGGACAGTCATGTTGTAGCTTGCTGTCCACTGTCCTGGAGAGTATAGAATCTAGTTTTTGGGTCAGAGACCTCATGTTAGTCATGCCCTTGACAAGTACATGCTGGCGGTAGAGTGAAGATCCTGTTTGGTAGAGCTGTTGGTAGTTGGTTGTGTGATCTTGAAGGTGTATTGTGCATATAGGTTGGGTTGAGTTGTGACTCCCCAAAAGAGAGTTGAGTAGCCTGTGTGGGTGGACACCAGGGTGTGGTCCTAGGCTAGGTCAGCCTCTTGAGTAGCCTTGTGTAGGCTTGTATCACATTGCCTTTTGGAAACCTTGTGAAGGAAAACTAGGTCCATTGTGTGGACAAAGCCAACCCTACCAATACCTCTGCATCAGCAACTGACCCAATCTTCTAAAGAACCTTATACGACCCATAGAACTTTAGAGCCAACTTATGACGCCCTTTGAGTTTTAGGGATGATTACTTGTATGGATGTAGATGAAGAAAAACCATATCACCTATTTGAAAAGTACACTCAGGACGGTGCTGATCAGCTTGTTGTTTCATTCAATTTCTTGCCATGTGAAGATTGTCCTGCAAGATGTGAAGAATCTGATCCCGGGTTCAGAGAACTGTGTCATCTGCCTGAACTAGTGAACTGCTGGGGGTGTATGAAAGGAGCACTGGTGGTGCCTGACCATAGACTACTTCATATGGAATCATTTTAGATGTAGTGTGGTAGGAGATATTGTACCACCATTAAGCGAGAGGGAGCCACTTTGCCCATTGATGCTATTGTTCTAAGGTGAAGCAACGAAGATAAGTTTCCAAACATTTGTTGATAATTTCAGTCTGACCATCTATTTGTGGGTGATACCTAAAACTCATCTTTAGTTTGGTGACAGTGTGTCAAAATAATTCTACCCAAAAATGACTGGTGAAAGTTGCATCATGATCTGAGACAATGGAAGAAGGGATGCCATGAAGACAGAAGATCTGGTCCATGAAAATTTGTGCAACTAAGGAGGTGGTATAGGGATGGCTGAGGGCACAAAAATGACTATATTTGGAGAGGTGATCAAACAAAACCAAGATCACTGTCTTCCCTCCAGATTTAGGGAGCCCCTCAATGAAATCGATAGAAATATCTGTTCAAATCCATGTAGGGATGGGAAAGAGGTCGAGCAATCCAGGAAGGAGTGTCATTTCACCCTTGTTATATTGGCAGGTATCACATTCAGCCACCATCTATTGAATTGCTCTTTTCATTCCCTTCTAAAAGAAGTTACTTCGTGCCCATTCATAAGTTTTGAGGAAATCAAAGTGCCCTGCAAATGGAGAAGCATGGAGTTCATAGAAGATAGCCTGCTAAAGATTTGTGCTCTGGGGAAGCACTAGACGACCCTTGTATCACATAGAAGCACCATCCCAAGAGTAATACAGTACAATAGAAGGGTTAATGGCCAACTGTTGAATGATTTGAGATAATGAAGATTCTTTGGCATAGCCCTGCTAGACAAATTCCAACCAATTTGGAATAGGCATAGAAGTAGCTAAAAGAGAAGCTAGGTCATCAAATGTGCGAGAAAGAGCATCCGCCACAATATTGTCCTTACCCTTCTTGTAAGTGATCTTGTAAGGAAAGTAGAGGTGCGGAATATAGCTTCCCTAATGTTAATTCAAAGGGGATAATGCAGACAGATAATGTTTAATTCAAATACATGGATAAACACACCAGAAAATACTGAATAAATATAAAAGATAACAGAGAACAACACCAGATGTACGTTGGAAAACCCTTTTGGGTAAAAAACCCACCACCACAAGAGAGACAATCTTTATTTATAGTAAGCTTAGAAAAGTTACAATAAAGATCCCAGCCTTCTTGCTCAGGTATCAATTCTCAAATCATACTCTTAGTTCACTTCCTCTGTACATCTATAGAATGAACAATTTGATCGAATCTCATCATCAACCTCTGACGACTTCACCAAATATGTATATACCACAGTCTTCAAGAGAAAAACCATTTTGAACTTCTACCCTAACTGTTTGTTCCAACTTCCCAACATCGCTATCTTCCAACCGTCGCATAACTATTCGTATTCATGTGAGACCTTTAGTCCCACATTCACCAGTTTGAGTTTGATGTCCTGGATTATATACATGCACACGCGGTAAGTCTAACGTCAGCTCTTTTGCCGCTGATGACCCCAGCTGGTCAATCATCAATGAACCATCGGAGTGACCAAGACCTTCAGTGTGATTTCATCCTTCTTCACTGACAAAGTTCCTTTCGCTGATGCCAAACTCCATCGAATAGACTGAGCTCATCGGAGTAAGAATTCCACCAAAAACTGATAGTGTTAGTCCCGCCGATACATTGATCTTCATCGGAATGACTCCTACTGATGCCAACTCCCATCGGAGTAACCCAAACTGTCAGAGCGACATTTGCAAACCATGCCGACAAAGATTGTCATGCCGATGTCCAACCATCGGAGTAACACAGCACACCGTATGGACAAACCACCATCGGTGAGACCTTGCAGATTGCTCAAAGACTCCACACTCCCACTGATAGTGAAAGTCTACCTGATGGCTCACTACCATCGGTGAGAGCAAAGCGATCAGAGTAACATTAACAAGGTTTACTGATGCTCTAGTGTGGCCAATGACCAAGAAATGAATGAGGTTCCAAGTAGTAACTTGAGACATTAGGTCTCTTCAATCTCCCACTTGTCGAAGAGATTACTACTACCTCTTAATCCTCATACGATTACTAAGAATTATGGGCCTGAAGACCCATTTCATCTAAACACCATTTGAACTTGGCTGTGCTCACTGGTTTAGTCAAGGCATCTGTAACATTATCCAAAGTATCAACCTTTTCTAGCTTTACCTTTTTGTCTTCCACCATATCACGTACAAAGTGATAGTGGACCTCAATATGTTTTGTCCTAGCGTGAAAAGTAGGATTTTTTGCCAAACAGATAGCACTTTGACTATCACAATGAATTTGTATTTGCCCTGCATCAAAACCAACATTAGAACACAACCTCTTCAACCAAATGGCTTCTTGGCATGCACGAGTAGCTGCCATGTACTCTACCTCTGTTGTGGACAAAGTGACTACAACCTACCACTTGCTCATCCAACTGATAGCACCACCATTTAACGTGAATACATATCCACTAGTGGATCTTCTACTATCAATGTCCCCCACCCAATCAGAATCAACATATCCCTGAATGCTAATAGATTTCTGAGATCCAACTGAGTTTCCATGATAGCAAATAGCATAGTCAAAAGCTCCCTTCAAATGCCTCATAACTCTCTTCACAACATCCCAATGTGATTTGCCAGGATTTGCCATAAATTATCTCAAAACTCCCACTGCCTGGGCAATGTATGGTCTGGTACAGACCATTGTGTACATTAAACTGCCAACAACACTTGCATAAGGCACTTTTTCCATGTTGTCAATTTCATAAAAAGATTTTGGACAATCTTCAATAGATAGTTTCATTCCCTACAAAATTGGAACAACTAACTGTTTGCAATTAGACATATTAAATTTATTAAGAACATTGGTAATATACTTGCTCTGGCTGAGCCAAAGCTTTCTACTAGATCTGTCCCTTTTGATTTCTATTCCCAGAATGTACTTCGCTGCCCCCAGATTTTTCATTTCAAATTTCAAGGACAACTGAGATTTTAAATCGGAGATCATTCCCTTACCATTGCCAATGAATAACATGTCATCCACATACAGTACAATTATAAGAATCTGATCACCATCAGTTTTATAATAGACACAATGATCAGATTTAGATCTCACATATCCCAAAGATAAAACATACGTATCAAATTTCTGATACCACATTCTAGGAGATTGCTTCAAGCCATAAAGAGACTTTTTAAGTTTACATACCAGATGTTCTTTACCTTTTACCACAAAATGCTCTGGCTAGGACATATAAATTTCTTCTTCAAGGTCCCCATAAAGAAATGTTGTTGTTGCATCCATCTGCTCAATTTCAAAGTCATACGCTGCTGTAAGTGACAACAGAAATCTAATGGATGTTAGCTTAGCTACAGGAGAAAAGATTTCTCCATAATCTATACCTTCTTTTTGAGAATACCCCTTAGCAACCAGTCTTGCCTTGTATTTATCAATACTACCATTTGGACCATATTTATTTTTAAATACCCACTTACAGCCCACAAGTTTTCTACCTTTAGACAAGGGCACCAGATCCCAGGTTCCATTTTTCTCCAACGATGACATTTCGTTATCCATGGCTTCTAACGAAGAATCTGAATCAGGTAAACTAATAGCTTCTTTCACAGTCCTAGGTTCATCAGTATCAGTAAGCAAAGCATAGGCACAACTTGAATCGATTACTAAAAATCCATACCTATCTGGTTGTTTTCTTTCACATGTAGATCTCCTCAATGGCTGAGGTGCAAGTTCAGGTTCTTACTCTAGATCTGAATCTTCAGAGCTATTCAAACTCACTTCTGAATCATCTACACTTGGTGCTTGTTGTTCCTCTTTTACAGGGGTCAGAGGAATATTAACAACACTCTTTTGTTTCTTCTCTTCTGTCTTCTCCAGCTGAGGATCAATAACCAAAGGTTTCAGCTCTCTAAAAATTACATTCCTGCTATAAATTACTTTTTCAGTTTCAGGATTCCAAAGCTTGTACCCTTTAACACTGACTCCATAGCCAATAAAGATACATTTGACTGCCTTGAAATCCATCTTAGATCTTTTTACCTCAGGAATATGAGCATATGCCTCACAGCCAAAGACATGAAGATGTCTTAGAGAGGGCTTCTTTCCATACCATTCTTCCATAGGCATCTTATCAACAATGCCAAAGTAGGAGAATGATTCAGCAAGTAACAAGTTGTAGCAACTACCTCAGCCCAGAACCTTTGTTCAAGACCAGCATAACTCAACATACTTCTTACTTTCTTCATCAATGATCGATTCAACCTTTCAGCAACTCCAATTTGATGTGGAGTATAAGGTGTAGTCTTATGCCTTTTTATTCCATGATCAATACAATATATATCAAAATCTGCATTGCAATATTGATGACCGTTATCCATTCTCAAACATTTTATTTTTCTACCAGTCTGATTTTCCACAAGAGTCTGAAATTCTTTAAACCGACTAAACACTTCTGATTTATTTTTCAAAAAATATACAAATTCCCTCCTTGAATAATCATCAATAAATGATACGTAGCATCTTGATTTAGACAGAGAAGGAACATCAACTGGACCAAAAACATCAGAATGTACATAGTCCACAACACCAGAAGATTTATGAGAACTAGAGTAAAAAGAAACACAGTTTTGTTTTCCATATATGCAATGTTCGCAGAAATCAAGCTCTAGATTACAATCAATCAACCCATCTACCAGGGTTTTGTTTTTCAAGGTTTTTAAACCTTTTTCACCTATTTGAGCAAGTCTATGATGCTAGAGCATTGTTTTCTCTGCAAGAAGTTTAACTTCCATAGAGTTTGCATCATGTGTTACAATAGTAACTTTTTCAAATTTTACAGAGACACTATTACAACACACTGGTTTAGCATCTAACCTATACAAAGTTCCAATGTGTTCACCCTTTGCCAGTACAATAGAACCTCTAGTCATCCTACAACCACCATTCACAAAAGTAACTTGCACTCCAACATCATTAAGCTTACTAACATAAAGTAAATTTTGAGCTAGACCTGGTATGTGTAATACTCCATTCATTCCCTTTATTCTGTCGTCTGGGAACTAGATTCTGACTCTTCCTTGGCCAACAATTTCTAGTGTCAAATCACTTGCTAGGAACACCTTCCCACTAGCATACAGTTCATACTTAGTGAACCATTCTCTATGAGATGTCATATGAAAAGATGCTCCTGAATCCACCAGCCATACATCTTCAGACGCAGGCATTGCCAAGGTAGCAATGAAGGCATCAGCATCACTCTGAGAAGAATCAGTGTCAGAGAAGTTCTTCTTCTTCTTCTTTTTCTCCTATTTGTAGTCTCTTCTAATGTGCCCTTTCTGCCCACAATTCCAGCACTTCACCTTGGACTTTGTGCCAAGAGATTTTAATCTCCCCTCTGATTTGGACTTAGACTTCTTGTCTTTCTTCTTGCCTCTTTCCTTTGATCTACCTCGAACGGACAGGGCCTCTTTGGCCATCTCAGAAGATTTCCTTCGCATCTCTTCAGATAACAACGAGGCAACAACTTCTTGAGTTTTAAACATGGTTGTTGTACTTCCAATAGCCATCACAAGATGATCCCACGAGTCAGGTAAGGAACACAACAGAAGCATATAGCGGTCCTCCTCTTCTACTTTTACACCTATAGAAGTTAACTGTGCAACAACCATATTAAATGAGTTCAGATGGTCTGCTACAGATGCTCCTTCATCCATCTTCAGAGAGTACAACTTCTTTTTAAGGAAAAGTTTACTCACTAAGGACTTGCCTTGATAAATATCTCCCAACTTCTTCCACAAAGCGTTTACAGTCTTCTCCTCATGGACGTTCAATAGAATAGAATCTGCTAAACTTAACCTTATCAGTCCTCTAGCTTTCCTATCTGCCGAGTCCCAGTCTTCTTGCTTCATGGCTGAAGGTTTAGTCCCAGGCACAGCAACCCAAAGATCTCTGTCGACTAGCAAATCTTCAACCTTAATCTTCCACAACTCAAAGTTTGTGCCATTGAACTTTTCAATGTCTATTTTTCCTGATGTACTTGCCATCTTATTTAACAAAATAGACCTCTACAGAACTCCCACTCACAGAACTAACACAAAAAGCCCAACCTACCAACAAGGATAACACAACTGGCCAGGCTCTGATACCACTTGTAAGGAAAGCAGAGGTGCAGAATACAGCTTCCCTAATGTTAATTCAAAGGGGATAATGCAGATTGGTAACGTTTAATTCAAATACACAGATAAACACACCAGAAAATACTGAATAAACATACAAGATAATAGAGAACAACACCAGATGTACGTGAGAAAACCCTTTTAGGTAAAAAACCCACCACCACAAGAGAGACAATCTTTATTTACAGTAAGCTTAGAAAAGTTACAATAAAGATCCCAACCTTCTTGCTCAGGTATCGATTCTCAAATCATACTCTCAGTTCACTTCCTCTGTACATCTATAGAATGAACAATTTGATCAAATCTCATCATCAACCTCTGACGACTTCACCAAATCTGTATATACCATAGTCTTCAAGAGCAAAACTGTTTTGAACTTTTGCCCTAACTATTCGTTCCAACTGCCCAGCATCGCTATCTTCCAACCATCGCATAATTGTTTGTATTCATGTGAGACCTTTAGTCCCATATTCACCAGTTCAAGTTTGATGTCTCGGTGTATACACACGCACACACGGTAAGTCTAACATTGGCACTTTTGCCGCCAACGACCCCAGCCGGTCAATCATCAATGAACCATCAGAGTGACCAAGAGCTTCAGTGTGATTTCATCCTTCTTCACCAACAAAGTTCCTTTCACCGATGCCAAACTCTATTGGACAGACTGAGCTCATCGGAGTAAGAATTCCACCAAAAATTGATAGTGTTAGTCCTGCCAATACATTGATCTTCATTGGAATGACTCATGCCGATGCTAACTCCCATCAGAGTAACCCAAACTGTCAGAGCGACATTTGCAAACCATGCTGATGTCCAACCATTGGAGCAACACAACACACCATCTGGACAAACCACCATCGATGAGACCTTGCAGATCGCTCAAAGACTCCACACTCCCGCCGATAGTGAAAGTCTACCGATGGCTCACTACCATTAGTGAGAGCAAAGCGATCGGTGTAACATTAACAAGGTCTGCCAATGCTCCAGTGTGGCCGATGACCAAGGAATGAATGAGGTTCCAAGCAGTAACTTGAGACATTAGGTCTCTTCAGATCTCATAGTCATAACCCATGAGTTTGCTGACCCATTTTTGTTGTGCTGGAGAGGAGACCTATTGTTCTAGGAAATAGTTTAGACTTTGGTGATTAGTCTTGATGCAAAAATGATTCCCTAGTAGGTATGGCCACCACTTCTGTACTGCATGCAAAATAGCCATCATTTCCTTCTCATATGTAGAGAGTACTAAATTCTTGCCAGAAAGGGCTTTGCTGGTGAACGCAATGGGACATTCATCTTGAAGGAGAATAGTACCAAGTCCATTACCACAAGCATCACTCTCAATAGTGAAGGTCTTGGAAAAATCTGGCATAGCTAGAACAGGCATAGTACACATAGCTTGTTTAAGTTTTTCAAATGCACACTGAGTAGCATGTGTCCAGGTAAAAGCATCCTTTTTTAATAGAGTTGTTAATGGAGCTGCTTCCCATAGTCCATGACAAACTTACAATAGTAGCTAGTCAGCCCCAAAAAATCACAGAGGCTCTTGAGTGTCTGAGGATGCGGCCAATTTTTCATGGCATCTATTTTTGAAGGATCCACTCGAACCCCTTGGGCTAAAACAATATGCCTTAGATACTCCACTTCCTCTTGGCCAAAAACACATTTAAATTGTTTTGCACAGAGATGATAATTAGAGAGAAGTTGTAGTACGAGATCCAGATGTTGGAGATGCTCAGCCCATGTTTTACTATAGATGAGGATATCATCAAAGAAGACCAGAATGAATTTCCGCAGGTAGGGCCAGAATATTTTATTTATCAATGCCTGGAATGTTGAAGGAACATTAGTGAGGCCAAAGGGCATGACCAAAAACTCATAGTGGCCATAATGTGTGCGGAAAGCCATTTTAGGGATATCATCCTCATGAATCCGAATTTGGTGATACCTAGAACGAAGATCTAACTTGGAGAAAAAATGAGCACCATGAAGCTCATCAACAATAGGAATTAGAAACTTATCCTTGATTGTGATGTGATTAAGTGCTCGGAAGTCAATGCAGATGCGCCATGACCCATCTTTTTTCCAGTCAAGAAGAACTGGTGAAGAAAAGGAACTGGTACTAGGGAGAATAATACCTTGCTTCAATAAATCTCGAACGAGCATCTCAATCTCTATCTTTTGGTGAAATGGGTAGCAGTAGGGCCTGATGTTGGGAGGAACGCTTCTAGGAAGGAGCTAAATATAGTGGTCCTCTGGTCGTGAAGGTGGCAATCCCACTAGTTTGTCAAAGACACATGCATACCTATCCAAAATTTGTTGTAGATTAGAAGGAGTAGTGGAGACCACTGATGGTTGCATCTGAATGGAAGGGAGCTGAGCAATGACACCATGTGAATTCTTCTTAAGAAGTTTTTCCATGTGATGTGAACTTATGATACTGAGAGACCCCAGTTGTAAGCCCTTCAATATGTGTTTTTGCCCATTGTCTGAAAACTACATCCAAAGTTTAGCAAAATCACATAAGATGGGTCCAAGTGTGCGTAACCATTGGGCACCCAAAACCACATCACATTCGCCTAAGGGCAAGGCAAACATGTCAGAGCATAGGTTATAATCTCCAATTGAGATACGTACATTGCAATACTTCCCTTTGCAAGGTAATGTGCCCCCATTGGCAATCATGAATTCAAAGCTGGAGCAAGGATGGACAAAAGAATCAGCTTGTCTGGTGATCCAAGGGTCAATGAAGTTATAAGTGCTACCGAAATCAATGAGTATTGTAAGAGGGATCTTCTTGAAGTAACCCTTGACCTACATGGTTTGTGGGGTGGTGACTCCTGCTAAAGCATAGAGAGAGATCTCTGGGTGGTCTTCCTGATAAGCAGGGTCAACAAGCAGCTGCTAAGTTTTGACCTGATCATCTACTGTATCCTAAGCATCCACATAAACTTCAATTTCAGGCAGAGAATCCACATCCAAGAGATAGAGCTTTTTCTCAACACATCTATGTCCCCGAGTGAATTTCTCACCACAATTATAACAAAGCCCTTTTTCCCTACATGCCCACATCTCTGCTTTAGTCAAATGCTTGATAGGAGCTATTCTAGGAGCTGACGTTATTTGAGGTCTTTGGGAAACCATATTCCTGAATGGAACAAAATTGGATTTGGATCATTGTTGAGCTATGATCTTGTCCTCTACCAACTTAGCCAACCCTAGGGCTTCCATCATTGTGCTGGGATGAAACATTTTAACCTCAAATAGAATTGCATCCTTCAGACTGCTGACAAAACAACTCCTAAAGAATTCATCAGATAATCCCTTTGTCTGATTGGCCAATTTTTCGAATTCTGTATGATATTCTCTCACAGTGCCTGTTTGGCGAAGTTTAGTGAGTGCTCTTGTGAAGTCATCAAAAGCACTAGGGCCAAATCATTGCAAAATGAGTTTGCAAAAATCTGTCCATTTTGGCTCTTCATGAGCCTTGATGTACCAACGAAACCATTGAAGGGCTTCATGTTCCAAATGAAAGGATGCAAGTGGGACTTTGTTGACATCAAAAGTATTATGCGGACTGAAATATTGTTCTGCTCGATATATCCAGCCAATCAGATCATCACCATTGAAGCGAGGAAAATCAAGCTTCAGCCCACGAAAATTGCTAGAAGAAGAGAACCCAGTGTCTGCAGAAGACTCTGGATACCGTCTATTATTCATGGCTAAATGCTGAAGATTGAGACTAAGAATTTTTTCATCTAGATCTTGGAGTTTGGTCTTGAGGGCTGCAAGTTCATCCTCCATTTTTTTGCTCCTGTGCGGGTGACAACCATAACCAGGAGTTTTTTTTTTTGGGGGGAATGGATAGAAAAACAAAAATAGAAACTTTTTTAGTAAAGGAAAATTTGGATTTGGGAAAAACTCTGATGGGTAATTAGGGTTTGACTAGGTTTTGGACACTTTATGAGGGAAAGGGGAGCAGAAAATGGGGATTTTAGAAGCAGGGTGAAAGAATGGCAAAATTTGTCCAAGAGGGACAAAGGAGCATAAATATGAAATGAACACTGTGGCAAAATTTGAAGGCTATTGGGTGAGAATCGAAGGAGTTATGGCAAACCCTAAAAATAGACAAATGTGGGATTTTTAGCTTTAATAAGTGGAATTTGGGATAGGGTCCTCAAGGAAGGAAATATGCAGAATGAAATTTTAGGGGTTCCAGTGAATTTTGAGAGGAAATGGAGCGAAAGCAAGGAAGATATGGTGAAAAAATAGAATCTGGACAGACATTCAATCTACGATTTATCGGTTGTCAATAGATCTGGGCCCCAAGTATGTTCGGCTTCCTAAAGCTTCAGGGGAGTCACTCAGCCACCAATGCTATCTAACGGCTTATGTATTGGGGTAGCACCCCTCACTCCACGGCTCAGGTAAAACTGATAACCGCTTTGCCACAAGCGACAGCTCTTGGTTTACCTCACGGAAGGGAACTAGTCAATCAGGTAGGGGTCATTGCCCTTTTCGCTGGTAGGTCCTCTCAATGGGTTAGCTACTTTAGGGTTCCTGTGGTACTCCTCACAATGAGTTTTAGGGCTATGCCCAGGCACTTCCCATAGTTAAGCGGATAGGGATATTCCCTAATCTGAACCTACAATTAAAATGAACAATACATATGTGAAAAAGAAAGAACTACTGCAAAAATCATAGTGCCTAGAGGCCACTGCAGAAAAAAAATTTAGCAGAAATTCCACCCAGTGAGCCCAAGAAAGCGCTATGATACCATATGAGAGGAACCTGTTGGTTTTTCTTCTGAATCAGCATTAGGGTTTGCCAGTTCTAATGCACAGGCAGATTCAGCCAACTGAATACAGGAGGTTGCGTGAGCTCCTCCCCTTCACTTCTGGTTCTGCCGCACCAAGGGGGGTTTCCCTACTTGATAAAAGTATAACCTTGACTAGCTCAATGACAGAAAGATTTAACTTGACAGCAACAGGCAGAATACCCTCATGTAAGGACCAAGATTTGTATAACAAATCACAAGGTTGGCAACATTCTTGGACATAATGTCTGGTTGGGTATGAGAGCATGCAGGGATCCTAATCCTACTCCTACAACTAACAGGTGGAAGGATGAAATGGTTTGAAATGGTGCTTGGAGGGATGGGACTTTCCTAGACCCATTGAACAGACAGATTCCCAAACCAGTGCCTTATCTGGGCAGCAGAGTCATATCTAAGACTGTAAATGTCTCCCCATGACAACATAAATTCATATCCAGAGGACCTAAGAATAATGCTACTGCCTAACAGCAACATGTCCAAGAAAGAGTATCATTAATGATCATACTTAACAGATCCTATGATGCAATCTATTTTCCTTTGTATCTGATCAAAAGCCTATTTAACCACTCCTTGAGCAGACGCAATAAATCAAACACACAGTATACATATACTGAAAAACTTGGAAGCCTTTGACAACCTTGTTTGAAAGGAAAATAAATGACATACAGGAGACAATCAGAAACAATACACACACAGGTGTTTTTCATTTAGAATCAATCTGCATAGAAGGTCATCACAGAGAAAATCATCATTTACAATCCAAGATAGATTAGTACACCAGACTAAGGACCGAGTCTGTAGCAAAAAATGCCTTTCAAAATGTGAACACCTTATGTTCAGAGTTAGAGAAGAAAGCCCAAAAACATCCCCCCTCTAAAATGTAACACAGCCAGACCATTTATATAGAACTGTGTACATTTAGCAATTAATTACATGGCCAGAAGTCAAAAATTTGCCAGATACCTTCACTCTGAGGAAAATGGCCTCCAAAGAATAAGCGCAGCAGGGGACAAAACATGGAGAAGCAGGAAAAGGACAAGGGGCAGATGAGCTCGAGCCTTGTGCCACTGTCAGAGAATTTTCTTGCCATAAATTAGATACATGGCCGTTCAACCGTTCGCCCATGCCTCTGCAAATCACCATTGATGGCTCAACCACCCATATCTTCTCCTGGAAACAGTCGCACAACTTAAATGGAAATTTCCCGCTCAAAATGTGCCTGAAGCCACAAAGGAAACTCATACTCCATCTTTAAAACATGGCCGTCGACCCTTCCATCGCTTGAAAATCGATGGCACCAAATCCACGTTGAAAAGTCACTAACCTACAAAAATGTGCCACGTAGGCACCCTGAAAATGCATGTTTTGCCTTGCATATCATGCCATCGGCATGACCAAGACCATCGGGAAGACCTTCACATCTGCATAAATCAATATCCCACATTCGTCCTGTAGAGACCATTCTATTACTTTAAAAACATGGTTGCGAGCACATTAAATGTCAAGCGTTTTGGCCCGCTTGACCCATGAACCATCCGCTAGCGGTTACCAATCCATCTTCCTTCTCCGTCGGTGCGACCAAAACCATCGGCCCAACCAAAAACTCACCTGCCGATATCACCCGTCTCACCGACGAAGCCTCCGCACTACCTTATCGGCCAGACAAATACAATCGAAGCGACAGAAAACTCCATCGCCGACCACACAACTCACGCCGACGACACTTCCACCTATCGCCTCCGTCGGTGTGACCAACACCATCGGAGCAACACTTCAAACCTACGCCAACTCCAAAAGTCACGCCGACGCCCATAGGCTAACCACCACCTATCGGCCAGACCCACGCCATCGGCTCAATCAAAAACTCCCTCGCCGACATCACTTGTTACGCTGATAACCATACCATCGGCTAGAGTACCCCTGTCGGCCCAACTCTCCACACTTCATCCGATGCACCAAGTCACGCCGATAACATACCACAAAAACCACCATCGGCCAAACCCCCAACTGTCGGCCCAACACTTGCCCGCTCACTCCGATAGCCAAAGTCTTGGCGATAGCACTCCAAAACCCTCGTCGGCGAGACCAAAACTGTCGGCAAGCCACAAAACACCTATGCCGATAGGTAAAGTCTCAGCGATAGAAGATAACACGCCATTGGTACCAAAAAGATCGCCAAGACACATGCAAACTCATGCCGATGGAGAAAACAAGAAGACCACCTCCTCAAAAAAATGAATGCAGATGTTGAAGAACACTGAGGGGCCCCAATACTAATTTTTTTTTTGGATACTTTGGGATGGTGCCTGCATAAAAATTGCTCAAGAACTGATAGTCAATTCAGGCACCAACAGAACCTCCTGCAACAATATAATGAAAAATGCACAAAATAATAGAAATAACATAAACAGAAAGAATTTATTGATCGTAGGCCACTTCAAGGGGGCAAGCTCAATATAATAAATTTGTGGATGCGTTCATTAGCCTCAACACGTACTTATATACTAAGTCTAATCTAAACAACTATTACTTCCCATGAATGTGGGATAATACAATATGCTCATGGGATGACTTATAAAGCATATGCGTCCAAATGTAATACACTAGCAAAGTAAAGAGAAGGGTTAAACACGGGTTCCTAACATGTGAGAATGAGAACCCTCAAGAAGGAGTCCAAGAGGAAGAGGACCCTAATGAAGTTAGAATGATGAAGATGCTAAAGGCCATGAGGGGAGAAACTCCTAAGGTGAAGATAGAATTGCCCATGTATGGTGGGAAGTTGGATGGTGAAGAAGTGCTAGGTTGGATTGATGCACTTGACAACTATTTTGAGTATAAGGAGGTAGCAGATGATCAAAAGGTGAAATTTTCTAAAAGGTCCTACCTTAACTTGGTGGAATTATGTGTAGGAAGAGAGGTTGAAGAAGGGCAAGACAAAAATTCATTCATGGGATAGAATGGTGGCTAAAATCAAGAGCCAAATTCTGCCAGGTGATTATGCAATACAAACATTTAGGAAGCTACAAAACCTCAAGCAAAAAGAAATGGATGTCATGGCTTATACTGAGGAGTTTCACAAGTTAAGTATAAGGACAAGTCATATTGAAGATGAGGTAGAAAAAGTAGCAAGATACATAAATGGGCTAAGGTTATCCATACAAGATGAGTTAAGTCTTAAACCTCCAAGGACAGTAGAAGAATGTTTTCAAATGGTAATCAGGGCAGAGGAAAGGCTCAATAGAATGAAATAAAAACAAAGTAGAGGTAGAGGAAACTTTGGAGGAAGAGGACAATTTCAAAAAACACAATGAGAGTCAAGTGGGCAGCAAGAACAAAGCTCGGAGTCAAGAGGCAATTTCAAAGATACAAGACTTAATGGTAGAGGCAGATTTGAAGGTCAAGATAGAGGTTCAAATACCTTCTCGTGAAGATGTCATCATTTCAAACAATTTGGTCATCAAGCATGGAAGTTCTCGGAGAAACAAACTTCTACTTCACATGGGGGTGAAAAGAGAGTTCAATTGGTGCAAGAGGAATATACTAAGACTATCAAACCTCCATCCTAGCTTGATGTTTCAGAGATAGGGGAAACTCTAATGATGAGAAGGACACTCATTAAGGTGCTAATAGTCAAAGAGCCTCCACAAAGTAAGTCCTTGTTTAGAAACACCTGTAAATCTCAAGGCAAGGTATGTAAAGTAATTGTTGATTCAGGTTCAACTGATAATTTAGTTTCTTTGGAGATGGTAGAAAAGTTGAACATGAAAAGAATCCCACACCCCACTCCCTACAAAGTATCTTGGCTAAATAAGGGTCAACAAGTCTTGGTCAATGAACAAACATGGGTTGAGTTTAACATTGGGGGGTATAAAGACAAGATCTTGTGTGACATCATCCCAATGGATGTTTGTCACTTGCTGCTAGGAAGACCCTGGCAGTATGACAGAAAAGTTCAATATGATGGACAGAAAAACATTTATGTGATTGACAAGGATGGGGTATCATTCACCCTTATTCCATTGCAAGATGAAGGGGTAGATGAACAAGTTGGGTCTAGTGTAATGTTGGTTGAGGGAAAAGAGTTTTTAAAAACCATGTAGGAAGAAGGAGGTGAAGGTTATGCAATTGTAATCAGACCAAAGTTTGTCATGACAGCAGCAACCAAGTTTGAAGGTATACCTAGTGAGGTTCAGGCTTTATTGAACAAATACAAGGATATTGTAGTAGATGAGTTACCTAACTCTTTGAACCTATGAGAGATGTAATCCATTATATAGACCTTATACCTGGTGCAAATCTAACCAATAAGGCTGCATACAAAATGACTCCTCAACAAAATGAAGAAATAAAGAAACAAATACAAGAATTACTTGACAAGGGTCTCATAAGAGAAAGTTTAAGTCCATGTGTTGTCCCCACTATTTTGGCACCTAAAAAAGGTGGAGATTGGAGAATGTGCATCGATTCAAGGGCAATCAACAAAATAACTATAAGGTATAGGTTTCCAATACCTAGAATGGAGGAGTTGATGGACTGTTTAGGAGGAGCTTGTTATTTTTCAAAGATTGACCTTAAAAGTGGCTATCATCATATTAGGATAAGAGAAGGGGATGAGTGGAAAACCACCTTTAAAACCAATGAGGGGTTATATGAGTGGCTTGTCATTCCATTTGGGCTTTCAAATGCCCCAAGTACCTTTATGAGACTCATGAATGAAGTCTTGAAACCTTTCATAGGCAAATTTGTAGTTGTCTACTTGGATGACATACTTGTTTTCAGCAAGACTAAAGAGGAGCACTTGCAACATTTGGACATGGTGTTGAAGAGGCTGAATGAAGAGAAGTTGATGATAAATCTAAAGAAATGTGAATTCATGAAGAAGGAGCTAGTTTACCTTGGTTTTGTGATTTCTAAAGGTTCATTGAAGATGGAGCCCACCAAAGTAGAAGAAATTCTCAGTTAGCCAACCCCTACATCAGCAAGTGAGGTAAGAAAATTTCATGGCTTAGCTACTTTTATAGAAAATTTACAAACAATTTCAGGCATATCTACTCTCCAATTATTGACACCATTAAAGGAGATAAAAGGAAGAGATTTCAGTGGACTGATGAGGAAGAAGGAAACTTCTAATATCTGAAAAATAGAGTGACACAACAACCTATCCTTGCTTTACCTGATTTCAATAAGGTTTTTACTATAGAGTGTGATGTAAGTGGCTTTGTAATTGGTGCAGTCTTAAGCCAAGAAGGTAGACCGGTGGCTTTCTTTAGTGAAAAGCTTAATGACGCAAAAAGGAAGTACTCATCCTATGATTTGGAGCTATATGCAATGGTGCAGTCCCTAAAGAAGTGGAGACACTACCTTTTGCCCAAGGAGTTCATTGTTTTCACCAACAACCATGCTTTGTAATTCCTAAACAGTCAAGATAAGCTGAGTCATAGACATGTAAAATGGGTAGAGTACCTACAAAGTTATACCTTTACAATCAAGCACAAGAAATGGCAATTCAACAAGGTAGCAGATGCTTTAAGTTGAAGGTCAATGTTGGTGCATGAAATCCAACTTCAAAGTGTGGGAATAGAAGCCTTGAAGGACACGTATGTAGAAGATGAAGACTTTAGAGAGGTATATTTTGTTTGTGACCAGTTTAAAGATGCTTTTCATGATGAATATTCTAATTTTTTGTTGCAAGATGGATTGTTGTTTAAAGGTGCTCAGTTATACATTCCAAAGTGCCTCATGAGGACTAATTTGATAAAGGAGAAACATTGTGGCAGTTTAAGAGGACATTTTGGGATAGATAAGACATTGGAAAAGGTAAGGAGATTCTACTTTTGGCCAACGATGCAAGTGGATGTCAAAAAATTAGTGGAAAATTGTGTAATCTACCAAAGAGCCAAGGGTTCTAGTTCTAATGTAGGACTTTATCAACCCTTACCAATACCTAATAGACCATGGGAGAGCTTAAGTATGGATTTTTTCTTAGGTTTGCCAAAAACTTAGAGGGGCTATGACAGTGTGTTTGTTGTTGTTGATAGATTTAGCAAAATGGCTCATTTTGTTCCATGCAAGTGCACAAATGATGCTTCTCATATTGCAGGGTTATTTTTCAAATAAATAGTTAGAATTCATGGTCTCCCATTGACAATAGTTTCAGATAGAGATTCAAAGTTCATAGGTCACTTTTGGAGCACCCTTTGGAGGAAGCTTGGAACAAATTTGACCTTTAGTACTGCCTATTATCCACAAACGGGTGGGCAGATTGAAGTTGTCAATAGATCACTTGGAAATCTTTTGAGATGCCTCACAAAAGAACATGGACAACAATGGGACTTGGTTTTTCCTCAAGCTAAATATTCCTACAATGATTCAGTTAATAGAAGCATTGGGAAAAGCCCATTTCAAGAGGTGTATGGTCTAAAACCTAGGGGTGTGTTTGAGCTCAGGGATTTAAAGGGAATGGAGAAGAGGGGTGCTGAGGGAGAAGAATTTGCAGAGGTTATGAGGGAGATACACTAGCAAGTTAGAGACAATCTATAGAAGAGTGTTGAAAAGTATAAAAAACATGTTGATTTGAAAAGAAGGGATGTACAATTCAAGGTGGAAGACTTGGTACTTGCACATTTGAAAAAGGAAAGGTTGCCAAATGGAAAGTGTACTAAGTTGCTGATGAAGAAAATTAGGCCATGTAGAGTAGTCCACAAGTTTTGAGCCAATTCCTATGAGATAGAACTCCCTCCTGGAATGGCTATATCTCCAATCTTTAATTTTTCTGACCTATACCCTTTTAAGGGATCTATGGATGCAGGTACAGGTGCTGATGCAGATGTTGTTGATGAAGAGTGGGTCAAAGATCTACCACCTACTGAACCATTGAAGATTGAAACCATTTTGGACACAAAGGAGGTGAAGAGAACAAGGCACAAATTATATAATTAATATATTGTGAAGTGGCAAGGCCTACCTCCTGAAGATACAACATGGATGACAGAAGAGGATATTAAAAAGCATGGAAGTACTTGGTGCAGGGCCACCATGTTAGTCCATTTTTGTAAATATGATCTTAGGTTGGTTTAGGGTGTTTTGAGCCATATTTTGTTCTATAAGGTCATAATAGACCATTTTATAATGTAATTAGGCTAGTTGGAGTCATTTGAGTTCATATTGTCATATTTTGTAATATTGTCAAAAATGTGCAAAATTGTGGAATTTGAAGAGTCACTTGATGTAAATGAAGAAATAAAAGGTTGGGAAGTGGAAATTTAGTTGGATTGGTTGGGTTTGGGGTTGAAGAAAATGAAAATATGCCTTTTTTTTGGTCGTGCAAGAGGTTGGTGAAGTTTTTGGATGACAAAACAATAAAAGAACCCTATTTTTTTTGCATTTTAAGACTATTTTCTTGTTGTTCTGATGTATAGTACGGACATGTACGGTAAAATAATGATCTGAAACCACTTGGAGAAGAAATATGAGTGAGTCTAGTTTCTAGAACATTTTATTTTATCAAATTTCATTGTGGGATGAGAAAGTTACAAGTGATTTACTAAAAACTGCCTGGAAAAATTTGTTTTGAGGGTTTGAGTGCAAGAAATGATATATGGAGGTTAGGGTTTGATAAAAGATATTGGGAAAGTGGGGAAGATGGTTTGGGAAGATTGAGTAGGTCATTTTTAATTTGTTTGAAGGGTTGGTTGATTAGTTTGTGCCCTAGGGTATTGAGAACCAATAAACCATCTTGCTACCAAGCTTAATTTAGTCCTTGTGAACAACAGAACAGTCAAGTTTTAGGAGGTTTGGTCCAAAACAACCTATGCCAAGTTTTTGATATGTTTTAGAACTCTGAAAAGGGTATCCAAAAAACTTTTTACAATATTTAGATATGGTCTGTATCAAAAGATATTCTATGACAGTCCTTGTAGGCAAGCCTAGAAGGCCTAGAAGTGAGATTTTGGTGTTGGGTGAAACTGTAAGAGTTCCCATTGATAAAAATTGCATAAAATGACCTTATATGGTGTGTTAGAACCCTTGGAGTGGTTGAGAGATGTTTTCTATTTGTATTCCATATAGTTGCTTTGTAAAAGTGGGCTAATTTGCCCTTAAAACAACAGGACAGTCAATTTTGAGGGGTGATGATCCAAAACAAGTATATGAGATTTTGATATATGTTAAAGTAGAGCCAAATGGGTGTCTGAAATTCCTTTTGGTTTCTAGGTCTAAGATGTAATTTGAAATTTATGTTGAAAAAACCTCTAAAAGAGGGAAACAAGGCATAAGGAGGCTAAAGAAGGAAAACCCCTAATCTTAGGGTCTTAAGACTTGCAAGTTGATTTGTTTGGAATTTGGTGATCAGTATACCTTTCTTGACATCAAATCAGTATTAGAGCACATAGATTAGATCTTTTGAGGGTGAGAAGTTGAAGGTTGAAGAAGAGAACAACTGGAAGTTGAAAAGACAAGATGCATCTGCAAGATAACATGGCAAAAGAAATCAGAGAGTTGAAAGAAAGGTATGTTAAGTTGAAAGAGGTGAATCAAAGGAGAACACTATTCAGGACACATTGTAAATGTAAGGAAAATGTATGTAAAGTGGTAATAGATTTAGGTTCCACAAATAATATAGTATCAAATGAAATGGTAGATAAAATTAAAGTTAGAGAGAATTCCTCATGAAACACCATATAAAGCCTCTTGGGTAAATGATAATTAGTCAATTTTGGTGAATGAACAAGATTTTGTTGAGTTTCAAATTGGTGGCTATAAGGATAAGGTTCTATGTGATGTTTTGCCAATGAGTTGCTGCCATTTGTTACTTGGAAGGCCATGGCAGTTTGATAGACATGCCATATATGATGGTAGGGACAATATTTATGCTATTGAGAAATATGGAACCAATTTTACACTAACACCATTGTAGGAGGATGATAAGGCACAAGATAAGACAGCAAGGACAGTAATGGTAGGCAAGAAGGATTTTATAAGGCATGAGGAAGACAAAAACAGAGAAGGTGCAGCCACTACAAAGCTTAGAGATGTCAAGAAAGCAAGTTTACACAATGATGCAAAGTTGAAAGGAAAGATGATATGATGGTGTCAAAGTTTGAGACAGAGATTATTGGAGCAAGTGTAAAGGATGACTCTAATATGAGAGGAAAAGATAGAGTGATTAAGGATGTTTGGTAAGAACCAATAGGCAAGTTCAAGTATGCAGTAAGAGAGAAGGAGTGGACAGTTAAAGATAAAGTGGGTAAAGGTATGTTTCCAGATGAAAAGGCAAGTTCTACAATGATCCTAGATGGTGGAAGGGTAAGTGAACATCTAACAGGTTAGTTGATGAAGTTGGGACAATTTCTAGATGTTAAGGAGTAGAATAAGGTAACCAAGTTGATAGTGATGAACAAAAAAGAGTTTGTGAAAGTTGAGGGTGAAGAGAAGATGAAGGATGCAGTCACCCCAAGAGGTGAAGAGGTCAAAACAGTGAGTTTGAAGAGGGTCTTAGTATTGGAAAAGACCGAGGATGTGATGTTGGTAAAGAAAAGCCAAGAGAAGGCCAAAGATGGAATGTTTGTGAAGACTCCAAATGGTTTGGAGAAGAGTGATGATAGTGTGGTTGGGACAATGCTTTGTCCTTTAGTGAAAATAAAGGTTGGTAGGAAGTCATTTTCTACCATGATAGAGGTTACTAAACCTAATTACACAGGGGTTCTAAGAGCAGAGAACCTGAAAATGGTTGTGAAGACAAAGAGTGAAGTGAACATGGGTGTTTGGCAAGGACAATGGGGTAGATTCAAGCATGCAATAGAGATGATGAAGAAGAGAGTTCAAGAAACAAAAGGTAAAAGTTTGTTTGTAGGTGTACCATCAGTTCTTGATGAGAGAAAGGTTAGAAGACATGAAACAGGTCTATTCGCAACGAGGAAGCAAAATCAAGTTGAAAGGCAAGGACAAGTAGGTGAGTTTAAGTATGCTCCAAGGATAAAGATGAAGGCAGTCCAAGACAAAGATGGCAAGGTTATGTTAGCAGATAAGGGAGTAGGTGCAACATCATTTTTAGACAAGGGAGAGATCAGAGGATACCTGCAAGGATAGTGTGGAAAGATGGAGCAAGGCCTAGGAGACACCAAGTTCAAGAGTAGAAAGAATGATGCAAAGTTTCAATACTTGACCCAGTGGAAGGGACTACCAGGTGGAGGAGCATGTGGAGATCAAGAAGACAAGATGATCAAGCAAAGCAATGGTGTAGTATAGTCCTCAAGGGACTTGAGTTTTTCTTTGTCCGGGTGTATGGTGCAGGGGCACCATGTTAGTCCATTTTTTGTAAATATGATCTTAGGTTGGTTTAGGGTGTTTTGAGTCTTATTTTATTCTATAAGGTTATAATAGACCATTTTATAATGTAATTAGTCTAGTTGGAGTTATTTGAGTTCATATTGTCATATTTTGTAATATTGTCAAAAAGGTGCAAAATTGTGGAATTTGAAGAGTCACTTGATGTAAATGAAGAAATAAAAGGTTGGGAAGTGGAAAGTCAATTGGATTGGTTGGGTTTGGGGTTGAAGACAATGAAAATATGCCTTGTTTTTTGTCATGCAAGAGGTTGGTGAAGTTTTTGGATGACAAAACAATAAAAGAAACCTGTTTTCTTGCATTTAGACTATTTTCTTATTGTTCTGATGTTTAGTACGGCCACATACGGTCAAATAATGATCTAAGACCATGTGGAGAAGAAATATGAGTGATTCTAGTTTTTGGAACATTTTATTTTATCAAATTTCATTGTGGGATGAGAAAGTTACAAGTGATTTACTAAAAACTACCTGGAAAACCCTGTTTTGAGGGTTTGAGTGCAAGAAATGATGTATGGAGGTTAGGGTTTGATAAAAGATATTGGGAAAGTGTAGAAGATGGTTTGGAAAGATTGATCAGGTCATTTGTGATGTGTTTGAATGGTTGGTTGAGTAGTTTGTGCCCTAGGGTATTGAGAACCAATAAACCATCTTGCTACCAAGCTTAATTTAGTCCTTGTGAACAACATAACAATCAAGTTTTGGGAGGTTTGGTCCAAAACAACCTATGCCAAGTTTTTGACATGTTTTAGAACTTTGAAAAGGGTATCCAAAAAACCTTTTATAGTCTTGAGATCTAGTCTGTATCAAAAGATATTCTATGACAGTTTTTGTAGGCAAGCCTAGAAGGCCTAGAAGTGAGATTTTGGTGTTGGGTGAAATTGTAAGAGTTCCCATTGATAAAAATTGCATAAAAGGACCTTATATGGTGTGATAGAATCCATGGAGTGGTTGAGAGAAGTTTGGTGTTTGAATTCCATATAGTTGCTTTGTAAAAGTGGGCTCATTTTCCCTTAAAACAGCGGGACAGTCAATTTTGAGGGGTGATTTCCAAAACAAGTATATGAGATTTTGAGATATATTAAAGTAGAGCCAAATGGGTATCTGAAATGTAATTTGAAAGTTATGTTGAAAAAACGTCTGAAAGAGGGCTACAAGGCATAAGGAGGCTAAAGAAGGAAAACCCCTAATCTTAGGCTCTTAAGGCTTGCAAGCTGATTTGTTTGGAAGTTGGTGATCAATATACCTTTCTTGGCATCACTACTATCCAAGAGATGATCTCAGGTCAAACCTGAGATTCTTTTCTCTCCGGGTGTATGGTGCAGGAGCACCTAAGTATATAGTGTAAATAGGGGTCAAATTGAGTTTTATGTTAAGTCAAATTTTGGTGTAATAAGGAACATGTCATATGTAATAAGTCTCATGGGGTCAGTGTTTGTAGAAAAACAAGCTACTAGAGTGGCATTTTTGGTGTGTTTTGTGGAAGTTGAAAGGTCAAGAAGGTGAAAAGGTAGTAGAATCATTGTTTTTTGTGAGAAAGTATGTAAATATGGAGGAAGATGTTTGAATGAGGGTTCTGAAGACATTTTTGAGGAATATAAATAAACTTATACTACTATTTTTGCAATTTTCCATTGTTTTCCATTGTTCCCAGAAACTATACGGCCTAGTATAGTATGATCAAGGGAAAAAAATGAAGTGCATGTTGTAGAGCTATGAGTTACCTTTCATTTAAGTTTGGTTTGGTCTTCTGATATTCATTTTTGAGTGAGTTAGAGCCTATTTTCTAAAATCTACCTGTTAAACCTCACTAGCTAGGGTTTTGAGAGGAAACAATGAAATTTTAAGCCATTCCACCGTTGGAAAATTTTGAAAATCGGTGGAATGGATGTTTTTAAGTTGTTTTTTGTGTTTGTGGGGTTTGCAGGAGCAAGGGATGGAGATAGGGGTGAATTTGATGTAGCCCTAGCCTAATATTCCTATGTTTTAGGCTTGTTTAAGTAGGTTGAGATAGGGTTTTAAAGAAGGGTGATCTAGGTATTGTCCCAATTGACAAAATTGGTGGATTTAGACCCCATTCAATGTGTTGAGCACCCTGGAGTTGAGTTTTAGATTTTGGGTTTTGAATTTCATAGACTTGCTTTGCAAAACTAGGCTAATTAGGCCTAGCTAAATTGTAGCATTCAATCTTAGAGGCTTTTGTTCCAAAGTAACCCTAGCCCAAAATGGGATATGTTAAAAAGGAGCCAAATGGGTATCTAAAATGGTGAATGGTTTGTGGGTTTGAGGCCTTCTCCAAAAGATATGATGAAAAAAAAGGGTATTGAGGGCTACTACGACAAGGGGACAGTTATGAATGAAGGGCTATTGTTTGATGGTTCTAGACTTATTAGGTGTATTGATTGAGTTTAAGTGTTCTAAGCTCCTCTACATCATCAGGGCTCTTCTAACTAGCAATCATCTCATCAAGTTTTGTAGAACTTATCTTGAACATTTCTTCATAGCTCTTTGCCTTCTCCAAATTTGACTTCAGATTCACAACTTCTTTTTCAAGCTTTGCACATTCTTCAGATTTGCCTTTTACCATTAGATTTAAACACTCTTCATCTTTTTCCTTCTCTTCAACTTGCACTTTTATATCATTCAAGTTTTCATTTGCTTATCTCAATTGTTCACTAATGTCCTTATGCTTTTCTTTGAACTTCTTGACTTGCTCCCTCAACTTCCTGACGCACTTATCTGCTTCCTTGACATTCTCCTTTAGATCCTGATTTTCTTCTTTAGTCCTTTCAAGGTCTTCAAGAGAAACTTTGAGTTCTTCATTATTGACAAACATGCATTCTTCTTCTATAATTCCAATTGAATGAATTTCTTTCAGAGGTGTAGGATACCTTCTAGATGCCACGTGTTCAATCTCCAAGATCTTCCTCAAGTTGTTAGACTTCTTCCAAGGAACCTTGCTTTGATACCAATTGTTGAATGCACAAGACAACTAAGAGGGGGGGTGAATCAGTTGTATCAAAAACTTTAAACCCTCCCAAACATAATCACATCCACATTAGTTCACTTAAACCCTTATTCCAGTTATGAAGATTAAACATGAAAAACAGATAATAAAAACTTAATCACATCAACACGATGCACAAGAAAACACTAGATTTTTATGTGGAAAACCCTAAAAGGGAAAAACCACTGTGAGGATTAGCTCACAATATAAAGTAGTAGTAATACTAAATTACAAAGAGGCTCACTTCCTAAGGACTCACTATCCAAAGAAGTGCTCACTGCAATAGGCTCACTACCAAAAGGGCTCACTGCCATGAATTGATATGATAGCATCTACCACATGCCTGAGTATAGTTCCAATGAAGCACAACAATCATCACCTTCGCAACCTTCTTGAAAATTGTAGATGACTTCTACTCACTGCATTAGGTCTTCTACCACATGAAAGTCCTTGCTGCCTCTAATTCAAATTCACAACACAAACATTCACATCTTCATACATGCACACATACACACGAATCATTTACACTTATTTATATCAATCATCAACCTTAAAACATTCACCAAGGTTGGCAACACACTCTACAACCTTTGAAACAATCTCCAAGGTCGGCATACATAATTCAAATTAGTTCTAGACCTAAAACATTCTTGCATTAAAGAAAGGGAATGAAGGTAGAACATTTCATGGCTTAGCTTGGACCTAAAAACATCTTCACATGCTTCAACATGCTTCCTCAGTCCATGAAGCACATCCACAATTTGTGTTAACACCCAAGTCGGCTAAACTTGTGTAGACACCAAAAACACTTAGGCACAGGATTCCAAGAACAGAATCATGGCTTGCGGATCAGGTACAAGCCTTTAACACAATCTAAAAACATCCATGAACAAAATTAAATCGCCTGGGAGTCAAAAAATTCATTTACAACAAATCTCACTTGAAGACAGATCACAGACTACTCACAACCAACACTACCAAGCTCTGCTACTCATGAAAACTACATTCTAGAGCACCAAATCACAATTCCTTTGGATCTAACTTAGATATGGACCTTATAAAAACTCATCCAAAACCACAAGACCAAAGGCCAAACTGTGGAGAAATGCGGAACAAAATACTTTCTCCCAGTCACACTACAAATGCTGCTAGGCACAGTCTTCAAAATGGTGAACATAACTTTCAAGCAACAATGTTCTAGACCACCAAATTATGGATTTAACATCTTCAATGACTTCTCTAAAACATATCAAAACCTTATACTCCTATCTTCAACACATAAGAAATGCAGAGCAAAAACTTAGATAGTATCCTATAAGCCAAAATACTTCTTCATGACACTATCTTCAGTATTTGTCAAATTTTCTCAAAAGCACTTGGAAACCCAGTAACAAGAACAATATACTAACATCATCAGTACTTCTACAAGCCATTCAAATCACCTTAGCACAACAACTCAATCAACCAATCAACAACAACATCAAAAGATACAGTTGACACCAATGATAGCACAAACATGTTGACATCAGTGACAACACCAATTAGCACATCCTTGCAACATGATGAACACAACTCTTTTTATGTTATAAACTTTGGATATGTTAAATCATCGAGGATGATGATTCATATGGGGGAGATATGTTACATCCCCAACTTTGACTATATTTAACTTTTACTTTTTATGAGATTAACTGGATCAATAATCATAGATTAATGTTTTGACATTTGTGGAAAATGTTAGGATAAATCATTGGTTATATGGATTATGATTAATGTTGTTAAATTAGATATGAGATTACATGTAATTGATGTTGTTTTAGTATGATGCATAGTGATTTGATGATGATACATTGATCATGGTTTTGAATGATTGTGAGTGTAACTAGGAAAAGAGACTTCCAATTCCGAGAAGGGAAGGAGAGTATCACCTGGGAGAAGGAAATAGATGTTATGAAAAAAGACAAGTTGCCATATGAAATTTTAAAGTTGTTCTTTACTTGAACCATTGCTAGACTGGGTATGTTTCAATCACTCTCCTTTGTTTAGTCAATTTTGATATGACAAATTGTCATCATGTCAAGTTAGGGTTTCTTGACATCTTTTACATTGATTTGACTAAATAAATATTCTCAAAACATTATTATTAGTTGGAGTTAGCCATTGTCTTGTCAGGGCTATCCTATATGATTATTTATTCAATTTGTGTATATTGATTTATTTACTCTAGATATTTTGCTAAGATTGCAAAGTGGGGGAGTGAACCTCAACCCCTCATTCACATTTTGGTGCTTACTTGATGCTATACCATGTTGTTGGTAATGCTATTTTGGTGATAATATAGATTACCATATTATACTTATAGTATATTTATGTGACATGTATATGTATATGTATAATGTAGGTTATCAGTATTTCACCACCTTTTTGCTATGATAATTATCTAGTGGTTTATTATCACTATGTGCTCATAGCTTATGTAGTCCATGTTCCTCGAAGTATGGAGGACTGGGAGAAGTGCTTGAGAAAGCCTAACTGACCCATGATTGAAGTACATCGAGTGTTGCATACTCTCGATGGGAGGGCATTTAGGTTATGGTTGAATTATTCCCATGGGAGTGGGAATGGGATTGGAGACTCTCGATACCCTCTACCATACTAGAGTCATTGAGTTAGTTTTTGTGTTGGAAAAAAATGAAGAAAGAGGACGTAGCTCTGAGTGAAGAGTAGGAAGCGAGAGTAGTGTAAAGCTCAAAGAAAGGCATAGCTTTGAATACAATTGTTGACAGTCTACACATTTAGACTCAGGTACTCTATTGACTGTGTAATGCACATAATAATACAGTAATACAATACTAAGTTGTTACTATTAGCCTTAAATTCCAAAATATTTAGTTAATCTTTGCTTAAACTATGATAGTTTGTCGAGGCCATGAGGCTAAGGACTGGTAATATTTGTTTAAAATGTGATATTCCATCGAGGCCATGAGGCCGAGGACTTGGAACTATATTAGTATCAATTGGAAACTTGTCAATGCCTTTATGGCTGAGACCTATGATATTTCAATAGAAGCCATGGAGCCCAATACGGTCGATAGCGTATCATACTGTTGTAGCAGTATATGAATATAACCGTGTGGCCATGGTAATGGTCGGTATTCTATTAATCTTTACTCAAGACTGGGAAGTCTTTATATAAGGTTGAATCAAAAGCCTAACACTAACCATGCTTTCGAGCTAAGGAAAGATGGTGTATTATTTTTTTTATCTGGTAATTGATGGAGAGCCACCCCACTTTTTCTATGTGCTATATCTTTATCGAAACAATGTTGTAGACAAAACTTCAAGTTTCTTGGCATGAGTTATATATTATAAAAATTTCTTTATAGATTCTTTCTATGCATGCCTTCGGTTATTTCTTGACAGAAAGAGAGCAGTAGGCTCTTTATTAATCATACATAGTTAGAGTGGATCTCTGGTTGGAGGAAAAGCACTCGGGTGATGCTCTCCCTCCCAAGCAGATGACAAGCTGAGACTTATGAAGACAAATATTAATACTCTAGATGCATTATATTCTATTATATAACTTGACAGTCAAAATTTTATGTAAAACTTATCATTATTTCCATGAGCAAAATATTATGTTTGTAAAGTGAAGGAATTCACTATTATGTTATCTTTGAATATGTTGTAAATTTCAGTTTGAAATTATTCAGAAAAGATATGCATTTTAATTATTGATTATGAAATTGATTATTGTTAAACAGAAATATTATTATGTTGATCATGATTATTTACTTGATGGTAAATTGAATTGATAAATTGGGAATATGAGTTGACATGTTACATAGGGGTTGCCACACATAAATCTGCTATTGGGTCAAAACCAAGTTTCCACTTACACAGAGCAAGGTCATTATGCTGAGTTTTATCAAAGAACTAGGGTCCTCTTGTGAGAATAGAGATCATATCTTCCTTAAGGGAGAAACGAAACAATAACAATCCTCCTGCCATTGCACTCATAGCAACTGAGCCTTTAATATTCCAACTCTCTTTGACCCATTTGTGAACCATATCAACATTCGATCTGTAAGAGAAGAAGTGACCCACCAGGGTGTTTTTCTTTGCAAGGACTACTTCATCCCTCATTGAATCTAGTATATTCAAAGCAATCCCTTCATCTGTCTTTTAATTTCCACAGTTGCCACCCGTGGTTCAGTAATCTTTATAGTAGGATTTTGTTTAAAAGAACACCAATACACTAAGAGGTAGGGTGAATTAGTGTATGTTAAAACTTTAAAATTAAATTAGTAGTCAAGAATCACAAGCACCCGTAAATTACGTACACACAATAAAACACTAGATATACGTGGAAAACCCTAAAAGGGAAAATCCATGGTGAGAATGTTGCTTGAGTCTACTACTTAAATCCAACCTCACAATAAAAGATTTTAGAGATGTTTCATAAGCACCAACTTACAGATACATTGACACCCAAGACAATGTTTTGAGGCACCAGCCTTCAAGTACACTATACACCTAATTGAGCACCAACCCAATACAATGAGGCATCAACCCCAACGAGGCACCAACCCTTGAATCCTTACAAATTCTAATGTGTAGACATTGGTTCTTCACTAACCTGAAATGCACCCTTCAATTCATATACAGTCTCATCTACACTCTATGTTTTCATTAAAATGGTCTTCTCCTCTCTCTATGCTCTTTGCATTCTCTGTTCACTTTAATAGAGCCTCCCCTCTTCTCAATACAATCTCCCTATTCATGTAAATTTTACATTCTATGCATGTGAAAGAAATATGTTTAGTTCAATTCAGTTCAGTCAAGTAACATATTCACAAAAAAATCATTTTGTATAAAAACACATGCTTTATTAGTTGAACCATCATCTACTACATAACTGAACATTGACAGTTTCAAGTCATTATCTACCAGATTGTAATTAGTGGAACTATCATGCAATAGACTTCTGGGTCAAAATTATATATTGGAAAAATTTCCCATCATCCCCATGGAATCCTCATACATTAATCCACGTTGGTATGACCAAGATGCATTATGTCTCCTAATTCAACTATCACTTATGTGGCCATTTGATCATTTGTGTGACGTTTAACAATCATATTCCTTTATCGACAAAAACACAATATGACAAACTTAGCCTTTTGTCACATTCATCAACAAGAGTTATCTTTTCAAAACTGGCCTTTATCGCCCTTTATTGGTGAAATGTCATATTTTTGAACTAAGGCAATCTCTATCGGCAAAAGGTTTATATTACAAACCATCAATTTTTCACTTGTGACCTCTATCGGCAAAGACTAACTTCTCTAAACTTTCCCTTATTCACTTCTATCACCAAAAGTTATCTTTAACTTATATTCCTTCTATCAGTGAATTCTTGCTAACTCAAACTAACACCTCTATGGCCTTTATTGACAACTTTTACTTTGCACGATCTTGGCATAGAATGCTTTTATCGGACAAAAACATATTATCACAACCTCATCCTTTTGTCACTTTGGTCAATGAATTCTCCCTTTTTCAAACTTCATCTTTAACACTCTTTGTTGGCAAAGTGACCATCTCACGAACTTTGCACTTTGATCCACTCTATTGGCAGAAACTGATTTTTAAAACCTAATATCAGTGAATGTTCATTTTTCCGAACCTCTTGTTGGCAACATAGTCAAGAGACACTACTCTGATGAAAAGTTGTATGTTGTCATTGATGGCAACAAAGCATAGCAAAGGAGTTTTCAGTTATGGCACCAAGGTTTGGCAAAAGTCTGGAAGACTAACTTAGTCAAAATGGCTAAGTATGGGCAAGCTACAGAGTGATAGAGATTGGGTTAGTATGCCTCGGCAATTGAAGATAATTATATGTCATCCAGGTATGTTGTTCATAGATATTTGGTGATCACATGTTCCAGTGTTCAAGTTCTGACTTCCTTTGGAAGTCATATGGTGAAATGTCTAAGTCCAGGTGAACAGAGTTAAGATAGGAATAGTGCACAATGCCAAAGTAAAAGGGTCAACATTCCTCCTCTATTACATATTTTGTCTTGCAGTTATGAGACAACAAAGATACTTATTATGACTACCTAAATCCAGATTTATAGCCTCTGAAGTTCCTTTGATCACTTTCTACAAGTTGTTCTTTATCGACTTATAGTCTGACAATGTTTCACAATGACTAAGTGACAATTCAGAGATCTACATTTGTCTATAGTTGAATACTATGATCTTGGGTTCTAAAGGTATGAAAAGAGAGATATAATGGATATTGGATATGATTTTTAGAGTCTCATATGATTTGCATTGGAAGTTATGATGTGACAGTTGAACTGGTCAAGTTTGTACTTATGGGATAAGCTGACAGACATGTTAGATCTATATGCGGTGAAGATATATTGTTTGAACAATCAATTTAAGTGATTGAATGATTGGTCCCAACCTATATGAAGACTATTGTATGTTTGTTTGGGTCCACATTACTGTTTATGTACAAGATCAAGCTGACAAGGTATAACATTTGTATACACGTTTCATGTTTGGCTTGCCGACCTAATTGTGAGATTAATCTTGTTGCGAATATATATACTTGATGGATTTTAGTGTTGAAGGTATGGATATGGGTGAATAAAGTGCGAATTCATGATTGTACAACCTAAGGCAGTTTTGTGATTAACAAAAGTATAGTAAAGGCAGAAGAACAGAGTATATGTGATGCAAAGCATAAAAGCAGGGCAGACACTATGAAGACCTTTGAATCTGTATATTGAACTCATTGGTACTGCACCACAGCATTCTGTAGATGCACCTGTAGCAGTCCTCTCTTGGCAGTGAGCCATTTCTTTCTATATTCTCTTCTCTTCTATTTGGCAGTGAACCTATTGCAGTGAGCACTTCTTTGGACAATGAGTCCTTGGGCAGTGAGCCTTCATGTAATTCGGTATTGTTATCATAATATATTGTGAGCTAACACTCACCATGGTTTTTCCCTTTTAGGGTTTTCCACATAAAAATCCTGGTGTCTATGTGTTATGTCTTTATGGTTGCTATTCTTATGTTTATTTTTCTTTTAAGTTATTGAATGTGGTAAATGGATTAATAAATATGTGAAAGAGAAGTTTTACAGAATACTAATTCACCCTCCCTCTTAGTATTCTTTGTTATCAACACCTCTATCCACTCAATCATAAATGCTTATCAGTGAATGTTTGTGTTTTTTAACCTATTATAAATGCTTTATCAGTGAATTCATACTTTTTCAAACTTATCATGTGATGCTGACAATTTTGGGAGATTTCAAACTGATGAAGACTTAGATTTTTCAAAAGACATTATATACTTGCCTTCACAAAGCTGCTATCATCTAGTCAACAAATCAAAATAAAACAGAACTTGTGAACAAGTTTGAAAAGCCAAAACTTTCCCAACAACGCTTCTAACACTTCAAACATTCATTTTTATGCCTCCTACTTTGTGGGCAAATCAGCAAAAAGTTGAACTTGCGAACAAGTTCACAAAACAAAGATTTTTCTGATATAAGAATTTTTACTTCTCTTTTCTTCCAAGTCTTCATCACTTCACCTTTCTCTGTGTTGTTCTCAAAATCAGCTAAGCTCATTTTTGTAGACAACCCCTATGAAACTTGTCCATTTCGTAATTTACACTCTAAGTTCGCAAATCGAGACAAGATTCTCTTGGCCTCGTGCAAAGTCATACGACATCCTAAACTAGTTTGCGACATTCCCTCGAATCAATTCCTTGAAGTTTGTGCAAATCGATTAAGTTGTAAAATGATCAAAATATCAATTTTGATCATTTTGGGGTGTTGGTTAAATTTTGAAACTGTATGTGCAAAGTCGGCAAAATTCACCGCTATTGCATATCTTTTTGTTTGCTTGTGTTGTGTCAGCAATTTTCGCCACTTTTACATAGTTTTTCGTTTACACATGCCCGAGCGGCACTTTTTGCCACTATTACATGTTCCTCGTTAAAAAGCAAATACAAAGTCGGCAATTTTTGCTACTGTTGCATTTCACTTAACACATGTCCGGTCGGCGATTTCACCACCCGAGCAAGATCTTCAAGATCTTGAACTTCAGTGGCATTTATGGCCACTCGTGTTAAGCATTAAGAGCTTGTTCTTAACCTTTTTAATTGGTAAACTCACTATTTTTTGTCATTTCTTTTTCCTAAACCTTCCAATTGACTCTTGAGACCTTCCTAAGATAGCTCGATCGCGTTGATTCCAGATTTGCATGAATTTTGGGGTCACCAAGGTCGCACTTAGGGTTTCAGCTTATTGTTAGAGGTAGGTTGTTATTTTCTATTTTCAATTCTAGGGTTTCATTAAAATGATTGTTCGGTAGATTTATTGTTTTGAATTTATCGTTTGTTTTTTAAAAACCTTTGTAAAATGTTGCATTTTTGTTTTGATATTGTTGTTTTAAATGGCTTGATCTTTTATATTGAATCCTTGTTCTTCAATGTGCATTGTCGAGGTCCCTGACTAGGTTGTAAGTTTTATCACATGCCTGTTTGTAAACTTGTGAGTGTCATCGATGAAAATCGCCAACCGATACTTGTGCCCTAGGTTTTTAAGGTGATAATATGCATCGTCGGTGGTTTGTTCCAACTGATCACTGAACCCATCTTACAACACCTGCAATGTCGGTGATATTTGCTAATTGACATCTTTCCATAACCTTGTGAACAAATGCTAAGTCTATAAAAATCACCGCTTATGCATTTAAAGTTGTATCCAAATGCAAGTGTATGGGCGGCGAAATTTGCCTCCCTTACACAAAGAAAACCTTGAAATACCAACTTGCAGTGTCGGCATTTTTTTTCGCTCAAACATAAAACAATTACAATTCTCCTAAAATATGCAAAAGTAGTTAATTTTGCCACTGATACACATGCGTTTTCATTTTACCTGTAGGGTCGGTAAAAATGGCCGCCCTGACACTTGCGAATTATCCCTTACATGCAAGGGCGGCAAATTCTGCTGCCCATGCACACATTCTCTCAAATTTTTCTAACTCTAGGATATTTTCAATTTTTCTTTTCCAAGCCTGCTTTCCTCCATTTTTTGACCTGCTCGCACTCTAGCCCTTTCAAGCGTATCCCCATAGTCATGATCATCGACATGCAATTTTCCCAGATTACCAGTATTTCTCCTAATTGCATGATAATGGCTTTTTATTGCAGTTTCTTCTACAGATTTTCTCTCTTCATCGACATCCTTCTGGTGATAGCTTTTTCAGACGACTGAGTTGTCTTCGAAGAAGTTGAAAGTGATGAAGTATAAGTATCAAGGTGTTTTTCCAATCACCTTGGTTACTTCCAATGTTGATGACATTCGGGATACAGAGATTGGCCATGTGGACATGGCTGAATTTGTGGAAAGAACTAAGTCCAATAATCCTAGTTCTGCAATGAAGAAGATTATTGACAGTAACATTCATTTGGTGTCGTCTTTCCCAGTGGCAGCACATAACACAGAGTTTGTTCTTCAGTGTGCTCAGTTTTACAACAAGGATACTAGGGCAGTGATGGATGCAAGTGGCAATGTGATAATCAGATTAGATCTTGAATTCATTGATAAAGTTTTCATGTGCCTTGTTGTTAGATTTTGCTGAAGCACAAAAAGAGTATGACAAAAATCCTAAGAAGGCTAAGAAGATAATCAATACTAAATGGCTCAAGACTCCACGGTCAAATTTGTCTAGGTCACCAAGGAGTTTTCCTAGAAGTGACTTTATAGAAGAAGTTGGTGATCTGATAACTCTTCTCAGCAGGATAAGAGGATTGGCCTCTTCCTCACTATTTCATGAGTGGATGTACCCTTTCATCAAGGTAATACTCCAAGGTAAACAAGCAGTCTTTTGGGGTGAGCAAATCAGCAATGCTCTGCACAAGCAATTGACAAAGGTATCCACTACCTTCAAATTTTACATGACTTCTTACCTGGTGTACATAGCAGACTCCATGAGAATCTTTCCAGGTCTAACATCAGAAGGAGATAGGAGGGTAATTCTTGTGTATCAATACTATTCTCAATTGACATTGAAGGGCTCTATTCACCATTTTAGGAGAGTAAATGATGCTTTCTTTGCAGTATTCTTGTGTCTTTTTGACCCTCAGCTAGAACAAAGAAGAGTTTTAGATGAAGCTTGGTCAATGGTAAATGATTTTGGATGCATATTCTTACAATTTCCTTCTTTCTCATATCTAAGGGTTGGCTTTTTCCAAGGTCATCCTTATATGCTACCGAGGTTCCCCTCAGACAAACTTGTTTTAATGGAATTATGTAGACAAATGATTGTCATACATAATAAGCAAATGGAGTTCAAGAAACCCGGTTTCAGATTTCTAGTTGAAATTGGCAGGTTCTCAGTATTAACTGTTGCAAAGGCTAGAGCCATGGAAATTGAAATGCAACTTGTAACCATGAAACAACTCAAACAAAGGCCAAAGTTTGATTACAGGGATGTGAAAGACAAAATCAAGAGAAAGACCCAATTCCATGAACCTATGGTTGAAGATGTTTGGGTGGATTTGAGAATAGAATATGTTAGAAAATTGGATTATAGCCGATTATCTCTGGAGCAGATTGAATATCTGGGACTTGTTGATATTCCTGAAGACCTAGTGGATGATGGAGAGTTGATCGATGACAGATATAACACTGAACAGGTTGTTGATACTCCTCTTCCTTCTATCCAATGGTCTCAAAAAGAATTGACCTCTCTAAGGAAAAGATTTGAACCCATATTAGCTAACACCAATAACTGGATAGCAGATAAAGGAATTGCTTTGAAAGAATTCCTTACAGGATCAGAAGCTGAGACCCAAGAGCAAACAGGTAAGAAGGTGGAAAATAGGATGAAGAACAAGAGTGATGTTCCCTCTTCTTCCAAGCCACATAAGCCTAGGATCAAATTTGTGATGAAGAAGTCAAAGGATGTGGAGAGAGAGTCTGAGATAGAAGATATGGAAATTGAGAAACATAATCCTGAAGAACCAGCCACTGAGGAAATGGAGGTTGAAGATAGACCTACAGATCAACAAGGAGAGGAAGTTTTGTCTCCACAGGAGAATGTACAACAAGAAACGGGAGTCTCTTCTCCTTTGCCCGACACACCTATTTTGGTTCCTCTATCTGTTTCACCCATTGACATCCCTTCTTCTGAATCTCCATCATCTTCCAAAACAATTTTTGACAATCCTCAGAATACTTTTGAAGATGTTCTTCATTCCTTAGAGTCTATTCCTAGCTTGTCCTCCTCATCTTTTTATATTGGGGATTCTTCTTTATTTGATCACTTTGTAATGAATACTGAACAGGTATCTAATGTAAATGTAATAGGTGCAGTTTTTACTAATACTCCACCTATTGTTTCCACTTCCAGTGCAAGTGCAGTTCCAATAACACCAGCAATGGGAACAGATCCTAATGTGAGTACTTCTGTGCTTCCACCATGGTTGTCAGCATATACACCCAAAAGGAAGAAACAAGCCATCTCTCTAGATGACTTTGATTTTAGTAAGCTGGTGCCTACGAAAGCTAAGACCCCGAAGAAGCCAAAGGTTCTTTCGAGAATGCTCAGGGATAAGGGACACAAATTTATGGAGATTGCAAGACCTCCATAGGATGCAACCATGGTAAATTTTAGTATGAATGATTATTCTATCTCTAGGGTTGAGTTAGGCAAAATAACTCATGAAAGTGTAAAGACTGACATGTAGTCAGCAATGGACATTCTAATTTAGAAATTTGACAAAGAGAAAGAAATGAAAGATCATTACAAGGCAATGGTTGAACAGTTGACTGTAGTGGTGAGGAAAATCACTTTGAATTCAGAGTTAGTGACTCCCGAGGCCATTTCTGTAGAAGACCCTATTATCCAGAAAGTAGAAAAGACTCATCTTAAGGGAAGAGTACTTGAAGAATATATGGAAAGGATGCGCACCCAAGGAATCTCTCTACTTATAGAACTATCTGAGAAGATAGACAAAATGGAGAAAATAAGAGCAGAACTTGATGACTTGACTGATGTTATTTCTCAAGATATCGAGCGCCTAGAATGGAATCATGATAAGTGGGTGGAGATGAGAAAGCTGAAAATAAGCATTCCGATATCAATTGGCATCATTCCAAATAGAGATTCATATACAGAAACCAAAGAGGCATTGACATATCAGAGCCGTGTGCTGAAAGATTTGATCAATGACCTGGAAGCTGCAAGGAAACTAGGTGAACAGAGTGATGTTAGTCTTTTGCATAAATTGGAGGAGCTACCGTGCAAACTTGTGTCACAGGATAACCAATTTCTCCTTGCAGAAGAGATGGTTCAAGAATTTGAAAATATGTTCCAGAAAGAGTTTGAGGACAAAACATTTTCAATGGCCTTTGTGGACAATATTCTTGATAATTAGTTAACCTTGGATAATCTGAAGACCAAGCTAACTAGTCACGCAAAATTAGTTACCACGATCAGAGATGCCATAGTTAGAGCCAGGATGATTTTCAAGAACACAGTTAGTCCAGACAGTCTTGGGATGCAAGAAGCTTTCACCATGTATGATTTCCATATGAAGAAAGATGGCAATACAAGTTGAAACAATTTTTCCCTTAGTTTATTTTCTACTTTTCAGATGTACTTTTGAAACAATTTTGGACATATTTATATGTACTTTTTCCATATGTAATTACATGTAAAAACATAGGAAGTCCCAAATAAAAAAGGACTCCTTTGTTGAATAAGTCATAGTTAGTTTTTCTTTTCCTATTTTTGCTCTCAGTTCCTCTTATAAATAAGGAGGACCCCCATTGTAAATATCATCTTTTAGTTATTGAAGCGAAACTCTGCCAAATTGAAGAGCATTTTGAGACTTTGTGTTCAAATTGTAAATCAAATTTTATCAAGTGAATAAGAAAGCAAGTGATCATTCAATCTTTGTGTTGGAATAACTTGTGGTGTATTGGAAATTATTCTTATGTCCTTTTCCTAATACTATCTTATCTGTTTGATCAAATTGTAGTGTGAGTGAGAATAATCTGGGAGATGTTCTAAAGTTGATTGTGGAGACTTTGTGCTACAACAATTATCTTTAGTTTGTGATTTTGTGTTTTGAAGTAAAAGATATTGGAAAGGCTTTGAACTACTATTATCTTTTGTGATCATATATTTTGTCATAGTTTTCAGTGAAGACTTTGGGTTGCACCTCATTCTACTTGATTCTAAGTTATAAATTAGTAAAAGAAGCAACGATAGACTTTGTGCTCTCGTGGGTTTCTTGGTTATTCAATTTGTATCAAGAAAGTGCTATTTAATTTTGTAAACATCATTTCTGAAAAAAAATAAATGGATGATATGGTCTCACCCCCAAGTTAGTATTTAGTTTAAATAAGTTTGTGATAATTGATAGGGAACTTCCCCTTGCTGAGAGGAGAGATTTATCTCATTACACTGTGGTCGATATAACCATTTTGCCTTCAGTTAGTTGAAGACAAAATATTCACCCAACACTCTGTTGTTGGCAAATCAACCAAAAATGAAACTGGCAAACTTGCTAGTTCTAGAACTACTAAAATCTCTAACTGGCTATAACTTAGGCAATTTTCACCTAGATTTCACAAAATTGAAACTGGGGATACCCATTGGGTCTTTAAAAAAATGAAGTCTTCAAATTGAACACATAACCTGAAATGGCCTCTAATCCAACTAATCTATTTTTCTTAGAAAACACTTTCACAGAGATACACAAAAATAGAGACATCATCACTTGACAACAATGACAACAATTGATCAATATCCACCATGTGCTGATCAATTGCTCCTTTCTTTGACATCAATGACAAAATTTCAACAATCTCCCCATTTGTCATTGATGGCAATACCTGAATCTGAATTGGCCATGACAACACCTAACCATTCTCCCCCTTGTTGCATCAGCACTTAACCATTCTCCCCATTGTTGCATTAGCACTTTGTTGTGAATGAGCAACGACTACAAAATTCTCCCCCTTTGACATCAATTACAAAGGGACACAGAAAAAAAAGCCTTATCTGTGATGACAGTGCTAACGTACTCCCCCTGAGGACAATCTGTTGTAAGTATTTCCTAACCAGTGTTGTCATTCGTGTCAACTATTCTCTTATTTTGATGCTTGTTTGTAATGAGTTAGATGCTTTATATTTGCCTCTATAAGTGTTGGAGATCCTGATATTGAGGATATTGAGAAAATTTGCTCCTTCGGTGGAAACAATGTGTTGCAGAGTATCTTTGTCTATAAAAGAACATTCCAACAGATTGCTCTGTTTTTCTTGTAGAATGAATATCTTTATCTGCGGATTGGAATTTATTTAGATACATGTCTGAAGAAGTTATGCTCCAAGTTTGAGCCACCGGTATGAAGATCTGAGTTAGTTATGTTCACCTGAGTGAAAACTACTTTTTTGTATGTTTGGTGGTGACAGGGAGAATGTATTATGCTCCGTATTCCTCCGTAGTTAAGTATTTTAGTCTACGGTTTTGGAATCAAGTTGGTAATGATGATAAGTGCATTCAACTCCTATCCAATTCATGATTTGGTGGTTCACAAGCAATCTTTTCTTTATGACAGTGGCTGACAATGTTGTTTAAGTGCTCCAGTTTAAAGAATCCTTTTGACAAATTGGTTAGAGGTTGTGCGGATGTTCTTGGTGATTACAATGTGCTTTTGGATGGCTCTTGATCATGTTCCTACCTTTGATTTGGTTTGCAAAGAGAAATTCAAATCGTGGATGAAGACTATTCTTAGAAGACTTAGTGAGAACACCAGTCTTGTCTGACTTGGTCACTTTCACCACTTGCAGAGATGCTTTGAAGATTGTAGTAGCATGTTGTGGCATGGAAGATTATATGTGAGTCCCAGCTAAGGTGTATTGTGATCCACATACATCTTTACATCTTTCCCTTAGCAAATTTTGTATTAGGTATAGACCTATTTCTATGTATGATTGTAATGCCAACCTTGGAGATTGTCCCAATGGTTGATGAATGTAATGCCGACCTTGATGTTCATTCCAAGGTTGATGAGTTTTATAAAAACATGTAATGTAGTTGCAAAAAAGGATTCCTTATGCAAAAATGTAAAGATAAGTGAGAAGTGTAAGAAGAGTAGAGTAGAGAAGAAGTATTGAGCTTCAATGGAACTAAACTGAGGCATGGAGTAGATGCTATCAAATCAGTTAACAAATCCCTGGTAGTGAGCCACCCCTTGGCAGCGAGCTGATCTTTGCAGTGAGCACTTTTGGGCAGTGAGCTTGTAGGTAGTGAGCCTCTATTTTTTAGTATTGTTATAACATATATATATTTCTATGGGCTAACACCCATCATGTTTTTTCCCTTATAGGGTTTTCCACATAAAAATCTGGTGTCTCATGTGTTGAATATGTTATTGTGTTAAACTTCATGTTTCACACTTTCATGGTTAAAACTTAATAACAGTGATTAAACATTTGAAGTATTGATAAGTGGCTAAAGTTCTATGACAACTAATTCACCCCCCCTTTCAGTTGTCCTATACATATTAACAATTGGTATCAGAGCGAGGTTCCTCGGAGGTAAGTTTAATAGCTTGAGGTAGATCCAGAATGTCTTACAAGAAGGAAGCTCCGCAGTTTGATGGAGCAAATTATGCGACCTGGAAGATATGCATGAAAAGCCATATGTTTTGTATTGGTTATAAAGTATGGAAAGTGACAAAGACTAAATATACCATGCCTCAGAATGGTCTGATAACTGAAGATGAAATGAAAAAATATGAGTTAAATATAAAAGCTAGAGATGCTCTATTAAGTGCATTGACTAACACTGACTTGGTAAAGGTCATAGATTATGAATCTGCTCATGAAGTCTAGGAAAAGATGGAAAATTTGTATGAAGGAGATGAATCCATAAAGAGTGCCAAATTGCAGGGACTAGAAGCTAAATATGAAGGTTTAAAGATGGGTGAAGATGAAAACATAACATCCTACATGCAAAAGGTTGATGAACTTGTCACTAGAATCAAAGATATGGGAGGAACTGTTGATGAAACTAAAGTTGTAATGAAAATTCTTAGGTTATTACCTAAATCCTATGCATACAAGGTAGCTGCAATTGAAGAAATAATAATTGTGAAAAAGATTACTAAGGATTAGTTGCTTGGTAAGCTTATTGCTTTTGAAATGAGAGAGTTTGGTGATGTCCTACCAAAAATAGAGACTACTTTCAAAGTTAGTATTTCAGAGAAGATCTCCAGAGCAGAGAAATACAAGGTGGAACCTGATGATGAGCTTGTTGAAATTGAAGCCAACTTTGTTGACAGACTACAAAGAGGTTTTGGTAAGTTCAAAGGCAAATTTGTTGGAGTCCAGGACAACACTGAGAGGGGAGTGAATTAGTGTTGTGTAAACTTTTAACTTTTCACAACTTTTAATTTACAAGACAAAGAGGATAAAGAAGACATCAAAAAGCTATCAAATTCATATGCACAAGTATGATGATGAAAAGAGTGAACAGAAACTTATATGTAAAACATCTAAAACACACAAATAGAGATAAATCATGACATAGGAATTTTAGGAGTGGAAAACCCTCTTGGGGTAGAAAAACCACTCAAAAATGCCTCACTTGCTTATTAAAAACCTCACTAGTTACACATAGGTCTCACTGACCAAGGAAGCTTCACTAGCTTTTCAAAATGCCTCACTGGCATACAAAGAGGTCTCACTGACCATACAAGCCTCACTGGCAAATTCAACCACCATCAAAACAAACTACAAGGTGTGCAAGAAATGATTGCCACTCAATCTGATTTACACCATTACATAACTTGTCTTCTCTTTTGCATGTCTCTATTCAATTACAATCTGAATATCAATCTCATTACCAATTTACCTGATACTCAATCAACTGCATATTGTCTTCATAAATTTGTTGCACAAGGAGATCATCATTTCTGCATTTTGGTCATCACACCAACTCTCTACATCAATGCACCTATAAAGCCAATAAATAAGAGATGACCTTCCACATTCTATATAATCATTTTCATCTTCTCTCAATGAAGAACCTGCAATAAATCCATGACCTTTCATAGTCTCCTTTCAATGTCTTCAAAATTCAATAAACCAATTCACCTCATCAAATCATCTCACAAAATTATAAACAAAAAAACTCTTGGAATTCCTCTCCTCTGCATATTCAACTCTTCTCCAAAATAAAATACCATAGATGATAAAATCTTCAATTAAATTATTTTTTTTTCTTTCTCATAAAAATTTATCTTCATCTGCAACAAAAATGACTCTTGTTCTTCTCCACCTACAAATACCTATTCTCATAAAATAAAATCAATTCACCTAAAAAAAATAGAATCATCATTCATATTCCTCAATATTCTTCAAAAATATCTTCAATTCACTATGTCTTCAAAAATATTTAAGCCTTAAACAAAAATAATTCTCTATCAAAAAGAATAAATCCTCATTTGTCCATCTGTTCGGACTCTTTTCTCATCTCCATGAGAATAGGAAAAAGAAAGGTATACTCATATTCATTTTAGAAATAATAATAAAAAAACTTCCACCTTTATCTCTCTTGCCACGAAGTGGAGTCTAAAATAGAATAAAGATCTTCTTTAAAAATAATGCCTTTAATATCCATAAAAATCTGCCACAAATTCTCCCTAAAAATCTCCTTAAAATCTCCTTAAAAATATCTTTTCAAACTGTCCCATTGTTATGACGTTTTAATTCACATCAAAGGAGATGCACATATGTCAGGGTCTCAATTTTAAATTATAACCATTGATTTTATATTTTGCGCTCCTTACAATTTCAAATAGGACCGTTGATTTGCATAACCTGCCAAAATACTTATGAGAGGACCAATGCAAGCGATGGAGGAGAATGAAGAGGCCGATTTCTCCACATCACTTAAACCCTTTAGAAAGTCACTTAAGTGACTTTTACCTGCAACTGTAGGTCAACCTTTTTTATAGCAAAAAGTGCTTATTTACTGTGATGTCCTAGAATTAAGATAAGCATTTAGGGTTTTTAGAGACTTTTTGGAGAAATAAAGAAGTATAGAATTTGATAACCACAAACCCTAATTCCATTTCTTCTAGCATTCAATTTGGATCAAATAAGGGTTCACTATGTCTCTATTCTAGCAACCTACAGCCTTCAAAAACAATATCTTTACCTTTGAAAAAACTTGTGACATAAGCATCATGTATAAGCAAACACTAAATCATGAAAGGTGATCAACTCCAAACATCATGACATGATTGATCATGGTATAATAGCACAATGAAGAGAAGACAAGAGAAGACATCCTGAAGAAGACTTCATCTAACAAACTTAATTCCAACTCCCAACTGATCTTCCCATACCTTGAAGTAACCAATCACTTGCACCTTATCAATGTAACCGAAATAATCCAAGAATATCAACGCCATCTTCAAATGGGTAGCACACATCATTACTTATCCTTAGATTACCTCTGTCACTATCAACAACAATCATAAAGAGAATATATGAAGATATGATGACTTTGTCCAACTCCTAATAACATATGACATGCAGACCAAAACAATTCTCTTGAAGAAGACATTCTTTAAACACCAACTAAAAACCAAGCAACCAACAACACAACGCTGACAACCAAAACTGCCATCAACCTATTACAACCTTGATTTGAGACATATCCTGAAAGCATAATGTATGATGATGAACACATCCTGAATCTTGAATCTACATGATATGAGTAACATATATGAACCAATATGAACACCAAACAAGTTAGAACATGAGAAACCATTATGAGACAAACATGAAGATATCCTAATGACATCTCTTATCAATCACTAATCCTGATGACATGAACAACTCATGTCAATACCAACACCTTTTTGACATCAATGACAATCTACTTTCATCAAAATTACCTTTCAAATGTTTTACATGTGGTAAGGTTGGTCATTATTCTTCTCGGTGTCCAGAGAGAATTGAAAGGAATAGAAAAAGATTTGAAAATAGACCTAGGATCCCAAAGAAATGATATTATGTTAGAGATCTTGATGATGAAGGTGTGACAGATTATGAATCTGATGATTCTAGTACTAGTGCAAATGAATGCTTGTTTATTTCTATTAAAGAAGAACCTATGTCTACTAATCCTGCTAGCTATGTGAAGGAAGAAAAACCAGTGGAAGAAAGTGCTTTGGTTGTTTAGGTTGAGAAAGATAAGGATGAATGGCTTATTGACAATGGATGCTCACATCACATGATTGGTGATAAAAGTAAGTTTATAAGATTGGAAAAATATGATGGTAGACTGGTTAGGTTCAGAGATGATATAACTAGTAAGATTTGTGGAAGAGGATCTGTTTATTTTGATGGAAAGCACAATACTGATGATGTTTTGAATGTGAAGGGTTTAAAGAACAATCTTTTGAGTGTTGGTCAAAAGTGTAACAAAGGTAATGATCTAAGATTCAAGGACAATGGATGCAAGATCATGGAAAGCTCGAGAACCATGATTTCTATTGGTTAAAAAACTAGAGGTAATGTTTATCATTTGAAAGGAACTAATAATTATTGTTTATTGGCTCAGACTGACGAGAGTTGTCTATGGCATAGAAGGATGTGTCATATAAATTTTGACAACTTGGTAAAGATAAGTTCTGAACTTCTGTTTAGGCTGTAAGAGATCTGCCTAATCTTGTGAAGCCTGCTAACACCATTTGCAAAGAATGTCAATTTGGGAAACAAACAAGAACAAGTTTCAAAAGAAAAGAACAATTTTTTGCTGGATTACTAGAGCCGGTTCATATAGATCTGTGTGGTCCCACAGGAACAAGAAGTATGCAAGGAGACGGGTATTTTATGTTGCTTTTTGATGATTATTCCAGAATGATTTGGGTAACTTTTCTAAAAGATAAATTAGAAGCCCTAGACAAGTTCAAATCTTTCAAGGCAATGGTTGAGAATGAGTTAGAGTTGAAGATAAAATGCTTGAGGTGTAATAGAGGAGGTGAGTTCACATCAAATGAATTCAATATCTTCTATGAAGAATAAGTGATAAAGAGACAATTGTCTACACCTAGGACTCCTCAGCGAAATGGAGTTGTTGAAAGAAAGAATAGAACAGTTCAAGAGGCTGCTAGGACTATGTTGAAGGAAGCTAACCTACCAAAAGTATATTGTAGAGAAGCCATACACACTACAATGTACATCCTAAACAGTGTTCAAGTTAAAGGTAACAGTGCTAAAACTCCTTATGAATTGTGGTATGGAAGAGCTCCTATAGTGAGATATTTCAATGTTTTTGGTAGAAAATGTTATATCAAGAGAGAATAAGATCTAGGCAAGTTTGATGCTAGGTGTGATGAAGGAATCTTCTTTGGATACTCTACAAAGAGTAAGGCCTACCAGTGCTACAATAAGAGATTGAAGAAGATCATTGAGAGTGCTAATGTGAAGGTTGATGAAGATAAGGAAACAATATTAGATCTGAGTGTTTATGGATCATATGAACCTACTGCTATAACAAATGAAGAAAATGTTGAACAAGAAGATAGTCAAGATGAAGATGAAAAGACTCTAGAAAGTGCTGCTAAAACTCCCAGGTATGTAAGAATCAATCATTCTGCAGATCAGATTATAGGGGACAAAAGAAAAGGAGTATTGACAAGGAAACGAGCTATTGAAGAATAGGTGAATTACTATTTGCTTTCAAAAGTTGAACCTAAAACTATGAATGAAGCTTGCAATGATGAAAATTGGGTAAAAGCTATGGAAGAGGAGCTAATGCAGATAGAAAAGAATCAAACTTGGGAATTGGTTCCTAGACCTACTGATAAGTATGTGATTGGCACCAAATAGGTTTTCAGAAACAAGATAAATGAGAATGGAGAAGTAGTAAGGAACAAAGCAAGATTGGTATGCAAAGGATACTCTCAAGTTGAAGGAATAGATTTTGAAGAGACCTATGCTCCTGTGGCAAGAATTGATGCAATTAGAATGTTTTTGGCATTTGCAGCATTCAAAGACTTCAAAGTGTATTAGATGAATGTTAAGTCTACATTCTTGAATGGTGAGTTGGAAGAAGAGGTCTACATTGAGCAACCAGAAGGATGTCAATTATCAAAACAAGGTGATATGGTGTGCAGATTAAAGAAAGCCTTGTATGGACCAAAGTAAGCCCCCAGAGCCTAGTTTGCAAGGCTAGAAAAGTATTTGTTGCAATGAGGATTCCGTAAAGGCATTGCTAACAACAACTTGTATTTCAAAATCAATGATAATCAGATCCTGATTGTTGTGGTCTTTGTTGATGACATTATCTTTGGAGGCAATGAAGTTTGTAGGTAAAATGCAAAATGAGTTTGAGATGTCTATGTTTGGTGAAATGAATTTCTTTTGGGTCTGCAAATTAATCAATCAGATAAAGGAATCTTCATATCTCAGTCCTATTGAAATGCACCAGACAACTGAGAGGGGGGGTGAATCAGTTGTCACAAAAACTTAAACACTTCTTCACTTACACATTAATCACTTATCCACAATTATTATGATTTAACAATGAATGCATGAAATTAAAAACTTAAACACAAATGCAACATTATACACAAGAGACACCAGATTTGTATGTGGAAAACCCGAAGGTGGGGAAAAACCATGGAGAGGATTAACTCTCAAAATATATTGCAATGTTTGGAAAATGATGTTCAAGCTTGGTCACTCCATGGGCCCAGAACATCCTGGCTCACTGCCATGAAGTGCAACTAGGTTTAGCAGGCTCACTACCTCAACCCTAAACCTAGAAAGATTATAATAAGGGCTATTAAACCTTGAGGTTTGTTAAACCCTATTGGCAGCTCATTGCCAAGCTCACTGCCAAAATCACCATCTTCTTCATGTATGAGATTAGTACATTGAAGTACAATAGTTCCTCTACTCTGCTCTACCCTATTCTGCCTTATCTCCTCACCCTTTTCCTTATCTTCCCATTTTACCACAAGGACACCTTTTCCATGACTCAATTATAAATATTTATACACTTCATCAACCTTGGAATGATCATCAAGGTCAGCATTACAATCATCAACCATTGGAACAATCTCCAAGGTCAGCATTACAAACATTTACAAAATAGGTCCTAACCTATTACAACATTATGCAAAGGAAATGAAGTAAAGATGTATGTGGATCACACAATGCCTTAGTGGGGACTCAAACATGATCTTCCACACCACAACACGCTTCCACAATCTTCAAGGAATCTCCGTAATTACTGGAATTAACCAAGTCAGCTAAGACTGGTTACACGCTACATTATCTGGGAATAATCTTCAAACACAATCTCAATTCCTTACACGGACCAATGTCAAGATAGGAACATGATTAGGAGACATCCACAAACACATTATAATCATTAGGAGCAACCACATGGACCTTGATCACTTTATCCATAGGAATCTTCTCACCAGAACACATGAACTTCACTGTCTTCAACTGACATAAAAGAAAGATAGCTTGCAAACCACCAAAACATGAACCACTACATTTGTAGGCACTTATCATCATCCTAGACTTCCCTCTAGAACCACAGAGCAAAATACTTTCTCCCTATCACCAGAGAATAATCAGAGAAAGCAAGTTTTACTCTGGTGAATGCAACTCTCTTAATTCTTCACACCGGAGGCTCAAACTCAAGATTTAGCATCTTTAGACATCTCTTTAAATAACTTCCAATCTATAGACCAAGATATTCAACCAGCAAGAAATCTAGAGTAATCTATTAGACTATTCTTCAACATACAACTCACTGTCTATACTACACTTCACTGTAACTCACTTGTTTCTTCCGGAAGGGCCAATTTTCTCAATATCCTCAACATACAAATCTTCTCAACAAGTAATGGAATAGGACATAGTTGACATCAATGACAAAAAAGATATGCTAACATCAATGACAACAATGATTAGGCACATACTTGCAACAATCTCCCCCTTTGTCATTGATGGCAACATATGATGTGAAAAACTGCAAGAGCCATCAAGACAGGATTCTCCCCCATCAAGACAGAATTCTCCCCCTATCTCTTTACACATCTGTTCTCTTTCTTTCTAACCAAGATTCTCCTCCTATCTTTTTACACATCTGCACTCTTTCTTTCTAATTTTTTCACATGACTTCTCTCCCCCTTTGACATCAATGGCAAAGGGCACATACTAACACTCTTTTTCTCTGATTCAATTTTTCTTCTAAACTTTCTGACTACTCCCTCTAAGAAATAGCCCTAAAAGCATCAATCCAGATCTAAAGAAGCACCATCGGACTTATGCACTCTTGTGCATCTTAGTTTAGAGCAGGAGGGGTAATAACCCCTAACTTTTTTCTAAGATACTCAAAAGTATCCTTAGGTAGAGGTTTGGTGAAAATGTTTGCAATTTGGTCTTTTGTAGATACATATTCCAACTTGACTTCATTCTCTATCACTTTTTCCCTTAGAAAGTGATATCTTATGGATATGTGCTTTGTCCTTGAATGCATTAATGGATTCTTTGATATGTTTATGGCATTCGTATTGTCACAAAATATTGTAATTGGATCTTCATACATAACTCTGATGTCCTTCAAAGTCTGCTTCATCCATAATACTTGAGTGCAACTACATGCTGCTGTAATGTATTCTACTTCTGCAGTAGACAGGGATATTGAATCATGTTTCTTGCTCAACCAAGATACCAACCTTTTTCCCAAAAAGAATGCACCTCCACTTGTACTTTTCCTATCATCCACATCTTTGGCCCAATCTGCATCAGTGTATGCACTGAGAGTGAAATCATTATCTTTTTGATACCACAAACCATAATCTATTGTGCCTTTCAAATATCTCAGAATTCTCTTGATTGCCATCTCATGTGACTCCTTTGGCTCTACTTGAAATCTTGCCACAAGACAAACTGCATGCATTATATCAGGTCTAGTTTGAGTTAGATAAAGTAATCCTCCAATCATAGATCTGTACCTTTTCTGATCTACCATAGGTTAATCATCATTTTTTCTCAACTTACAACCAGTTATCATGGGAGTATTTACCGGTTTAGAGTCTTCCATCCCAAACTTCCTTAGTAATTATTTCACATACTTAGACCGAGAAATGAAGATGCCTTTATCTGATTGATTTATTTGCAAACCCAAAAAGAAATTCATCTCACCAAACATGGACATTTCAAATTCACTTTGCACTTCTTTGGCAAAAACTGTGCACATACCTTCATTACCTCCAAAGATAATGTCATCAACAAAGACTGCCACAATTAGGATTTGTTCATCATTGATCTTGAAGTAGAGATTGTTGTCTATAGTACCTTTACTAAACTCTATCTATATCAGATACCTATCCAATTGTGCATACCATGCCCTAGGGGCTTGTTTTAATCCATACAAAGCCTTCTTCAATCTACATACCATGTCACCCTGATCTGATGACTAGAATCCTTCCAGTTGTTCAATATAGACTTCTTCTTCTAACTCTCCATTCAAGAATGCAGACTTTACATCCATCTAATATACCTTAAAATATTTATAGACTGCAAATGCCAAAAACATTCTTATAGCTTCAATCCTTGCCACTGGTGCAAATGTTTTCTCAAAATCTATTCCTTCAACTTGAGAGTATCCTTTGCATACCAACCTTTCTTTGTTTCTTTCTACTTCACCATTCTCATTCATTTTCTGTTTGAAAACCCACTTGTTACCAATTACATTTTTGTCTGCTAGTCTGGGAACAAGATCCCAGGTCTAATTCTTCTCTATCTGCATCAATTCTTCTTTCATAGCCTTTACCCAATTCTCATCATTGCAAGCTTCATTCACAATCTTAGGTTCAATCTTGGAAATCAGATGGAAATTTACTTGTTCTTCTGCAGCTCTTCTTCTGGTTAGGATTCCTTTACTTTTATCTCCTATGATTTGATCTTCAGAATGATTAAGTTTTACATACCTTGGTGTGTTGGCAGCACTTTCTAGAGCTTGATCCTCTTCATCTGAGATGTCTTCATGCTGTACCACTTTTGAAACACCTAGTTTATCTGATTCATATCCACTTGATTCTAGAGACCTTTCCTTGCTTTCATCAACTTTGACATTTGCACTCACAATGATCTTATTTATCCTCTTATTATAACACTAGTAGGCCTTTCTCTTGGTTGAGTAGCCAAGGAAGATTCCTTCATCACACCTAGCATCAAACTTGCCTAGATCTTCTTCTCTTTTGATATAACATTTGCTACCAAAAACTTTGAGATATTTCATAGTAGGAATTTTACCATACCATAATTCATAAGGAGTCTTAGAACTATTACCTTTGACTTGGACTCTATTTAGGATATATACAACAGTGTGAATTGCCTTTCTCCAAAATACTTCTAGAAGATTAGCTTCCTTCATCATGGCTCTAGCAGCTTCTTGAATTGTTATGTTCTTTCTTTCAATGACTCCATTTTGTTGTGGAGCTCTAGGTACAGATAATTGTCTCTTTATCCCATGTTCTTCAAAAAGAAATTGAATTCATTTGATGTGAACTTTCCTCCTCTATCAGACCTTAAAAATTTAATCTTCAAATCTATTTCATTTTCAACCATTGCCTTAAATGCCTTGAACCTATCCAAAGCTTCTGATTTTTCTTTCAAAAAGGTAACCCAAGTCATTCTAGAATAATCATCAATAAGCAACATGAAATAACTATCTCCTTGCAAACTTCTTACTTTAGTAGGTCTACGCAAGTCTGTATGCACTAGTTCCAGTAATCCATCAACTGATTGGTCCTTACTTTTGAAACTTGTTCTTGTTTGTTCCCCAAATTGACACTCCTTGCAAATAGGATTAGCAAGCTTCACAAGCTTGGGAAAATATCTAATAGCCTATGAAGTACTTATCTTCATAATGTTGTCAAAATTGATGTGGCACAACCTTCTATGCCATAGCCAACTTTCATCAGTCTGAGCCAACAAACAATAATTATCAGTTCCTTTCAAGTGATAGATATTACCTCTGGTCTTCTTACCAGTTGCAATGATTGTTCCAAAGCTTTCCCTAATCTTGCATCCATTGTCCTTGAATCTTAGGTCATAACCTTTGTCACACATCTTACCCACACTCAAAATATTGTGCTTTAATCTTTTCACATACAAGACATCTTCAGTATTATGCTTGCCATCAAAAGAAATAGATCCTTTTCCACAAATCTTACCACCTGTATCATCTCCAAACCTAACCAGTCCACCATCATATCTTTTCAAACTCACAAACTTACTTTTTTCACCATTCATGTGGTGAGAGAAGCCACTATCAATAACCCATTCATCTCTATCTTCAATAACTTGAGCCACCAAAGCACTTTCCACTATTTTTTCTTTCTTCACACAGCTAGCAGGATTAGTAGACACAAGTTCTTCTTTAATAGCAATAAACAAGCATTCATTTCCGGAAGCACTAGTATTATCTGGTTCACCATTATCTGATACTCCATCATCATCACGATCTTCAACATAATAACATTTCTTTTGGATCCTAGGCCTATTCTCATATCTTTTCCTATTTCTTTCAATTCTTTTAGGACATTTGGAAGCAAAGTGGCCTACTTTACCTCAGGAAAAACATTTGAAAGGTAATTTACCTTTAAACTTACCACATCCTTGTTGCAGTCTATCCACGAAGTTGTTCGGATAAGGTTCCATTAACCTTGTAAATCCCAATATTGTATTATTCCATTTATTATTTGTAATTACCCATAAGGGATGTACAAGTTTCACCGGCAGTGGTAAAAATTATTTACTATCCATGGTAATTATGGAGTTACTGCATGGTAAGTACCGGAGTTACTGGAGGTAGTTATGGGATGTTATTTACTATGGTAATTGGTAATTGGTCAAAGTGGGGTGTACATGTGGAGGAATAATCTATTTTTAGTGTTATGACACATGTCATAGCTGCTCTAAGGTGTACGAGATTCTATGACAATTGTAAGTTGTCATAAGAATCTATGACACTAATAATAGCATATGACGTGTCATAAGATGCTGTAAGTGGCTATTTTTGGCCCCAAGGAGTTCAAGCTTCCATGGGTACATTTTCCCAAGTGTAGGATGCATGTATGACAACATTTATGACCCTGTAAAAGTCTATTCTTGGCTATGGACGCCCAATGTTGTATTGTTGACTCTTGACAAGTGTTATGGGCTTGTAAGAAGTCATTTAATATCTTGAGGTTGTGTAAATTCTATATAAACCATAGCATAGTAGATGAGAGTGATATAACAGTTTAAAGGTACCTAGGTTCTGTTGGAGTGAAGGTTGAAGGACAGAGGAAGTGAATGTATTTGTAATCTCCTTTTGTGAAGATAATACAACTTGGCCTCTTTTCTTGGTGGAGTTTTTTACCCGCAAGGGTTTTCTCCACGTTAAGCACTTGTGTTATGTGCTTCATTCTGCTTCTAGTATATTTTTGTATTGTGGGTTGATGTTTTGATTACAATATCCATTGTTAATGCACACTTAAAAGATTGCTGAAATTTATTCAAATCAGATTTCCATTGAAGTAGTGTTTCTTTCATTTCTAACATTTGGTATCAGAGCCTGACCAACTTTGACTCTTGGGTGGTAGTGTGGAAGCTGTAGCTGCAGTGGGAGATTTGGTTGTGTTTGTTTTGTAGATCTTGTGTTGTTATTATGGCTGCATCCACCGTTTCATCAACCTCTCGATTAGACATTGAGAAGTTCAATGGAACGGGGTATGAGTTGTGGAAGCTGAAAATAGAAGATTTGCTGGAAGAAAGAAACCAATGGTTGGTTGTTCAAAAAGAGAAGAAACCTGATGATGTCTCTCAAGATGAGTGGGATAGACTGGATAAGAAGGCATAGGGAACCATCTGGTTGTGTCTTTCAGACTCTGTCCTGTTGAATGTCGCAAAGGAAGAGACTCCATACAAGTTGTGGAAACAGTTGGGTGAGATCTATCAAGCCAAGAGTATGGTAAATAAACTTTATTTAAAAAGAAAATTGTTTTCCATGAAAATGTGAGAAGGTGATTCAGTTGTAGAGCATTTAAATTCTTTTAATTTGTTAGTGAGTCAGCTTGATTTAGTAGATGTTGAGGTTAGTGAGGAAGATAAATGTATCTTACTTCTTTGTTCTTTACCTGAGTCTTGGGAGAATGTTATCCTTGCTATCACTGCTAACCTTGTGGATCTGAAGTTGGATGCTCTTGTTTCAGTGCTATTGTCACATGAATTGAGGAAGAAGAGTTTGGATAGTTCAGGGGATGCTCTCAGTATCAAGGGAAGGTCTAAGGAAAGAGGACCTAAAGGAGATCAGAAAGTGGCTAAGGACAAGTCCAAGAACTGGTCTAAGACTCCTAGTAAAAAGAATAGAGTTAAGTGTTGGAACTGCAGTAAAAGGGGACATGTGAAGAAGGAGTGCAGAAACCCCAAGAAATAGTGGGAGAGTGCTTCAGATAAGTCCTTGAATGTAGGTGAAGAAGTTTTACTTTCTACATGTAATCTTGTTTCTAATGATCACTGGTTGATTTACTTAGGATGCTCATTTCATATGACCCCACATAAGGAATGGTTCTCCACATATGAAGAATATGATGGAGGTAATATCTACCTTGGTGACAACTCTACATATCTGATTGTTGGGAAAGGAAAGGTATTGTTGTGTTTTAGCGATGGGAGGATTAAAACCCTCCTTGGTGTTTTGCATGTTCCTAGATTAGCTAGAAATCTGATTTCAGTTTCGAAGTTGAATGATTTGGGAATGCATGTGACATTTGACAAGCATGGCTGTAGATTGCTGAGAGGGAACTTGGTGGTAGCGAAAGGGAAGAGATTTGGGAACTTGTTTAAGCTTGAAGCCACTACAGTTTGTAATGCCTCCTATGTATCTGACGCCACTACTAAAAATACATGTATGTTGTGGCACTGTAGATTGGGCCACACACGTAATAATGTATTAAAAACTATTAAGAATAAAAATTTGGTGGATGGTTTCTCCTATTCTGATGAGCACTTTGATTTCTGTGAGCATTGTGTGTTTGGTAAACAAAACAGAAAGTCATTTCCTTCAGGAAGCAATAGAGCAAAAGAGAAGTTAGAAATTATTCATATGGATGTGTTTGGACCTGTGGATAATGAATCTATTAGAAAATCTTGTTATTTAGTAACCTTCATTGATGATGTATCCATATTTACATGGATTTATTTTATGAAGCATAAATCTGAAGTTTTCACTAAGTTTAAGGAATTCAAAGTCTTAGTAGAGAACCAATCAGGTTTAAAGATGAAAATATTAAGATCTGACAATGGAGGGGAATATTGCTCTAAGGAATTTGATGAGTTTTGCAAGCATGCAGGTATAATCAGACAAAAGACAACTCCGTATACACCACAGCAGAATGGTGTTGCAGAAAGGATGAACCGAACAATTATGGAAAGGGCCAAAAGTATGCTTAGTGATGCACAGTTGGATAAATGTTTTTGGGCAGAGGTTGTGTGTACTGCTTGCTACTTGATAAATAGATCTCCTTGTAAGGCTCTTGATTCGACACCTTATGAAGTGTGGATAGGTAAGAAACCTTTTGTTTCACATTTAAGGGTTTTTGGTTGTGAGGCTTTTGTTCATGTGCCTAAGGAAAAGCGATCTAAGTTGGATCCAAAGGCTACAAAGTGTACATTCATTGGATATGGTGATAATGTCAAAGGTTATAAGCTTTGGAATCCACTAACCCGCAAGATTATCTTTTCTAGAGATGTTATTTTTAGGGAACTTAGAGCTATTTCTGAACCTAAGCAGCCAAAAGAAAAAGAAGAAAAGGTAAAGAAGGTGCACTTTGATTTAGAGCAGCAAGATGCACCTTAGGAAGAACACAATGATGGATTGGGGGGTGAAGAAGAAGAAGAAGATTCAAGTAGTTTTGATAAAGATGAGTCTATTGTTACAGAAGAAGTTGGTGCAGATGATCATGCAGAAGAACGAGTAGAGTCTCTTATTCCACCCTTGAGGAGATCCACAAGACAATGGAATCCAATTAACAGGTATAGCCCACCAGATTTCTATTCTATATATGCTTTATTGAGTACTAACGATGAACCTAGATCCTACAAGGAAGCTATTTCTGCAGATGATAGTGAGTCTTGGCAGCTAGCCATGCAGGAGGAGATGATGGCTTTAGACTCTAATTACTCCTGAGATCTTGTTTATTTGCCTAAAGGAAGAAAGGCCATAGGTTGTAAGTGGGTCTTCATGAAGAAATTTGGAGCAGATGGGTCATTGGAGAAGTACAAGGCTAGACTAGTAGCCAAGGGCTACTCCCAAAGAGAGGGAGTCGATTTTGGTGAGATATTCTCTCCAATTGCTAAATTGACCTCTATTAGATTTCTCTTATCCATTGTTGCAGCTTATGATTGGGAGATTGAGCAAATGGATGTCAAGACTGCATTCTTGCATGGAGATCCTGAAGAAGAAATTTATATGCAATAGCCTACAGGTTTTGAGGTAAAAGGAAAAGAACATTGGGTTTGCAGGTTAAAGAGGTCTCTTTATGGTCTAAAATAGTCCCCTAGAATGTGGTATCAAAAGTTTGCTTCATTTATTTTGAAATTGGGTTTTGTTAGAAGCGAGGAGGATCATTGTGTTTACATTCATTGTGTTGATGATTCTATACTGGTTATTACTTTGTATGTTGATGACATGTTTTTCAGCAATACTAAGGGTATGGTCAGTGAGCTTAAAGCCCAACTTTCAGGTGCATTTGAGATGAAGGATCTTGGTGCTACAAGGTATATTTTGGGAATGGATATCAGGAGGGACAGAGTTAATAGAAAGCTTTGGTTGTCACAAAGTAAGTATGTGAATACTATTGTGCAGAGGTTTAGTTTGCAGGACTGTAACCCAGTTAGAGTTCCTTTACCCATTGGTACTAAGCTTTAATTAGATATGTGTCCAAAGACTAAAGATGATCTTGAGGATATGTCTAATGTGCCATATGCTAGTGCTATAGGGAGTTTGATATATGCAATGGTTTGCACTAGACTAGATATTGCCCGAGTTGGTAGATGATATTGGAACTATGTGAAAAGGGTATTTAAATATCTTGCAGGTACTCCTGATCATTGTTTGGTTTATTCTGGTGCTGATAGTGCTGATAAATTTTTGGACATACAGGGTTCTATTGATGCAAATTGGGCAGGTGACTTGGATAGTCGAAGGTCCACTAGTGGCTATGTGTTTACTCTGTTTGGAGGTGCAGTGAGTTGGATGAGTAAGAGGTAGCCCACAGTTGCTTTGTCCACTATAGAAGTAGAGTATATGGCTACTACTCATGTCTCTAAGGAGGTAGTTTGGTTGAGGAGACTGTGTATAGGTATTGGTTTTGATTGTAGGATCATTTAGATTGGTTGTGATAGCCAGAGTGCTATCTATTTGGCCAAGAATCCCATGTATCATGCTCAGACTAAGCATGTTGATGTTCAGTATCACTTTGTTCGAGAGTTGGTTGCAAATGGAGAGATTGAGCTAAAGAAGATAGACACTCAGGAGAATGTTATAGATTCATTGACCAAGCCTGTGAGCACAGAGAAGTTCATGTGGTGCAGAGAGGCCATGGGCCTTGTTTCTAGTGCCTGATTATTTTTCATTTGATTTCCTATGGGTTGATTTAAAATATATACTGTCAAGTGGGAGAATGTTGGGATAAGGTGCCATTAACCTTGTAAATCCCAATATTGTATTATTCCATTTATTATTTGTAATTACCCATAAGGGATGTACAAGTTTCACCGGTAGTGGTAAAAATTATTTACTGTCCATGGTAATTATAGAGTTACTGCATGGTAAGTCTCGGAGTTACTGGCAGTAATTATGGGATGTTATTTACTATGGTAAATGGTAATTGGTCAAAGTGGGGTGCACATGTGGAGGAATAATATATTTTTAGTGTTATGATGCATGTCATAGCTGTTGTAAGAGGGTGTAAGAGATTCTATGACAACTGTAAGTTGTCATAAGAATCTATGACACTAATAATAGCATATGATGTGTCGTAAGATGCTATAAGTGGCTATTTTTGGCCCCAAGGTGTTTAATCTTGTATGGGCACATTTTCTCAAGTGTAAGATGCATGTATGACAACATTTATGACCCCATAAGAGCCTATTCTTGGCTATGGACGCCCAAGGTTGTATTGTTGACTATTGACAAGTGTTATGGGCTTGTAAGAAGTCATTTAATGTCTTGAGGTTTTGTAAATTCTATATAAACCATAGCATAGTAGATGAGAGTGATATAACCATTTAAAGGTACCCAGGTTCTGTCAGAGTGAAGGTTGAAGAATAGAGGAAGTGAATGTATTTGTAATATCCTTTTATGAAGATAATATAACTTGGCCTCTTTTCTTGGTGGATTTTTTTACCCGCAAGGGTTTTCTCCACGTTAAACACTTGTGTTATGTGCTTCATTCTACTTTTGGTATATTTATGTATTGTGGGTTTATGTTTTGATTACAATCTCCATTGTTAATGCACACTTAAAAGATTGCTGAAATTTATTTGAATCAGATTTCCATTGAAGTAGTGTTGCTTTCATTTCTAATAGAAGTTGGCTTCAATTTCATCAAACTCATCATCTAATTCTACTTTGTACTCTTCTGATCTAGAGATTTTCCCCGAAGTACTAGCTTTGAAGGCAGTCTCTACTTTTGGCAGGGCATCCCCAAACTCTCTCATTTCAAAGGCAGTAAGCTTACCAAGCAACTGATCTCTGTCAATATCTTTTACTTGCATAAATTCTTCAATTGCAACTACCTTGTGACTGTAGGTCTTTGGCAGTGATTTGATAATTTTCATTACAACTTCCTTATCACCAAGAGTTCCTCCCATACCTTTTATTCCAATGACAAGTTCATCAACTCTTTGCATAAAGGCTATTATGTTTTCATCTTCATTCATCTTCAAACTTTCATATTTCACTTTCAGAATTTGTAGCTTGGCTTCCTTCACAGAATCATCTCCTTCATACAATTTTTCAGGTTTTCCCATACCTCATTTGCAGTTTCAAGATCTACCACTTTTTTTAGTACTGAGTCACTCAATGAGCTTAACAGAGCATCTTTTGCTTTAACATCCACTTCATATTCTTTGATTTTATCTTCAGTCATCAAACCATTTTGAGGCAAGGTGTATTTTATTTTTGTAGCTTTCCATACATTGTAACCAAGACAAAGAATATGAATTTTCATTTGTGCCTTCCAAAGAGCATAGTTCGTCCCATCAAAATGCAGTGCTTCCTTCTTATAAGACATTTTGGATCTTCCTCAAGCTGTTAGACTTTCTTCAGAGAAACTTGGTTCTGATACCAATTGTTGAAATGTGCCAGACAACTAAGAGGGGGCGTGAATTAGTTGTCACAAAAACTTAAACACTTCTTCATTTACACAGTAATCACTTATCCACAATTATTATGATTTAATAATGAATGCATGAAATTAGAAACTTAAACACAAATGCAATATTATACACAAGAGACACCAGATTTTTACGTGGAAAACCCTAAGGTGGGGAAAAACCATGGAGAGGATTATCTCTAAATATATATTGCAATCTTTGAAAAATGATGTTCAGGATTGGTCACTCCACGGGCCCAGAACATACTAGTTCACTGCTATGAAGTGTAACTAGGTCTAGCAGGCTCACTGCCTCAACCCTAAACCTAGAAAGATTACAATAAGGGTTGTTAAACCCTACTGGCAGCTCACTACCAGGCTCACTACCAAAATCACCATCTTCTTCATGACAAGATTAGTACATTGAAGTACAATAGTTCCTTTGCTATGCTCTGCCCTGCTCTGCCTTATCTCTTCACCCTTTTCCTTATCTTCCCATTTTTGCACAAGGACACCTTTTCCATGACTCAATTACAAGTATTTATACACTTCATCAACCCTGGAATGAACATCAAGGTCAGCATTACAATCATCAACCATTGGAACAATCTCCAAGGTCAGTATTACAAACATTTAAAAAATAGGTCCTAACCTATTACAACATTATGCAAAGGAAATGAAGTAAATATGCATGCGGATCATGCCATGCCTTAGTTGGGACTCAAACATGATCTTCCATGCCACAACATGCTTCCACAATCTTCAAGGAATCTCCGCAATTACTGGAATTAACCAAGTCGGCTAAGACTGGTTACATGCTACATTATCTGGGAACAATATTCAAACATGATCTCAATTCCTTAATGCAGACCAATGTCAAGATAGGAACATGATTAGGAGACATCCACAAGTATGTTATAATCATAAGGAGCAACCGCACAAACCTTAAGCACTTTAGCCATAGGAATCGTCTCACTGGAACACATGAACTTCACTGTCTTCAACTAACATAAAAGAAAGATAGCTTGCAGACCACCAAAACATGAACCACTACATTTGTAGGAACTTATTGTCATCCTAGACTTCCCTCTAGAACCACAAAGAAAAATACTTTATTGCAAAGGAATGCGGAGCAAAATACATTCTCCCTGTCACTAGAGATTAATCAGAGAAAGCAGGTTTTACTCTAGTGAATGCAACTCTCTTAATTCTTCACACCGGAGGCTCAAACTCAGGATTTAGTATCTTTAGACATCCATCTAAATAACTTCCAATCCACAGACCAAGATATTCAACCAACAAGAAATGTGAAGAAATCTACCAGACTGTTCTTCGGCATACAACTCACTGTCTATACTGCACTTCACTGTAACTCACTTGTTTCTTTCGGAAGGGCCAATTTTCTCAATATCCTCAACATACAAAGCTTCTAAACAAGTAATGGAATAGGACATAGTTGACACCAATGACAACAAAGATATGTTGACATCAATGACAACACCAATTAGGCACATACTTGCAACAAGTCCAAGTATGTGAAAGAGTTGTTGAAGAAGTTTGGGATGGAAGACTCTAAACTGGTATGTACTTCGATGGTAACTAGCTGTAAGTTGAGAAAAACTAATGAATCACCCAAGACTGATCAGAAAAGGTACAAATCCATGATTGGAGGATTACTTTATCTAACTCAAACCAAACCTGATACAATGCATGCAGTTTGTCTTGTTGCAAGATTTCAAGCAGATCCAAGAGAGTCACATGTGATGGTAGTTAAGAGAATCTTGAGCTATTTAAAAGGCACACCAGATCATGGCTTATGGTACCTAAAGGATAATGATTTCAATCTCAGTGCTTATATAGATGTTGATTGGGCCAAAGATGTTGATGACAAAAAGGGTACAAGTGGAGGCACTTTCTTCTTAGGTAATAGATTGGTTTCATGGCTAAGCAAGAAGCAAGATTTAATATCTTTGTCAACTACAGAAGTAGAGTATATTGCAATAGCATGTGCTTGTACTCAAGTGTTATGGATGAAGCAAACTTTGAAAGACATAAGAGTTGTGTATGAAGATCCAGTTGCAATCTTCTATGACAATACAAGTGTTATAAACATTTCAAAGAATCTAGTGATGCACTCAAGAACAAAGCATATATCTATAAGGTATCACTTTCTGAGAGAAAACATGATAGAGAATGAAGTAAAGATGGAATATGTGTCCACAAAGGATTAGATTGTAGATATTTTCACTAAGCCTCTGCCTAAGGATACTTTGAGTATCTTAGAGAAAAGTTAGGGGTCATTACCCCTCCTACTTTGAACTAAGATGCGTAGGAATGCATCAATCCAGTGGTGCTCAAAGTCTCATTCTTTGATCTAGATTGATGTTTTAAGGGCTATCTCTCAGGGGGAGTAGCTAAATGTTCCTGATAAAGAAAGTTTTGATAACAGAGAAAAGTTCAGTTGGATCAGAGCAGCAGAGTGCAAGTATGTGCCCTTTGCCATTGATGTCAAAGGGGGAGAGAAATCATGTGAAAAACTCAGAAAAGAAAGAGTGTAGATGTGTAAAGAGAAAGGGGGAGAATCTTGTCTTGATGGTCTTTACAATTTTTCACATCATATGTTGCCATCAATGACAAAGGGAGACATTGTTGGAAGTATGTGCCTAACCGGTGTTGTCATTGATGTCAACATATCAGTGTTGTCATTGGTGTCAACTGTGCTCTTGTTTTGATGCTTGTTTATAATGAGTTAGATGCTTTATATTTTCCTATATAAGTGTTGGAGATCTTGATATTGAGGATATTGAGAAAATTTGCTCCTCCGGTGGAAACAGTGTGTTGCAGAGTATCTTTGTCTACAGAAGAACAGTCCAACAGATTGCTCCACATTTCTTATAGAATGAATATCTTTATCTACAGATTGGAAGTTATTTAGATACCTGTCTGAAGAAGCCATGCTCTAATTTTGAGCCTTCGATATGAAAATCTGAGTTAGTTATGTTCACCAGAGTTAAAACTACTTTTCTGTATGTTTGGTGGTGACAGGGAGAATGTATTATGCTCTGCATTCCTCCACAATTAAGTATTTCAGTCTGTAGTTCTAGAATCAAGTTGGTTTAATGATGATAAGTGCATTCAACTCCTATGGTATGATTTGGTGGTCTGCAAGTAATCTTTTCTTTATGACATTGGCTGACAGTGTTGTTTAAGTGCTCTGGTTTGAAGAATCCTTTTGACAAATTGGTTAGAGGTTGTGCGGATGTTCTTGGCGATTACAATGTGCTTGTAGATGTCTTCTGATCATGTTCCTACTTTTGATTTGGTCCACAAAGAGAAATTTGGATTGTGGATGAAGACTGTTCTTAGAAGACTTAGTGAGAACACCAGTCTTGGCTGACTTGGTCACTTTCACTAATTGCAAAGATGCTTTGAAGATTGTAGTAGCGTTTTGTGGCATGAAAGATTATATTTGAGTCCAAGCTAAGGTGTAGTATGATTCACATACATCTTTACATCTTTCCCTTAGAAAATTTTGTATTAGGTCCAGACCTATTTCTATGTATGATTGTAATGCCGAACTTGGAGATTATCCCAACGGTTGATGAATGTAATGCCGACCTTGATGTTCATTCCAAGGATGATGAGTTGTATAAAAACATGTAATGTAGTTGCAAAAAAGAAGTCCTTTTGCAAAAATGTGAAGATAAGTGAGAAGTGTAAGAACAGCAGAGAAGAGAAGAAGAATTGTGCTTCAATGGAACTGAACTCAGGCATGGAGTAGATGCTATCAAATCAATTTGCAAATCATTGGCAATGAGCTGATCTTTGTAGTGAGCATTTTTGGGAAGTGAGCCCATAGGCAGTGAGCCTCTATTTTTTGGTATTGTTATAACATATATATTTCTATGGGCTAACACCCACTGTGTTTTTCCCTTATAGGGTTTTCCACATAAAAATCTGGTGTCTCATGTGTTGAATAAGTTATTATGTTAAACTTCATATTTCATTCTTTCATGGTTAAAACTTAATAACAGTGATTGAACATTTGAAGTATTGATAAGTGGTTAAAGTTCTGTGACAATTGATTCACCCCCCCTCTCAATTGTCCTATGCATATTAACACAATCATCCTACAAGACAACTGCAGTACTAGGGATAAAGAAATACTCTGATATACTCCCCCTGGATGAATCCATTATGTATTCAATTAGAGATAGGAGAAGAAATAACTCCTAACTTCTATCTGGTCTATTAAAATGTCTCCTTTGGAAGGGGTTTTGTAAATATATCCGCCAGCTGTTCTTTTGTCTGAACATATTCCAACTTGACTTCCTATTTAGCAACTTTCTCCATGAGAAAATTGTACTTAATGGATATGAGCTTGGTTCTTAAATGCATAATTGGATTCTTTGAGATGTTTATTGCACTAGTATTATCACAAAGAATATTGACTAGCCCATCAAAATCTACCTTAATATCTTGTAGTGTTTGCTTCATCCATAACACTTGAGTACAACAAGATATAACAACTATATATTCAGCTTCAACTATTGACAAAGAGACTGATTCTTGTTTATTACTTAACCAAGCTACCAATCTATCTCCTAGAAAGAATGCACCATCACTAGTGTTTTTTCTGTCATCCACACAACCAGCCCAATCTACATCTATTTATGCAGTTAAAGTAAAATCATCATAAAAAAGATACAATAGTGTTGGCAAGAGACACTATATGGATTCATGGTTGTTGTCATTGATGGAAACAAAGGTCATCCCACATATCCGCAAGTCATGGTGTGCCTCTACCGGAAGTCAGGATGAAGAACTATTGTGGTCCGGTGAACAAGAACAGAGCATGTGGCAAGGTCTGACAGATTGGTCCGGACCTCTCAGAGGAAGTGACTTGGTGCAGTGCGGATTTGGGGAAGTCAAGAGGACTACCTTGAGTAGTATATTCCAAGGATTTAGCCTCCGGTGATGGACAAAGAAAAAGATATGAATAGCTGAGTACCGGATTCCTGAAAGACAATGAGAATAGAAGGAAGAACTGACTGACAGAACATCAGAATATTTTTCGGATATGTTACTGTTGATGGTAAAGGTTGTGAAGGCATGAATCATGTTTGGCCAACATGATTAATGATATCTACAAGTATATGCTTGATCCGCATTGCTTGGTGAGCAAGGATTCAGCCGACAGAACAGAGTTTGTAAGAAACTAGACTGTTCTGGATGCCGACTAGAAAGGTGATGAAATTACTTGTGCGGATATATATAGAGGATGGATTTGGTTGTGAAAAGTGTGATTGTGTGGTGGTGTATGCGAATAAGTATAGAGCAGAGCAGAAGTAGTAAGAAAGATCCGGTATGTGAAAAGATAGCAGAATAAAGAACAGAGGAAAGATGAAGTGCAGCAGATCAGTGTACTGAGCCTAACTGGAACTGAACCCCAGCATATGTAGGTGCTTCCAATCAGTTCAAGTATTATATAACATTCTTTGTAGACAATGTGTCTCCTTGTAGGCAGTGGGCCTCTTTGTGAGCAGTGTGCTCGGGCAATGAGCCCTAATTGGCAAGTGCCATTTTTGTAACTCCTTATTCTTCTAACAGAGAATAATCTTTGGGTTAATCACCCCGTGGTTTTCTCCCTTAACCGGGTTTCCACGTCAAAAATACTGTGTCATGTGTTTCTCATTTCATGATAATGTTTGTTTGTTTAATTCAATGCTGCTTTGATTAATAAGAAAGTTCAAAAGAAGAAACAATTAGGATAACTGATTCACCCCCCCCTCTCAGTTATCAACAATTGGTATCAGAGCGAGGTTCCTCCTAATAGAGCCTAACAACTTGAGGAAGATCTAGGAGTTCAAATGGATGCATATGGTTTAAGGGAGCAACTCAAGACTGCCCTTGAGGATCTTGAACAGTCAAATTCTGAAGTCAATGAATTAAAGGAAAGACTCAAACAGGCTGATGAATTCATGAGAGAACTAAAAGACAAATTAAGTCTCTCTATGAAAAAGAGAAAGGAGCTGCTCCAACAATTGGCGAGCCAAACTGAAGAAAGCAATACAAATGAAGAATTGACTGAGAAAACCAAGTTATGTGAAAAGTTATCAAAAGAAGTCATTATGTTAAGACATGAAATGGAATCAGGAACTATAAAGTTTACTCAAGAGATTGAAGAAAAAAGAAAAGCTGAAGACAATCTAAGATAATCTCTTAAAGAGAAATCAGAAGAATGCCACCAGATGGACAGGATTATCAGACATCTTGAATCTGATCTTGAAGATGCCAAAGATAATGAAGAAAAACTTGAGGATCAAATTGTCTCTCTCAAAAGAGATCTTCAAACAGCAAATGAATATAAAGAAAAATTCAAGATAAGTTCTACCCAACTTGAAGTACTTCTTGGAAGTCAAAAGAAGACAGATGACAAGTACGGTTTGGGATATGAGAAAGGAGAAAGCTCCGGATCCGGTCAAAAGAATTTTGGATCAGAAAATCCAAGGAATAGGCCTAGAAGACCTCCCGTAAGACAGCCCAATGCTCAAAGATATCCATCTTTCAATGGATACTGCCACAGCTGCAATCACTTTGGTCACAAAGCTAATCAGTGCAGAAAAAGAATGAATCAAACTAATCCATCCTTCTCCGGACAGTGCTTTAACTGCAAAAGGTATGGACACAAGTCTCATGAATGCAAAAATATGCAAGTAAACAAATCATTCAATGGTAGATGCTTTACATGCAATAGAGTAGGTCATATGGCTAATCAATGCAGATCAAGAGGTTATCAGTCAAATATGCAAAGAAATGTTATTTGCCAAATCTGTAATAGGTCTGGTCATAATGCTAAAGTCTGCAGAAGCAAGAATCAGGACAAAAGAGGTCCGGTGTATAATCAGAATCAAGACAGGGGTAAACAAAAGATGAATGTGGATGAAGTTAGGAATCAGATGAGCAAGATTTGGGTAAAGAAAAGTTTAGAGAATACAGAAACTAGATCCGCACCAGATTCTGGTGCTGATATTCCTTCCGGAAATTAAAAAGTGAGCTCTGGCTCAGGGGGAGACTCAAAGAAAATCTTGTTCCCCCAGCCAATCAAGTGGCGCTGGATGTGACACAAGATGCGGAGTAAAGGGTTTGAAGATATAAGTCCTGAGATGATCCAGACAAGATTTCAGAGGTCCGCATGAAGATGTAAAGAAGTTGTGATCGATCAAGTAAGACCTGTTCCGGGAGATGCTCCGGAATGACAGAGGACTACAAAAGGGTCCGGAGAGATCCGGAAGTACATTATTTTACTCTGCGGACTGGACAGAATGTTTGGGATGTTCTTGTAATGTGTCATCTTGATTTATTCATGATTGAAAGATCCGCATGATGTTCATAGATTAGGACTAATCCGGGATACTCCAAGCTATCCGGATAAGGCAAACCGGAATAATGTAGGTGGAGCATTTATTGCAAATAGATATTAGGGTTTGCGAAATGATATAAGGGATTTCTCAACAATCACTTGATCATTCCACATCCAAGAAGAAGCGAAAAGCGGAGCTCTGCAACAAAATTCATCAAGTTCACCGAAGATCTCCTGCCGAAGTCATTACATACAAAAATCTATCTAGCCACTCCGTGTAACCGAAGACGCAAAAGGTATTTTACACTTTCAATATCTTGCTACAAATCTTTTGAAGAAATGGCTACTCCAAATATAGTAAAAATCTCAGATAGGCCCCAACCTGAATTTAAGAAACATCCATACAAGTCATTGGAGGTAGATCCCTTAGGAGCATTTTCCAGTGTTCCTCATGGAGTCTTACACATAGAAGACATTAGGGTTTACATACATGCAAGCATTGAGGAATTCGGGGAATTCAAATTGAGAGATCTCTATCACAAACAACTAATAGACAATGCTTTTGAGCTTAAACCAGAGTACAAGGGTATCCAGAAGAAACAGTTTGATCAATTCATTCATTTCCCCTGCTTTGAAGAAGAAGAATGGGTCCGATATGTATTGAGCAGAATGCATGACAACTTCCTATGGCTGGATAGACCTTGCAAGATCACAAAAGAGGCAATTAGGGCAGTAACTGGTCTATACTCTTCTGGAGGGATACCTATCCTCAAATCTATCAAGAACAACATTGTAACTGAGGCCACCGGATCAAAATTTGATAAGAGGGCAATGACCATTAAAGATATTTTGGATCTGGATATCAAGTATGCATACATGATAATAGGATACAAGATCTATCACTCCAGCAGGGAGAATTCTGTATCTGGAATTGCAGTGTATACTGCCTATGAAATGCTAAGGAAGAATGCAGAATATGATCTCTGTGAACTGCTCTTAAGCCAATTAATGGAAAATATACAGAAAATCAAGAAGGACAAAAAGAATTCCTTTAAGTATGGTACTCTTATATTATGTCTATTTTTCTACTTCATGAATGAGCTGCCTGAATCAAGTGGATGGGCATGGCAGAATGACAAACCTGTTGCAGTCCAGATAAGAGACTATTTACATGGGCTTGGGGATGCTAAAGCAAGAAATACAGCCCTATGGGGATACTTCAAAAACTTCCAAAGCACGATGCAAGCAAGAGAAAGAATTCCCCAGTCTCTTGTTGAAAAATACAAAGACTCAGTGTGCTTTATGGTGGACACTGATCAGTGCCTAATGGAGGCAGTGGAGCCAAGGACTGTCTGGATCATGCCCATGGGGTATGAAGTGGATGAACAGATAGTGGAGCTGCATGTTCAACACATGCTAAGTCAGCCCAAAGATCCAAAGGCAGAAAGGTTTGGAACCTTTGAGGAGCTGAGTGTAAAGATCCATGTAGAACTCAGGGAACCTGAGATAAAGAGGAAGGCGAGAAAAGAAGTAGAGCATATTGCTCAAGGCCTAGGCATCCCAAAAGAGGCACTTGATGCCAACCGGGAAAAGAGAAGAAAATCTGAGGAAGAAAAGAAAGAGGCAGAAAAGAAAAGCAAGAAAAGTGCTCCGGTGGAATCCTCAACCCGGACCAGATCATCAAAAGGATCTACACCTATCAAAACCAAAAGCTCAAAACTAGAAGTCCAGGGATCCGGTAAGAGATCTAAGACAAAAGCCTCAAGAGCTTATCAAAGCCAAAAGGATGAAGAAGAAACTGAGTCAGATGAGGGAGTGAAAGAAATAAAGAAACAGGAGAAGAAAGGATCCGGTAAACCCTCTTCAGGCCGAGACAAGGAAGAACTGACGGAAGAATTTGTTGAAAAGCCCACCCTGTCTCTAGACAGTGTAGTCAAATCAGTCACTGTGGATGTGAACCTTCAACCGGTGGCTGAATTCTATGATGACTACAATGAGGCAGATCAAAAGATCCTGCAGGAAGCTATAATTAGGTACTTGAACATCTACAATAAAGCTTTTATTGAGATTATCTCTGAAATTCCAAAGAGTCTAGAGATGGAACTAGAAATAAGAAAAAACAATGCCATGGCAAAAGACCTTGAGATCAGGGAACAGATAGCTATTCAGCTATATCCCTCAATTGATCACAAAACCATGAACATGATATTCAAGGACTGCAAGGATGAATTCAGAAGCAAAGCAAGGATGAATCAACTTATGCTTGGTGAGACCGACAAAGTAGCCAAGGACACTGAAGAGATCCTCCGGAATACATACAAAAGGTTCAATATTCCTATTACAGAGGACTTAGGTGCAGAAACAGCTGCGGACTTGGAATCATCTGCTCCGGAAGAAGTGCCACTAGAACAGACTAACATCTCTTCTCTGGCTTCTCCTACAGTCTCTGGATCCCAAGAAGAAGAGAAATTACAGGAAAAAGAAGCAGCAGAACAAGAAAAAGAGGCTGACAGCACCAAGGATGCAGAGAAAGAGAAAAATCCAACAGAGAAAACCACAACTGTAAGTGGTAAGAATGTGGAAGGAGATAAGACTCCTAAGGACAAAACTGTAGAAGAAAAGAAACATCTGTCTCTGGCAAGAGACACTACACAAACTGTTCAAAAGTTTCTAAGCCAAGAAACTTTAGAGATTGATGAACCGGAGCTTCTAAAAGGCCCATTCGACTTTGACTCTCTCTCTCCGGTACAGACAATGAAGATAGCTTCATTTGCAAATGCTAAGGCAAATGAAAAACTCCTAAAGTCTCATATGGAAGACTGTGAGTTGATAGAGGCTGCTTTCGGAGTGCTTGAAAAGATTATGCCATCAATCCAAATAGATCCGACAGCCTCCTCTTCCGGTAATCTCAAAACCTTAGTCAGCAGTGTTGATACACATTTTGATTCTCTAGAAAAATCAGCTGAAGAAAAGGTCTGGAAGGAATTTTTGGATAAAAGATTTTCAGAAGTATTAGGATTAATCTCTAATGATAGGAGAAATATGAGTATTGGAATAAAGAGCTTAGAAAATGCTCTTAAGGATGGCGGTGATATTTACAAATTTTGTATCTCCTGGTCAAAGGCAACAGTAGAAATTGATAAGAAAATAAAAGCGGAACAGGACAAACTACAAAGTTTGTCTCAAAGTTTTGATCCTCTCTCTTCATCCATAGTAAATCAAGAATGTCAAACTATTGCAATCACAAATGCAATAAAGAACTTTGAGAAGGAAAGGAAGAATATCACTAACCGGATGGGAGAACTTAGAAGGATTATAATCCCTAAGTTAGAAACTATGCATGAGGCCATCAGTGATGCTCAGACTACCGCCCAAACAAATGATCTGACAGATCTCAAGAGGGCAGAAGCTTTTGCATTTCTGTTGAGTGGTCACATTTCAATTTTGGATAGAATGCAGCAAAGTTGGGCTATAGAACTGATCCAACTGAAGACAACTTTTGCAGACATTCTTCAGTTTATGTGAGTATGTAAATATGCGGCTATGTATAGAAAATTTTTGAAAATTTTGGTGTACGGACCCTACCCTTTGCCATTGATGTCAAAGGGGGAGTGAGGAGTAGTGAAAAATGAGGAATCCAACTAAGGGGGAGTTCCGGAAATTGTATATAAAGATAGAGCATCAGCAAAGGGGGAGCATAGTGTAAACACTTAGTCATTTTTCACTAAGTATTGCCATCAATGCCAAAGGGGGAGATTGTTGGCAAGAGACACTATATGGATTCATGGTTGTTGTCATTGATGGCAAAAAAGGTCATCCCACATATCCGCAAGTCATGGTGTGCCTCTACCGGAAGTCAGGATGAAGAACTGTTGTGGTCCGGTGAACAAGAACAGAGCATGTGGCAAGGTTCGACAGATTGGTCCAGACCTCTCAGAGGAAGTGTCTTGGTGCAGTGCGGATTTGGGGAAGTCAAGAGGACTACCTTGAGTAGTATATTCTAAGGATTTAGCCTCCGATGATGGACAAAGAAAAAGATATGAATAGCTGAGTACCAGATTCCTGAAAGACAATGAGAACAGAACGAAGAACTGACTGACAGAACATCAAAATATTTTCTGGATATGTTACTGTTGATGGTAAAGGTTGTGAAGGCATGAATCATGTTTTGCCAACATGATTAATGATATCTACAAGTATATGCTTGATCCGCATTGCCTGGTGAGCAAGGATTCAGCCGACAGAACAGAGTTTGTAAGAAACTAGACTGTTCCGGATGCCGACTAGAAAGGTGATGAAATTACTTGTGCGGATATATATAGAGGATGGATTTAGTTGTGAAAAGTGTGATTGTGTGGTGGTGTATGCGAATAAGTACAGAGCAGAGCAGAAGTAGTAAGAAAGATCCGGTATGTGAAAAGATAGCAGAATAAAGAACAGAGGAAAGATGAAGTGCAGCAGATCAGTGTACTGAGCCTAACTGGAACTGAACCCTAGCATATGTAGGTGCTTCCAATCAGTTCAAGTATTATATAACATTCTTTGTAGACAGTGTGTCTCCTTGTAGGCAGTGGGCCTCTTTGTGAGCAGTGTGCTCGGGCAGTGAGCCCTAATTGGCAAGTGCCATTTTTGTAACTCCTTATTCTTCTAACAGAGAATAATCTTTGGGTTAATCACCCCGTGGTTTTCTCCCTTAATCGGGTTTCCACGTCAAAAATACTGTGTCATGTGTTTCTCATTTCATGATAATGTTTGTTTGTTTAATTCAATGCTGCTTTGATTAATAAGAAAGTTCAAAAGAAGAAACAATTAGGATAACTGATTCACCCTGCCGATCTTTGTAGTGAGCATTTTTGGGAAGTGAGCCCATAGGCAGTGAGCCTCTATTTTTTGGTATTGTTATAACATATATATTTCTATGGGCTAACACCCACTGTGTTTTTCCCTTATAGGGTTTTCCACATAAAAATCTGGTGTCTCATGTGTTGAATAAGTTATTGTGTTAAACTTCATATTTCATTCTTTCATGGTTAAAACTTAATAACAGTGATTGAACATTTGAAGTATTGATAAGTGGTTAAAGTTCTGTGACAATTGATTCACCCCCCCTCTCAATTGTCCTGTGCATATTAACACAATCATCCTACAAGACAACTGCAGTACTAGGGATAAAGAAATACTCTGATATACTCCCCCTGGATGAATCCATTATGTATTCAATTAGAGATAGGAGAAGAAATAACTCCTAACTTCTATCTGGTCTATTAAAATGTCTCCTTTGGAAGGGGTTTTGTAAATATATCCGCCAGCTGTTCTTTTGTCTGAACATATTCCAGCTTGACTTCCTATTTAGCAACTTTCTCCGTGAGAAAATTATACTTAATGGATATGTGCTTGGTTCTTAAATGCATAACTGGATTCTTTGAGATGTTTATTGCACTAGTATTATCACAAAGAATATTGACTAGCCCATCAAAATCTACCTTAATATCTTGTAGTGTTTGCTTCATCCATAACACTTGAGTACAACAAGATATAACAACTATATATTCAGCTTCAACTATTGACAAAGAGACTGATTCTTGTTTCTTACTTAACCAAGCTACCAATCTATCTCCTAGAAAGAATGCACCATCACTAGTGTTTTTTCTGTCATCCACACAACCAGCCCAATCTACATCTATTTATGCAGTTAAAGTAAAATCATCATAAAAAAGATACAATAGACCATAATCTAATGTCATCTTCAAGTATCTAAATATCCTCTTCATATCTTTGACATGTGTTTCCTTAGGAGCTACTTGAAATCTAGCTACCATGTAAACAACTTGCATGATAGCATGCCTTATTGCTGTGAGATATAAGAGACTTCCAATCATGGATCTATACAAAGTTTGATCTGCTAAAGCAGATTCATCATCTTTTCTAAGCTTACACCCAGTGACCATAGGTGTACTGACTGGCTTGCAATCTTCCATCTTGAATTTCTTTAGAATTTCCTTCACAAACTTGGTTTGAGAGATGAAAATCCCTGTCTAATTGATTAACCTGTAAACCAAGGAAAAATGCTAATTCTCCTAGCATTAACATCTCAAACTCTTTCTACATAGTGTCAACAAACTCTCTACACATTTTGTCACTATCTCCACTAAATACTATATCATCAACATAAATAATAAAAATCAGCATATGATCACCTTTAGTTTTAAAATACAGATTGCTAGTAGCTATTCATTTCTTATAACCTTGTTGTTGAAGATATTTGTCCATCCTTAAGTACCAAGCGCGAGGAGCTTGTTTTAGACCATATAGTGCCTTCTTCAATCTGCACACATAGTCTTTATTTTCAGTCACCTAGAATCCTTCAGGTTGCCCTATATAAACTTCCTCATCCAAATACCCATTGAGAAATGCAGATTTCACATCCATCTAGTACACCTTGAAGTATTTATAAACTAAATATGCAAGAAACATTCTAATGGCTTCAAGCCTAGCCACAGGTGTAAATGTCTCATCAAAATCGATGCCCTCAACCTGAGCATAGCCCTTGCAAACTAATCTAGCTGTGTTTCTAGTTATTTGCCCATCTTCATTCAATTTATTTCTAAACACCCATTTTGTACTTATGACATTCTTATCAGTGGGCCTTGGAACAAGTTCCCAAGTCTAATTTTTCTCTATTTGACTAAGTTCTTCTTTCATGGCCTCAATCCAGATTTCATCCTTACTAGCTTCTTCATAAGATTTAGGTTCTATTTTAGACAATAAAAAATAGTTTACATGTTCTTGTTGTGCTAGCTTTAGCTTTCTCCTTGTCATGACACCATCAGATTTATTTCCAAGAATTTGATTTTCAAAATGATCTCATTTGACATACTTGGGTGGAGCCTTTGGAGTAGATTTCGGTTGTTCTTCTTCAACAACATCACTATCCTCTTGTGACTTTTCTTTTGCAACTTCTTCTTCTTCTTCATAAACAGGAACTTTTGGATATAAATCATTTTGATGTGACAACTGAGAGAAGTCTTCATCCACTCTAACATTCACATTTTCAACTATCTTCTACAGCCTTTTATTATAGCATTTATAGGCATTGCTTGTAGTTGAATAACCAAGAAATATTCCCTCATCAGACCTTGTCTCAAATTTACTCAAGGTATCTTCATCCCTTTTTATAAAACATCTACTTCCAAATATTCTAAAATGCTTCACAAATGTAGGTCTACCTTTCTACAATTCATATGGAGTCTTATCATGATTAACTCTTAATTGATCCCTATTAAGAATGTAAACAATAGTATGAACTGCTTCCTTCTAGTATCTATCAAGAAATTTGGCTTCATTCCACATTGTTCTAGCCATTTCTTGGACAATTCTGTTCTTTCTCTCATCAACTCCATTTTGTTGAGGTGTCCTAGTTGCTGAAAAATGTCTTTTAATCCCATGATTTTCACAATATTGATCAATTCATTAGAAGTGAATTCTCCACCTCTATCTGATCTTAAGAATTTTATCCTTGACCCAATTTCATTCTCAACCATATCCCTAAAGATTTTAAACCTTTCTAAATCTTGAGATTTATCTTTAAGAAAAGTTACCCATGTCATTCTTGAATAATCATCTATCAACAACATGAAATACCTTTCTCCATTAATACTTTTGGTTCTGGTTGGTCCACACAAGTTTGTATGTATCAATTCAAGAGATTTTGATGTTGAATATTCCTTTGTCTTGAAATTGACTCTTATTTGCTTCCCTTCTTGGCATTCTTTACAGAAGGTATTTTCTAGCTTGCCAATACTAGGCATATGTCTGAATGCATTCCTCTTGCTAACCTTCACTAGATGGTCAAATTTGATGTGGCCCATCCTTTTGTGCCATAACCAACTCTCATCAGTTTTCCCTAACAAAATTCTTCCACTTTTCACCTCTTTCAGATGGTACAGGTTGTTGTTTGTTCTATTTGCCTTAGCAACAAGTCTACCAGAGCTAGCTTGTCTTCTCTCACATCCACTAGCATGAAATACCAAATTGTATCCCTTGTTACACATATGGCTGACACTAAGAAAATTATGTTATAATCCCTCTACATACAACACATCTTGAGCATTAATTTTACCATCTATGCATAATTTACCTTTTCCGGCTATCTTAGCAGTGGTGTCATCACCAAACTTGACAAAACCACCATTACATTTCTCTAAAATGGTGAACTTGCTCTTATCTACAGTCATATGACTAGAGCATCCATTGTCTATCACCCAAGGATTGCCTTGTCCTTTGACATGAAAAGCTATTTGGACTAACATAGAATTTTCATCCCTCTTCTCTACCCAACACCTTTTTGAACTTTTCTCCTTTTCCTCAGAATGCTTTACTAGTTCTTTCTCTAGAGCAAGGGGTGTAGACTAGATTTCTTGTGACGTGTGGAGGATTGTGCCTTTTTTGTTTTTGTACAGAAGCATGTGCAGGTTTGTCTTGCCTTGGAGGAGTAAATCTCCTTTTCTCTTGTCTAGAAGGTTGTATAAACACACTTCTAGAAAACTTGGAAATATGCCCATAGTTGTTAAAATTATAACAAATATCATTCATATCAACTAAAGGGGCAAAAGGATTTTTTCTTACAAAATCATGTCTATCCATTCTCCTAGGTCTAACTATATAGTTTATTGCTTTATGTCCAAATTGATAACATAAAAAATAGTAACCATAAAATGCATAATTGAACCTGGTTTGTCTTGCAGGTTGGTCCTTGAATCACCTCCTTGGATTGTGAACTTTGATGAATCCATCATCCTCCCTTCTGAAATCTCTAGTCTTCTTATTCTTCCTGAATCCTTCAAGCTTCCTAGAATCAACACATTTCTTAGGCATAGCAGAGATTGATTCACCCTATTCTCCAACTATCTTTTTGTAGGGAGCAGCTTGCTTGATAGTCTTTGTTGCAAATATGTGCTTAAGTCATGTTGTCATTGATGTCAACATATTCTTGTTGTCATTAGTGTCAACTGTATCCTAATTTGCTACCTGTATAGAAGACTGGATTGTTGATGATATTGAGAAAATTAATGAAGATCAGTGTATGTGGACTAGATGGCTATGTAGAGGTTTGTTTGAAGAAGCTCCAATTAAAATTTGAGAGGTTCGCATTAAGATCTGAAGAAGTTATGGCCATCTAAGTAGAACCAGTTCCTACAATATTTAGAACAGACAGAGTGACAAAAAATAGGTCCAGATTGTTCTGGATATGTGAAATGATGATCTATGGATCTGGAGACAGGTTTGGGAAGTCAGTGTGTATCATCCATTCAGGTGGTTTGTGATTTGGAGGTCCGCAAGCAATCTTTCTAATGTGATAGTCATGGCAGATAGTGTTCTTGAGGTTCTGGAGGAAGATGCAAGTGATTTAGATGATTTGGAGGAGTGCGGTTGTTTTTGTTGAATTCAATATGCTTGTGGAAGTCTCTAGATCATGTGACTACTATGTTGGAGGTCCGCATTGAAGTTTGAGCTTGTCAATGAAGATTTTCTTCTTGGTGTTGTTGTTCTTCCCAGTCTTGGCCGACCGGATGATTCAAGCATGTTGCGGATGATCTAAGAGCAATTCTTTGAATCGTGGCATGTTGATCAAGGAAGATTTGAGTCCTAGTTATGTTTGGCTGATAGCTTAGTGATTTGCATTAAGTCAGATGTTTGTAGTGCCAACCTTGATGTTCATTCCAAGGTTGATGAAGTGTATAAATACTTGTTGATGAGTTGTGGAAAATCATCCTTGTGTGAAAATAATATAATCTAAAGAAAGGACCAAAAGGCAGAGTAGAGTAGAGGAGAAGAAGAAGAACAAGAGTTGTTTTGATGAAGAGTTAAAGAAGAAGTTTTTGGGGAAAAGCAGAAGTTTTGTGAGCATTCAATGAAACTAAACTAGGCATGAAGTAGATGTTATTTCTCAGTTAATTTTTTCTATTCTAAAATAAATTATGTAGGCAATGAACCTCTCTTTTGAGTAGTGAGCTCTAGGTAGTGCTCCCTAAGGCATGTGCCTTCTATTTTTCTAAAGTACTTTTAACAGGGTACAAATATTTGTGGGTTAACCCCTACCGTGGTTTTTCCCTTAACCAGGTTTCCACGTCAAAATCTTGGTGTCAAGTGTATTACTTATGTTTTTGCTCATATGTTGTTGATCCATGCTTTAATGTTTACATCATTAATCTGATAGTAAGTTAATAAAGAAGGTTAAAAGAAAAAGGGGTTTATTTGGTGGGACAACTGATTCACCCCTACCTCTCAGTTGTCCAGTCTAACAATTGGTATTAGAGCTAGATCCTCTAAAAGAAGCTTGACCTCTTGAGGAGATCCAGGATGTTGACCTACAAGAAGGACAGTCTGAGATTTGATGGAACAAATTACTCTATTTGGAATAGTTGTATGGAGTGCCATTTGCAATGCATGGGTGAAGCATATTGGGTGTTAACTAAGGATGAGTATAATCCTCCAGAGAAAGGTCCGTCAATTCCAGATGAACTCAAAGATGCTAAAAATAACCTTCAAGCTAAAGAAGCCTTGTTGAGTGTCCTGGCTAATTTAGAAATGACAAATGTCTTTGGACTAAAAACTACTCATGAAATATAGAAAAAGTTGGAGAATCTATATGAATGCGATGAATTTGTCAAATGTGCCAAGCTACAAAGTCTAAGAGGAAAATTTGAAAATCTGAGGATGAGTGAAGATGAAAATATCACAATCTACATGCAAAATATAAATGAACTTGTGTGTGGTATTAGATGTGCTGGTGGAACTTTGGAAGAATCAAAGATTGTGGAAAAAGTGCTCAGATCTTTACCTAATTCATACAAACATAAGGTTGCTGCTACAGAGGAGATCAGGACTGTCTCAGAAGTTACAAGAGATCAATTGGTTGGCAAAATTTCAACTTTTGAATTAAGTGAATTTGGTGATTCTCTTCCTAAGTCTGAATCTGCATTTAAGGCCAGTGTATATGGAAAATAAAGATCTTGAAGATGATGAAATCAAGACTTCAAATCTTGAAGTTCTTATTGCCAAAAGAATGGCAAGAGGATCCTTTAAGTATGAAGGAAAGTTGCCACTCAAATGTTTTTCTTGTAATAAGATTGGTCATTTTGCCTCAAGATGTCTAGAGAGGTTTTCAAAACCAAACCCTAATAGATATAAAGGTCAGAAGAAATGTTACTATGTCCAAGAAGCTGGAGAAGGAGTCATAGATGATGAATCTGGTCATGGAGGTTCCACTAAAAATGATTGGGTGTTCATTGCTATCAAAGAAGAAGATCCGATGTCTATTGAATCTGCTAGCTATAAAAATATGGAAAGTGCCTTGGCTGCTCAGGTTGTTGAAAAGGATGAATGGGTGATTGATAGTGGATGTTCTCATCATATGACAAGTGATAAAAGTAAGTTTATAAGCCTTGAAAAATATGAAGGTGGGCTTGTTAAATTTGGAGATAAATCAGCTGGTAGAATCTATGGCAGAGGATCCATTTCTTTTGATGGTAAGAATAACACCAATGATGTTTTGTGTGTGGAAGGACTGAAGCATAATCTTCTTAGTGTTGGACAGTTGGTTGACAAGGGTTATGATCTTCAATTCAAGGATGGTAAATGCAGAATCTTGGAAAGATCTGGAACTGAAATTGCATCTGGTACACAAACTAGAGGTAACATCTTTCAATTAAGTAGCTCTGGTAAAAGTTGTTTGATTGCATAGACAGATCAGAGTTGGTTGTGGCATAGAAGAATGTGTCATGTGAATTTTGACAACATTGTCAAGATAAGTTCTACTCAGGCTGTGAGAGATCTCCCAAGACTTGTGAAACCTAATAGCATGTGTAGAGAATGTCAATTGGGTAAACAGAACAAAACATCATTCAAAAGTAAAGAACAATCTTCAAATGGACGATTGGAACTTATGCATACCGATCTATGTGGTCTTGCTAGAATTAGGAGTGTGCAAGGAGACAGATATTTTATGTTGCTAATTGATGGTTACTCCTGGATGATGTGGGTAACTTTCTTAAAAGAAAAATTAGAAGCTCTTGACAAATTCAAAGTGTTCAAAATTATGGTAAAAAATGAGATTGGTATGAAGATAAAGTGTCTGAGATTTGACAGAGGTGGAGAATTTACCTCCGGTGAGTTTGATACTTTTTGTGAAAAGCATGGAATAAAAAGATAGTTATTTGCTCCTAGGACTCCTCAGCAAAATGGAGTTGTGGAGAGAAAGAACCAGACCATTCAAGAAGCTACCAGGACCATGATGATGGAATCAAATATTCCACAAGTTTATTGGAGAGAAGATGTAAGTACTGCTGTCTACACTCTTAACTGGGTGTAGATCAAAGGCAATTCTAGTAAGACTCCTTATGAACTCTGATTTGGTCATCCTCCTACTGTAAGATATTTTAGATTTTTTGGCAGTAAGTGGTATATAAAAAGAGATGAGGATTTAGGCAAGTTTGAAGCAAGAAGTGATGAAGGAATTTTTTTTGGTTACTCTACTCAAAGCAAAGCTTACCAGTGCTTTAAAAAGAGGTTGAAAAAGATTGTTGAAAGTGCTAATGTCAGAGTTGATGAGAGCAAAGAAGGAGATGCTAGGTCTTGCAAATATGATTTAGATGATCAAGATGAAAATCCAAGTCAAGGAAGGCAAGTTCAATCCCAGACTCAGATCCAGATTGATCTGGAAACTCCAGGAACTCAAGAGGGTAGTACAGATGTTGAGGAACAAGCTCAAGAAATAGAAGTTCAAGAAATTCCCAAAACTCCCAGGTATGTAAGACTGAATCATCCTGAAGATTAGATCATATGAGATAAGAGTAAAGGCATTCAAACTAGGAGAAAATTTTTTGAAGATCAAGAGGAGATTTATTTGATTTCAAAGATTGAACCTAAATCAGTAAGTGAAGCCTGCAATGATGAAAACTGGGTAAAAGCAATGGAAGAAGAATTGATGCAAATTGAAAAGCACCACACTTGGGATCTTATTCCTAGACCTGAGGACAAAAATGTGATTGGAACCAAATGGGTCTTCCAGAATAAACTAAATGAAGATAGTAAAGTTGTAAGAAACAAAGCAAGGTTGGTATGCAAAGCCTATTCTCAAGTGGAAGGAATTGATTTTGAAGAAACTTTTGCTCTAATGGAAAGAATAGAAGCAGATAAATTATTTCTTGCATTTGTTGTTTTCAAAGATTTTAAAGTTTATCAGATGGATGTCAAATCAACATTCCTAAATGGAGAGTTGGAGGAAGAAGTCTACATTGAACAACCAGAAGGTTTTCAGTTGTCTGATCAGAGAAATATAGTCTGTAGACTGAGAAAAGCTTTGTATGGACTCAAGAAAGCCCCAAGAGCCTGGTATGCAAGATTGGATAAATATTTTCTTAAGATAGGATTTAGCAAAGGTACTGCTGATAGTAATCTTTACTTTAAGATTAATCATGAGGACATCCTGATTGTTGAGGTCTTTGTTGATGATATCATTTTTTGTGGAATTGAATGTATGTGCAAAGCATTTGCTGATCAGATGAAAAGTGAATTTGAGATGTCAATGTTTGGTGAGATGAATTTCTTCCCAGGTCTACAAATTGTTCAGTCAGATAAAGGTATCTTCATATCTTAGTCCAAGTATGTGAAAGAATTGTTAAAGAAGTTTGGAATGGAAGACTCAAAGCCAGTAGGTACACCTATGGTGACCGGATGCAAGTTAAGTAAGGAAGATGACTCTCCTAAGGCAAATTAGAAAAGGTATAGATCAATGATTGGAGGATTGCTCTATATGACTCAGACCAGACCTGACATCATGAATGCAATTGGACTTGTTGCTATATTTCAAGATGATCCAAAAGAATCCCATGTTGTGGAAGTCAAAAGAATTTTTAGATATCTCAAGAGGACAATTGATTATGGATTGTGGTATCCAAAGGATAATGACTTCACTCTTCATGCATATATAGATGTTGCTTGGGTAGGAGATGTGGATGACAAAAAAAGTACTAGTGGTGGTGCATTCTTCTTGGGAAGAAGATTGGTCTCTTGGGTGAGCAAAAAGTAAGACGCAATATCTCTGTCTACTACAAAGGTAGAGTATATAGCAACAACAAATAATTGTACTCAAGTTCTGTGGATGAAGCAAATGTTGAAAGACATCAGAATTGTGTTTGAGGAGCCAGTCACAATCTTTTGTGATAATTCAAGTGCAATAAGCATCTCAAAGAATCCAGTGTTGCATTCAAAGACAAAGCATATATCTATCAAGTATCATTTCTTGAGAGAGATCAGATTGCGGATATCTTCACTAAGCCTCTTCCCAAGGATACTTTTGAGTATCTTAGAGAGAAGTTAGGGTTTATTACCCCTCCTGATTAGAACTAAGATGCACTAAGGTGCATCAATTCGGTAGAATTCATAGTCATATCTTGTGATCCAGATTGATGTTAAGGAGATACTACTTAGGGGGAGTAGTTAGTATGCAAATTTTGGAGATTAGTCTAAAACAAAAAGGGGGAGAAAAGATTGCAAATATGTGTCCTTTGCCATTGATGTCAAAGGGGGAGAGAAGTTCATGTGAAAAACTAGTTGCTGATGAAAGGGGGAGCAGTGAAGAAAGTATTTGCATAAGTAAGAAGAGAAAGGGGGAGAAATTCTTGTCTTGATGGTTGAATTTAGTTTTTCACATCATATGTTGCCATCAATGACAAAGGGGGAGATTGTTGCAAATATGTGCTTAAGTAGTGTTGTCATTGATGTCAACATATTCCTGTTGTCATTGGTGTAACCTGTATCCTAATTTGTTGCCTGTATAGAAGACTGGATTGTTGAGGGTATTGAGAAAATTAATGAAGATCAATGTATGTGGAATAGATGGCTATGTAAAGGTTTGTCTGAAGAAGCTCCAGTTAAGATTTGAGAGGTTCACATTAAGATATGAAGAAGTTATGGCCATCTGAGTAGAACCGGTTCCTACAATATTCAAAAGAGACAAAGTGACAGAAAAGAGGTTCGGATTGTTCCAGATATGTCAAATGATGATCTGCAGATCTGGAGATAGGTTTGGGAAGTCAATTTGTATCATCCATTCAAGTGGCTCATGGTTTTGAGGTCCACAAGAAATATTTCTAATGTGACAGTCATGGCAGATAGTGTTCTTGAGGTTCCGGAGGAAGATGCAAGTGATTCGGATGATTTAGAGGAGTGCAGATGTTTTTGTTGAATTCAATGTGCTTGTGGAAGTCTCTGGATCATGTGACTGCTATGTTGGAGGTCTGCATTGAAGTTTGAGCATGTCAATGAAGATTTTCTTCTTGGTGTTGTTGTTCTTCCCAGTCTTGGCTGACCGGATGATTCAAGCGTGTTGCAGATGATCTAAGAGAAATTTTTTGAAGCATGGCATGTTGATCAAGGAAGATTTGAGTCCCAGTTATGTTTGGTTGACATCTTAGTGCTTTACATTAAGTCAGATGTTTGTGGTGCTGACCTTGATGTTCATTCCAAGGTTGATGAAGTGTATAAATACTTGTTGATGAGTTGTGGAAAATCATCCTTGTGTGAAAATAATATAATCTGAAGAAAGGATCAAAAGGTAGAGCAGAGGAGAGGAGAAGCAGAAGAATAAGAGTTGTTTTAATGAAGAGTTAGAGAAGAAGTTTTTGGGGCAAAGCAAAAGTTTTGTGAGCATTCAATGAAACTGAACTAGGCATGAAGTAGATGCTATTTCTTAGTTAATTATTTCTATTCTAAAATAAATTCTGTAGGTAGTGAGCCTCTCTTTTGAGTAGTGAGCTCTGGGCAGTGTGCCCCAAGGCATGTGCCTTCTGATTTCCTAAAGTACTTTTAACAGGGTACAAATCTTTGTGGGTTAACCCCCACCGTGGTTTTTCCCTTAACTGTGTTTCGACGTCAAAATCTTGGTGTCAAGTGTATTACTTATGTTTCTACTCATATGTTGTTGATCCATGCTTTAATGTTTACATCATTAATCTGATAGTAAGTTAATAAAGAAGGTTAAAAGAAAAAGGGGTTTATTTGGTGGGACAACTGATTCACCCCCCCTCTCAGTTGTCTGATCTAACAGTCTTATGTTCTATGTTCTTCTCAGAGATAACATCCTTGAAACTCTTGTTTTCAACATATCCTAACCCAACTATTTTGGAGAAGGATCTTTGACAACCAATTATTTGATCAAGAATTTCTGAGCTCTTTTCAAACTTGAGACTTTTATTTAACTGTTCATTCACCTTTTCTATTTCCTTCCTCAGTGAGACAACTCTAGCTTCTAATTTTTGACACTCTTCTAGTTTGTTCTTCAAATCAAAACTAGTTACCTCTTCTATTCTTTTATACTCAGCTAACTACAGTTTTAGATCTACAACAAGTTTATCAGATTCTTCAATCCTTAACTTGTATTTTGCATTTTGTTTTCTTTCATACCTTAGATCATCTAGAGAAGAAATCAATTCACCTTCCAAATCAACCTCACCCTCTTCTTCCTCATCAAAGTCTTCACATCAATATTTTGTAGGAGTATTTTCATCTTCATTAATTTCAACAACCATGAAAGCAGTTTCATAATCTTCACTTGCAAAAGAACAATCGTCTGAAGAACTAATTTATCGGTCTACATATAGACTCTTTTTCTTCTTATTAAAGGTTCTCCTTTTATACTTTGAAACTTCTTGACTCCTAGAACTATCTCTCTTTTTTTTTTCACCTAAGGGACATTTAGAGGCAAAGTGACCAATCTTTCCACAATTAAAGCATTTAAGAGGTACTTTACCTTTGTATTTGCCAGAGCCCTTCTTTAATTTTCTGACAAAATTTGCTTCTTCTTCATTTGAACTAGTACTTTGTTCTAAATCTACTTCAATCTCCTTGGCTTTAGAAGTCTTAAATGTTTCTTCTTTCTTTGTTGAGCCTGTATTGTCACTTCTCATCTCATATGTTGTGAGTGACCCAAATAATTCATCCATAGAAAACTCATCCAGATCTTTTACTTCCTTAATTGCAAAGACTTTAGAATCATACCTCTGTGGGAGAGATCTTAGAACGTTCTTTACAACCAGCTTATCTTCTACGTCTTCTCTGAGACCTCTAATTGCATTCACTACCTCATCTACCTTGAGCATGTAGGATGCAATATTCTTATCATCCTTCATCTTCAGAGACTCAAATTTACCCCTATAAATTTGTAATTTTTCTTGCTTCACTTTATCATCACCCTCGTAGATTTTTTGTAGCTTATTCCATATGTCTTTAGCAGATTTACAATGCATGACTTTTACAAACTTTGTATTATTTAGACCACATAGTATAACTTTCTTTTCTTTGGCATTGTTTTCACAATCTTTCTTATCAACTGCAGTGGGAGTAGATGATGTTGGTGGTGGTGTGTAGCCATCTAAAACAAATTGTTATACATCAAATCCAAGAGAGGTCAGGTAAGTCTCCATTCTAATGCTCCAGAAAGCATAATTGGATTCATCAAATAATGGTACTTTATTTGAAGAACCCTCATGTCCTACCAAGGTGTTATTGAGACCAGATCTTCCTTAAGTGGTTAAAGTTTCTTCAAGGAACCCGAGGCTCTGATACCAATTGTTAAAATAACACCAATACATTGAGAGGGGGGTGAATTAGTGTATGTTAGAACTTTAAAATGAAATTAGTAGTCAAGAATCACAAGCACACAAGGAAACACCAGATATACATGGAAAACCCTAAAAGGGAAAAACCATGGTGAGATTGTTTCTTGAGTTTACTGCTCAAATTCAAGCTCACAATATGGTACAGTCATGGTCAGACGGTTCACTGAATGAACTGTCTAGGCCGTGCAGCAAGAGTAAACACAACGGAAGCAACTCAAATATAAAATGCAATGAATGATTCAATGCTCAATATATCATGTATTTAGAATGCCTACATGCTGGCAACCTGCAGGCTTACAAACTAGGGCTCATAGGCCTAAATTCCAGTTACAACAGATATGCAAGATATGGCAATGAAGCACCTTTCAGAACAAAATACCTATTCTAATCTATCATAATCACTAAATGACTTCCTAATACATCCTAGAGATCTATTTATATCATCTCCAAGCTCAATAAATCCTTCACGTTAGCCAAGGAATGTTACAAACTTCAATGAAGATCTGTAACATGTAGAACAAATGGGTCGGCCTTCAATCCTCTGGTATTGCTCCACAAATGAATGAAACTTGGTGTAGACCTTAAGGAAGGTCTATATGATCATTAAGTCCCATGTGATATTCTTCATTTATCTCTGCAAGTCATGAAAGTGCTCTAGGAACCTTCTCCTTTAGCTGACTATCTGAATGCTCTATTTTGTGAAAATAGGTGATCTTCTGATAGCGATAACTTTTAGCAAACAAGTCCAAATGACCTAAATTTTGGATATGATGTAGCTGGTGATGTCTAGATGCTAAGTCCTACTCTGTAAGATCTGAAATGAAAATGTGGCAAAATTTGGTACAAAATGTTGAATCTGCTACTTACTGAACTGAACTAAACTGAACTGGAAAATGAAAGAAAAACAAAAGAATGCAAATGTTTTTTGGTTGATGCAAGATTGCTCTGCTACCTAGGATGCTCCTGCATCAGACACCCAAGGTTGTTGAAAAGGTGAGTCCCTCACTTTGCTGGGGTTGAAGGAAAACCAAGACGGTCCACCTCAGCCTAAGAAATCCATGATGAATCTTCTTCTGGTCTACCTTTCCACTTTACCAAATATTTGCTGTATTGCTTTCCTCTGGTGTTGCGTCCAACTCTACTAACCAAGATGTCTTCTATCTACTCCGGTTGTTGCTATGGTAATTGATTCTTCAATCCATCTTCAATGCTATCACTTGATTCTCCTTCATGATACTGATATAGGTCTGCAATGTTGAATATAGGTGATATCCCCAATGTATTTGGTAGCTCCACTTCATATGCATTTCTTGAATCAAATTTCTTGAGTATCTTACATAGTCCAAACTTCTTCATCTTCAACTTTTCATATGTGCCTGCTGGAAATCTATCTTTTCTCATATATATATCATTACTTCATCTCCAACTAAAAATTCTTTGTGTCTCCTCTTCTCATCTGCTTGCTCCTTATACTTACTGTTCATCTCCTCCAAATTCTTCTTAACCTGATTATGCACTATCTCCATGTATCTTGCAAATTCTTCTGCCTCTGTACTTCTCTTGTTCTCCATACTAATATCTCTCAACTCTGCTACTCCTCTAGGGTTTACTCTGGTTACAATCTCAAAAGGTGTCTTCCCAGTACTCCTATTCACTGAATTATTGTATGCAAACTCTGCTTGTGATAGAATTAGATCCCAATTTCCTACCTTATCTCCTACCAAACATCTCAACAAGTTTTCCAAACTCCTATTTATCACTTTTGTTTGTCCATCTGTCTGTGGATGAAATGCTAAACTAAACTTTAGGTCTATCTTCATCTTCTTCCACAATGTCCTCCAAAAGTATCCAATGAATCTTGTATCTCTGTCTGAAATTATGCTCTTAGGTAATCCATGCAATCTCATAATCTCCTTGAAAAATAGGTCAACAACATGCACTGCGTCAGTTATCTTCTTACAAGGTATGAAATGTGTCATCTTTAAAAATCTGTCCACCACTACAAATATAGAATCATGTTCTCTCTGTGTTCTTAGAAATCCTAATATCAAATCCATGCTTATTTCTTCCCAAGGTCTGTACGATAATCTCAAATATTTGTACAAACCAGTATTCTAACTACTCCCCTTTGCAACTTGACATACTTTACAACGTTGCACAAACTTTCTTACATCCTTATATATTTGAGGCCAAAAGTAATGTTCACTTACTAAAGCCACTATTTTGTCAATTCCAAAATGTCCTACCTATCCACCACTATGCTTCTCTTTGATCAATTTATCTCTCATTGAACATCTCGGTATACACAACTGATTTCCTTTGAACAACATATCTTCCTGAATGAAATAATCCAACCATTTACTTCTATTTGTCACAACAAGTTCCTTACATGCTTTCCATGGTTTTGCAAAATCAAGATCTTCTTCATACATGTATTTCAACTCTTCAAAATCTAATACTTCTACTCTCATCTCTGTCAGTAAATTCCTTCTCCTACTCAATGCATCAACAACTTTGTTTGACTTCCCACTTCTATGCTTCAATACAAATGTGTAACTCTACATGAACTCTACCCATCTCATATGTCTCTGATTCAACTTTCCTTGACTGTTCAGATACTGTAAAGCTTGGTGATCTGTATACAACACAAATTCTATAGGCAACAAGTAATATCTCCACTTTTTCAAGGCTTGAATTATGGAATAGAATTCTTGATCATAAATTGAATGTCTTCTCCTTGCATCATTCAACTTCTCACTAAAATATTCTACTGGTCTACCTTCTTGACTTAACACTACTCCTATTGCATTTCCACTTACATCACAATCTACTTGAAATACTTTATTGAAATCTGGTAATGCTATCTCTATCACTTTCTACTTCAACAACTCAAAACTTTTATTTTCTCTTAATGTCCACTTAAAGTCCTTTCTGTCACCTCTCATTGTCTTTGTCATTGGTGTGCATACTGAACTAAAATTTCTAATGAACTTCCAGTAGAAACTAGCTAATCCATAAAATGATCTGAATTCTCCAATGCTCTCGGGTGTTGGCCACTCAACAATTGCTCTAACTTTCTCAAGGTCTATCTTCAATCCTTCCGTAGAAATCACAAATCCCATGTATACCAATTCTTCCTTCATGAAACTACACTTCTTGATGTTTATTAGAAATTTATCTTCTCTCAGTCTCTGCAATACTTGTTTTAGGTGCCATAAATGTTCTTCTTTTGTCTTACTGAAAAACAAAATATCATCCAAGTATACAATAACAAACTTACCCAAGAATTTCTTTAAAAATTCATTCATCAATCTCATGAAAGTACTCGGTGCATTTGTCAATCCAAAAGGCATCACTAACCACTCATACAATCTTCATTTGTCTTGAAAGCAATCTTCCATTCATCTCCTTCTCTGATTCTGATATGATGGTATCCACTCTTCAAGTCTATCTTTGTAAAATAATTTGCTCCACTCAAACAATCCATAATGTCATCCATTCTAGGCAATGAAAATCTATACTTAACTATGATCTTGTTGATTGCTCTAGACTTTGTACACATTCTCCATTCTCCATCTTTCATTAGTGCTAACACTACTGGTACTGCACAAGGACTCAAACTTTCTCTGATCAAACCTTTCCTCAACAACTCCTGTATCTATCTATTCAGTTCTGCATTCTCTGTTGGTGTCATCCAGTGTGCTACTTTGTTAGGCAAACTAGCTCCAGGTATAAGATCCATATGATGACTGATACTCCTGATTGGTGGCAATCCTTCAGGTACATTATCTTATATGATGTCTTCATACTCTTTCAACAATTCGGTTATCTCCTCTGGCTGTGATTCTTTAGTCTTTGTACTTAGGTTTCTTGGCTTCTTAAGGATCAAAGCATAACACATATTCTCATGTCTCAAACCATCTAGAAATTTTCTTCCATCAACCAAACAGATTCTAGCATTCCCACATATTTCACCCTTAGGCTCATCTTCCAAAGGAATCAAGGTGATCTTCTTCCCATTAGATACTATAGTGTAAGTATTCTTTCTCCCATCATGTATAGCTTTTCTATCATACTTCCATGGTCTACCCAACAATATATGACATACATCCATAGGCATAATATCACACAATACTTCATCATGATAAGATCCAATATGAAATTTTACCAAACATTGTTCACTCCATACTATCTTGTAGGGCTTAGGATGTTTCAATCTCTCCAAGTTTAGCTTAGTCACCATCTCCTTTGAAACCAAATTATCAGTACTACCACTATCAATGATATCCTTACAACATTTACCTCCTGATTTGCATCTGGTCTAGAACAAATGTTTCCTATGCGGTGGTTCCTTAGTTGTCTTTGCTTGAAATAATGCTCCTGTCATGACTAATGATTCTCCTTTCTCTGATTTTCCAACTAAATTAGGTGATCCAATAGGTTCTTCTTCTACATAAGTTGTTCTTCCATTGTTCTATGTCTTCTTGTTGGTACTTCCCTAATGACATTCAAATGCTCTGTGTCCTTCACCTCCACACTTAAAACAAGTTCTCATTAATGTTCTCTTATCAAACCCTCTTTCATCTCTCATGTACCCTTCACTTCGGTAAGAATTATGATTCCCTCTATGGTAGGAGTTTCTATCATCTCTATGGTATGAATTACTATCTCTATCTTCTTTCTTGAAGGTACTATCTTGTTTGTTTTCCTCTGCATATGATCTTTCTCCTCCCGAATATGTTCTACCTCTCTGAAATTTACCTCCTCTTCCTCTTTGTCTTTGCTCAAGCTTCTTATTCAACTTTTCTTCAACTTTCAGGGCAAGCTGATATGCTTCTTCTATTGTTGTCGTCCTTACCAGACTCAGTTCTTCTTGAACGTTCAATCTTAGTCCATTGATGTATCTTGCTACTTTCTCCTTGCTTGCTTCACTATGTACAATCCTTATGATCATCTTATGAAACTCTTTAGTATACTCTTTCACAAATTTCTCCTTTTGTTTCAGGTTTTGCAATCTCTTCAATAGTTCCAACTCATAGTCAGCAGGTATAAACTGATTCTTCAACTTTGTCACCATTCTATCCCATTTTATGATCTTTTCTTTTCCTCTTCTATTTCTATCCAATTTTACTTCTTTCCACCAAATAGCAGCATTTCCTTTCAACTTAGTCTTCATAAATCTCACCTTCTCCAGATCTTCAATTTCTTCATATTCAAAGTATTCCTCCAAGTCATTTATCTAATCAATCAATTACTCTGATTTCAAATTTCTAGTGTAATTCAGTACTTCCACTCTAGGTCTCTTTCCAATCTTTGAAATAGCTCTCAACATCTTCACTTGATCTAATTCTTCTTCTTCTTCTAGGTTTTCTTCATTTTGATCAGTGGATTGAATTTCTCCATCATCACTTTCAACATTAGGTCGAGGTGTTAATCCTCTTCTTCGGTCTTCTTCAACAACATCTAATCGAACTTTCATTATTTTCATCATCTCCATCATATCATCCATTCTTCCATCTATAGTTCCTATAGCAGTGTTGGTAAATAGATTTGTCACCATGAAATAAACTTTGAAATTGACTTGTTGCCCTTAGAGCAGTGACTAAATTGTCCCAATAGTTGGAGACGTTGTTATTGAATTATCAGCTTTCCTCTACATTTGAGAGGGGCAGCTCCCTCATATGATGGGATTTTTTTAGTTTTTGTTTACTTTTAACATGAAAATACATAAAGGAGAGAATGAAAAACTAGAGGAAAATAACTAATAGAAATCCCAACAATAGACATACAAATATCAGCTGAGATTTCATAATGGATATGACAGATTTCAAAGGAGTTTTAACACAAAATATGTTTTGATGTGCAATTATAATAAAAGAAAGATGGCAAACCTCAACATATGAAAAGATATGTCACTTCCACATGTTCAAACCAAGATACCAACATATGAACATTATTCATTACATCAATCACATAAAATACCAATGGTTTGCACAATCACATAGAAGGATTACTGATTTAACATATGAGAAATCAGCAATGATAACATATGAATACATTTAGAACATACGAACCAAAAGCATTCTTCATTATCTCCTTGAAATTATACAATTCCAAAAACTCTTCTATACATAGTGTCAAGCCAAAAAGTCTTTCTCCTTTTGCCAAAAAGTCCCCTTTACATTTGAAATAGCCTTGTATTTATAGGCTTCTCTCTAGTAACTACCATGTAACCACCTGGTAACTACTTAGAATAACTAACTCTTTAAGTGCACCAAATTGAAATAACTAACTTCCTTTTCAGAAAGATAGTTAGTTAGAGTAACTACTCAATTTTGGCACTTAAGAAATAACTACCTCTTTGAAATACAATAATTTAAAAACAAGCTTTATTTTAGTTAGATTTTACCTAACTTTTCCGAAGACAAAGCTCATTTTCTAACTTTTGAATTACAACATGTGACATAAGTCACTTTTACAAAAAGGTGATTTGAAACCCAAAACTTTTGAAAAATAGACTGTGTCAGTGGTCTTGCTAAGGCAGTACTATATTTCATCCTAATCCATGAATCACCTACTCACTAATAACTTAGCCTCCATCTCATCGACATAATCATCATCTTTTAGTATCTTTCCAACTACCTCCTCTATAAGTTCCTAGTCATTAGTTGTATCTTCTACATTCTTCAAAGCTACCTCAACATCTCCATTTGATAATTGATATTCTCTTTCATTGTTTACAATATTAGGACTAGTTATGGTTCTATTATATGATCTCACTCTCATGCCAAAAAATAACTTCATAAGATTAAGCTTTTGAAGAACTTGGTATTATAGCCATCATTTTTGTATCACTAAATCATCAAGCTCATGTTTCTGGTTTGCTTCACTAAGTATCAACAATAATCTCCACAAGAACAATGCCTTTGACTGAATTGATGAAACCAATTTACCTCTCTCTCAATGATTTCTTTTGCAACAATCTTGGGAATAAACTTGGTTGTAATTTTACATTCAATGCATACTCAAATGTTCTTGACAAGTCTAATAGACCTTCCAAGGATTGTTCAACAAACCAAATGAAATTTCTAACTTTCCACAATGTTGACAGAGAAATAATTATTATTCATACTCGTAGACATCATTAAGTAAATGTCTTGAATTTTGAAGATACCCTACCTTCATTTCCCAAGTCAAATTTTCCAACTTTGCATAAATGTTTGACATCAAAACATAATAACTAGCCTTCTCAGGCTTTAGGTCAAAAAGATGTTCTACTACAAGCTCCCTCAACTGTATATTTTGATGAATTATGCAGACATCAAGCAAGGCACCCCACACCTTATCATTTGGTTTTAAAGGCATATCCTATCAATGAAATCATGCATCTCATCCAAGTGCCTTGCCCGACCGAGAAAATCTACCATGCAAGCATAGTGCTCAAACCTGAAAGGAAGCTAGGTGTGCGGAAATCACTTCCTACACTAATCTAATGAGAAGAGATGTATGCAAATTCAACTTTAATTCTTACAACTACAACAACATAGAACATCTAATAGAGATATTGCAGCAATACACATACACACAGAAAGTAGAAAGAAGAGAGAGAGAGAGACAAGATATATGTGGGGAAAACCCTTACGGGAGAAAAACCCCACACTCCAAAACACAGCTCAAATGTATTACAATAAACAATAATAGATTACAATACAGTTTCAGAGCCAATGCTCTTTCAAGAGTCTTCAAATATCGAATCTGGAGATATTCTGGCAGCATAACAGTACTTGTACCAAAGTTATTTATCTCCCATCCAAGCACCTGTTTATATAGAGTTTACAAGGCAAATATGGAACCTTCTAGAGATGGACGTCCATCTTGGACTCATGCCCCAAAACCCATGCCTAAGGACACTTGTCCAACATCCCATCCCAAGGTGGGCGCCTGGTCCCAAGATAGGTTATGACAGATGCTCTTATGCACCTTATAGCTATCATAGAATATGTCATAACTGACAGCACTTACAGCTGTAAGAGAATCTGTCATACACTAACTAAAAATATCATATTCCTCTTACAACATGTCATAACCTCCCTTGACCACCCAAAGATGCCTTTCTCTCGTGCAAAGATACTCACTGACACTTGTCATTAATTAGACCCTTGGACTTCAGACCCCGCAAGGTGCTACCCCTAGACCCCGCAAGGGGCTACGCCCCTTGACCCCGTCTTGGGGGCGCTACCCCCAAACCCCCATTAATTATTCAAGGGGGAAACTATGACTACCAAAGTCACCAAAATTTATCCTATTGCATATACACAAGGTGCTGACTATGCCAACTCAACATGGGATAAATAAATACAACATTAGGAATTTGCAAAGGTTGAGACACCTTAATTCCCAACAAAACCCAGGTAGAATGCAACAATCTTGATCCATTATATCAAAGAAATGTCAGCCTTTCACATTTTCCATAGGTTTTCTCTATGATTATTGCATTTTGTGTACATATCATTTACAACAGAAGCGAGTGGAGCATCATGTCGAATAGTTCATACAATTTGCTTATTGTTTTCAACTAAAATTACAACTTGTAACTTTGATTAATACCCATGCATGCTCTGAGTAGTTGACAAAAACAACCAGCTCTTGTTCACCTATTTATCATCAATAATTTTCATTCTTACTAATGTGGAATTGAAAACTCGGACTGTGTATATCCTGTTGTAGTTGCATTACATTTCAGTGAAGACATATTCCTTGATACATCATTACAGCTCAAGCACTCTTATTATATAGACATGTCTATCACAACATTTACAACTATAATATCTGGTAAAATCTTTCCATTATTATGCATTCATGGATGTTCAAACCCTCATTTGAAAAGCTCCCATTTTGGCATAGGGTGGGAGTATGTTGTTGAGACTCTTCTTTACATCTTGCAAATGCATTTTCTTGAAAACATATCCTGTAATTGTTACATCCCATAAAACCATATTTTTCTGAGGCACTTTTCCAAATAGTTTGGTTGCCTTGAGAGAACATTATTGAGAATGCGAGTCTTGCAATAATTTGAGACTAAGTTGAACGTGCAGTGCCTCCTTCCACTGGATCACAATTTATGCTTTGTTAAAGAGCTTTGCTTGCCTTGTCTAATGCTTCCACACCCTTGGTGACTTTAAACTTGGGAATGCATTTGCCCAAACATTTCTAAAGCCTTTCCAACAAATCCATTTTTTGTATATCCCACTGATGAAGACCTGTTTTCTATCATGCTTTGATGGACGTCTAGACTTTGTTCGAAATCTCCCATTTAGGCGCGGACCAGGAGGGTATTTGCAAAGGTCGTCAAGTCTAGTTTTTATACCTACCACCTACATTTCCTTGAAAGGTTCTAAAGCCTTTTTCAACAAATACAATCATGTGTATCATGTTGTCATTGTATTGAATGAGAGTATACTTCTTTGAGGCATTATGTCAATAAGTTTAGGCGGCTTGTCTATGCTTCCTCATTTTGCATCGATGTATACCAGAGCATTTCAAACTATAATATCTGATAAAATTCTCTATTTTGTATGCTTCTATGGTGCGGGTAGGGAAAATGCTGGCGGAGGTTGTAGGGTTTCAACCTTGCACTTGCCAAGTGCATTTGCTTGAAAATTTCTAAAGATTCTTCAACGAGTCATTTTATGTAGACCTTGCGACTATGGCAGTCCATAAGACTCATTTGTTTGAAGCATTCCATCAAATGTTTCACATGCATCAGCTATGCTTCCAAATTTTGTATACAAGTCTACGAGGGCATTTGCAAGTATTGAAAATGTTGAAACTTAATGCCATAAAGCTGGCGATATAGGTAGTTATAATAACTACCTTATTAACTGCTAATCGGCTTCTTTAAAAGTTCATTTAACTAGTTTTAAATCTAATGCAACTTAGGAAAATGGGATATACATCTGAAATAGCCTCATCATTAGCACTCCAAGTAAGACAAGCCTTATCGGTAGAAAGTGAAACTTTTGAAACTTATTGAATGAGCTATTGATAATAAAACTCCCTTCTTCGGCGATGGAGACTAGTTTCAAAACTTGATATGTTGACCGATATGTTTGGATGGTTAGGAGCTTATCCTCCTTTTTAGATGCTTTCTTAACTTCATAATGGAATTGATTAAGGTTTTTAAAACTGATTTTCATAGCTTTGTCAGAGTTTTATAAGACTTTAGTAAGTTTTGATGAAGCCGATGAAGATTTTTAAAATATTCTTTTCCTTTGCCTTCATAGTGCTAAAACACTTTAGAAACTTAATAAAACTACCCATGATTAAGAATTCAATGCCTTCATCGGCACTTCATTTTCTTTTGACAAGTCTTATTGGCATTTTAAAATGATTTTAAAACCTTTTCACTTCGCCAAATACAAATCTCAAACCATTTATTGAATTATGCTCTTTATGGAGTGTGAAGGCGAGATAGGGGTTGTTCTAAATGATTCCAAATCTTTAATAAAGAGTGACAAAGTATCCTAGATAAAGAAAGATATTACCATTGTGAGTTTTTATTGGCATATTGATTTATACCCAATAGATAACTAACTCATCTTCATCAACACTTTAATTATTTTTCAAACTTAGCACTAGTAGAATTCAAAACTTGTGCTTTGACAAAACTTTCGTGTCAACAATTTGGGATCTTGTTGCAATTTCACAACCTTTCTTGGTGATTCGCTAAAACACTGATATAATTTGCTCCATTATTCTTCATCTCGCCACATTTTAATGAAACTAACAAACGCAATGAAAGGGAGAAATGATATAACTTTTGACTGTGATAACATTTTATCATGAAATCTTGCCACATTGTTCATAATAGCATTATAAATCTCCCTGCCAGATGATTCTACTCTAGACCTATAAAACTCACAATTTAATCATTTCTACAAATTGTCAATAGAAAATTGAAAGCTTAAAATCTCCCAAACTGTGAGACATCTTGATCTGCAAATTTTCCAAATCAAGTGAAATAGAAGTGCGCACACTGCCATAAAAATAATTTTGCACCAGCTATCATAGATTTCAATATTTAATTGTTTTCACAAAATTCCATGAGCTGAATAGGTGCATCTAGGAAGTTGAGTGAAGCATTGATTGTTCCTTCTTCTGAATGACACCACTTTATAAACTTCAATGCAGGGAAATAGTGTGAACAAAGCAAAATGTGATATCTCGACAACAATTTATCACCATGACTGATGCAGGGAGTGTGTGACACTAATGACTTGTAACTGAAAAGGTGATTTGACAAAAGGCTTTGATACATGATCAAACTTATCATTTCGATACAAAAGTTTAAATTTTGGAGGTATTGAAATGGGGTCAACAAGCAAGTATTCTCCTTGGTGGCATCTCTTCCTAGGATCCAGGTGCAACTACCTCAAATTTGGTGATATGGCTACAAGGTATCAACTGCCTCACACATGATGATCTGTTGATAAACACAAGTAGACTACCTCTAGTTAGCAATTGGTTCAGCACAAGATCTTACAAAATTCCTTCACAAACTTTTCTCCCAAAGGATTCAAAATGTCACTTTGATACCACTTGGTGCAGTCGCGATCGAAGGGTTCACAGAATGAATTGTCCAGGCCGTGTAGAAAGAGTAAACACAATGGAAACAACTCAAATTTAAAATGCAATGAATGATTCAAATGCTCAATATATCATGTATTCATAATGCTTACATGCTAGCAACATGTGAGATTACAAACTAGGGCTCACATGCCTGAATTCCAGTTACAACAGACATGCAAGATATGGCAATGAAGTGCCTTCCGAAACAAAATACCTATTCTAATCTATCATAATCACCAACTGAATTCCTAATACATCCTAGAGATCTATTTATATCATCTCCAAGCTCAAGAAATCCTTCGCGTCGACCAAGGAAGGTTACAAACTTCAATGAAGAGTTGTAACATGTAGAACAAATGGGTCGGCCTTCAATCCTCTGGTATTTCGCTGCAAATGAATGAAACTTGGTACGGACCTCAAGGAAGGTCTATTTGATCATTATGTGCCATGTGATATGGTTCATTTAGCTCTACAAATCATGGAAGTGCTCTAGGAACCTTCTCCTTCAGCTAATTGTTTGAATGCTTCATTTTATGAAAATAGGTGATCTTCTGATAGCGATAACTTTAGTAGACAAGTCCAAATGACCTAAATTTTGGATATGATGTAGCTGATGATGTTTAGATGCCAAGTCCTACTTTACGAGCTTTGAAATGAAAATGTGACAAAATGTAGTACAAAATGTTGAAGCTGCTATTGACTGAACTAAACTGAATTGAAATGGAAAATGAAAGAATGCAAATGATTTTTGGTTGATGCAAGATTGCTCTACAACTTAGGATGCTCCTACGTCACAATAAAATATTTTAGAGATGTTTTGTAAACACCAACTTACGGGTACATTGGCACCCAAGACAATGTTTGGAGGCACCAACCTTCAGGTACACTGTACACCTAATTGAGCACCAACCCAATACAATGAGGAATCAATCCCAATCAAGCACCCACCCCTAAATCCTTACAAATTCTAATGTGCAGACACTGGTTCTTCACTAACCTGAAATGCACCCTTCAATTCATATACAGTCTCATATGCACTTCTACACTCTATGTTTTCATTAACATAGTCTTCTCCTCTCTCTACACTCTTTGCATTCTCTATTCACTTTAATAGAGCCTCCTCTCTTCTCAATAAAATCTCCCTATTCATGCAAATTTTGCATTCTATGCCTATGAAAGAAAGATGTTCAGTTCAATTTGGTTCAGTCAAGTAACATATTCACAAAAAATTCATTGTGTATAAAAACACATGCTTTTTAAGTTGAGCCACCATCAACTGCTACATAACCAAACATCGACAATTTAAAGTCATTATCTACCAGACTGTAATTAGTGGAACTAGCGTACAACAAACTTCTAGCTTAGAAATATATATTGGCAAAATTTCCCGTCATCCCCACAAAATCCTTAGACATTAATCCACGTTGGCATGACCAAGATGACGTCTCCTGATTCAAACTATCACTTATGTGGTCATTTGATCATTTGTGTGATGTTTAGCAATCATATGCCTTTATCAACAAAATGCACAATATGACAAACTTAGCCTTTTATCACATTCATCTCCAAAAGTTATCTTTTCAAAACTAGCCTTTATAGCCCTTTGTCGGCAAAATCTAGTATTTTCGAACTAAGGCAATCTCTATCGGCAAAAGGTTTATATTACAAACTATCTATTTTTTGCTTGTCGCCTCTATCGGCAAAGACTAACTTCTCTAAACTTTCCCTTATTCATTTCTATTGCCAAAAGTTATCTTTAGCTTTTATTCATTCTATCAAAAAATTCTTGCTAACTCAAACTAACACCTCTATGGTCTTTATCGGCAACTTTTACTTTACATGAACTTGGCATAGAAGGATTTTATCGGCAAAAAATATATTATCACAATCTCATCCTTTTGTCACTTTGGTCAGTGAATTCTCCCTTTTTCAAACTTTGCCTTTAACACTCTTTGTTGACAAAGTGGCCATCTCACCAAATTTGCACTTTGATCCACTCTATCAAAAAAAACTAATTTTTAAAACCTACTATTGGTGAATGTTTGCGTTTTTGAACCTGTCATAAATGCTTTATCAGTGAATTCATGCTTTTTCAAATTTATCTTGTGATGCTGACAATTTTTGGAGATTTCAAACTAATGAAGACTTATCTTTTTCAAAAGATATTATATGCTTGCCTTCACAAGCGACTATTGGCTAGTTGGCAAATTGGAATAAAACAAAACTTGCGAACAAGTTCAAAAAACCAAAACTTTCCTAACAATGCTTCTAACACTACAAACATTCATTTTTATACCTCCTTCTGCTTTGTCAACAAATCAGCAAAAAGATGAACTTGTGAATAAGTTTGCAAAAAAAAGACTTTGCGGATATAATACTTTTTACTTCTCTTTTATTCCAAGTCTCCATCACTTCACCTTTCTCTGCTATCAGCGAATCGGCCAAAAATGAAACCAGTAAACTTGCTGGTTCTAAGACTGCTAAAATCTCTGACTGGCTATAACTTAGCCAATTTTCACCCAAATTTCACAAAAATGAAACTGGGGATACCGATTTGGGTCTTTAACAAAATAAAGTCTTCAAATTGAACACACAACCTAAAATGGCCTCTAATCTAACTAATCTCCTTTTCTCAGCAAACACTTTCACAGAGATACACAAAAATAGAGACATCATCACTTGACAACAATGACAAAAATTCATCAATCTCCACCATGTGCCAATCAATTTCTCCTTTCTTTGACATGAATAACAACAATTCAACATATTTCCCACTACATGATCCACCCATGAGGCCTTTTCCTTGGTGCCCAAATTTTTGAACCCAAAAGAAGTCAAAAACAACCCATTGGAAAAGTCTGTCACATCAGACTCGACACCCAATGTGTCAGAGCCACACAAATCTGGGGGAGCTACCTTCGTGCTCCCTGAGAACTCACCCACCATACGCCTACCAAAAACTAGAATTCAAATCTCATAAACCCTAGTAGAGCTCTATATGATCATGAGTTGTTTGTATTGTGATTTAGAGTCACTTTGTTGTTCATTGAGGCATCCTTCAAGCATTTTGATCTTTGTTTTATTATGCAAATTTTGATGAGTAGAGATCAATTTCAACTACAACATCTTATTTGCCTCATCATGATATTAGATTCCCAATTTTAGGGAAAGAGACAGGGGAGAGAGATAGAGATAGAGGGAGAGATGGGGGAGACAGGATATAGAGAGGGAGGAAAGAAGGAGAGATGTGAGAGAGGGGATATAGAGAGATAGGGATAGAGAGGAAGACATAGAGATGGGGGAGAAAGAGGGAGAGATTGGGAAGAGGGGACATAGAGAGGGGAAATAGACAAATAGGGAGAGAGAGAGAGAGAGAGAGAGAGAGAGAGAGAGAGAGAGAGAGAGAGAGAGAGAGAGAGAGAGAGAGAGAGAGAGAGAGAGAGAGAGAGAGAGAGAGAGAGAGAGAGAGAGAGAGAGAGAGAGAGAGAGAGAGAGAGAGAGAGAGAGGACATTTAAGGGAGAGATAGAGAGGGGGATACAGATACGAATAGAGAGGGAGAGGTAGAGAAGGGGAGAGAAACAACAAGAAAGAGACAGGGGGAGAGAGATATGGAAAGAGAGAGAGTGGGAGATTGAAAGATATAGAGGGAGAGATAGAGAGAGGGAGAGAGAGGGAGAGATGGGGGAGAGGGGAGATAGAGTGATAGGAATAAAGAGGAAGAAATATAGAGGGGGAAGAGACGGAGAGATGGGGGAGAGGGAAGATAGAGAGATACAGATAGAGACGGAGAGATAGGGAGAGGGAGGGAGAGGGAGATAGTGGGGAGGAGAGATAGAGAGATATGGATAGAGAGGGAGAGATAGATAGGGAGAAAGAGATAGGTGAGAGAGTAGGGGAGATTAAGAGATATAAAGAGAGAGGGGAGAGAGCAGGAGAGATGGACGAGAGGGGAGATAGAGAGATAGGGATAGAGAGGGAGAGATAGAGAGAGGGGGAGAGGGAGGGAGAGATGGAGGAGAGGGAGAGATAGATAGAGGAGAAGAGAGAAAGAGAGATGGGGGAGAGGGATTTAAACTAATTAAAAACATGCTCACATTATCACATGAGCACATTTTTCCTACTTTGGGAAATTCCAACCCAAAGGGTTGGATGTACCTTTTGGAGGCCAAGGATGTGTTTGTTGCAAGTATGTGCCTAAATGGTGTTGTCATTGATGTCAACAAATATGTGTTGTCATTGGTGTCAATTGTGCTCTTGTTTTGATGCTTGCTTGTAATGAGTTAGATGCTTTGTATTTGCCTATGTAAGTGTTGGAAATCCTAATATTGAGGATATTGAGAAAATTTGCTCCTTTGGTAGAAACAGTATGTTGCAGAGTATCTTTGTCTATAGAAGAATAGTCCAACAAATTGCTCTACATTTCCTGTAGAATAAATATATTTATCTATGGATTAGAATTTATTCAAAGGCATGTCTAAAGATGCTATGTTCCAAGTTTGAGACTCTGATATGAAGATTTGAGTGAGTTATGTTCACCAGAATGGAAACAGTTTTTTTTTTGTATATCTGGTGGTGACAAGGAGAATGTATTATGCTCCACATTCCCTCACATTGAAGTATTTTGATCTATGGTTCTAGAGTTAACTCTAAGATGATATTATGTGCCTTCAACTTTAATGGTTCATGATTTGGTGATCCACAAGTGATCTTTTCCTTATGACAGTAGCTGATAGTGTTGTTTATAAGCTCCGGTTTGAAGAATCTTTTTTACAAAGTGGTTAGAGGTTGTGCGGTTGTTCCTGATGATTTCAATGTTCTTGTGGATGTCTCCTGATCATGTTCCTACCTTTGGATTGGTCTACAAAGAGAAATTTGGATCGTAGATAAAGACTATTCTTGAAAGTCTTAATGTGAACACCAGTCTTGGGTGACTTGGTTGCTTTCACTATTTGCGGAGATGCATTGAAGATTGTAGTAGTGTGTTGTGGCGTGGAAGATTGTATTTGAGTCCCAGCTAAGGCATAGTGTGATCTGCATACATCTTTACATCTTTCCCTTAGCAAATTTTTGTATTAGGTCCAGACCTATTTCTATGTATGTTTGTAGTGCCGACCTTGGAGCTTGTTCCGATGGTTGATGAATGTAATGCCGACCTTCATGTACATTCCAAGGTTGATGAATTGTATAAAGACATAAAATGTAATTGTGAAAAAGATATCTGTGTGCAAAAATGTGAAGATAAGTGAGAAGTGTAAGAATAGCAGAGCAGAGAAGAAGTATTGTACTTCAATGGAACTGAACTCAGGCATGGAGTAGATGCTATCAAATCAATTTGTAAATCCCTGGCAGTGAACCACCCCTTGGCAGTGAGCCGATCTTTGTAGTGAACATCTTTGGGCAGTGAGCCTTTGTTTTTCAGTATTTTTATAACATATTTATTTATGTGGGCTAACACCCATTGTGATTTTTCCTTTATAGGGTTTTCCACATAAAAATCTAGTGTCTCATGTGTTGAATATGTTATTGTGTTAAAACTTCATGTTTCATGCTTTCATGGTTAAATCTTAAAAATAGTGATTGAACATTTGAAGTATTGATAAGTGATTAAATTTTTGTGACAACTGATTCACCCCCCCTCTCAATTGTCCTATGCATATTAACAATTGGTATCAGAGTAGGTTCCTCGAAGAAAGCCTAACAACTTGAGGAAGATCCAGGATGTATTTTAAGAAGGAAGCTCCACAGTTTGATGGGACAAATTATGCTCTATGGAAGGTATGAATGAAAAGATGTCTCCTTTGTCTTGGTTATAAAGTGTGGAAAGCTACAGAGACAAAATATACCATATCTCAAAATGGTTTGACAACTGAAGATGAAATCAAAGAATATGAGTTGAATATAAAAGCTAGAGATGCCCTGGTAAGTGCCTTGAATGACACTGAGTTAATAAAATTCATGGATCTAGAATCTACAAATGAAGTTTGGGAAAAGTTGAAAAATCTATATGAAGGAGATGATTATGTAAAAGAAGCCAAGTTGCAGGGCCTGAAAGTGAAATATGAGGGTTTAAAGATGAATGAAGATGAAAACATAACAGCCTTCATGCAAAAGGTTGATGATTGTCAATGGAAGAAAAGGTATGGGAGGAACTATTGGTGAAAAGGAAGTTGTGATGAAAATTCTTAGGTCACTACCAAAGTCCTATAGTCACAAGGTAGTTGTAATTGAAGAATTAATGACTATAAAAACTGTCGACAAGGATCAATTACTTGGAAAGCTTACACCCTTTGAGATGAGAGTGTTGATAACTGAGAGGGGGGGTGAATCAGTTATCCTAATTATTTCTCTTTCTGAACTTTATTAATAATTAATGTAACATTAATTCAAATGAGCAAACATAACCATGAAATGGAAATACACATGACACAATATTTTTGACGTGGAAACCCTGTTAAGGGAAAAAACCACGAGGTGATTAACCCAAGATTGTATTCTTTGTTAGAAGAATGGAAATACAAAATGGCACTTGCCAATTAGGGCTCACTGCCTGAGCACACTGCTCACAAGAAGGCACACTACCTACAAGAGACACACTGTCTACTAAAGGAATGTTATACAATACTTGAACTGATTGGTAGCATCCACATATGCTGGGGTTCAGTTCCGGTTAGGCTCAGTATACTGATCTGCTACACTTCATCTTTCCTCTTCTCTTATGCTACTTTCCTTTCACATACCGAATCTTCCTTACTGCTTCTGCTCTGCTCTGCTTTTATTCGCACATCACATATCACCACAACTCTTCTCACAACTAAATCCATCCTATATATATCTGCACAAGTGATTTCATCATCTTTCTAGTTGGCACCAGAATAGTCAATATTTTCAATAGACTCTGATCTATCGGCTGAATCCTTGCATACCAAGTAATACAAATCAAGGATATACTTGTGGGAATCATTAATCATGTCAGGCAAACATAATTCATGCCTTTATAACCTTTACCAACATCAGTAACACATCTAGAATAATGTCTGATGTTCTGCCAGTCAGTTCTTCATTTGTTCACATTGCCAATTGGGAACCCGGTACTTAAGCATTCATATCTCTTTATCCTTTCCACACCGGAGGCTCAAATCTTAGAATCTATCAGTCAAGATACTCCTCTTGACTTCTCCAAATCTACACTTCACCAAGATACTTCCTCTGAGAGATCTGGACATGTCTGTCAGACCTTGCCACATGCTCTGTTCTTGTTTACCAGACCACAACATTCTTCAATCTGACTTTCGGTAGAGACATACCATGTCCTACAGATGTGGGATGAACTTTGTTGCCATCAATGACAACATTCATGAATCCATATAGTGTCTCTTGCCAACAATCTCCCCCTTTGGCATTGATGGCAACACTTAGTGAAAAATGACTAAGTGTTTACACTATGCTCCCCCTTGGCTGATGCTCTGTTTTTATATACATTTTCCAGAGCTCCCCCTTAGTTGGATTCCTTATTTTTCACTGCTCTTCACTTCCCCTTTGACATCAATGGCAAAGGGTAGGGTCCACATACCAAAAGTTTCAAAAAAAAATTAACTATACTTAGCTGCATATTACATACTCACATAAACTGAAGAATGTCTGCATAGGATGTCTTCAATTGGATGAGTTCTGTAGCCCAACTTTGCTTCATTCTATCCAAAATTGAAATGTGACCACTCAACAAAAACACAAAATCTTCTGCCCTCTTAAGATCTGTCAGATCATTGGTTTGGACAGTAGTCTGAGCATCACTTATGGCCTCATACATGGCCTCTAACTTAGAGATAATGATTCTTCTGAGTTCACCCATCCGGCTAATTATGTTCTTCTTTTCCTTCTCAAAATTCTTTATTGCATTTGTGATTGCAATAGTCTGACACTCTTGATTGACTATGGAGGAGGAGAGGGGATCAAAACTTTGAGACAAACTTAGTAGTTTATCCTCTTGCTCTTTTATTTTCTTCTCAATCTCTACTGTTGTTTTGGACCATGAAATAAAAAATTTGTATACTTTTCCGCCATCTATTAGAGCATTTTCTAAGCTCTTTATCCCTATACTCATATTTCTCCTATCATTACTTATCAACCCTTGTACCTCTGATAATCTTTTTGCAAGAAATTCGTTCCGGACCTTATCTTCTACTGACTTCTCTAGTGAATCAAAATGTGTGCTAACACTATTGACTAGAGTTTTGAGATTACCGGATGAGGAGGCAATGGGATCTTTTTGAAATGATGGCATAATCTTTTCTAGCACTCCAGAAGCAGCTTCTATCAACTCACAGTCTTCCATGTGAGACTTTAGGAGTTTTTCTTTAGCCTTTGCCTTAGCGAATGAGGCTATCTTTATTGTCTGTACCGGAGAAAGTGAATCAAAATTAAATGGTCCTTGTAGAAGTTCCGGTTCATCAATCTCCATTGTTTCTTTGTTCAGGAATTCTTGGACAGTTTTTGTAGTGTCTCTTGCCGGAGACAGATGTTTCTTCTCTTCTGTATTCTTAGGGCTGTCCCTTGGAGATTTCTCTCCTTCTACATTCTTTCCACTATCAGTTGTGGTTTTCTCTGTTGAGGTCTTCTCTTCCTCTACAACCTTGGTACTGTCAACTTCTTTTTCCTTCACTCCTGCTTCTTTCTCTTGTATTGTGTCTTCTCCTTTAGATCCGGAAGCTGTAGGGGAAACCAGAGGAGAGATATTTGTTTGTCCATGAGCCACCTCTTCTGAAATAGGGGATTCTAAGCCCTTGTCTTTACCAGAGTCCTCTGTGATGGGAATGTTGAACTTTTTAAGAGTATTATGGAGAATCTCTTCAGTCTCTTTTGCCACTTTGTCGGTTTCACCAAGCATGAGCTGATTCATCCTGGCTTTGCTTCGGAACTCATCCTTGCACTCTTTAAAGATCATATTCATTTGCTACGGAGTGATTGAAGGGAAGAGCTGAATGGCGACCTATTCCCGGATCTCGAGATCTTTTGCTTGAACATTGTTCTTCCTCATTTCAAGCCTTTTCTCTAAACTTTTGGGAATTAGAGAGATTATTTCAATAAAAGCTTTGTTGTAGGTATTTAAAAATTGAACTGTGGCTTCCTCCAGAATCTTTTTATCTGCTTCATTATAATCATCATAGAATTCTATTAAGGGCTACAATTTTCCATCCACAGTGACTCCTTTTACCACAACATCTAAGGATAGAGTGGGTTTTTCAAAAAATTCCTCTTCCTTCTCTTCTTCTCCTTGACCGGTAGAATGTTCACCGGATGATTTCTTCTTCTTCTTTAGTTTCCTTATCTCCTCATCTGATTTGGTTTCCTCATCATCCTTTAGGCTAACATAGGACCTTGTTGCCTTTTTCTTTGTCCTCATTTCTCCTTTTCCAGATGATTGTGCTTCCGGTTTAGATGCCCTTGAGCTTTTGGCAGTGGCAGGTGCAGATCTCTTTGATGATCTAGTCCGAGTGGAGGTTTCTACCAGAGCACTTTCCTTGCTTTTCTTTTCTACCTCTTTCTTCTCTTCCTCAGCCCTTTCCATCCTTTTCTTGTGGGCATCAAGTGCCTCCTTTGAGATGCCAAGGCCTTGGGCAATATTTTCTACTTCTTTTCTCACCTTCCTCTTGATTTTAGGTTCTCTGAGTTGCACATGAATCTTTACACTCAGCTCCTCGAAGGTTCCAAATCTTTCTGCTTTTGAGTCCTTAGGCTGATTGGGCATGTGTTGAACATGTAGCTCTACAATTTGTTTATCAACTTCATACCCTATAGGCATGATCCAGACTGTCCTTGGCTCTACTGCCTCCATTAGGCATTGATCAGTGTCTACCATGAAGCACACTGTATCCTTGTATTTCTCAACTACTGATTTGGGGATTCTTTCTCTGATTTGCATTGTATTTTGAAATTGCTTGAAGTAACCCCACAGAGCTATATTCCTTACCTTAGCATCCCCAAGTTCATACAAGTAGTCTCTGATCTGAATTGCTACCGGTTTGTCATTTTGCCATACCCATCCATTTGATCCAGGCAGCTCATTCATGAAGTAGAAAAATAGACATAGTATTAGTCCACCATATTTAAAAGAATTCTTCTTGTCCTTTTTGATTTTCTATATGTTTTCCATTAATTGGCTCAAAAGAAGTTCACAGAGATCATATTCTGCATTCTTTCTCAGCATCTCATAGGCAGTATATACTGCAGTTCTAGATACTGAATTCTCCCTACTGGAGTGATATATCTTGTGTCCTATTATCATAGATGCAAACTTGACATCTAGGTTAGTAATATATTCAATGGTCATTGCCCTCTTATCAAATTTTGATCCGGTGGCCTCAGTTACAATGTTGTTTTTGACAGATTTGAGGACAGGAATCCCTTCGGAGGAGTATAAACTAGTTACTGCCCTAATTGCCTCCTTTGTGATTTTGTAAGGTTTGTTCAGCCATAGGAAGTTATCATGCACCCTACTCAATACATACCGGACCCATTCATCTTCTTCAAAACAGGGGAAATGAATGAACTAATCAAAATGTTTCTCCTGGATGCCCTTATATTCTAGTTTAAGCTCAAAAGTATCATCTATCAATTGTTTGTGATAGATGTCTCTCAGTTTGAATTCCCCAAACTCTTCAATATTTGCATGTATGTAAACCCTAATGTCTTCTGTGTGCAAAACGCCATGTGGAACACTAGAGAATGCTCCTAGGGGATCTACCTCCAATGATTTGTATGGATGTTTCTTGAATTTAGGGCGGGGCCTATCAGAGATCTTTACTATATTCGGAGTATGCATCTTTCAAAGCTTTGCAGAGAGATATTGAGAATGGAAAATACCTTTTGTGCCTTTCGGTTTCACGTGGTTGACCAGATTGATTTCTAGATGAATTGACTTCTGCAAATGATCTTTGATGAAGTTATGGAATTTTGTTGCAGAGCTTCACTTTTCATTTCTTCTTGAATGCAGAATGAACAAGTGATTAATGAGAAAAACCCTTATATTGCTCCGCAAACCCTAATGTTAGGTTGCAATAAATGCTCAACCTAAGTTATTCCGGTTTGCCTTATTCAGATGACTTGGAGAACTGGATCAATCCTGATCTTTAAACATCATGTGGATCTTCCAATTCTCTACCATAGTTTGTTTGGATGTTGCCCTTATGAACCCTACAATCCGCAACTCTTCTTGTGCCAGTTCTAGCACCAGTTGACTGGCTGGGGGAACAAGGTTTTCTTTGTGTCTCCCCCTGAGCCAGAGCTCACTTCTTAATTTTTGGAAGGAATATCAGCACCAGAGTCTGGTGCAGATCCAACCTCTACATTCTCTGTACTTTTCTTCACCCAAATCTTGTTCATCTCACTTTTAACTTCATCCACATTCACCTTCTGTTTACCCTTATCTTGATGATTATGATATACTAAACCTCTTTTGTCCTGATTCTTGCTTCTACAAAATTTTGCACTATGACCGGATCTATTGCAGATTTGGCAAACAACATTTCTTTGCATATTTGACTGATATCCTCTTGATCTGCATTGATTAGCCATATGACCTATTCTATTGCATGCAAAGCATCTACCATTGAATGATTTGTTCACTTGCATATTTCTGCATTCATGAGATTTGTGACCATACCTTTTGTAGTTAAAACACTGTCTGGAGAAAGATGAATTAGTCTGATTCATTCTCTTTCTGCACTGATTATCTTTGTGACCAAAGTGATTGCAGTTGTGGCAGTATCCATTGAAGGATGGATATCTCTGAGCATTAGGCTATCTTACCAGAGGTCTTCTAGGCCTGTTCCATGGATTTTCTGATCCAAAATTCTTCTGACCGAATCCAGAGCTTTCTCCTTTCTCATATCCCAAACCACACTTGTCATCTACCTTCTTTTGACTTCCAAGAAGAACTTCAAGTTGAGCGAATTTCTCTTTATACTCATTTGATGTTTGAAGATCTCTTTTGAGAGAGACAATTTGATCCTCAAGTTTTTCTTCATTATCTTTAGCATCTTCAAGATTAGATTCAAGATGTTTGATAATTCTATCCATCTGGTGGCAATCTTCTGATTTCTCCTTGAGAGATTGTCTTAGATTATCTTCAGTTTTTCTTTTCTCTTCAACTTCTTGGGTAAACTTCATGACTCCTGATTCCATTTCATGTCTTACAATAATGATTTCCTTTGATAACTTTTCACACAACTCAGTTTTTTCTTTTAGCTCTTCATTTGCATTATTTGCTTCACCTTGTCTTGTCAATTGCTGAAGTAGCTCCTTTCTCTTTTTCATAGATAGACTTAATTTGTCTTTTAGTTCTCTCATGAAATCATCAGCTTGTTTGAGTCTTTCCTTTAATTCATTTACTTCAGAGTTTAACTGTTCAAGATCATCAAGGGTAGTCTTGAGTTGCTCCCTTAAACCATATGCATCCATTTGAATTTCCAGATCTTCCTCAATCTATTAGGCTCTGTTAGGAGGAACTTAGCTCTGATACCAATTGTTGATAACTGAGAGGGGGGTGAATTAGTTATCCTAATTATTTCTCTTTCTGAACTTTATTAATAATCAATGTAACATTAATTCAAATGAGCAAATATAACCATGAAATGGAAATACACATGACACACTATTTTTGACATGGAAACCCTGTTAAGGGAAAAAACCACGGGGTGATTAAACCAAGATTGTATTCTCTGTTAGAAGAATGGAAATACAAAATGACACTTGCCAATTAGGGCTCACTGCCCGAGCACACTGCTCACAAGAAGACACACTGTCTACTAAAGGTAGCATCCACATATGCTGGGGTTCAATTCCGGTTAGGCTCAGTATACTGATCTGCTGCACTTCATCTTTCCTCTTCTCTTATGATGCTTTCCTTTCACATACCAAATCTTCCTTACTGCTTCTGCTCTGCTCTGCTTTTATTCGCACATCACATATCACCACAACTCTTCTCACAACTAAATCCATCCTATATATATATATCCGCACAAGTGATTTCATCATCTTTCTAGTCAGCACCGGAATAGTCAATATTTTCAATAGACTCTGATCTGTCGGCTAAATCCTTGCATACCAAGTAATGCGGATCAAGGATATACATGTGGGAATCATTAATCATGTCGGCCAAACATAATTCATGCCTTTATAACCTTTACCAACATTAGTAACACATCCAGAATAATGTCTGATGTTCTGCCAGTTAGTTCTTCCTCTGTTCACACTGCCAATTGGGAACCCAGTACTTAAGCATTCATATCTCTTTATCCTTTCCACACCAGAGGCTCAAATATTGGAATCTATTAGTCAAGATACTTCTCTTGAGTTCCCTAAATCTGCACTTCACCAAGATACTTCCTCTGAGAGATCTGGACCTGTCTGTCTGACCTTGCCACATGCTCTATTCTTGTTTATCGGACCACGACATTCTTCACTCTGACTTCCGGTAGAGACATACCATGTCCTGCGGATGTGTGGGATGAACTTTGTTGCCATCAATGACAACATTCATGAATCCATATAGTGTCTCTTGCCAACAGAGAGAATTTGGTGATGCTCTGCCAAAAGTTGAGATTGCTTTCAAAGCCAGTACTTCTGAAAAGATCTCCAGAGCTGAAAAATACAAAGTGGAGCCTATTGATGACTTTGATGAAATTGAAGCTAACTTTGTTGCCAGATTGCAAAGAGGTTCCAGTAAGTTCAAAGGCAAATTACCTTTCAAATGTTTTTCATGTTGTAAAGTTGGTCATTATGCTTCTAGATGTCCTGAAAGAATTGAAAGGAATAGAAAAAGATTTGAGAACGGGCCTAGAGCTCCAAAGAAATGCTACTATGTTAGGGATCTTGATGATGAAGGTGTGACTGATGATGCTAGTACTAGTGCAAATGAATACTTGTTTATTGCTATTAAATAAGTACATGTGTCTACTTATCCTTCTAGTTGTGTGAAGGATGAAAAACTAGTGGAAGAAAGTGCTTTGGCTGTTCAAGTTGACAAAGATGAGGATGAATGGGCTATTGATAGTGGATGCTCACATCACATGACTAGTGACAGAAGTAAGTTTGTTAGTTTGGAAAAATATGATGGTGGACTAGTTAGGTTTGGAGATGATACAACTGGTAAGATTTGTGGAAGAGGATCTATTTCTTTTGATGGAAAGCACAATATTGATGATGTTCTATATGTGAAGGGTTTAAAACACAATCTTTTGAGTGTTGGTCAGATGTATGATAAAGGTTATGATCTGAGATTCAAGGACAATAGATGCAAGATCATGGAGAGGTCCAAAACAGTGATTGCTACTAGTAAAAAGACCAGAGGTAATGTCTATCATTTGAAAGGAACTAATAGTTATTGTTTATTGGCTCAAACTAATGAGAGTTGGTTATGGCATATAAGGATGTGTCATATCAATTTTGACAACTTGGTAAAGAAAACTTTTGTTCAGGTTGTAAGGGATTTGCCTAAGCTTGTGAAACCTGCTAACACCATTTGCAAAGAATGTCAATTTGGGAAACAAACAAGAACAAGTTTCAAAAGTAAAGAACAATTCTCTGCTAGATTGTTGGAGCTGATTCATATAGATCTGTGTGGTCCCACAAGAACAAGAAGTTTGCAAGGAGATAGATATTTTATGTTGCTTATTGATGATTATTCCAGAATGATTTGGGTCACTTTCCTAAAAGAAAAATCAAAAGCCCTAGATAAGTTCAAAGCTTTCAAGGCAATGGTTGAGAATGAGTTAGAGTTGAAGATCAAATGCTTGAGGTCTGATAGAGGAGGTGAGTTCACATCAAACGAATTCAATATCTTCCATGAAGAACAAGGGATAAAGAGATAATTGTCTGCACCTAGGACTCCTCAACAGAATGGAGTTGTTGAAAGAAAGAATAGGATAGTTCAAGAGGTTGCTAGGACTATGTTGAAGGAAGCTGACCTACCAGAAGTATACTGGAGAGAAGCCATACACACTATAGTGTACATTCTAAATAGGGTTTAAGTTAAAGGTACCAGTGCTAAAACTCCTTATAAATTGTGGTATGGAAGAGCTCCTACAGTGAGATATTTCAAAGTTTTTGGTAGCAAATGTTATATCAGGAGAGAAGAATATCTAGGCAAGTTTGATGCTAGGTGTGATGAAGGAATCTTCCTTGGTTACTCTACCAAGAAGAAGGCCTACTGGTGCTACAATAAGAGATTGAAGAAAATCATTGAGAGTGCTAATGTGAAGGTTGATGAAGACAAAGGAAGAATTTCAGATCTGAGTGGCTATGAATCAGATGAGCCTGTTGCTATAAAAAATGAAGAAAAAGTTGATCAAGAAGACAGTCAAGATGAAGAAGAAAAGGCTTCAGAAAGCACGACTAAGACTCCTAGGTATGTAAGAATTAATCATTCTGAAGATTAGATTATACGAGACAAAAGCAAAGGGGTATTGACAAGGAAAAGAGCTATAGAAGAATAGGTGAATTACTGTTTTCTTTCAAAAGTTGAACCTAAAACTGTGAAAGAAGCCTACAATGATGAAAATTGGGTCAAAGCCATGAAAGAGGAGTTGATGTAAATAGAAAAGAATCAAACTTGGGAACTAGTTCCTAGACCTGCTGATAAGTATGTGATTGGAACCAAATGGGTTTTCAGAAACAAGATGAATGAGAATGGATAAGTAGTAAGAAACAAAGCAAGATTGGTATGCTCAAGTTGAAGGAATAGATTTTGAAGAGACCCATGCTCCTATGACAAGAATTGAAGCAATTAGAATGTTTTGGCATTTGCAGCATTCAAAGAATTCAAAGTGTATCAGATGGATGTTAAGTCTGCATTCTTGAATGGTGAATTAGAAGAAGAGGTCTACATTGAGCAACCAAAAGGATTTCAATTATCAAAACAAGGTGATATGGTGTGTAGATTGAAGAAGGCCTTGTATGAACTGAAATAAGCCCCTAGATCCTGGTATGCATGGTTAGACAAATATTTGTTGCAATTAGGGTTTAATAAAGGCACTACTGATAGCAATACGTATTTCAAAATCAATGATAATCAGATCCTGATTGTTGTAATCTTTGTTGATGACATTACCTTTGGAGGAAATAAAGGTATGTGCATGAAGTTTGTAGGTGAAATGCAAAATGAATTTGAGATGTCTATGTTTGGTGAAATGAATTTCATTCTGGGTCTATAAATTAATCAATCAGATAAAGGAATCTTCATATCTCAGTCTAAGTATGTGAAAGAGTTGTTAAAGAAGTTTGGGATGGAAGAGTCTAAACTGGTATGTACTCCCATGGTGACTGGCTGCAAGTTGAGAAAAACTGATGAATCACCCAAGACTGATCAGAAAAAGTATAGATCCATGATTGGAGGATTGCTTTATCTAACTCAAACTAGACCTAATATTATGCATGCAGTTTGTCTTGTTGCAAGATTTCAAGCATATCCAATAGAGTCACATGTGATGGTAGTAAAGAGAATCTTAAGGTATTTAAAAGGCACACCGGATCATGGATTATGATATCCAAAGGATAATGATTTCACTCTCGGTGCTTATACAGATGATGATTGGGTTGAAGATGTTGATGAAAGAAAGAGTACAAGTGGAGGCACTTTCTTTTTGGGTAATAGATTGGTTTCATGGTTGAGCAAGAAGCAAGATTGGATATCTTTGTCAACTATAGAATTAGAGTATACTGCAGCAACATGTTGTTGTACTCAAGTGTTATTGATGAAGCAGACATTGAAGGACATAGGAGTTGTGTATGAAGATCTAGTTGCAATATTCTATGATATAAAAAGTGCTATAAACATTTCAAAGAATCCAGTGATGCACTCAAGAACAAAGCATATATCTATAAGGTGTCACTTAATGAGAGAAAAAGTGATAGAGAATGAAGTAAAATTGGAATATGTGTCCACATAGGATTAGATTGCAGATATTTTCACTAAGCCTCTACCTAAGAATACTTTTGAGTATCTTAGAGAAAAGGTAGGGGTCATTACCCCTCTTGGTCTGAACTAAGATGCATAGGAATGCATCAGTCTAGAAGTGCTCAAAGTCTCATTCTTTGATCTGGATTGATGTTTTGAAACCTACCTCTCAGGGGGAGTAGCTAGATGTTACTAGTATAAATTCCTAATAAATAAAGTATTGATAATAGAGAAAGTTCAGTTGGATCAGAGTAGTAGAATGCAAGTATGTGCCCTTTTCCATTGATGTCAAAGGGGGAGAGAAATCATGTGAAAAACTTAGAGAAGAAAGAGTGTAGATGTGTAAAGTAAAAGGGGGAGAATCTTGTCTTGATGGTCTTTATAGTTTTTCACATCATATGTTGCCATTAATGACAAAGAGGGAGATTGTTGCAAGTATGTGCCTAACTGATGTTGTCATTGATGTCAACATTAATGTTTTGTCATTGGTGTTAACTGTGCTCTTATTTTGATCCTTGATTGTAATGAGTTATATGCTTTGTATTTGCCTATGTAAGTGTTGGAAATCCTAATATTGAGGATATTGAGAAAATTTGCTCCTCCGGTAGAAACAATATGTTGCAGAGTATCTTTGTCTATAGAAGAACAGTCCAACAGATTGCTCCGCATTTCCTATAGAATAAATATCTTTATCTGCAGATTAGAATTTATTTAGAGGCATGTCTGAAGATGCTATGTTCCGAGTTTGAGCCTCTGATATGAAGATTTGAGTGAGTTATGTTCACCAAAATGGAAATAATTTTTTTGTATATCTGGTACTGACAGGAAGAATGTATTATGCTCCGCATTCCTCTACATTGAAGTATTTTGATTTGCGGTTCTAGAGTTAAGTCTGAGATGATGTTATGTGCCTTCAACTTTAATGGTTCATGATTTGGTGATCCACAAGCAATTTTTTCCTTATGACAGTAGCTGATAGTGTTGTTTATGAGCTCCAGTTTGAAGAATCTTTTTGACAAAGTGGTTAGAGGTTGTGTGGTTGTTCTTGATGATTTCAATGTGCTTGTGGATGTCTCTTGATCGTGTTCCTACATTTGGATTGGTCTGCAAAGAGAAATTTGGATCGTAAATAAAGACTATTCTTGAAAGTCTTAATGTGAACACTAGTCCTGGCCGACTTGGTTTCTTTCACTATTTGTGTAGATGCATTGAAAATTATAGTAGCTGTTGTGGTGTGGAAGATTGTATTTGAGTCCTAGCTAAGGCGTAGTGTGATTCGCATACATCTTTACATCTTTCCCTTAGCAAATTTTTGTATTAGGTCCAGACCTATTTCTATGTATGTTTGTAGTGTCGACCTTGGAGTTTGTTCCAACAGTTGATGAATGTAATGCTGACCTTGATGTACATTCCAAGGTTGATGAATTCTATAAAGACATGAAATGTAATTGCGAAAAAGACATCTGTGTGCAAAAGTGTGAAGATAAGTGAGAAGTGTAAGAAGAGTAGGGTAGAGAAGAAGTATTGCGCTTTAATGGAACTGAACTCAGGCATGGAGTAGATGCTATCAAATCAATTTGTAAATCCCTAGCAATAAGCTGATCTTTGTAGTGAGCATCTTTGGGTAGTGAGTCTCTATTTTTTGTTATTGTTATAACATATATATTTATGTGGGCTAACACCCACCATGTTTTTCCCTTATAGGGTTTTCCACGTAAAAATCTGGTGTCTCATGTGTTGAATATGTTATTGTGTTAAAACTTCATGTTTCATGCTTTCTGATAGTGATAGATTGTCATTGATGTCAAAAGTGTAGTCAGTTGATGATGTAAGTTGTTACAGGACATCAGAAGGAGATTTCTTCATGGTTAAAGTGACATGTGATGTCAATCATCAGGTAATGTTGTGAGTTCATATGAAGCAGGAAGTTTCAGGTGTTCATAATGTTCTTCATGGTTAAAGTAACATGTGATGTCAATTGTCAGGTAATGTTGTGAGTTCATATCAAAGGATCAGATTAGAGAGAGTTCATATGAAAGGATCAGAGTAGGAGTATCAAAGATGTCATATTTGGTTTGTTATGTTTGATAATTTCTTCACACAAGATGTTGAGTTGTTGCAATATTGATGTTGTGAATTTATTCATGCTTCAAGGTCTTGGTTCATCATGTTCATGTTGTAGTTCACATCATGCCTAATAAGGTCATAACAGGTTGTTAAGATCAGATGTGAGGTCATACCTCAAAGATCAGGACATAAGGTTGGTTGTCACTAAAGGTGTTAATTGGTTAATCATTGAGTTGATGTTGATTGATGAGCTTTACAAAGATGAGATTTAGGATGTTGCTTCTTGGTTCATACATCTTCAATGTTTGTCATTGTTAGCATGGTGGTGTTGATATCTAAGTTGGTCATTGATGAGCTCTATTTCTAAATCCTAAGTCTTCAAGCTTATTCCTAAAATCCTTAGTGTCATTGTGGTGCCCTAAAAACCTAAGTTCATTTCTTTTGCACCCATCATAAACAAATGTTACTTTTGTTTTAATTTGATAATGACCTGCGAGTGCAGGTTAATCCACTTATGCCACCTGCTAGAGGGGTCATATGTCATAATATATGACCGATCCTTTCTTAAAGACTTTCAAATAATGTAAAGTGGATCCCTTAAAAAGCTCGAGCAAGACTTAAAACTTCTTTTGAAAGGTAAGGCAAAAGACATCCAATGGGGAGCTCAAGTTTATAAAGATTTTTTTTGTTTTCAAAAAGCACCGAAAATATAGTGAGGAGGATTTTCTAAAAATGAAACTAGACTTAAACAAAAGCCATCGAATATTTCATATGATTTTTTTTAAGACCAAAAAAAAAAATGCTAAATGGTTTCTTTTTAAAAAGTTATAAACTTTCTTTTTAATGGTCGGTCCCTTATAAGGAGCTTTCATAAGGAGATTTTTTGCTTTTTCTAAATGTTAGATTATTCTTTTTATGAAGAGAGCTTATAATAGTGATTTTTTTGTGGAAGCTTAAGAGTTTTTCTCAGGATCCCAATGAAAGATTTTTCAAGGCAGATTGATTAAATTGGTTTGAAGATTTTTTTTTGAATGGAAGATGAAAATGTGAAGATTGAATATTCAGGGCAAATTCAAGATATATTGTTATCTACATGGAATTCACAAGAGAGTTATTTTGAAATTGTAAAGTCAAATATTATTTTGTAGGTAGAATATAAAAAAAAATGCAAAATGATTCTTGCAGAAATGAAGATTTGTTTTGTGGGAAGAAACTGAATGGAGAAGATTTTCTTGTAAAAAATAAAGGATTTTATTTTATGAAAAAGAAAATATGAATCAGGGAGAAGAAGAAAATACATGACATATTGAAGATATTATTGCAGGTTCTTCATGAAAAAGAAATTGAAAGGTCTCAAATATGGAAGATATTCTTTTATCTGAGACAGGGGCAATTTGTTTTAAAATTTATTGAAGATTAAATGATATTTTTGAATAAGATTCTTTTGCAGGAATATGAAGAATCATGCAAAATTTGAAGAAGAATTTGAAGAGATTATTGAAGAATTGATTAGGCACAGAGGAATATGAAAATATTTTTTTTGCAGGTGGAAGGACATTCAACTTATATAAAATTGTTTTTCAGATGCATTGATGGGATGACTTGTAAGACAGAGATGAAACATATAGAGTAAAGTAGTGTTGATGAGCATATCAGAATACAGGATTGATATGTAGTGTTGTTAGAATACAGGATTGATATGCAGTGTTGTTAGAATACAGGATTGATATGCAGTGTTGTTGAATGGATTAGAATACAAGATTGATATGCAGTGTTGTTGAATGGATCAGAATACATAATTAATTTGCAGAGAAAATTGTTTATAGAGATTTGTATATGGAGCTTGTTTGCAAAAGTATGTAAAAGAAAATGGTCTTGATTTGAAAATCAAACAGGAGTTATAAGGTTGTATACAATGGTGCAAATCTGATTGAACAACAATCATGTCCTGCACACAAAGTTTGATGTTTTGTTTATAGTGATTGTGTTTGCCAGTGAGGCACAGTATGCCTATGAGGCTTGTGGTTAGTGAGACCTTGGTTAGTGAGACCTCTGTATATGTCAGTGAGACATTTGTAAGAAGATTTTTCATTTAAGCCAGTGAGGCAGTTCTGGAGTGGTTTTTCTACCCCTAGAGGGTTTTCCACTCGTGCATATCTTGTGTCATGATTCATATTGATCATCTTTGTGTGTGTTTGATTTACTTATGAAGTTTTGTTCTCTTTCTGTATTCACAGTCATGTGCATTTTACAAATCAATGGTATCTTTCTTTTGAGCTCTAAAAGTTAAAGTTTAAACAAAGGTTTTGAAAATTCACACAACACTAATTCACCCCCCCTCTCAATGTTACCCTTGATTCCTACACTTTCATGGTTAAATATTTAAAATAGTGATTGAACATTTGAAGTATTGATAAGTGATTAAATTTTTGTGACAATTGATTCACCCCCCTCTCAGTTCTCCTATGCATATTAACAGTGTTTTCAACAAAACTTAGAAAATCAACTAAAATCTAAGTGTGCTCTCCATGAGATTTACACATTTTTCAATGTTAATATGAAAAAATGCTAGGATGACTTCAAATTTTTTATCAAATTTCTAACCATGTATTTTTTAAATATGATAACATTAAGGTTTCTAGCTTGAATTTCTTTTGCTTATGTTCCTTTTTTCAGAAAACCTATGTCTAGTATTTTAGTGTCATTTTTTACTCGTTTATCCAAATTTGAAAAACAAAAATACATTTTTAGATTCTAGACTCTATTCTATACACGTTAAAAAATTATTTTTGATTATTTTTCAAAAAATATAGGGGGAGCATGCTCAAATTTCTAATTTTTAGGATGTGTCAACTTTGAAAATTCATAAAAAATCATATATTCATTAAAAAATTGTCAGAAAAATCAGGCATAAACTACATGATGTTAGCTAATTTTCCACCAAAGTAATTTTTGAAATAATTAAAAAGTCAACATTTTAGGGGGAGCACACCATGTGTTGTGTTATATTTTTATGACAAAATCCCTATTTGGACCTCTTAATCTCCTCCGTTTTTTAAAAAAATTTGTAGTTTAGAAACTAGATTTTGAGCACTACAAATCTTGTTCTTATCACATTTTCTAATTTTGAGTGTGGATAACTTCAATTTCTCATCCAAGATCAATTTTTACTGATTTCAAAAAAAATTGCCACTTTTGACCCCCTTTTGGTCCCCCATTTCCATGCACATACCCCACTACTCTATTGTATCTAAGGACATTCAAATGCCTATGCTAGTCTCTCCACATTGGTAACATGTGCCAGTGAATCCTCTTCCTCTACCTCTTCCAAAATTTTCTTTGCCTCTGAAGTAATCTCCTCTTCCTTTATTATCATGGGTGCTTGTTTGAGAGGTGATGGCTTCTCCTTATTTATTTTGATATCCTCTACACTTTTGGACTATCCTCTTCCACATGAAAATATACCCCTACCTCTAGAATTATTTTTTTCCTTGCAAGTTTCTCTTATGCCTTCAAGGCATACTGATAGGATTCTTCTACACTTTGTGTTTGAACCATACTTATTTCATCTTGGATAGAATAATGCAAACCATTAACATACCTTAATACTTTCTCAACATCATCATCTACATGTATTACCCTGATGTTTAGCTTGTAGAATTTTTCAGTATACTCCTACACATTCTTCTCTTTCTGCTTCAAAATTTGTAACTTTTTGAACAAATTGATTTGATAATCTGCAAGCAAGAATTTTTCCTTCAATTTTTTCACCATTCTATCCCAGTATTCTATCTTCTCTTTACCTTTTCATTGTCTTTCAATCTGCACATGATCCCACCACAAGGTTGCATGTACCTTGATTTTTTTACAATCAAACTTCACCTTTTTTGGGTCTTCAATTGATTCAAAATCAAAGTACATCTCCATATCTAATATCCAATCAATCAATTCTTCTGGATTCATATTTTCATTATAACTAGGAGGATCCAACCTAGGTTTACTATTGATTCTTGAATTTGCTCAAAAAAATCTCCTCTCTAGTTCATTTCCATTTTCATCCTCTGTTTCAATTTCATGTTCTCCATTCTCTTTTTCATCTTCACTAACATCTTCTACATGTACTCTTCTCTATGCTACCTCCAATACATCTAGTCTTTCCATAGTACATCTCTACATATCTACAATTGTTAAATCACCAACCCATGGTGCTCCTCTTCACCCATGTCCTCTATGTACCATGTCTACAAAAATCCTCTGCAACTGCAGGTCTTTTCTTCTTCTCACTCACCCACAACAAAATATTTTAGGATTCCTTCTTCTCGACATAACCACAACTAGACTCTGATACCACTTAATGCAATCTAAACTAGGGAGTTTTATCAAACTACCAAAATAACGACCAAACAACACAAAATTCATAGAACAACAAAATCTTCAATCACAACAACATACCAAGTCTTTTATTCAATCATGTAGCATCTATAGAAGTACAAAATTATCTTCTTCAAAACATTACAGTCAATTTGATTTCAAAATATTTCTTCTCCAGAAAGCTACTCCCAAATCAACCAGAGAATTCTTCTATACAATACTTCCTTTTCTCAATGGCCCAATCGAACCCCTCACAAAATGTAATTATTTCCTTTTATACACAACTTGAGGAAGTTGATAGGTTGACAGTTGTAAAACTAAATCAACACCCCAACAACAAGTTTTGACCTTTAAAACTGTTGATAACTGAGAGGGGGGTGAATTAGTTATCCTAATTATTTCTGCTTTCTGAACTTTCTTATTAATCAATGCAGCATTAATTCAAATAAGCAAACATAATCATGAAATGGAAATATACATGACACAATATTTTGACATGGAAACCCTGTTAAGGGAGAAAGCCATGGGGTGATTAACCCAAGATTGTATTCTCTATTAGAAGAATGGAAATACAAAATGGCACTTGGCAATTGGGGCTCACCGCCCGAGCACACTACTCATAAGAGGCACACTGCCTACAAGAGACACACTGTCTACAATTTATAAAGAGTGTAATACAATACTTGAACTAGTAAGGAGCATCTACATATGCTGGATTTCAGTTCCGGTTAGGCTTAGTACATTGATCTGCTGCACTTCATCTTTACTCTTCTTCTGTGCTACTCTCCTTTCACATACCGGACCTTCCTTACTGCTTTTACTCTGCTCTACTACTTTTCTTCGCACACCACACAACACAACACCTACTCTCATAACTAAAACCATCTTGTATATATCCGCACAAGTGATTTCATCACCTTTCTAGTCAGCATCTAGAATAGTCAATCTTTTCCACAAACTCTGATCTGTCGGCTAAATCCTTGCTTACCAAGTAATGCGGATAAAGAATATACTTGTAGAAGTCATCAATCATGTCAGCCAATCATAACTTATGCCTTAATAACCTTTACCATCATCAGTAACACATCCGAAATAATGTCTGATGTTCTGCCAGTCAGTTCTCCCTCTGTCCACACTACCAATCAGGAACCCAATACTCAAGTATTCATATCTTTTTCTTCATCTGCCACCGAAGGCTAAATCTTTGGAATATATCAGTCAAGGTAGTCCTCTTGACTTCCCCAAATTTGCACTTCACCAAGATACTTCCTCTGAGAGATCTGGACCTGACTGTCGGACCTTGCCACATGCTCTGTTCTTGCTTACCGGACCACAACATTCTTCACTCTGACTTCTGGTATAGACACACCATGTCCTGCGGATGTGTGGGATGAACTTTGTTGCCATCAATGACAACAATCATGAATCCATATAGTGTCTCTTGCCAACAATCTCCCCCTTTGGCATTGATGGCAACACTTAGTGAAAAATGACTAAGTGTTTACACTATGCTCCCCCTTGGCTGATGCTCTGTTTTTATATACATTTTTCAGAGCTCCCCCTTAGTTGAATTCCTCATTTTTCACTGCTCTTCACTCCCCCTTTGACATCAATGGCAAAGGGTGGGATCCGCACACCAAAAAGATTTCTCAAAAACACTTCTATACTTAGCCGCATAAGTATTTATACATGCTATACTTTACATAAACTGAAGGATGTCTGCAAAAGATGTCTTCAACTGGACAAATTCTGTTGCCCAACTTTGCTTCATTCTATCCAAAATTGTGATGTGACCACTCAACAGGAATGCATAAGCTTCTGCCTTTTTCAGATCTGTTGGATCATTTGTTCTGGCTGTAGTTTTAGCATCACTTAAGGCCTCATGCATGGCCTCCAACTTAGGGATAATTATTCCTCTAAGTAAATTCAACCTGCTGATTCTATTTTTCTTCTCTTCTTCAAGCTTTTTAATTTCATTCAAAACTGCAATCGTCTGACATTCTTGATTTATTATGGATGTGGTAAGTGGATCAAAATTTTGAGAAAGTTTAGTTAGTTTGTCCTCCTATTCTTTCACTTTCTTCTCAATCTCCACTGTTGCTTTAGACCAGGATATACAAAATTTGTATACATCTCCTCCGTCCTTGAGAGCAATTTCCAGGCTTTTTATCCCAATACTCATTACTCTCCTGTCATTTGCTATTCGCCCCTGCAACTCAAAGAATCTCTTGTCCAAAAACTCTTTTCTGACCTTCTCAGCTAATTTCTCTAGAGAATTGAAATGTGTGCTAATGTTATTAATCAGAGAATTGAGATTACCGGATGAGGAGGCTGAGGGATCCTTTTGAAAGGATGGCATGATCTTTTCTAAAATGCCAGATGCAACTTCTATTAACTCACAATCTTCCATGTGAGACTTCAGGAGTTTTTCTTTTGCCTTTGCATTGGCAAATGAAGCTATCTTCATTGTTTGAACCGAGGAGAGAGAGTCAAAGTTAAATGGACCTTGAAGTAACTCTGGTTCATCAATCTCCAACATTTCTTTTGTCAAGAATTCCTTAACAGTTTCAACAGTGTCTCTTGCCAGAGACAGAGATTTCTTCTCTTCTGTACTGTCACTTATGTTCTTCTTAGCTTGACTTTCTTCTCTTCCTTTCGCTTCTTCTTCTTTCTCCTCTATTATTTCTTCTACTTTAGATCCGAAGACTATAGGGGAAACCAGAGGAGAGATATTTGTTTGTTCATGAACCACCTCTTCCAGAGTAGAGGATTCCAGGTCCTTATCCCTTTCTACACTGGTGTCCATGACTTCTGCCATTTTCTCGGTCGATTCTTCTCCAACACTTGTGGCCGAGGGATCAGCACCCAAGTCCTCTATGAGAGGAATATTGAATTTTTTAAAGGCACTCCAGAGGATCTCTTCTATTTCCTTGGCTACCTTGTCAGTCTCACAAAGCATGAGCTGATTCATTCTGGCTTTGCTCCAGAATTCATCCTTACAATCTTTGAAGATCATATTCATTTGCTTTGAATCAATTGAAGGATATAGTTGAATGGCTATCTGTTCCCAGATTTCAAGATCCTTTGCCCTAGCATTATTCTTTCTTATCTCTAATTCCTTCTCTAAGCTTTTGGGAACGAGAGATATGATTTCAATAAAAGCCTTATTATATATATTTAGATACTTAACTGCAGCTTCCTGCAAGATCTTCTGGTCAGCTTCATTATAATCATCATAGAATTTGGCCATTGGTTGGAGATTTCCATCCACAGTAATTGATTTGATAACATCATCTAAAGACAAAGTAGGCCTTTCAATGAATTCTTCTGTCATCTCTTCCTTGTCTTTACCTGTAGAGGGTTCACTGGATCCTTCCTTCTTCTACTTCTTCATTTTCTTTATCTCCTCATCTGATTCAGTTTCTTCTTCATCCTTTTGGCTTGCATAGGACCTCGTTGCCTTTTTCTTTGTTCCATTCTCTACTTTACTGGATGATTTTGCTTCTAGTTTTGACGTTTTTGAGCTCTTGTCAGTGGTAGGAGCAGACCTCTTAAAGGATCTTGTCCGGGTGGGGGCTTCTACTGGACCACTTTCCTTTTCAGCACCTTCCTTCTCTTTCTCTGCTCTTTCCATCTTCTCTCTATTTGCCTTAAGTGCCTCCTTGGATATTCCAAATCTCTTAGCAACTTCTTCAACTTCCCTTCTCACTTTCCTTTTTGTCTCTGGTTGTCTAAGTTCCACATGAATTTTTACACTTAGTTCTTCAAAGTTTCCAAACCTTTCTGCCTTTGGATCCTTTGGCTGACTTAGCATGTGTTGAACATGCAGCTCCACAATTTGTTCATCAACTTCATACCCCATAGGCATGATCCATACAGTTCTTGGTTCTACTGCCTCCATTAGGCACTGATCAGTCTCTACCATAAAGCATATTGTGTCTTTGTATTTCTCAACAAGAGACTAGGGAATTCTCTCTCTTGCTTGCATCATGTTCTGAAAATTCTTGAAATATCCCCAAAGAGTTGTATTCTGTGCCTTGGCATCACCAATCACATGTATATAATCTCTGATCTCAATGGCTACTAGCCTATCATTCTGCCATACCCAGCCACTAGATCCGGGAAGCTCATTCATGTAATAAAAGAAAAGACAGAGTATCAAACCACCGTATTTGAAGGAGTTCTTCTTATCCTTCTTTATCTTCTATATATTCTCCAATAGTTGGTTCAGAAGGAGCTCACAAAGATCATAGTCTACATTCTTCCTCAACATTTCATAAGTAGTATATATAGCAGTTCCAGAAACAGAATTCTCCCTGCTGGAGTGATATATCTTATATCCAATTATCATTGATGCAAATTTGATATCCGGATCTGTGATATCCTCAATAGTCAAGGCTCTTTTATCAAACTTTGATCTGGTAGCCTCACTGACAATTTGGTTCTTGACAGACTTGAGCATAGGCATTTCACCGATTGAGTGTAATCTGGTTACAACCCTAATGGCATCCTTAGTGATCTTAAACGGCCTGTTCAACCACATGAAGTTGTCATGTATTCTGCTTAGGATATACCAGACCCATTCATCTTCCAGAAAATAGGGGAAATGAATGCACTATGCAAAATGCTTATCCCAGATGGCTTTATACTAAGGTTTGATCTCAAAAGAATCATCTATTAGCTACTTGTGATAGATATCCATTAATTTGGACTCTCTCAATTCTTCAATGTTTGCATTAATGTAAACCCTAATATTTGTTGTATGCAGGACACCATGCGAAACACTGGAAAAAGCTCCTAGGGGATCTACTTCCAAGGATTTGTAGGGATGTTTCTTGAATTTGGGGCGAGGCCTATCTGTGATCTTCACAATATTCAGAGTAGACATCTTTTTAAAAAAGATTTGCAGAGAAGAATGGAAAATACCTTTTGCGTCTTTCAGTTTCACGGAGTTAGCCAGATCGATTTCTGCATGAGTTGACTTTTGCAAATGATCTTGGGTGAGCTTGAGGAATTTTGTTGCAGAGCTTCTTGTTTCGTTTCTTCTTGAATGCAAAATGAACAAATGCTTAATGAGAAAACCCTTATATTTCTCTGCAAACCCTAATGTTAAGTTGCAATAAATGCTTGACCTAAGTCATTCTGGTTTGCCTTATTCGGATGACTTGAAGAACTGGATCAATCTTGATCTTAAACATCTTGCGGATCTTTCAAATATTAACCATAGTTTATTTGGATGTTTCTCTTATGAACCCTTTAATCCGCAACTCCTCTTGTGCCAATTCCGACATCAATTGACTGGCTGGGGGAACAAGGTTTTCTTTGTGTCTCCCCCTGAGCCAGAGCTCACTTTTTAATTTTTGGAAGGAATATCAGCACTAGAGTCTGGTGCGGACCTATCCCCTACATTCTCTGTACTTTTCTTCACCCAAATCTTGTTCATCTCACTTTGAACTTCATCTGCATTCACTTTTCGTTTTCCCTTATCTTGATTCTGATTATGATGTACCGGAACTCCTTTGTCCTGATTCTTGCTTCTACAGAATTTTGCAATATGACCGGATCTATTGCAAATTTGACAAACAACATTTCTTTGCATATTTGATTGATATCCTCTTGATCTACATTGATTAGCCATATGACCTATTCTATTGCATGCAAAGCATCTACCATTGAATGATTTGTTTATTTGCATATTTCTGCATTCATGAGATTTGTGACCATACCTTTTACAATTGAAACATTATCTGGAGAAGGATGAATTAGTCTGATTCATTCTCTTTCTATACTGATTATCTTTATGACCAAAGTTATTGCAGTTGTGGCAGTATCCATTGAAGGATGGATATCTTTGAGCAGTAGGTTGCCTTACCGAAGGTCTTCTAGGCCTGTTCCTTGGATTATCTGATCCAAAATTCTTCTAACCGGATCCAGAGCTTTCTCCTTTCTCATATCCCAAACCACACTTGTCATCTGCCCTCTTTTGACTTTCAAGAAGAACTTCAAGTTGAGTAGAACTTTTCTTGAATTTTTCTTTATATTCATTTGCTATTTGAAGATCCCTTTTAAGAGAGACAATTTGATCCTCAAGTTTTTCTTCATTATATTTAGCATCTTCAAGATCAGATTCAAGGTGTCTAATTATTCTATCCATCTTGTGGCAGTCTTTTGATTTCTCCTTGAGAGATTGTCTTAGATCATCTTCAGTCTTTCTTTTCTCTTCAATTTCTTGGGTAAACTTCATAACTCCTGATTCCATCTCATGTCTTACCATGATGATCTATTTTGATAACTTTTCACACAACTTGGTTTTCTCCTTCAGATCTCCACTTGTATCATTAGCTTCACATTGATTTGCCAATTGCTAAAGGTGCTCTTTTCTCTTTTTCATAGAGAGGCTTAGTTTCCCTTTTAGTTCATTTATGAAATCATCAGCCTGTTTGAGTCTTTCCTTCAATTCATTGACTTCAGAATTTGACTGCTCAAGATCATCTAGGGCAGACTTTAGTTGCTCCCTCATACCATACACATCCATTTGAATTCCTAGATCTTCCTCAAGCTATTAGGCTCTATTGGGAGGAACTTGGCTCTGATACCAATTGTTGATAACTGAGAGGGGGGTGAATCAGTTATCCTAATTATTTCTGCTTTCTGAACTTTCTTATTAATCAATGCAGCATTAATTCAAATAAGCAAACATAATCATGAAATGGAAATACACATGACACAATATTTTGACGTGGAAACCCTGTTAAAGGAGAAAACCACGGGGTGATTAACCCAAGATTGTATTCTCTATTAGAAGAATGGAAATACAAAATGACAATTGCCAATTAGGGCTCACTGCCTGAGCACACTACTCACAAGAGGCACACTGCCTACAAGAGACACACTATCTACAATTTATAAAGAGTGTAATACAATACTTGAACTAGTAAGGAGCATCTACATATGCTGGATTTCAGTTCTGGTTAGGCTCAGTACACTGATCTGCTGCACTTCATCTTTACTCTTCTTCTATGCTGCTCTCCTTTCACATACCGGACCTTCCTTACTGCTTTTACTCTGCTCTACTACTTTTCTTCACACACCACACAACACAACACCTACTCTCATAACTAAAACCATCTTGTATATATATCCGCACAAGTGATTTCATCACCTTTCTAGTCGGCATCCGGAATAGTCAATCTTTTCCACAAACTCTGATCTGTCGGCTGAATCCTTGCTTACCAAGTAATGCAGATAAAGGATATACTTGTGGAAGTCATCAATCATGTCAGCCAATCATAACTTATGCCTTAATAACCTTTACCATCATCAGTAATACATCTGGAATAATGTCTGATGTTCTGCTAGTCAATTCTCCCTCTGTCCACACTGCCAATCAGGAACCTGATACTCAAGTATTCATATCTTTTTCTTCATCTACCACCGGAGGCTAAATCTTTGGAATATATCAATCAAGGTAGTCTTCTTGACTTCCCCAAATCCACACTTCACCAAGATACTTCCTCTGAGAGATCGGGACCTGACTATCAAACCTCGCCACATGCTTTGTTCTTGCTTACCGGACCATAACATTCTTCACTCTGACTTCCGGTATAGACACACCATGTCCTACGGATGTGTGGGATGAACTTTGTTGCCATTAATGACAACAATCATGAATCCATATAGTGTCTCTTGCCAACAAAAACTACCACCAAAATTAATATATTCAATCTTCAAACATTCACCTAATAAGGTCTTTGGTGTATCAGCATTCTATGAATTTCCAAACTCCTCCTATGTACATTTCAGAAATTTTATACATATGTGAACCTTGAGGAAGTCCATCAGCAAATGGTATTCCTCTGCAAACCATATTGGGCAAGTACTTGACAACTTGTAGAAATACAAGTTGTATGCAAACATGGAGAAATGTTCATTTTCTAAGAAGAAGATATGATATCTAACATACATTATAGACACAAGAGGAGTGGATGTGGACTCAACCAAGATTCAAGTCATCCAAGATTGGTAATACTTGAATTATGTCATAGAGTGGCATTGAATTATATAATAGAGAAGAATACAACACATTAGTTTAAAAGTGATGATTCATATTTTCATTACAATTGACACAACTACATGTAAATCCTATGCATAAGTGTTATGTTTTTAGAACTTTATTCCTCCTTGATATTTTAGTTGACCTCCTCTATTGAGTCTATTAGAGATGAAAATGTTTGCTCAAGACCCTTAATCTTACCTTGATCTTTCTATATTTATTGTTGCATGAACATGAGTTGTTTGTATTGTGATTTAGAGTCAGTTTGTTGTTCATTAAGGCATCCTTCAAGCATTTTGATCTTTATTTTCTTATTCAAATTTTGATGAGCAGAGATCAATTTCGACTACAACATCTTATAATTTGCCTCATCATGATACTAGATTTTCAATTTTAGGGAAAGAGACATGGGGAGAGAGACAAAGATAGAGGGAGAGATGGGGGATAAAGGATATAGAGAGGGGAGATAGAGAATTAGGGATAAAGAGGGAGTGATAGAGAGAGGGGGGAGAGAGAGAGAGAGATGTCTAGGAGAGGGGAATTAGAGAGATAGGGTTAAAGAAGAAGAGATAGAGAAGGAGAGAAAGAGGGAGAGATTGGGAAGAGGGGACATAGAGAGGGGAGATGATAAATATGGATAAAGATGAAGAGATAGAGAGGGGAGAGAAAGAGAGAGAGCGAGAGATGGGGGAGAGGGGACATAGAGAAATAGAGATAGAGAGGGAGAGATAGGGGAGAGGGGAGATAGGGATAGAGAGAGAGAGAGATGGGGGAGGGGAGAAAGAGAGATAGGGATAGAGAGGGGAAAGAGATAGGGGGAGAGAGACATAGAGAGGGGTAAAGAGGGGGAGATATGTCCAAGAGAGGGGAGATAGAGAGATGGGGATAGGGAGGGAGAGTTAGAGAGGGGGGAGAGAGGGAGAGATAGAGAGGGGAGAGAGAGAGAGAGTAGGGGAGATTGAGAGATATAAAGAGAAGGGGGAGAGAAGGGGAGAGATGGAGGAGAGGGGAGATAGAGAGATAGGGATAGAGAGGGAGAGATGGAGAGAGGGGGGAGAGAGGGAGAGAGAGAGAGAGAGAGAGAGAGAGAGAGAGAGAGAGAGAGAGAGAGATGGGGGAGAGGGTGTTGATAACTGAGAGGGGGGGTGAATCAGTTATCCTAATTATTTCCCTTTTTGAACTTTCTTATTAATTAATGCAGCATTGAATCAAACATAAAACATTACCATGAAATAAGAAACACATGACACAGTATTTTTGACGTGGAAACCCTGTTAAGGGAGAAAACCACGGGGTGATTAACCCAAAAATTATTCTTTGTTAGAAGAATAGGAAATTACAAAATGGCACTTGCCAATTAGGGCTCACTGCCCGAGCACACTGCTCACAAGAGGTCCACTGCCTACAAGAAGACACACTGTCTACAAAGTGATAAGAATCACAGTCTTGAACTGATTGGAAGCATCTGCATATGCTGGAGTTCAGTTCCGGTTAGGCTCAGTACACTGATCTGCTGCACTTCATCTTTCTTCTGTTCTTTATTCTGCTATCCTTTCACATACCGGATCTTTCTTGCTACTTCTGCTCTGTTCTGCACTTCTTCGCATATATCTTGATACATTCACACACTTCACAACTAAATCCATCTCCTATATATATCCGCACAAGTAATTTCATCACCTTTCTAGTCGGCATCCGGAACAGTCTAGTTTCTTACAAACTCTGTTCTGTCGGCTAAATCCTTGCTCACCAAGCAATGCGGATCAAGCATATACTTGTAGATATCATTAATCATGTCGGCCAAACATGATTCATGCCTTCACAACCTTTATCATCAACAGTAACACATCCGGAAAGTAGTCTGATACTATGTCAGTCAGTTCTTCCTCTGTTTTCACTGTCTCTCAGGAATCCGGTACTCAACTATTCATATCTTTTTCCTTGTCCATCACCGGAGGCTAAATCCTTGGAATATACCACTCAAGGTAGTCCTCTTGACTTCCCCAAATCCGCACTGCACCAAGATACTTCCTCTGAGAGATCCAGACCAATCTGTCGGACCTTGCCACATGCTCTGTTCTTGTTCACCGGACCACAACAATCTTTATTCTGACTTCCGGTAGGGACACACCATGACTTGCGGATATGTGGGATGACCTTTGTTGCCATCAATGACAACAACCATGAATCCATATAGTGTCTCTTGCCAACAATCTCCCCCTTTGGCATTGATGGCAACACTTAGTGAAAAATGACTAAGTGTTTACACTATGCTCCCCCTTGGCTGATGCTCTATCTTTATATACAATTTCTGGAACTCCCCCTTAGTTGGATTCCTCATTTTTCACTGCTCCTCACTCCCCCTTTGACATCAATGGCAAAGGGTAGGGTCCGCACACCAAAATTTTCAAAAATTTTCTATACATAGCCGCATATTTACATACTCACATATACTGAAGAATGTCTGCAAAGGATGTCTGCAATTGGATCATTTCTGTAGCCCAACTTTGCTTCATTCTATCCAAAATTGAAATGTGACCACTCAACAAAAATGCAAAAGCTTCTGCCCGCTTGAGATCTGTCGGATCATTTGTTTGGGCGGTGGTCTGAGCATCACTGATGGCCTCATGCATAGTTTCCAACTTAGGGATTATAATCCTTCTAAGTTCTCCCATCCGGTTAGTGATATTCTTCCTTTCCTTCTCAAGATTCTTTATTTCATTCAAGACTACAATAGTCTGACATTCTTGATTTATTATGGAGGAAGAGAGAGGATCAAAACTTTGAGATAAACTTTGTAGCTTGTCCTGTTCCTCTTTTATTTTCTTATCAATTGCTGCTGTTGCCTTTGACCAGGATATACAAAATTTGTAAATGTCACCGCCATCCTTAAGAGCATTTTCTAAGCTCTTTATTCCAATACTCACAATTCTCCTATCTTTAGAGATTAGTTCTAATACTTCTGAAAGTCTTTTATCCAAAAATTCCTTTCGGACCTTTTCTTCAGCAGATTTTTCTAGAGATTCAAAATGTGTACTAACACTGCTGACTAAGGTTTTGAGATTACCGGAAGAGGAGGCTGTGGGATCCTTTTGAAAGGATGGCATGATCTTTTCTAGCACTCCAGATGCTACCTCCATGGTGCAGGAGCACCCGCACATGATCAGGATATAGGTCCGCATGATGACATACATGATCAGGATGTAGGATAATTATCAGCATGATGACAGGATAGTCTATTTTTAGTATGTTTGACTTTATCATGTAATAAGGTCCATTGGACCGATGCTATGTATTAGTTCAGCCTAGGAGTATGTGTAGGCAGTTAGAGATCGGGATAAGATAGTCTGAGTTGTCCTCTCTCCCAGCCGCTTGGAAGCTCCCAGCCGCTGGGAAGTGAAGTTGGTAGTACTCGAAGGATTTGTTATATATACCTTCGATCTGTTAGGGTTTAGAGACATTGAGTTCATATTGATAGTTCAGATTGATTATTGAGATTGATATTGATGTTGCTAGATGTACTGGTGTTGTGTTGAGTTGAGATTCAGGAGAGCAGTTCAGACATTGTGAAGCTGTATTCAGGACTTTTGAATTTCAATTGAATAAGATCTCCTCTTTTGCAGTATCTGGTAGTATCAGTTGTATTTGTGTTGATTTCCTTTCCGTTTGCAAGTTAATGGGCACTTTCAACCCTTCCACCGGTTGATCCTGCAAATCGGTGGAATGGTCCTGTATCATAGTTTAGGTTGCATTTGTGTTTTCTGTTTCTGCATTGCATTATTCAGGAGATCAGTTAGGAGCATGCTGTGAGTCAGCCTAGCATCCTCATGTGCTAGGTCTAGAAGATGAGTTGTTAGATTTTGGTTTGAAGGTGATCCGGCCCGGTCGTCACATGATCTTTGTGAAATAGAGCGGTTCGGAGTGCTTACATGCAGTGGAAGGATACACAGGAGTCTGCATGTGCGTTTCCAGCCGGAGCAAGCCGCATCGTCATCTGCGAATGCATTGCCATTAGGATCGGGTCGTGAAACTGTTGAAGTTTGCATGTTGCAAGTGCATCATGATGTTTTGAGTTGGATATATACTCAGTGTATATATCGCAGTCAGGATCATCTCTCGGGGAAGTTCTTCATCCACATATCACTAACGGATGCGGGTGTGAAAGTTAAGTTTTTTTTGGCTAAGTGTTGAAGAGTTCATCAGGATGATGTGTGACGTCATCGTCATCAGGATATGACGTCATCGTCATCAGGATATTAAGAAATCCCTCAATGCGAGTTTATCCTGTTGTCGTTAAGTGGTTAAGTATCGGCGTAGGCAGGAAGTTGTATTAGCATCATCAGGAGGTTTCGAGGAACCGGATGAACAATATCATGATGCTGTTGCTTGTATCGTCGGGCAGTGGGGCATCGAAGGCAAGTTGTTGAAGTGCAACGTCATCAGGATATTTGGAGCAACCGGATATTTGGATATCCTGCTGACGAAGGTGATATTGAATATCATGAGGATGCCGCTTGTATTTGACACCCGATGAACAGTGCAACCGGAGGATGTTTGCGCCCGTTGATTATCATGATGATGATGATAGGCGACAAACGGAGGAGGTAAATAGTAGTCGACAGGAGGATATTTGCGATCATCCGAAATATGATGATGCTGTTGAAATGTGATGATGCTGTTGGTGTCTCTAGGAAATATGATGATGATGTTCAGCCGATAGAGAATTTTATCATGCTGTTTGTATTGTTGGCTACTCCTTCCTGTTAGTTAGCCTCCACTGCGTCCCACTCTGCATCACTCCATAAGCTCACAGTCTTCCATGTGAGATTTCAGCAGCTTCTCTTTGACTTTCTCATTTGCAAATGAGGCTATTTTCATTGTTTGCACCGGTGACAAAGAGTCAAAATCTAATGGTCCTTTTAGCAGGTCCGGTTCATCAATTTCTATAGTGGCTTTTGTCAGGAATTCTTGAACAGTTTGTGCAGTGTCTCTTGCCGGAGACAGATGTTTCTTCTCTTCTGTAGTTTTGTCCTTTTGAATCTTTTCTCCTTCCTTACTCTTACCACTTTCAGTCGTGGTTTTCTCTGTTGGGGTGCTATCAACCTCTTTTTCTTTAGCTGCTGCTTCTTTCTCCTGTAGTTTCTCTTCTTCTTGGGATTCGGAGACTGTAGGGGAAACCGGAGGAGAGATGTTTGTCTGTTCAGGGCCCACTTCTTCCAAAACAGATGATTCCAAATCCGCAGCTGTTTCTGCACCTAAGTCCTCTACAACAGGAAGATTGAACCTTTTGAAGGCCTTCCGGAGGATCTCTTCTGTCTCTTGGGCCACTTTGTCAGTCTCACCAAGCATGAGTTGATTCATCCTGGCTTTACTTCTGAACTCATCTTTGCAGTCTTTGAAGATTATGTTCATTGTCTTGGGATCAATTTGAGGATATAGCTGAATAGCTATCTGCTCCCGGATCTCAAGATCTTTTGCATGAGCATTATTCTTTCTTATTTCTAATTCCTTTTCTAGGCTTTTAGGAATAAGAGATATGATCTCAATGAAAGCCTTATTGTATATGTTCAGATATTTGACTGTGGCTTCCTGCAGAATCTTTTGGTCAGCCTCATTGTAGTCATCATAAAATTCAGTCATTGGTTGAAGGTTTCCATCCACCGTGACCGACTTGATTACACTCTCTAGAGACAGAGTGGGCTTTTCAACAGATACCTCTGCCATTTCATCCTTGTCTTGGCCTGTGGAGGGTTTACCGGATCCTTTCTTCTTCTGCTTCTTTATTTCTTTTACTCCCTCATCTGACTCTGTTTCCTCTTCATCCTTTTGGCTTTCATAAGCCCTTGTGGCTTTTGTCTTGGATCTTTTACCGGATGCCTGGACTTCCGGTTTTGAACTTTTGGTTGTGGGAGGTGCAGATCTTTTTGATGATCTGGTCCGGGTGGGAGTTTCAACCGGAACACTTTCTTTACTTTTCTCTTCTTCCTCAGTCTTCCTCCTCTTTTCCCGGCTGGCATCAAGTGCCTCTTTTGAGATGCCTAGGCCTTGAGCAATATGCTCAACTTCTTTTCTTACCTTCCTCTTTATCTCTGGTTCCCTGAGTTCTACATGTATCTTTACACTCAGTTCCTCAAAGGTTCCAAACCTTTCTGCCTTTAGATCTTTGGGCTGACTTAGCATGTGTTGAACATGCAGCTCCACTATTTGTTCATCCACTTCATACCCCATGGGCATGATCCATACAGTTCTTGGTTCTACTGCCTCCATTAGACACTGATCTGTTTCTACCATGAAGCATACTGTGTCTTTGTACTTTTCAACAAGGGATTGGGGTATTCTTTCTCTTGCATGCATCATGCTTTGGAAGTTCTTGAAGTATCCCCATAGAGCTGTATTTCTTGCTTTAGCATCCCCAAGTCCATGCAAATAGTCTCTGATTTGGATGGCAACCGGTCTGTCATTCTGCCATATCCATCCACTGGATCCGGGAAGCTCATTCATGTAGTAAAAGAAGAGACAAAGGATCAGATTGCCATACTTGAAGGAGTTTTTCTTGTCCTTCTTGATCTTCTGCAGATTTTCAAAGAGTTGGTTCACCAGAAGCTCACACAAGTCATAGTCTGCATTCTCCTTTAACATTTGATAAGCTGTGTAGATTGCAGTTCCCAGTACTGAATTTTCCCTACTGGAGTGATAGATTTTGTAACCAATTATCATAGCTGCAAATTTGACATCCGGTTCAGTGATGTCATCAACTGTCATAGCTCTCTTGTCAAACTTGGATCCGGTTGCATCACTAACTGTCTGATTTTTGACAGACTTGAGAACAGGTAATCCACCGGATGAGTGCAGACCGGTTATAGCCCTAATTGCATCCTTGGTGATCTTGAAGGGCTTGTTCAACCATAGGAAGTTGTCATGTACTCTACTTAGTACATACCGGACCCATTCATCTTCTTCAAAACAGGGGAAATGAATGCACTGTGCAAAGTGTTTGTCCCAGATGGCTTTGTACTGAGGTTTGATCTCAAAGGAGTCATCTATCAATTGTTTGTGATAGATATCCATCAGTTTTGATTCTCCAAAGTCTTCAAGATTCGCATGGATGTAAACCCTAATATCTTCCGTATGCAATACACCATGAGGAACACTAGAGAAGGCTCCTAGTGGATCTATCTCCAATGATTTGTAAGGATGTTTCTTGAATGTGGGGCGAGGTCTATCAGAGATCTTAACTATATTTGGAGTGGCCATTCTTCAAAGATTTGCAGTGAGACAATGAAAACGGAGAATACCTTATGCGCCTTCGGTTTGCACGGAGTGGTTGGATTGATTTCTTTATGTAATGACTTCGGCAAGAGATCTTTGGTGTGCTTGAAGAATCTTGTTGTAGAGCTCCACTTTTCACTTCTTCTTGAGTGCAGAATGAGCAAATGATTTTTGAGAAATCCCTTATATTGCTCCGCAAACCCTAATATCTATTTGCAATAAATGCTTCACCTATATTATTCCGGTTTGTCTTGTCCGGATAGCTTGGAGTATCCCGGATCAGTCCTGATCTATGAACATCATGCGGATCTTTCAATCATGAATAAATTGAGATGACACATTACAAGAACATCCCAAACACTCTGTCCAATCCGCAGAATAAGATAGTGCACTTCCGGATCTCTCCGGACCTTTTTGTAATCCTCTGTCATACCGGAGCATCTCCTGAAACAGGTCTTACTTGATCGATCACAGCTTCTTCATAACTCCATGCGGACCTCTGAAATCTTATCTGGATCATCTCAAGACTTATATCTTTAAACCCTTTACTCCGCATCTTGTGCCACATCCGACACCACTTGATTGGCTGGGGGAACAGGATTTTCTTTGAGTCTCCCCCTGAGCCAGAGCTCACTTTTTAATTTCCGGAAGAAATATCAGCACCAGAGTCTAGTGCAGATCCAACCTCTACATTCTCTGAACTTTTCTTCACCCAAATCTTGCTCATCTGATTCCTAACTTCATCCGCATTCATTTTTTGTTTACCCTTGTCTTGATTCTGATTATATACCAGACTTCTTTTGTCCTGATTCTTGCTTCTGCAGACTTTAGCATTATGACCGGACCTATTACAGATTTGGCAAATAACATTTCTTTGCATATTTGACTGATATCCTTTTGATCTACATTGATTAGCCATATGACCTATTCTATTGCATGTAAAGCATCTACCTTTGAATGATTTGTTTACTTGCATATTTCTGCATTCATGGGATTTGTGTCCATACCTTTTGCAGTTGAAGCACTGTCCGGAGAAGGATGAATTAATCTGATTCATTCTCTTTCTACACTGATTAGCTTTGTGACCAAAGTGGTTTCAGCTGTGGCAGTATCCATTGAAAGATGGATATCTTTGAGCATTGGGCTGTCTTATCGGAGGTCTTCTAGGCCTGTTCCTTAGATTTTCTGATCCAACATTCTTTTGACCGGATTCGGAGCTTTCTCTTTTCTCATATCCCAAACCATACTTGTCATCTGTCCTCTTTTGACTTCCAAGAAGAACTTCAAGTTGAGCAGAACTTATCTTGAATTTCTCTTTATATTCATTTGCTGTTTGAAGGTCTCTTTTGAGAGAGGCAATTTGATTCTCAAGTTTTTCTTCATTATCTTTGGCATCTTCAAGATCAGATTCAAGATGTCTGATAATCCTGTCCATCTGGTGGCATTCTTCTAATTTTTCTTTAAGAGATTGTCTTAGATTGTCTTCAGCCTTTCTTTTTTCTTCAATTTCTTGAGTAAACTTTATAGTTCCTGATTCCATTTCATGTCTTAACATAATGACTTCTTTTGATAACTTTTCACATAACTTGGTTTGCTCAGTCAATTCTTCATTTGTATTGCTTTCATCACTTTGTCTTGCCAATTGTTGGAGCAGCTCCTTTCTCTTTTTCATAGAGAGACTTAATTTGTCTTTTAATTCTCTCATGGATTCATCAGCCTGTTTGAGTCTTTCCTTTAATTCATTGACTTTAGAATTTGACTGTTGAAGATCCTCAAGGGCAGTCTTGAGTTGCTCCCTTAAACCATATGCATCCATTTGAACTCCCAGATCTTCCTCAAGCTGTTAGGCTCTATTAGGAGGAACTTAGCTCTGATACCAATTGTTGATAACTAAGAGGGGGGGTGAATCAGTTATCCTAATTATTTCCCTTTTTGAACTTTCTTATTAATTAATGCAGCATTGAATCAAACATAAAACATTACCATGAAATAAGAAACACATGACACAGTATTTTTGACGTGGAAACCCTGTTAAGGGAGAAAACCACGGGGTGATTAACCCAAAAATTATTCTCTATTAGAAGAATAGGAAATTACAAAATGGCACTTGCCAATTAGGGCTCACTGCCCGAGCACACTGCTCACAAGAGGTCCACTGCCTACAAGAAGACACACTGTCTACAAAGTGATAAGAATCACAGTCTTGAACTGATTGGAAGCATCTGCATATGCTGGAGTTCAGTTCCAGTTAGGCTCAGTACACTGATCTGCTGCACTTCATCTTTCCTCTGTTCTTTATTCTGCTATCCTTTCACATACCGGATCTTTCTTGCTACTTCTGCTCTGTTCTGCACTTCTTCGCATATATCTTGATACATTCACACACTTCACAACTAAATCCATCTCCTATATATATCCGCACAAGTAATTTCATCACCTTTCTAGTCGGCATCCGGAACAGTCTAGTTTCTTACAAACTCTGTTCTGTTGGCTGAATCCTTGCTCACCAAGCAATGCGGATCAAGCATATACTTGTAGATATCATTAATCATGTCGGCCAAACATGATTCATGCCTTCACAACCTTTATCATCAACAGTAACACATCTGGAAAGTAGTCTGATACTATGTCAGTCAGTTCTTCCTCTGTTTTCACTGTCTCTCAGGAATCCGGTACTCAACTATTCATATCTTTTTCCTTGTCCATCACCGGAGGCTAAATCCTTGGAATATACCACTCAAGGTAGTCCTCTTGACTTCCCCAAATCCACACTGCACCAAGATACTTCCTCTGAGAGATCCGGACCAATCTGTCGGACCTTGCCACATGCTCTGTTCTTGTTCACCGGACCACAACAATCTTTATTCTGACTTCCGGTAGGGACACACCATGACTTGCGGATATGTGGGATGACCTTTGTTGCCATCAATGACAACAACCATGAATCCATATAGTGTCTCTTGCCAACAGAGGGATTTTAACTGATTAAAAATGTGCTCGCATTATAATGTGAGCATATTTTTTCTTGATTTGGGAAATTCCAACCCTAGGGGTTGGATTTTCCTTGGGCATCCAACCCAAAGAGTTGGACATACCTTTTGGATGCTAAGGATGTGTTTTCAACAAAACTTAGAAAATCAACCAAATTCTGAGCGTGCTCTCCCTCAAGTTTACATGTTTTCAATGTCAATATGAAAAATGCCAAGATGACTTCAAATTTTTATCAAATTTCTAACCATGTATTTTTTTTAAATATGATAACATTAAGGCTTCCATCTTGAATTTCTTTTGCTTATGTGTTCCTTTTTTCAGAAAACCTATGTCTAGTATTTCTAGTGTCATTTTTTACTTGTTTATCCAAAATTTTAAAAAAATACATTTTTAGATTTTATACTCTATTATATACACTCTAAAAAAAATTATTTTTGACTATTTTTCAAAACATTTAAGGGGGGGCACTATTAAATTTCCAATTTTCAGGATGTGTCAACTTTGAAAATTCATAAAAACTCATATAGTCATTAAAAAATTACCAGAAAAATTAAGGATAAACTACATGATGTTAGCTAATTTTCCACCAAAGAAATTTTTGAAATACTTTAAAAAGTCAACATTTTAGGGAGAGCACATCAGGTGCTATGTTATATTTTTCTGACAAAATCAGGAGCACTTTGTGTGCTCCCCCTATTTGGACCTCTTAATCTCCTTCATTTTTTGAAAAAAATAGTAGTTTAGAAGCTAGATTCTGAGCACTACAAATCTTGTTCTTATCTCATATTCTAATTTTGAGCATGGATGATGAAGGGGGTAACTCATAAAACACACAATAACAGAAATTGCACACAGAAAATAGAATGATATTTTATTAATATAGGCAAATCATTACATTACAGAAGCTCGAATACAATCAGAGGATGAATCCCCTACAGGCTGCAACACATTACAGCTCCCTCTCTCAAGACTCTGGTATCTTCAGCCTTCCGTAACCCCAAATCAACTAGGGTTTCTATTTTCCCACCTTTTTCCGACTCTACACCTTCCCCCTTAAGTCTACTACCCCAAGGGTTCCCAAAAATGGTCATATATAGAACTTTTTGGCGGCCACCAGCTTAATTTCAAAATTTGCATCTCCCTCCAAAAATAGGTCAACTTCGTGGGGCCATAACTTTCGATCCGACTGTTGGATTTTCAATTATAATACCTTTTCGGAAAGCTCTCAAAAAGACGATGCTGAAGGTAGATTGCTTAGGTTTCCTGCCAAATTTTGGGCCCATTCGGAGCCTCTAATTGCCTCAAATTTGACTTGGAATATTTCAATAGGATTTTTGGAATTTGAAATTTTAATATCTCACAAATGACAAATGATATTGAAGTGATTTCTTCACCATTAGCTTCAATTCACCATTCTAGAGGTCTATGTAAGATTTTGTATCCAACCATGCACAAATGCAAACTTACTAAAAATAGTAACCCTACCAAATTTAGCCCTTATTGAAAAGAAACAACATTTTTTTTTTGGTTGATGCAAGATTGCTCTTACACCCTGGATGCTCCTGCATCAGACACCCGAGGTAATTTGAAAAGTGACCCTGTCACTTCTCATGAGTTAGAGGGAAACCAAAATGGTTAACCTCAGTCTCAAATAACCATGATGAATCTTCAATAGGCCTTCCTTTCCATTTCACCAAGTATTCTATATACTGCCTGTTTCTTGTACTCTTACCCACACGGCTATCCAGAATGCCCTCTATCTCCTCCTTCTCTGAAGTAGATGCTGGAATGTCCCACTGTGTTCCTTTATCAAGTCCATCATCATGATACTCTGTCAAATCTGAAATGTTGAACACTGGTGAAATATTCATGTCATTAGTAACTCTACCTCAAATGCATTTCCTGAATCATGCTTCTTCAGGATTCTACACGGTCTAAATTTCTTCATTTTCAACTTATTGTATGTTCCAATTGGGAACCTTTCTTTTCTCAAGTGAACCATGACTTCATCTCCTACCTAGAACTCCTTATATCTCCTCTTCTGATCTGCCTTAGCCTTGTACTAAATATTCATCTTATTAATGTGCTTTCTCACTTCTTCATGCAAATTCTTTAGGTGTTCTGCAAAGTCTTCAGCCTCGGCACTTGTCTTTTCTCCTTGGTCTAGCTTCCTTAACTCTGAAGCATTTCTTGGACTATTGCCATATACAATCTGGAATGGTGATTTACTAGTACTCCTATTGACAGAATTGTTGTAAGTGAATTCTGCCTATGGAAAAATCAAATCCCATCCCTTGGGCTTATCTCCTACTAAGCATCGTAGCAAGTTACCCAAACTCCTATTCACCACTTCTGTCTGTCCATCAGTCTGTGGATGGTGTGCAGAACTGAACTTCAAAACTGTTTTCAACTTCTTCCATAATGTCCTCCAGAAATAACCAACAAACTTGGTATCTTGATCTGAAACTATGCTCTTAGGTAGACCATGTAGTCTCACCACTTCCCTGAAAAATAACTCTGCAATATGAACAGCATCAGTAGTCTTCTTACAAGGAACAAAATGGGCCATCTATGAGAATCTGTCCACCACCACAAAAATGGAATCATGTCCTCTATGTGTCCTTGGTAAACCAAGAACAAAATCCATACTAATATCATCCCATGGCTTCTTTGGTACAGGTAATGGCTAATATAGCCCTGTATTTTGACTTGTTCCTTTTGCCACCTGACACACTCTGCAACTATGCACAAATTTCCTCACATCTTGCTGCAATTGTGGCCAGTAATAATGTTCACCAACAATAGCAATGGTCTTATCTCGACCAAAGTGTCCAGCTAATCCTCCACTATGCTTTTCCTTAATTAGGTTCTCTCTCATGGAACTCCTCGGAATGCACAACTGGCTTCCTCTAAAAAACATGCCATCTTGGATTATGAAATCCAACCATTTTGTCCTATCCAAAGTAACAGGTTCCAGACAAGCTTTCCAGGCCTCTGCAAAATCTTGATCTTCAGGATACAAACTTTTGAGCTCATCAAACCCAACAACCTCTATCGTCATTTCTGTCAACGAATTTTGCCTTCTGCTCAAGGCATCTACAACTCTGTTGGACTTCCCACTCTTGTGCTTCAAAACAAAAGCATAACTCTGCAAAACCTCAACTCATTTTAAGTGCCTTTGATTTAACTTTCCTTAACTATTAAGATACTGCAAATACTAATGATCAGTATATAAAACAAACTCTTTTGGCAACAAATAATGTCTCCATTTCTTCAAAGCCTGAACTATTGCATAAAACTCCTGATCATAAACATAATACTTTTTCTTGGCATCATTAAGCTTCTTACTAAAATAGGCAATGGTCTTACCTTCTTGACTCAAAATAGCTCCTATACCACTACCACTAGCATCACAATCTACCTGAAATACCTTATTGAAATCTGGAAGTGCCAAAACAGGTAGTTCTACGACTTTCTGCTTCAATGTATCAAAGCTCTTGTCTACTCCTTTAGTCCATCTAAACTCTTTTCTATCCCATCTCATTGTCTCAGTTAGGGGTGCACAAATGCTACTGAAATTCTTGATAAACTTTCTGTAAAAACTTGCCAAACCATGAAAAGATCTTAGCTCGAAAGCACTCCTTGGTGTAGGCCATTCAATGATAGCCCTCACCTTCTCTGGGTCCATCTTAAGACCTTCCTCTAAGGCAAAAAATCCCAGGTATAAAAACTCCTTCTTTGCAAAACTACATTTCTTGAGATTGATCAACAACTTCTCCTTCCTCAGCTTCTCTAAAACTCTTCTAATATGCATCAAATGCTCATCCCAAGTCTTATCGAAAATCAAAATGTCATCTAAATAAACAATAACAAAACTTCCCAAAAATTCTTTCAGTACCTCGTTCATGAGCCGCATGAATGTGCTCGGTGCATTGGTTAGCCCAAATGGCATGACTAACCACTCATACAAACCTTCCTTTGTTTTCAAGGCTGTCTTCCACTTGTCTCCTTCTCTGATTCAAATCTGGTGATACCCACTCTTCAGATCAATCTTTGTGAAGTACTTGGCTCCACTCAAACAATCCATTATGTCATCCATTCTGGGTAATGGAAATCTGTACTTGATTGTGATCTTGTTGATGGCTCAGGAATCTATACACATCATCCACTCTCCATCTTTCTTTGGTGCTAGTACTGTAGGTACCACACATGGACTTAGGCTTTCTCTTATCAATCCCTTCCTCAACAACTCCTGAACTTGTCTGTTCAACTCTTCACTCTCTGTTGGAGTCATTCTATGGGCTGCCTTGTTTGGCAAACTAGCTCCTAGTATAAAATCCATTTGATAACTTATCTTCCTTACTAGTGGTAAACCTTCTAGTACATTATTAGAGATAATGTCCTGAAATTCTTCCAACATATCTGAGACTTCTACTAGTACATCTTCACATTTCTCTTGACTAATCTTAGGAATCAATGCAAAGCAATGATGCTCATGCTTCATACCCTCCAAAAATTTCCTACCATCTACCAAGCAAATTCTGGCAGTACTACATACCTTTTCTTCCACCTCCTTCAAGGGCTTCAACTTATGACGAACTCCATCCTTTGTTAGGGAATATGTGTTTGCATGGCCATCATGGACAGTGCTCCTATCATACTGCCATAGCCTCCCCAATAACATATGACATGCATCCATTAGTATGATGTCACACAACACCTCATCATGGTAGTCACTAATCTTGAACTTCACTAAACACTGCTCATTGACCAAAGCTGTATGGTCCTTCTGCAACCATGCAATCTAGTATGGATGCGGATGCTTTCTTCTTGTCAACTTCAACTTGTCAACCATCTCCTCTAAAACAAGATTATCAGTGCTTCCACTGTCAATAATAATATCACAACACTTACCTTCACATTTGCACCTTGTGTGGAATAAACTCTTCCTCTGATTGGGTTCTTTCTCCTCATTCAACAAAGTTCTTCTGACAACTAGGGTTTCTCCCCTTTTAGCATCTTCAGAGTGCTTAGATTGCACATCTTCATCGACATGTGCAACTCATGCATTACCTTTAGATCTTCTATTTGTCCTTGATGTTGTGGACACTCGTATGCTCGATGTCCTCCACATTGGAAACAGGTTCCTTTGAAACCTCCTCTTCCAGGTCCTTGCCTAGGTCTGCCTCTTCCTCTTCCTCTTTGCTCACCATTGTTCTGGTCACGAGGGCGGTAGGTATTATCTCCTCTCTGATTTTGACTGGTGCGAGCTTCTTCACTTTTCTTTCAATCTTCATTTCGGCCCCCATAGGGTATTCCACCAGTCCTTCTGCCTTGACCTCTTCCCCTTTGCTTGCTGTCAAATCTTTTATTCAGCTTCTCTTCCACCTTCGGGGAAAACTGGTATGCATCTTCTATGGTGGTCATTCTGACTAGGCTCGACTCCTCTTGAATACTTGGCCTCAACCCATTAATGTAATTGTTGGCAAGAGACACTGTGTGGTTTCTTGATTGTTGTCATTGATGGCAACAAAGTCCATCCCACACATCCGCAACACATGGTATGTCTATATCGGAAGTCAGATTGAAGAGTATTTTAGTCCGGTGAGCAAGAACAGAGCATGTAGCAAGGTCCGACAATCAGGTCTGGATTTCCCAAAAGATGTATCTCAGTAAAGTGTGGACTTGGGGAAGTCAAGAGGAGTACCATTACTACTACATTCCAGAGATTGAGCCTCTGGTGTTGAAAGAATGAAAAGATATGAGCATCTAAGTGTTGGGTTCCTGACAGGCAGTGTAGACTAAGGAAGAACTAACCGACAGAGCATCAGACCTTAACCCGGATGAGAAATTGATGGTGATCAAGCTACTTGAGTGATCATTCATGGTTGGCCAACATGATTGATGACTTCTATAACTATCTCTTTAATACGCATCACTTAGTAAGCATGGATTCAGCCGACAGACCAAAGTTTGGGAAAATCTTGAGTATTCCGGATGCCAACTAGAATGATGTTGAAATCCTTGGTGCGGATATATATACCAGATGGATTTTGATGTGAAGGTATGTGGATTGAGAAAGAGTGTGCGAGAAAAGGTAGAGATAAGTGTGGAAGCGGCAATATAGGTCCGGTATGTGACAGAATAGCAGCACCAAAACAGAGGAAGAATGAAGTGTAGTAGATCAGTATATTGAGCCTAACCGGAATTGTACGTCAGCATATGTGGATGCTTCTCATCAGTTTAAACACTTGGTTACTTTCCATATACCTTGTAGATAGTGAGTCTCTTGTAGGTAGTGAGCCTCTTGTGAGCAGTGTGCTCGGGCAGTGAGCCCTAATTGGCAAGTGTGATTTTGTACTTCTTATTCTTTTAACAGAGAATACAATCTTGGGTTAGTCACCCCGTGGTTTTTCCCTTAACAGGGTTTTCCACATAAAAATCATTGTGTTATGTGTATTGATTTCATTTCTGCTCTCATGTTCATTTATGCTTATATGTTTTGATACTGCACTATTGTTAAAGAAGAAAAGATAGTTAAGAAATTTAAGATAACTAATTCACCCCCCCTCTCAGTTATCTGCCTTGTTTCTAACAGTAATGGGCTACCTTCTCCTTGTTGGCCTCTGCATGACCGGTTCTGATAGTAATCTTATAAAACTCTTTTGTATACTCCTTAACAGAATTGTTGCCTTGCTTCAATCCTTGCAACTTCTTCAACAACTCCATCTCATAATCCACAGGAATGAACTGCTTCTTTAGTTTCTCCACCATCCGATCCCATCTGGTGATCTTTCCTTTTCCTCTTCAATTCCTCTCTAACTGGACCTCCTTCCACCAAATACTGGCATGGCCCTTCAATTTTATTTTTGCAAATGTGACCCGATCTGGCTCTTCCACATCTTCATACTCAAAATATTCCTCCATGTCATTGATCCAATCAATAAGCTGTTCTGGATTCAAATCTCCAGAATATGTAGAAACTTTGATCTTGGGCCTCTTTCCAATATTAGAAATGGCCTTCAACAACCTAACTTCTGCAGGATCTCCTGCAGCTTCTTGTTCTTCCTTAGATAGCTCCTTTTCTGCTTCATCCTCGCTTTCTTCTCTTGTTCTTGGCTCGAACCCTTTTCGAAGCTCCTCTTGCAATGCATCAATTTGTCTTTGCAGGGCTCTAAAACCCTCTTCCATCAAAGCATTCCTCCCAATATGATTTCTTCGTGGAGGCATCTTGATCTCCGCAGCAAACTCACAACCTCAGGTCCTGGTGCAAACTGCCTCATGGTTGGCGATCTGTCTACACATTCAGGAACCCTTGCTCTGATACCACTTGATGAAGGGGGGTAACTCATAAAACACACAATAATAGAAATTGCACACAGAAAATAGAATGATATTTTATTAATACGGGCAAAATATTACATTACAGAAGCTCAAATACAATCAGAGGATGAATCCCCTACAGGTTGCAACACATTATAGCTCCCTCTCTCAAGACTCTAGAATCTTTAGCCTTCTGTAACCCCAAATCAACTAGGGTTTCTATTTTCCCACCTTTTCCTGACTCTACACCTTCCCCCTTAACTCTACTACCCAAAGGGTTCCCAAAAATAGTCATATATAGCCCTTTTTGGCGGCCACCAGCTTAATTTCAAAATTTGCATCTCCCTCCAAAAATAGGTCAACTTCACGGGGCCATAACTTTCAATCCGACTATTGGATTTTCAATTATAATGCCTTTTCAGAAAGCTCTCAAAAAGATGATGGTGCACAAGCAGTACCAAAAGGTAGATTGCTTGGGTTTCTCGCTAAATTTTGGGCCCATCTAGAGCCTCTAATTGCCTCAAATTTGAATTTAAATATTTCAATAGGATTTTTGGAATTTGAAATTTTAATATCTCACAAGTGACAAATGATATTGAAGTGATTTCTTCACCATTAGCTTCAATTCACCATTCTAAAGGTCTGTGTAAGATTTTGTATCCAACCGTGCACAAATGCAAACTTACTAAAAATAATAACCCTGCCAAATTTAGCCCTTATTAAAAAGAAACAACAATTTTTTTTGGTTGATGAAAGATTGCTCTTACACCCTAGATGCTCTTGCATCAACGGATATCTTAAGTTTCTCATCCAAGATCAGTTTTTACTGATTTCAGAAGAAAAGTTGTCACTTTTGACCCCCTTTTGGTCCCCCATTTCCATGCACATACCCCACTACTCTGTTGTATCTGAGAACATTCAAATGCCCTATGCCAGTCTCTCCACACTAGTAACATGTGCCAATGAATCCTCTTCCTCTACCTCTTCCAAAATTTTCTTTAATGTCTCTGAAGTAATCTCCTCTTCCTCTAGAATAATCTCCTCTTCCTTTATTATCTTGGGTGCTTGTTTGAGAGGTGATGGCTTCTCCTTATTTATTTTGATATCCTCTACCACTTTTAGACTATTCTCTTCCATGTGAAAATATACACCTCTGGAATTATTTTGTTTTCTTGCAAGTTTCTCTTCTGCCTTCAAGGCATACCGATAGGATTCTTCTACATTGTGTTCGAACCATACTTATTTCATCTTGAATAGAATAATGCAAACCATTAACATACCTTGATACTTTCTCAACATCATCATCTACATGTCTTTCCCTAATGTTTAGGTTGTAGAATCCTTCAGTATACTCCTGCACATTCTTCTCTTTCTGCTTCAAATTTTGTAACATTTTGAGCAAACTGATTTGATAATTTGCAGGCAAGAATTTTTCCTTCAATTTTGTCACCATTTTATCCCAAGATTTTATTTAATCTTTACCTTTTCATTGTCTTTCAGTCTGCATATGATCCCACCACAAGGATGCATGTCCCTTCTATTTTGTACAAGAAAACTTCACCTTTTTCGGGTCTTCAATTGATTTAAAATCAAAGTACTTCTCTGATGCAAGAGCATTTGGGTGGACTAGAAATCAACATCACCCAAAAACATTTTTAGGTTTAATTTTCAGTTTTGATTTGATTTGTTAGTCATTGGCATCTCTTGGCATCACAGAACTTCAAAGTCAACAAAGAATTGCAAGAATCAAACTTTCACTGATCCGTAGTTTTGTGAAATTTATTCCCAAAGATCCTAGAGTAGAATCCTTTTGCAAGGGCATTCTTGGAGGTACCATCTTGAATGTGCAAAAAGAATCAAAGTCATATCTTTCACTATTTGGGAGAAATTAATGCCAGAAATTTGTGTCATTAATGTTGAAAGTGTGTTGTCAGTTTACGGAAAGTTTAATATCTCCTAATTTTGGAAGTTTGGATCAATATCCTTTTGCAAGGGACCTGGGACATCATTCTGAGCCTACTCGCCAATTTTCTTTCAATTTTGAGAAGTTTTATTTTTTCGCTTGTGACACCCGTTTCCGCACATTGTTGAAGTCATGGAGTGTAATTTCTTCTCAAAATTATTTCTACAGCTTCTCAAGAATATAAAAAACCCATGGATCTACAATATTACTTAATTTAGTGGATATTTTAATCAAATCATTGTGTATAAGGCGTCCAAGAGGGAGTTATATGAAAATCATTTTTAAACACTATTTGGGAGAAAATAAAAAAAGGAAGGCAGATTTCATATGCTCACTATGGAAGATGAAGCATGGGATTTCAAAGGACACTACCTATGGTTGAGTGCAAGTTTCAGAGGAGAAAATTTTTTTAAAAAAAAGATAGAGGAAAGCGCCATAAAATCTAGGAATTGCAGTGCCCAAGCTGCCAATGAACAGAAAAAGGTTCGTTGCTCAGAAAGATGATATAGAAACTGAAGAAATTGGTGTTGAATTTGCTGCCAGAGAGAGAAGGAATTCAATTTTCAAATAGAAATACACAGAACAATAAAATTAGTGAGAAATGAATTGAAAAGAGGGGGTGATCAGCTACAAAATAGAGGAAAACATAATTAAGAAGTGTGCAGCAGAGGAGAAAAGTGATTGGAGAAGATTCTTGGCTGACATTTGCAAAGGAAAACAAACTTCCAAGCTACCAAGTTTTGAAGAACAACATATGAATGGATAAAGAACAATGGAATGAGGGAATGAGTGCAAAGAAGAGTCAACTAGAGCAAGGAAACAAATAAATGTGAATTGAAATTGTAGAGATAAGTTGAAAGAGAATAGAAATCTATATATTTGTCTTAAATTGCCTTGCATAGTGAAGAATTTGTAGAATTTAAATTGTGTAATCTGGTTTTGAGTAAACTTACAAGTCTGAATTATGACTTCTATACTTGTTGTGAGATTTGGATCAAATAAAATTTAGATTATGTGGTGTTGCAATCTGAGTTTTATTTATTTGGATAGAGCATCTTTGTTTTGTTAGTTCGTGAGTGAATTATTTGTGTTTTTTTCAAGAGGGGAGAAACCTCTTGCACCAAATGGTATTAGAGCAAGAGATCTTGAGAGTATAGAGTATGCACCAAGACCTGCGAGTGAAGAGTGAAATGGTGAAGCCGCGAGAGAGAGTTGATTCTGTGAGGATCATTTTGGTTGTCCTCTAACAAAGATAAAGTTGGGTAGAATGTGTGCAGACTTCTTCCACTGAGAGGAAGTGGGTAGAAGAGGTCTTAGAGAGGTACATCTTCTAGAATCTTGTTAGGTAGAGGATAGTGGTGAGAGTTTTGTAGGGTAATGAAAGTGGATGTAAAAGATTATAGTAGTGAGTAGGATATAGATACATGTGTGGAAGCTAGTCATATGGGATGGCTGGAGAAGGTACAAAAGGAAGGAATTCCTTAGAGAAATGACTAAAAAGATTGAGAAGATAGATAGGATGTTGGATAAATATGACCAATTGGAAGCTATGCAGTGTGACAAAGCCAAGATGAATGAGTTTGCAATGAAGACATGTCATGAAGATGACATGAAAGAGAAAGATGAAAATAAGAAAGAATAAGTGGCAGCAGATATGAAGAATGAAGAAGAGGAGATTCTTGTGCAAAAAGATTGAGAGGGAAGAGAGAAGAATGCAACCAAGGTTGCAAAGGATGAGGAAAAGAGTTGCAACCCTTTGGTAGAAGGGGCATGGAAAGAACAACATATGGGAGCAGCCCATACATCCCAAAATGAAAGAAAATCAGAAAAGAGAAGAGATAAAGAGAGAAAAGAGTGGAAAAAGAAAGAACATTCAGCTATAGTGTGCTATTTTGAAATATAAGAAGAGGTAAAACATGAAAGTGCAACAGAGGAGGACCCATGGAAGGGCATAAACTATGTGGGATAGTGATGTGTAGAAGAGACCATTCATGAAGGAATGAGAAGAGGAGAAGCATTGGAGATTGTAGAAGAGGTATGTCTTTTGAAATACATGGATGAAAAAGATGGAATTGGCATAGCAGCGGCAACAATAGATCCTTTGGAGGATACGAAGATAGAAGAAGAAGGTAACAAACTTGCAGCTGAAGAGTGGAAAGTTGCAGCAGATGTAGAGGTAGAAATAACAAAGTTGGAAGGCCCTAGGTTTGACAAGCAAGTGGATGAAGAAGAGAATGATCTCCTATGGAAAGAGATGAAGAAAATAAACTAGATGCTAGAAGAATATTGGATAGGAGACCATGAAGAGTTGAATGATGCAGCGATAAATGTAGGCAAGGAAATTGGAACAACGAAAAGAAATGAGGTACCATTTGATAATTTTGATTTTGATTTGTTTCAAATGATGGATATAGTAGAGGATAAAGGACAAGAAGGTAGATACATGGAAGATTTCTATTTCCATGAGGATGTTGCAGATTTGTTTGTTGATGAAGAGCATAATTTTCTTGAGAAAGGAAGTGAAAGGATAGAAAATTTGTTCTGTTTAGGTGAACACTTAAAGGAGATGAATGGGGTAGCTACGAGTGAAGAGGTAACTTCTGATTTTTCTAAATTGTATGAAGAGGAATTTGATGGGGATTTGTTTGTTATTGAGTTATGTTGAGAATGTGTGTCTCAAACTCATTGTTGGAACCCCATCTCCGTTGCTATCAAACTCAGATTTTCCAAGTGTTGCATTCATGGATTTACTGCAATACTGTTGGGTGCAGATAAAAGAGGTGCAGGCTTGTGGTGTTTACCACCATCCCGCAGGAATTAGTAAATTGACTTGTGGTAGTACAGGACATACCACCACCCCACATTAGCTTGTGAATTGGCTTGCGGTGGTGCGGTGTATATCCTGCCATCCCATCAAGATCTGTTGGTGGTGATTGTGGTAGAGTGAGAGTTACCCCATGATGGTTATTAGAGAGGCTGGCGGGTGTGCGGGTCATACCACCACCCTGTGACAGCCCATAAGATGGCTTGTGGTGGTGCGGTATAGGTCCCGCCACACCATGTTGGTCTTTTGGAAGGGCTACGATATAGCAGTAGGATGCGGTATAGTGGTTAAGCCTGGGAATGATGGACAAAGATAGAACCATGAAAAAGGTCAATGGTGATTGGCTGATGAGTAAGGTGTCAACACGTGGCACTAGGTTACTCGTTGGTTCCACATCATTGTTGTGAATTAACGTGGCCTTTGGCAGATGGCTATTTGGTTGCTAATGGAAGTTGTAATAGTGGATGTCAAGTCAGTTTGTAACTGTTCGTCTGGTGTGGAATTTGAAACGATGGGCTTCCTGAAATGCTTGTGAAGTTTGTATTAATGCGATAGTGCATTGTAACCAAATAGAGAGAGGTGTGACTGGATGTAAGGAAATGCCGCTAGATTTTCTCCAGATATGGAACAAGATGTAAATCTCCAGTAAAGGCTATGAGCATGATATTGTATTGTAACTCGTATGCTTGTTACTAAATAATACAATGGCTCTATGTTTTGGAGTGTGGCGTTTTTTACCCAAAAGGATTTTCCCCATGTAGGTCTTTGTGGTCTTGTCTTCTGCTCTATCTTTCATGTTTAGTGATTTTGTTTATTGAATCTATTTAATGTATGTTGTTGAAACTGGTTTAAATTGCAATCACTTTCCTCTAAGGGTTAATGTGGGAAATGAACTATGTCTGATTCCGCTTTATGGCATAGCAGTATGTGTTTTGAGGTAATTAGAGAGAATGATTGTTACTGTAGACACTTACTAATCTCATATGCTCATTATGGGATGAACCATATGTTCCCTTCAATTGGTATCAGAGCATGGTTTCTGGTTTTGGGTATTCCTTCTGTGAGGATTTCTTAGTCTAGCAAGCTTGAGGAAATCTAAAGGAATCGGCTGAAGATTGATCTTTATTGAGTGAAAGTTGTTTTCTCTTTTTGTGTTAGTTTCATGAGACAACATGTAGCTTGAAGGATGGTGAAGAAGGAGAAAATGGAGTTGGTCACATTGAAATGATGTAGATTTGGAGCTCTTGATAGGTAGTGGAATAATCCTGATGCATGGGGTGGGATTTTTTGCTTTGTGGTTGTGTAGCAACAAAGCTTTCATATTGAGTGTCTGTGTGAGAGGATCCCTGGTGATATGGAGAAGCTTGTGTTGTTTTTCAGCTATGGAGTAATGTGCTTATGTTGGGTGTTTATTCTTGGTATTGAAAGGCATTGTTTTTGTTACCCTGACTGCATATAGGCTATGGAGTTGATCATTGGATGATCTGGAAGCTTCTATAATAACCTATCTCCCTCGGATGCATGTGCATGTTGGTGGTTGTGGAGTTGGCCTAAAATGGGCCTAGAGTTCTTGAACTGCTTTTTCCTTTTAAGGATGCTTTATACTTGCATGGCTCAGATTCACGTTTCTTGGATCTGAGGGTTTTATATATTTTCATAAAAAATCTATGGTTAATGCTCATCTATGATAATCCATTATTCTGGTTTAACTATTATGGCGTTTTTGTTTCTAACTTTTGAGTCTTCTAGATGTGAAGCATGTATGGATATGCATGGGTGTTTTTTAAGACATGGTGGTTTTGTAGGTTTTACACGGTCAAGAGAAAAACTTATTGTTTTGTGGAGCTGCAGTTAAGCTATTTTCTAGACCCTGGCTTTTGGGGTGTTGCTAGATGAGATAGTTGTAGTTTTGCATGCATGCTTCGTGCATGGTGTGAGGAGGTGAGATTATTTCTCTCCATGGGAGTGCTGGTATGTGATTAGTCACTCAGCATTTCTGTGGTGATGCTTGGTGGATTCCTAGACTATGGTACTCGGGTTGTGGACTTGATTGGCAAATTGGATATGAGCATGATCTGGTGCTTGAGTCTTGTTGTCTACATGGTGATTCTCTTTTGAATCTCAATTTTTTTATTATTAGTGCAATGATGGGTTTGTATGTTTTAGTATATTGGATCTACGAGTTATGCAGTTTTGTAGGTGTGTACAGCCTATTGATTGCAGTGGGATAACTCGGAAGTGGACTGTCTATATCCACAAGATTGATTCAATGTTTATGTAGACTTGTTAGCTGGCCTTGTCTGTGGTCACTTGTGCATTAGTGTGGTTTCTTTGGGATGAGAGAATGGATGGTGTAGAGTACCTAGTTAGTCAGTTAATGGGACCTATAGCATGTGTATCATGATGTCATGAATAGCTTGGATACACAGTTTTGTGTAAGCTTTTGACAGTGATGGTGTATTTCCTTGGTTTTGGAGATCTTCGTGCCACTTGGTATTACTATTAGATGGATATGTTCATGTGTGGACCTGGATGATTTTTAGATTAGGAGATGTTTGGTCATGATGCTTGGAGAGCTCAGTTGTCATGATTCAGTGGGAGATTTAGCAATGACTATGAATTCATCACTTGGTGATGGATGATCTTCTTTAGTGTTGCAGATGTTACTAGGAGGAGCTCTTAGATCCTGTTGCTACAGAAGGGTTGTTTCGCATTTGCATGGACACTATTTGGAGATGGGTCATCTTCATGATATTGAAGATGTGTAACATCTTGGAGCCATGGAGGACTCATGGAGTCTTTGGTTGAGGTGTTAGTGGTGCTTGACAGGTGATGTTGGTTTAGAGTTTGTTTGTTTTATGTCATGGTATACTCTTGTTTATGCATTAGAGTTTTAGCATGATACATTGTTCATGAGACCATCCTATGTTCACTTGGAGCATGGAATCTCCTAAAAGGGATGGTAAGATCGTGATGTCATGACAAGTTCCTGATTCAGATGATTGGAGCTTTGATAGTGGTCTAGTGATTCTCTGTGTTTTGGGTGCATTGGTCATATGCTTGAGAATTTCATGATGGTGCAGTGATGCATTTGGAGTTTAGCATGAGTTGATTGTTTGTAGGTGCTCATAGATACATGGAGAATTAGGTGAGGCTATATTTCTCTTAAGATGAGAGAAGTGTTGTTGAGATGTTTACTCTTGATGAGATTTCAACAGAAAGTCTGAAGAGCCTACACCTTGGTTGGACGTGAGTTCAATAGAGACCTATGAGGAGATTACTTTTGGAGGAATTATGATGTCTTGCATATCTTGGAGGAGCATTCTCATTCCCCACTCTTGGTTTGTTTGGCAGTTTATTATTTGAGAGGTATTTATCCATTATATCTTTCAGATGAGTTATGTTTCATGCTTTGGTTCTCATGGGATTGAGTTGATTCATGGTGTTTGATTATGGAGACTCATTTGAGGATGGTTTAGCATGAGTCTATACACTTTATCTTTCATAGATATGGATCTTGAGCTATGTAGTTAGTTCTAGAGGATTCATTTGAGGGATGTTTCGAATGGTTATCTCCTTGTGCATTTGAGTTTGAGATACCATTCATTGATGAGGACTATTAGGAGATGGTTTATGGGTTGATTTCTTGAGATGGGAAATGGAGTAGTATGATCTTCTTTGAGAATCTTACATCCATGTAGTTACATGATATATATGTTGTGTTTGATCTCTTGAGATTGAACGATTTTGGGTGTTGTTATGTTGTTCTCTTTGGGGTTTTATGGAGGAGATCATACTTGACACAGTTAGCACTTAGAGGTGTATGTAGGAGGATTTTCTATAGGTATATGATGTATAGAGTTTCTCTCTTTGTCTTAGTTATCTTCCTGGATAGTTGGTTTCACATTACATTGGTTTGAGGTTTGGTTGGAGCTATTGTGATCACTAGCTTGTAGTCATGTGTTTTCACTTATGTTCTTGGGTGATGACATGGAGGTTCCTTTATCTCTTTCCTTTGCTAAGTGTGGAGAACTTAGGAGAGCTGTGGAGACTTGTGGTGAGACTTGTTCTTACAGGTTATTGATTTACAAGTTTTGCATATCATTATGGATGGTTCCTTGGTACTACATGTTGGTTTACACTTTCTATATGACAATATTGGTAGACTTGGTATGCCTTGATCTTTTTTCAGATTTGCACTACCCATGCAGTGTGAGCTCTTAGATGTGTATGTCATTCTTTGACAGGTTTGCACATGGAGTTTATGATTGCAGTTTATGGGTGTATATATATTTATGGCATGAGTTTACTATTTTTTGTATACCTTGGAGGTATGGGTGATTGGATGGATTAGCACTTGTTGTGTGTACTATTTTCAGTCGCGTGGGTTAATCAGTAGGATGAGAGCAGACAGTTTCATGGTTGTTGTTCTAGCTGATGTTCTATCTTGTTTTCTGGAGGATGTCTTCATGGTTGTGTTTAGGTTGAAGCTTTGAAGTTGATGTTGTTGATGCTTTTGTGTAGCTTGTGAGCATAGTGGAGTGGTGGTAGTATTCTGTAGCCTTTACTATCAGTTAGATCCGATGCTTGTGTTCTTTAAATTAGTGCATATATGCCTTGGTTCATTCCTTTTCCTTTGGTGGCTGGTTGGAACTATTGTCTGAGATGGTGGACATCTTGGATTTTGTTACAGGTGTCTTGGTTGGAGCACGGAAGCATTGTTTAAGATTCTTGAGATTGCATGTATGGTTGTGATGATGTGATTCAGTGACTTCAAGTGTTGGAAGGGGTTTAGTGAGTTCTTCATCAAGTGGGAGAATGTTGAGAATGTGTGTCTCAAACTCACTATTGGAACCCCATCTCCATTGCTATCAAACTTAAATTTTCCAAGTGTTGCATTCATGGCTTTACCGCAGTACCGCTAGGTGCAGATAAAAGAGGTGCGGGCTTGCAGTGTTTATCGACATCCCATGGGAATCAGTAAATTGACTTGCGGTAGTGCAGGACATACAACCACCCCATAATAGCCTATGAATTGGCTTATAGTGGTGCAGTGTATATCTCGTCATCCCGCGAGGATCTATTGGTGGTGGTTGTGGTAGAGTGGGAGTTACCCCACCACCACGCGATGGTTATTGAAGAGGATGGCAGGTGTGCAGGTCATACCGCCACCCCATGACAACCCTTGAGATGGCTTGCGGTGGTGTGGTATAGGTCCCTCAACACCACGTTGGTCTTTTGGAAGGGCTGCGATATGGCGGTAGGCTGCGGTATAGCAATTAATCCTGGGAACGACAGATAAAGATAGAATCGCAAAAAAAGGTCAATGGTGATTGACTAATGGGTAACGTGTCGACACGTGGCACTAGGTTATTCATTGGTTCCACATCATTGTTGTGAATTAATGCGGCCTTTGGCGTATGGATGTTCAGTTGCCAATGGAAGTTGTAATACTAGATGTCAAGTTGGTTTGTAATTGTTTGTCTGGTGTGGAAGTTGAAGTGATGGGCTTCCTAAAACATTTGTGAAGTTTGTATTAATGCGATAGTGTATTGTAACCAAATAGAGAGAGGTGTGACTGGATGTAAGGAAATGCTGCCAGATTTTCTCCAGAGATGGAACAAGATGTAAATCTCCAGTAAAGGCTATGAGCCTGATATTGTATTGTAACTTGTATGCTTGTTGCTGAATAATACAATGGCTCTATGTTTTGGAGTGTGGGGTTTTTTACCTAAAAGGGTTTTCCCCACATAAGTCTTTGTGTTCTTGTCTTCTGCTCTATCTTTCATGTTTAGTGATTCTGTTTATTGAATCTATTTAATGTATGTTGTTGAAACTGGTTTAAATTGTAATCACTTTCCTCTAAGGGTTAATGTGGGAGATGAACTATGTCTGATTCCGCTTTATGGCATAGTAGTATGTGTTTTGAGGCAATCAGAGAGAATGATTGTTATTGCAGACACTTACTAATCTCAGATGTTCATTCTAGGATTTTCCTTTCAAGGTGGATAAGGAGTTGCAAAATGATGGGATGAAAACAAATGAAGATGCAGATTTGTATGCAGCATGTTTATGTGAAGAAGTTGTTGAAGATGCTACAGTTGGGAGACTTGGTACAACAATTGAAGACATGAAGATGATGATGAGAGTAGATTGGGTAGATGAAAGTTGCAACTAAAGGTGATGAAAGAAATAATACAACAGTGAAGAAAGAGGTAAATTTGTTTGCATTTTGTGATGATATTGTTTTGCATTCATTTGTAATGTTGAGGGTTGAGGAATATGGAGAATAGAAGATGGGAATTTTTGATTTCCATGAAGATGTAGGGGGAGATTTGTATGTATATGTTGCATATTGTGATGTGTATGATGAGGGAATTTGGTGGAGGTGGTCCAATTTGGTGGGACAAAACCCATGGAAGAGGAGAAGAGTAGTTAGATTGTTTGGTAGAGGTGGATGGTTGATAATGGTTGTTTGGATCCCATGAAGGAGGATAGGAATGGATAGAATCATTAGAGGAGGAGGACAATGCACGGTGGATGCAAATCCACGAGAGGAAGGAGGAAGAGAGTGCAGATTTGTTGGAGGAGCGTGAAGCTTGTTCAAGTGAGATGTTGGAAAAAGAGGAAAAAAGAATAACTTTATGGTGCACATATTTCAATGATGGAGTTTTCTATAGATTGCTTGCAATCTGCAAGAATGGTCCTACCATTCAACTCCACGTTTGTGAGTGTATGCTCACAAACTTCTACCTGGCGTGTCTAATGTAGGAGCATCCGGGTGGACTGGCAATCGACATCACCCAAAAACATTTTTAGGTTTTATTTTCATTTTTTATTTGATTTGGTAGCCTTTAGCATCTCTCGACATCACATAACTTCAAATTCGACACAGAATTGCAAGAATCAAACTTTCATCGGTTCGCAATTTTGACACTCCACATGTAGTTTTGTGAAATTTATTCCCAAATATCTATAAGGGATAGAGTAGAATCCATTTTCAAGGGAATTCTTGGAGGTACCATCTTGAATGTGTAAAAAGAATCGAAATCATATCTTTCACTATTTGGGAGAAATTAATGCCAGAAATTTGTGTCGTTAATGCTGAAAATATGTCGTCGGTTTACGGAAAGTTTAATATCTCATAATTCTGGAAGTTTGGATCAAAATACTTTTGCAAGGAACCTTGGGACATCATTTCGATCCTACTCGCCATTTCTCTTTCAATTCTGAAAAGTTTGATTTTTCACCTACGGCACCTAATTCCGCACATTGTTGAAGTGCAGAGTGTAATTTCTTCTCAAAATTATTTCTACAGCTTCACAAGAATATAAAAAAAAACATGGATTTGCAATATTACTTAATGTAATGGATGTTTCAATCAAATCATATTGTAAGGCATCCAAGAGGGAGTTATATGATAAGTTAATTGTTGATTTTTAAAAGAGAATCTAAACGCCTCTTTTGGGGTCAAAATGACTATCATTTTTAAACACTATTTGGGAGCAAATAAAAAAAAGGAAGGTAGATTTCATACACTCACTATGGAAGACCAAGCATGGGATTTCAAAGGACAATACCTCTTGGCAATATGTGTTGTCATTGATGTCAACATAACATGTGTCAACCTGAGGTTAGAGATGAGTGAAGTTGATGGACAATTAAAGATTTGAGAGAGGCGGTTTGACTAAGTTGAAGACATAGAATTGGTATGCTTAAAGGAAGACATAGCAGATGGAGAAAGACTGTCCAAGTATAAGAATGGTAATTCCTGATGTATGAATGTGTTGCAGAGGTGTGTAAACCTATTAAAACATGTTTCCTATATATCTACAATATCCTATCAGTTTGAAGTACCACACTTAGAGAAAAGTTGTAGAAGTTTGGTTAAGGCTCTCACAGTGTATATCCTAAGGTAGAGTTATAGTATTTTGGTCCAGATTCCTCCACAGTGCAAGATTTAGTCTTGTGGTTTAGTAGTTAAGTTGATGTTGATATGAAGATGCTATATCCAAGAATTTAGGTCTTCACTCCTTCAACAAAGAAAGTTATCAGCAACAGAGTTTTAGATAGTCCTCAGATAGAGTAAAGCAATGATGGAGACCTGCTAGAATGCTCTGCATTCCTCCAGATAAAAATTTGTGCCCATGTGGCTTTGCAAATATGTTTGGAGATGTGTAATGTACACTACCTTGTACTAGGTGTTCTTATGGTCTGCAAGATCAGATTTCAAGTGACAGAAGTAACATAGATAGTTCTGAATGCAAAAGTACTCTATAGAATACATGTTTGAGCACTTACAAAAGATGGAAAGTATACAAATTAGCTATAGGAGCCTGTGTAGAGATTCTACATGCCTTAATGTATCTTAGGTTTGAACTGCATGTAAATCCTTCTTATCTCCAATACCGCATAAGGCATTTAAGTCAGTTAGTCAAGAATTGCATATGACTGTCCTCCAGACTACTGTGTACTTGAGTCAAGTATTTGATTTCCTCTAGAAGTAATAAATGAGGAGGTGTTGATCTAGGAATATATGCATAATGATATATGATTTACTTTCTAATAAGTTTCAAATGGTATGATGGTCTGCAATGCAATATTCTAAGTTGTAATGTGTTACAATATGCCTGGAATACCCTGTTTTCATCAATTCAGTATGTCTCTTATTGTGCAGATGCATAGAATGATCAGATACTTTAGGAGAATTGTGCATGGATGTTGTCAAGAAGATACATTGTTGAAACACTGGTCCGCATGATGTTTTTGGCTTCTCCCCGGTGGTGTGAAGATGAACAGTCAGCAGTGTTTGTGTAGCTTGAGTAGACAATCTGGTTTCTGTTATGTGTGGTGGATCTTGATCAATTACATTTTGACATTACAAGGTGTGTAATGATGTTCCTTTAATTCTATTATGAGATGTTGTGGTCCGTAACTTGATTTCTTGATATATTGTATGAGTTGAAGCTGACCCTTGAAGAATTACACGTTTCATCTAAATGTTTTTATGATGCTAACCTAATCAATGTTTTGAAGTGTTGCAGAGGGTATTTATAGGAGATCAAAGTAATTTGTGAAGTGAAGAAGAGTGTGTGAATGTGATAGAGAAGAATGAGAAGTATGAAGTGTGCAGAATCAGTATGATGGAGTAATTGTGCAGAAAAGAGGACTGTAATATCAACATGAGATAGATGCTTCTTTCATAGCAGTTCATAGTCTTTTTATCATTATAATTCTTTGTAGCAATGAGCTTTCTTCAGGGAGTAGTAGCTTCCTTGGGTTGTAGCCCTAAAACAATGTTGTAAAATTTTATATAGCAGTGAACATTATATTGTGAGTTAACACTCACCATGGTTTTTCCCATTTTTGGGTTTTCCACATAAAAATCTTGGTGTCATTGTGTTGATGAATGTGTTGCATGTTTTACTTTTTGTTCTTTAAGTAAATGGATCTAATCTATAAATGAAGTAGTTAAGTTTTAATATATGCTAATTCACCCCCCTTCTCAGCATCTCTGTGTGTTCAACAATTGGTATCAGAGCTAAGTTCCTTTGAGAAGCCTAACAAATGAGGTAGACCCTGCACTTGAACACATGGAATATGAAGCTATGGATAATGATGTATTTGTTCTAGAACCATATCTAGAAGCTATGGAACCTGAAGGTTGGGACCTCAACCTATATGATGTTAACCTTGAAGGAGAACTCAGGTCAACCCTAGAGGATCTGGATGAAGCAAGAGAACTAAATCAGGAATATGAAGACATACTTGAAAAATCAAAGGAGACAATTGTGAAATTGAAAACAAAGGCCAAAGAATCAAAAGAAGAAATTGGCAAACTGAAAGCTCAAATAGAAGGAGATAAAGGAAGTGCCATTAAGCTCAAGGGGGCAGAAGATATGATCTCTAATTTGAAAGTTATGGTTGAAGAAGGAAAAAGGATTGAAGATTGCCTAATTATGAAGCTCAATGAGAAAGCAGCTGAATGTTCAAAACTTGAAGAAGAATTTGTCACTCTAAGGAAAGAACTGGAAAAGGAAAAAGAACAAATTGATAAAGGACTAAATCTGAAAGGAGGATCTAAAATTCTTGATGAGATAATTAACTGTCAAAAGCCAGCAAAAGAAAAATATGGCCTTGGTTTTGAAAAGGGGAAAAGTCCTATAATCAGTGCATCTGTAAACTTATATGATAACTCCCAAACAAAAGGAAAGTCTGAAACAAAGAAGAAAGAGGCATGCACTGAAGATCCTAAGAAGAATACCTTCAAAGATGCAAAAGAAAGCTCCTATTCAGAGACAAAGGAAGAATAAGAAGAAGAATTTTAGAAAGCCTACACCTAAACAAACTGCTCCTATCAGGTATCCTCAAGCTTTCAATGGTAATTGCTATGCTTGTAATAAATTTGGTCACAAGGTTGTTGAATGTAGAAGCAAGATGAATCAAAATTCATTTAGGCCTCCTAGATACAATGTTGTAAGCTCTCATGGTTAGTGTCATGCTTTCAACAAAGTCAATCATAAGGCTAATGAATACATAAGAAAAATGATGAGGAATGGTTTTATGAACAAGAATAATGCTAGAACCTCTCAATTCTTCTATGGTTATCCTTACACATGTAGCAAGTATGGTCATAAGGTTGTTGAATATAGATCTAATGTAAGAAGAAGTGATTATGCTCTGTAGTTCAATACCACCTTCTACAATTGCAATAAAATAGGACACATTGCAAGGTTCTCCAGGGGAAAGAATGTAAGGTCCTCTGCTTCTCAAAAGAAGGTTGATACTACTTTGTAAAGAAAGGAAATGTACAAGACATGGAGGAAGAAGGGAGAGAATGATGTAAAGGAAGGATCTGCACCTCTGCCTAATGTAGATGAATCCTCTGAAAACTAAAAGGAAGTATTGGTTCAAGGGGAGTTGCAACTACAAACATTTTCAAAACCCTTGAATGCATAAGATGCTGAAATCCTCGGCATATTGGCTAAAAATAGTTTGAACATGTTAAGACAATGTTATTATGAAGATGTTTGATCAAATTTTTGGATCAATTGGCCTACTTGTGGAGGATTGTTGAATGATCACAAGTTTTTGTATAATAAAAAGGCTAATTAGGTCAAAACAGAGAAAGCAATTAATGCGAAGCAGTCATGGTTGGTAAAAAGACTATAACTTGGCAATATTTGGTCATCTTGATCTTATTTTGAATGAAGTCAAGAGTGTTGAAGAGCTAAAGAAGAGTAGAAGGTTTTCAACAGAGAATTGGTGCAAACCCTATCTACCACATTATTAGGTATTTCTCATTTTCACTGGTTAAACCCTAATTTATGAAGGTATTATCATGGTGACACATGTAGTAATAAATGTTGTTGAGAGGACCAAGGTCAAAATTTAGACAGCATCCATACAAATCCACAGAAACAGACAAAGACAGTGCATTCTCTCATGTTCCTCCAAATGTACTTCATATATAGGATGTCTAAATTTACAAACATTGTCAGTTAGATGAATACGATCACCTAAAGTTGGAACAATTTAGAAATGACAATCTATTAGGAGATGATTTTCAATTAAAACCAGAGTTTGATAATGTTCCTGCAAAACAACTTGACATTTGGAAGGGTTTCCCAAATTTTTGATATGAGGAAGATTGGGTCAGGATTTCCATAAGTTGAATTCATGGAGACTTCTTCTGCCTTGATCAACCATATTTGATCACTAAGGAAGCCATCAAGGTTGTTACTAGATTGTGCTCCTCTAGACCAATACCTATATTGAAAGCGGTGAAAAATGAAGAAGTAATGAGACTTACTAGAGAAAAATTTGATAAAAGAATACTAACAATAAATTACATTGAGGATTTGGGGGTCCGATATGCTACAATGTGCATAGCATACAAGATATACTATACCAACAGAGAAAACTTTGCCACTGCCACTGCAATATACATAGCTCATCAAATGGTAAAAGAAGGGAAGGATTATGACCTATGTGAGCTCCTGCGAAAACAATTAATAAATAACCTAAAAAGGACAAAAGAGTCAAAATGCAAATTCCGGTATGGTTCCTTGATCATTTGTCTTATGTTTTATTTCTTAAAGGAATTGTCTTCTATGAAGGGTATGATTTGGAAGGTAGATACTCCAGTTGCCCACCAAATTAAAGATTATATGAGAAGTTTTCCTGATCATAAAAAATTGTATCACACTATTTTGGGGCTTCTTCAAAACCTTTCAAACTAATATGCAAACAAGAGAAAAAATACCAAGAAAAGGTGGTTGAAAAATATAAGAATAACATTACATTTATGGTGGATAAGGATAATTGCTACATGGAGGCTATAGATCCAAGAACTTTTTGGATAACCACTCTCCCATATAAAGTGTCTGAATTTGATTTGATTGGATATGTTGATATGTTGCTCAGCAAGCCAAAGGATCCTTCTGCTAAAAGATTTAGAACCTATGATGAAATCACCAATAAAATAATTAGAAATGAGGTAGAAGAAAAAGCAAAGAAGAATATAGGAGAAACAATAGAAAAGATGAAGTTTGATTTGGAAAATATGCTTAATACTCCTAAGGGTTCAGCAAAACAATCTCAATCCTCTTCTACTGCACAAGCACCTAAAAGGGCTAGTAGGTCTATCTATGCTACTGCTACCTCTTCAAAATCCTCTGGATCTGCTCCTACACTTCCTAGCAGGAAAAGAACTGCCACTGAAGTGCCAGTACAAACCAAGACTACAGAGGCAAAGAAGCATAGACCTAAAGTACAAGCAAAAAGAGGAAAAATGAATCTGGTAAATGTAGTAGATGATGATGATGATGATGATGATGATGATGATGAAGAATTTGTTATGCTTGAATGAAGAAAGAAGAGAAGAAGAGAAGAAGAAGAAAAGGAGGAAGGAGGAACATCTAAAGGAAAAAGGAAAGGGAAAAGCAAAGAAATCAAAATAATCTTCTCAAGAAGAATTGGAGCATGTGCCTCTACATCTTGAGGCCACTGTAAATGCTATAATAGAACATGGTGCTCTGAAACAAGTTGCAGACCTCTATGACAAGATGCCTGTTGATGACAAGGCTACCATTGAGGAAGAAATAATCAGATATATGATGGTCTTCAATGTGGCCTTAATTGAGTTCATTGGTCAACTTCCGGTGAGTCTTGTAGACCTACTCACCAACAAGAGAAATAAAGCTATGATAGATGAGGCTGAGATGAGGAAACTAGCAATTTAAAAGGTGGGATATTCCATCATAGATGAAGAAAAGGTCAAAATATCTCGAGAACAAGCACAAGAATTTAGGACAAAAAGGAGAATAAATATTTTGATGGGAAGAGACAAGGAAGAAATAGACAGACTAGAGAAGTAGACATTAGAGAGAACTACTAAAATCCTTAAAGAATTGAAAAATACTAAGGTAATAGTTGGGGAACAAGTTCCTCTAGAAATACCATATGAACCCCTTCAGGATATAGATTTGTCATCATTTGAAAATGTTGTGGAAAGTGGTGGTATGGGTGAGAAATATGATAAAGTAAATACTCCTCCTCTAGATAACACAGAAGCACAGAACCTAGGAGATCAAGCTAAAGAGAATATGTCTCCTCCAGAGGACACTAATATTGGTGCAAGACATGATTCTCCCCCTCCGGAAACTATTGAGACACAAAGTATAGAGGGTCAAGATAAAGGTAGTACATCTCCTCCAAAGAACACTAACCCTAGTACAGAACATGACAATTCTCCTCCAGAGAATACATGGAATGATGAGGAAAGGAAATAAGATAATCCTAAGAAGCAGGAAGAGAAAGAAAAGAGTGAAAAGAAACAAGATGAGAAGACTCAAGATGAAACTGAGAAGGATAAGAAGAAACAAGAAGATGAAAAAGATAAGGATGAATCAAAAATAAAGGAAGATGAAAGAGTGGAAGAATTGGGTTAGAGTTCTTTAGGGTCTGATTCATTCAAAGACCTATTGGATTTGTAGATACAATTTCAACTAGTGATTACTCCTCAACTTCTGCAAATTCCTACACATGAAGGGCAAATTGATCTGTCAATCATTTCACCCCTTCACAAACTACAACTTGGTGATATATTGCATGCTTCAGTAAGAAAAGAATTTCTACAAGAAAAATTGAAGAAGACCAGTGTAGTTGAGGATGTTGTGAAGGTGATCCAAGAAGGGTTACCAAAGGTAACCATTGATATCTATCTACCTTTGAAGCAAAAATTCAAGCTATTAATGGATTCTTTCAAAGACCATTATTCCTATGTTGAGCAAAAAGTAGAGTAAGAGGCAGTAAGAAAGGTAAATGATAAAAGGTTGGCTAAGCTAACTGACAAATGTGCTAATGCACATGATAAACTGAAAGAAAATTTGAAGAAGTTTAAGGATTGCATTGATGAAGCCACAACATTGTATCTATTCTGCCTAAAATGGCCAAGTTCCAAAAAGAATATCAAAGCTCAAATTGACACCATTGAGTTACAAATCATTCAAATGGTCGGAGTATATGATTTGTCTATGGACAAAGATGGAGCAACAAGGGCTCAACTAGAAAATCTTCATGCATAGTTATCATAGCTTTAGGCCCAGAGAGAACAATTGAAGAAACAATTTGATCAACTAAGGGAAGTAGTGAACTTAAGACTTGCTTTATTGTCTGGGTTGCTAGGGGAAGCTGAGAAGATTGATTAGAAGATGAAGACCCCAAGAAGTATAGAGGAAGCTGGGCAATTATACATGCAATGTGAATGTCAAAATCATATTCTTGCCTAAGAAAGTACCATTTGGGTATCTACTCTGACACAACTCAAGGTAATATACAAAACCATTCTACCTTCAAAATGAGTTGCAGAGTATTGTAGAGAAGAAAATTTTGAATGTATATAGACTTGTAGAGGACAATAGTATACATAGCATCAATTTTTGAGGCATTTTCATCTCGGGGGGAGGAATGTTTAAAATTATATAGTAAGGGAGAGTTTATACAGTTTTGAGATAGTATAATATGTTAGGCCCTTTGTCCTTGATATCAAAGGGGGTGAGAGAGGAATATACATCTAACGGGGAGTAGTTGTACACATTTTGTTCTAAGTGTTGCCATCAATGACAAAGAGGGATATTGTTGGAAATATGTGTTGCCATTGATGTCAACATAACATGTGTCAACCTAAGGTCAGAGATGGGTGAAGCTGATGGACAATGGAAGAATTGAGAGAGATGGTTTGACTAAATTGAAGACATAGAATTGGCATGCTTAAAGGAAGACTTAGCAGATGGGGAAATATTTTCCAAGTATAAGAATGGTAATCTTCTTGATGTCTAAATGTGTTGTGGCGGCGTGTAAACCTATTATAACATGTTTCCTATATATATCTACAATGATATCCTATCAGTTTGAAGTATCGCACTTACAAAAAAGTTGCAGAAGTTTGGTTAAGGCTCTCACAGTGTATATCCTAAGGCAGAGTTACAGTATTTTGGTCTACATTCCTCTGCAGTGCAAGATTTAGGCTTGTGGTTTAGTAGTTAATTTGATGTTGATATTAACATGCTATATCCAAGAATTCAGGTATTTACTCCTTCAGCAAAGAAATTTATCAGCAACAGAGTTTTGGATAGTCCTCAGACAGAGTAAAGCAATGGTGGAGACTTATTAGAATGCTTTGAATTCTTCCGAATAAGAAGTTGTGCCCATGTAGCTTTACAAATATGTTTGGAGATGTGTAATGCGCACTACCTTTCTATACTAGGTGTTCTTATGGCCCATAAGATCAAATTTCAAGTGACAAAAGTAACACAGATAGTTCCAAATGTAGAAGTACTCTATAGAACACATGTTTGAGCACTTACGGAAGATGGAAAGTATATAAATCAGCTATAGGAGCTATTGTGGAGATTCTACATGCCTTAATGCATCTCAGGTTTGAACTATATACAAATCCTTCTTACCTCTAGTACTGCATAAGGTATTTAAGTCAGTTAGTGAAGAATTGCATATGACTGTCCTTTAGACTACTGTGTACTTGAATCAAGTCTTTGATCTCCTCTAAAAGTAATAAATGATGTGTGGATCTAGGAATATATGCATAATGATATATGAGTTCATTTCTAAGAAGTTTCAAATGGTTTGGTGGTCCGCAATGCAATATTCTAAGTTGTGATGTGTTATAATATGCCCGGAATGCCCTATTTTCATCAGTTTAGTATGTCTCTTGTTGTGTGGATGCATAGAATTATTAGATACTTAAGGAGAATGGTGTATGGATTTTGTCAATAAGATACATTGTTGAGACACTAGTTCGCATGATGTTTTTGGCTTCTCCCCGGGGCTGTGAAGATCAAAACTCAGCAGTGTTTGTGTAGTTTGAGTCGTCAATCTGGTTTCTATTATGTGTGGTGGATCCTAATCAATTGTTTTGACATTGCAAGGTGTGTTATAATGGACCTTTAATTCTATTATGAGATGTTGTGGTCCGCAACTTGTTTTCTTGACATATTGTATGAGTTGAAGCTGACCCTTGAAGAATTACACATTTTATCTAAAGGTTTTTATGATGCTAACCTAATCAATGTTTTGAAGTGTTGCAGATGGTATTTATAGGAGATAAAAGTCATTTGTGAAGTGAAGAAGAGTGTACGAATGTGATAGAGCAGAATGAGAAGTATGAAGTGTGCAGAATCAGTATGATGGAGTAATTGTGCAGAAAAGAGGACTGTAATATCAACATGAGACAGATGCTTCTTTCATAGTAGTTCATAGTCTTATTATCATTATAATTCTTTGTAGCAGTGAGCTTTCTTTAGGGAGTAGTAGCTTCTTTGGGTTGTAGCCCTAAAACAATGTTGTAAACTTTTATATAGCAGTGAGCATTATATTGTGAGTTAACACTCACCGTGGTTTTTCCCAGTTTTGGGTTTTCCATGTAAAAATCTTCATGTCGTTGTGTTGATGAATGTGTTGCATGTTTTACTTTCTGTTCTCTAAGTAAATGGATCTAATTTGCAAATGAAGTAGTTAAGTTTTAATATATGTTGATTCACCCCCCCTCTTAGCATCTCTTTGTGTTCAACACTACCTATGGTTGAGTGCAAGTTTTAAAGGAGAAAAATAAAGAAAAGACAAAGGAAGGTGCCATAAAATCTAGGAATTGTAGCACCCAAGCTCCCAATGAAAAAAAAAAGGTTCGCTACCCTGAAAGATGATATAGAAACTGAAGAAATTGGTGTTGAATTGGCTACCAGAGAGAGAAGGAATTCAATTTTTCAGATAGAAATACATAGAACAGAAAAATTAGTGAGAAATGAATTGAAAAGAGGGGGTGATCAGCTACAGGATAGAGGAAAATATAATTAAGAAGTGTGCAGTAGAGGAGAAAAGTGATTGGAGAAGATTCTTGGTCAAAATTTGCAAAGGAAAACAAACTTCCAAGCTACCAGGCATTTAAGAACAACAAATGAATGGAGAAAGAATAATGGAATGAGGGAATGAGTGCAAAGAAGAGTCAACCAGAGCAAGGAAACAAAGAAATGTGAATTGAAATTACAAAGATAAGTTGAAAGAGAATAGAAATCTATATATTTGCCTTAAATTGCCTTGCATAGTGAAGAATTTGTAGAAATTAAACTGTATAATCTAGTTTTGACTAAACTTGCAGATCTGAATTATGATTTCTATACTTGTTGTGAGCATTTGAATCAAATAAAATTAAGATTATGTGGTGTTGCATTCTAAGTTTTATTTAATCATCTTTGTTTTGTTAGTTTGTGAGTGAATTGTTTGTGTTTTTGTCAAGAGGGGAGAAACCTCTTGTACCATTCTCCATATCTAATATCCAATCAATCAATTCTTCTAGATTTAGAGTTTCATTATAACTAGGAGGATCCAACATAGGTTTACTATTGATTCTTGACATTTCTCATAAAAATATCCTCTTTGGTTCATTTTCATCTTCATCGTTTGTTTCAATTTTGTCTTCTCCATTCTTATTTTCATCTTCACATCTTCTACATGTACCCCTCTTCTCTGTGCTACCTCCATTGCATCCAGTGTTTCCACAATACCTCTCAACATCTATACAATTGTTAAATCACCAGCCCATGGTGCTCCTCTTTGCCCACATCCTCTATGTGTCATGTCTACATAAATCCTTTGCAATTGTAGGTCTTTTCTTCTTCTCACTCACCCAAAACAAAATTCTTTCAGATTCCTTCTTCTTGACAAAACCACAACCAAGCTCTGATACCACTTAATACAGTCTAAACCAGGGAGTTTTATCAAACTACTAAAATTAGTAGCCAAACAACACAAGATTCATAGAACAACAATATCTTCAATCACAACAAAATACCAAGTCTTTTATTCAATCATGCAGCATCTACAAAACTACAAAATTATCTTCTTCAAAACATTACAGACAATTCAATTTCAAAATGTTTCTTCTCCAGAAAGCTACTCCTAGATCGACCAGAGAAGTCTTCTATACAATACTTCCTTTTCTTAATGCCCCAATTGAACCCCTCACAAAATGTAATTATTTCATTTTATACACAACTTGAGGAAGTTGATAGGTTGACAGTTGTAAAACTAAATCAATGCCCCAAAAACAAGTTTCGACCTTTGAAACTACCATCAAAATTAATACATTCAATATTCAAATATTCACCCGATAAGGTCTTTGGTGTATCAGCATTCTATGAATTTTTGAACTCCTCCTATGTACATTTCAACAATTGTATACATACGTGAACCTTGAGGAAGTCCATCGGCAAATGGTTTTCCTCCACAAAGCATGCAACCCTTCATTGATATTCTCTATTTCAAAAAAATATATATATTCACAAGCTCTATCGGTCAATCAAGCTAATGTGTACTTTGTTCTCTCTATGTACACCAGTGCTTTTTGAAAGCCTTGAAACTCTGTTTTAGCAAAATTGCATCCTTAAGACCTTTGAACCCTTTATTAGATTTATTATGACAATTGGTAGCCATTTGAACTTTTGAACCTTCATGGAATGACTCTTTCAGCGAACCGCAACTTCCATGAACTTTCACACTTACCTTTCGATAGATTTACCTCCTTGGGAATGTCAAACTTGCAGGTTATTCTTAAGGTCCAGCAATTCAGCAGTAAATGGATCTTTTAAATTATCTCTTCATTTGTTTTAGCATCACTATGATCCCTTGAACCACGTTGGCACTTCCTTAAGTTCAAGAACTGAAGTCATCACTGAAACACTTTCATGTGATGTTCTCCATCAACAACTTAATCCTTTCAGAAACTTTTGTACTTCATCAATGGTGCAATCATAGTTAGGAGGATCCTCAAAGAGAACAGTCCAGACCATGCAGCAAGAGTAAACACAACAGAAGCAACTCAAATAGATAACACAAATGCAGATTCAGTCATTCAGTATATCATAGAATCCAAATACGAATTGGCTAACAACATGCAGGCTTACAATTAGGGCTCACAGGCCTGATTACATAATTCCAAAATATGCACAAGCTATGGCTTTGAAGCTCCTTTGCAAAGAATTCAGACTATCAAACTTGTAAACTATCAATCAATACTTTCCTAGGCATTTATTACATCAATTTATATCATCTCCAAAACCTAAGATTCCTCTATGTTGACCAAGGAAGATCATAAACTCCAATGAAGAGCTGTAACATGTGTACACGGATAGGTCGGGCCTATTTGATTAGAACTCCTTCATGAATGAATAGAATTGCGTGCGGATCTCAGGGAAGGTCAACCATGAACCAAACAACATTGAATGATGTGTAATTTAGCTTTGCAAGTCATGAATTGCTCCGCATGTCATCTTCTTTAGCTAATTATCTGAGACTGTCAGGATGCTCTGCTCTAAGAAACAATTGATCTTTTGATAGTGATATCTTTTCGGTACCTGGTCCAATTGCTCTGAGATTTGAATATGGTGTGCATGAAGGTGTCTAGATGTTAAGTCTAGCTCTACAGGGTCTAAAATGCAACTGCGATAAAATGCAGACCAAAATACAGAAACTGCTACTGACTGAACTGACTGTTCTAAACTGCAAACTAAAAAGAAACAAATTGAAATGCAAACAAAATGAAATGCAAATGTTTTTGGTTGATGCAAGATTGCTCTTGAACCAGGGATGCTCCTGCATCACTCGACATCTCTTTTAATTCTTGAACTAACTGTTTCGTGAATCGAACAATGTTTGAACTTTATGTTCGGCAAAATGTGAAGTTTAGGAACTTTGTTCAGTAGTCCTTGAGTTCATAGGCACAAGGTTTTGCTGAAACATATAAACCTAACCTTTGGAAGAGTTCAGAAAAAATTGAAACTTTTAAACGTAGATTTTTTTACCATATCACCAATTAGTCTTCGACAAAATTCAAACCATATGAACCTACTTTCGGTAGAAGTGAAATTTCAAGAACCCCCAATGTTGTCAAAATTGTTAATTTATCAAAATTCGGTTGAAACTTCAACAACTTTTAGTAGAGACAAGTCCACTATCAAATATGTCTGATGGAAAGAAGAATTTTATGAACATATTCCTTTTGGCGAAAAGTTCACGAACTAAGCATCTTGACAAAATGCTCAAATTGTTAACTTTGCCAAAGTGAACTTAACCCAACTTGCCTGGAGAAATCGAACAATTTGAATTTGACAATTACTCCTAAGACAAACAACCACAACCATAGGACATAATAAAACTAAACTAAATAGAAAACAAAAACTTGAAATGTTTTTAGGCGATATAGAATCACGTGTGCACCCGAATGCTCCCGCATCATAAAAGTTTAATCATTAAATTACATGTAAAACTAAATTACATTATTTAGAAAAACTAAAATCAAATTTCCTCCTTATAGTGCCTATTTGCAAGAAAACATGAATCCACTTGAAATAAACAAAGAATCAAGTGGGAATGATCAATTTCTTTTACAAGTAGGAACATGTCTCATAGAAATAATTCAAAGAAGCTACAAAACTATATGATATTTATATAACAACCTCTCCAAGGCCTAAAATCTTGCAAGATGTTCTTGTATCACTCTAAAATGTAAAAATCTGCAAGATATTCTTGTATTACTCTAAAATATCTCACACAAAGATAGTAATGCTTCCTCAATACTCTCTACCTATCAATGCTTTGGAAAAGATGTGTAAAAATGTAGGGGCCAGGAACACCCTTTTATAATTTAATCTTGGATAATTACAAGTTATATCTAACTAACTCATCATCCACCTAAACTTTAAAATGATATAAATGACTTAAGTGGCCTTGAAAACATAATGTGAGCCCTAAAACAAAAAGTTCACAAAGTCACTTTCAAAATATAACATATCATTGGAACACACAATGCCAACTAAAAACATGTAGCACAAAGCCATCACTCCTCATCCAACTCTATGATTGCCTCAATTCTCCCATAAAAGAGAAGATCCACCAATAGACAAAATTCACATTTCTTTGACTTTGCCATTGATGATCCAATGGCCCAAACTCTTTTAGGTGCAAACTCTACTAGAGAAGGAAACAATCAATTTGTACTCTCTTATTTCCAAGTTCCTCCACTTGACATCAGATTTACTCGTCCTCTTCAAATTTTATTGTTAGAGTTTCTTGTTTGGTATGCACTAAGTGCAGGACTGCATTGTGAAGTGCTGATTCTAGCACTCTTTCCTAGACTACATGTATTTGCAATGGCTTCATTTGCATCACGTCCTAGTGAAACCCTAGAATCAATCAATTTGAATGATTCTACAACATTTGCTGGACTATTAAGCGAAGCCCTCGTTACAACTTATCCTAGTTTTCATACTCATTCTCTGAAGCTTCTTCTCCGAATTCAATAACTCGCCATCGGCAGAGAAGTATGTTGCCTCTCGAGGGGTGTAGTGTTTTTACCTTTACCAATAGTTAGTTTTCTTCGAGATGAGCAAATTGTCTCTTGAACTTCCATTTGCGCCACACTTTTATCCTTCTTACATGCATTCTTTAAATTGCGCCACACTGATACTCGATTAACATATGAGGATGATACTCCAAAAACTCTCAATAGCGAAGCTTTCTTACATCATCCTTTGTTAATATACTCCTTTCAAACTCAAATTCAATCCTTTCCTAGACCACCAAAATATGAATCAACTAATGCCTCCTCATCTATGGCCGAGTCCTTTAGATCAAAGGCAAGTAGCCTCTTAAGAAGGCGACTAGCCCAGGGCTCTGCATTTGGAAACTTCTGTGTTAAGGATATTGGTTTTTAAGGGTTGTTCTTAAATATCATCGACTTCAACAGTCGATAATTTTGACCAATAAAAGTAGGACAAATATTTAACACTTTTTATTATTGTGAATGAGGTGTAAAATTGCTATTGATTGTTTGACCATTGAAGTCGATGATATTTAAGTAGAGTAGTTTTTAAGCTTCCTCATCACTCTACTTAAATATCATCCACTACAATGGTCAAACAATCAATAGCAATTTTACACCTCATTCACAATAAAGTGTTAAATATTTGTCCTACTTTGTTTGGCCAAAATTAACCTTTGACTGTTGAAATGGATGATATAGCTAACCAAAACCATGCATGTCTTCTCCCATATCCCCCAAGAATGTAAGTGTTTCTGGAACCGTTTGTATCGTGCTCCAAGCAAACCTTCTCTATGTGAGAGAATTCCGGGGGTATCGTAAGGATGAAAATTCATGAAGATGTCGCTCGCCACATCATTCTCTTTTACTTTCAATCCATAGTCAACATTACTCTTAACTAATGCCGGCCAAATGGCGGAGTCTTTTGTGGTTTTTTAAAAGAAATAAGCAAACACAGTGCACACAGCTGTTACAGGAGATTTACAAAGAACAGCCAACAGCTGAAGGTATAGCTGTTACAAACAAGCAAAAACTCAGAAACTAACAGCGAACAGCTGGACAGAGCAGAATCAAATCGAGCCTGAACAGAATACAGGAGTATTTCTGTACTCTGCTCTTTGACTGTTCCTGTATTTGTTATCCTATTTTAAGCTTAATACAATATATAAAACATTACTCTGGTGGGGAAGCGGAGTCAAAACAAGATGCCAAATCAAGGCAACGTCTATCCAGCATTCTGATGCACATTTGACCGTATTTTTAGTTAATTAAAATTCAGAAACATATATTCTGAATTTCAATTAATTAATAAATATGGTCAAATGTGCATTAGAATGTTAGATGGACAATTCACCAAATTCAACATCCTTCTGTCACCTCTACTCGTCACCTATGTATATGAAGAGTACTTTGCATTACTGGATCACTAAGCCTCTTTCTTTGACAAGTAAATTTCAAGTTTGTTCCAAAATTTTGGTTGCCACCTGTTGATGATTGTTTTTAGACAACTCAACAATAGAATAAAACACTAAGTATCCTATTCTCTCTTGAATAAAGTCTCTCAAAGGCTAAGCTATGTGTTCCAGTGAGACAACTTCAAGGTTCCTTATTTATGATTTGTGATGGATAAACTCAGTGACTTGATGTGATATTGCTGGTAATCACAAAGGGACTTACGCAGACTTCTTCGTACTACATTCAGCTTATTTCTCCTTTTAGTGTGGATGACATATGTATAGTGCTTCAATAATAAAGAAAAGGAAAAAGATAAAAGTTTAGAGGGACTAATCTAAGGTCAATGAAGCAATGATGATGCATGAGATGTGTCTTGTCTTGAAGGCCATTTATCACTGATTTTAAACACATTTTCAACTCCAAAAACCTCTATATTTTCTAGGCACAATTTGAGAGTGAAACCAATAGGAATTGGCGCCTTATGTTGGATAAGTGGTCTTCATCTTAGAAGCTGATTTGGATGAAAATGGACTGAGATGTGCTCCTTAGCTCCTTGGTTTGTTGTTTAACCTTCAATAACTTCAATCTCATGCTCAAATGCTTAAGAGATCTCTTCTTCAACTTGAGCGCTACTTTCATAATGTCTAATTTGAGGCTCTTCATTAAGGTGCTGATTTGAATGCCAATGAATTATGCTTTCCTAAATTAGGCGCTGATTTGGATGACATAGAGATAGATATGCGCCAAGCCTCCTTGACTTAGTTTCTTGGCTCTTTTAACTCCTTCAATGACTTGTTTAAACTTGCAAGAGGTTCTTTCATCTTTCATATGCTATATTTCAAAGTTTCATACTCTTCGCATTCAAGGCACTAGAATTGGATGAAAGAGACAACGAAATGCACCTTGTCACTTGAAAGATACTTTCTTCATTTCTCATGTATTCAAACTCTTTTGAGGTTCAATAGAAGTGTCTTGAGACTCAAACTCCTTCAAGTTGCTTGATGAATGTCTCTTTGATGTTAGGCGCTCAAACTCACTTCTTTAACAATCAACTTCCTAGGCTTCAACAATCAACTTCCTAGGTGCCCAAAATGACTAAAACAACAAGAATTTGTGCCTAGATCTATTGGCTTGTTCTTAGGCCTTATGATTATCTCAAGTCTTTTTCACCAAAGCATTGTTGTTTGAAAACCTCTTACTCAAAGTGACATTACAAATCAGGGTTCTTGGCCTCCTATCTTCTAGGCACATCTTGATGAGCATTTGAATGTGAATTGGCGCCTAGACTAGATGAGGACTTCCTTAGCTTTCATGACCTTCAATCATTGTAGTTGCTCTCAAAAGACTTCTCCAAAGTCAACCACCTTCAAGACTTGCAAATTCAAGTTAACTTACCTCTAGGTGCAAATGTGATGTTGAACATGAGGAAACTAGCACCTAGACTTATGATGCTCATTTCATGTGTTTGATCAACTTTAGAACTCAAGGTAGATTGCTTCTCTTAAGGCGCTTATCCTTTATACTTCAAATATCCATTCTATATCAAGGCGCTCAAAGGAGGAACTAGAGGTAGAAGAATGCACCCAAGCCTTCTTAACTTGTTCTTTCATGTGAATTGGTGCTTGTGATGATCTCAAATCTCTCTCTCTCAAGGTGCATATTGATGGTGCTCGAGGTGTGATATAGCACCTTGGTAGACTTAGCTTGTTCCTAGGCAATCCGATAGCTTCAATCACTTGCTTAAACTTTCAAGAGACCACTCTTCAATTGGGTGCTAGCTCTTAAGACTTATATCATTTAACCTCCAAGGTGCCAAAATGTGGTTGTTTTGATGGCAAAATACGCCTCACCTTCAAGATGCTCAAACTCCTTCTAAGGCGCCAAAATGAGGCCTTACATATGCAGAGATGCGCCTTAACTTGAAATGGTCAAAGAGGTTCGACTTATGCAATTGAAAGCATCTTGAGGTCCTAACTCTTCAGGGTGCCCATAGATGACCATTTAAAACATTCTCTCACTCAAGGCGCACCTTTGAGGTCTCACAGATGAAGATGTGCACCTTGTCAATACTTAGTCATTTTCATTAAAGATCTTCACTTTCAAAGCATATTGAGTTCAAAATATCATTCTCACATAGGCATTCATACTTAGCCTGCAACTTCATTGACTGACTAACTCTGAGATAACACAAACAACTAACCCTAAAATGACTAACTCTATGAAGAAAACTGGGGGTCCCCATTTGCAATGGGGCGATGTGTGATTAGGTCACAACATCTGGCGACTCCACTAGAGAAATGTTCCTAAACATTTCAGAAATAAGGACTCAATCCCAACTCAGAACTTTCAAATCATCTTCTCCAACCTATTAACCAATCAAAAGATGGACTCGAAAGGGAAAAGAATCATAAATTGGATCAAGACACTACATCTCTTGATGTGTGATTAAAGATAGATTTCAGTTAAAATAGGTTCTTAAGTGTTTCAAAGATAAACAAAAATCAATTTTCAACATTTCCATGTACACCCACACACCAGATCAAATAAACAAAACTACCTGCACAAAGAATCAAAACCAATTGCCAGCGCGACTATCCATACTTTGAGGATTCAAGTGTGGACACTTGCGTTCGTTCCCATCCCTTAGAAACTAGGATCATCTAAGTTCGCCTGTCTCAAGCTAAGTAAATTCATGAAAGTGGATGGACAGACACATATACATATGGCTGAAACGGACAAGGATAGTATGCAATGACATTGAATGGGGTGATGGCGGAATGAAAATGATATACAAGTGGAAATGAAATAAAACGGAAAGGAGTTAAATGAGACAAGGTGTCTCTACGCATGACGCCTATTTGCCAGGTTTTCATCATGGTACTTATCCAAGGTGCCACCAAAGGTGGTTTTCACTAATGGACGAAAATTTTCTTTTTACTATTTTTTTTTTGAAATAGGATAACCATACACATGGTGCCTATTTGCCAGGTTTTCACTATGGTAACAGATAGAAAGAACTCCAGAGTCTGATTCTGCAGACAATGCGATGGTCCATACAAAACCATGTCAAGTTATTGTACTTATTGATGTTGGCAAGAAATGACGAAATGATACGGAAAGAGTGGATTATGATGTGGACTATATAGACAGGTAAATGAAAAGGTGTATTCAAACATAAACTAGGCGAATGATGGGATATGCTGAATGGCAAGAAATGGAAATGGAAGGTATATATTGGAGTGAATAGAATGAAACCATAATCAATGTTTGTTTATATCGACCTAAACTTCGAAGCTTGCAAGTGGAAGGGAAATGAATAAAGGGATAGGATGGTGATTAATGAATAGGTGAAGTGGCAACTTCATGACCCACACAAACTTAGAATATTCTTGTTGATTTTATTTTGTGGGATGAAGAAATTTGGAATTAAAGATGGAATGGAAATGGAATGGGATGGATGGATGGGTGGATTTCCTGGATGCGGAAGCCTCTTGGATTCGTCTTCCTAGACTTAGGTACCTAGAATATCATTCTTAAGCTTTGCTCTATTGAAGGTATGAAAATGGAATAGCCTTTTGAATATGTTTTGCTTTGATTTCTTGCATTTGTGCTAAGGCATAAAGATCTTAAGATTTTTAGGAATTTTCTTTATTTCATGGGTAAAGGCATCCAAATATTTATTTCGTGGAACTATGGGATGGGCGGATAGATTGCAAGCTTCTAATTTAGACGAGACTTACATTCATTGATCGTGATTAGGAAATGGGTAAATGGATAAAGGAATATGGCGATGGGAGTTGGGCAAGTGACGGTAAGACGAATGGTGAGGGAGTATGTGGTCATATGCTTTTAGACTTTGCATAGTAACGAAGGTGAAGTGGATACATATGTAATGGATAGATGATGCAAAATGGTGGATTTACATGGAAGTGGATGAAAATACCAACATCATGACCTTACCTTGTAGTGGCCAAGGCTATATGAATGGATATTGACATGGATGAACTCCAAATACCTCGTTCATAAAGGACTCAAACCTTTACCCTGATAGTTCATTACTTGGAGTATGAGGCGAACAATAGAACTATATGGATGATTCGGACATTAGACTTGAGTTCATTATTTGATGGAACGGGTGAAATGGATGGAGGATTTTATTGTATTTATGATGTGATGAGCAGAATAGAAATATAGAGGTATGCGGACATGTTGTATAACAAAATGGAGCGGAGTGAAAACATGAATTACCTTGAGATGTTCACTTGAGCCAGGCTCACAAAGATTTTCCTAACAACTTTGGGATCATTAAGGTATACAACCTCAAAATACTTCAAGCAATACCGAACAATTGACTCATCTCCCAAGAACAAGCAATCATGCTATCTAATACTAGTGATGGGATCCATGGGAAATCATGACCTAAGTTTCTCCAAGGAAAACATAAGAATTCATAAAATTTAGATTTAGCATTTTAAAACATTATGATCAGAAGATAAACTCCTTAGAGATTTTCTTTAGTCCTCCAATGATGGGCATCAAGGTTTTTACCGAGTTGACTGGGAATTTTCTTGCCTCCCTCGTGAGGTTGGAGGGCTTGGCTTAATCTACATTCGCTGACAAGGTATTGCCTTGTGTGCTAAATGGATCATTCAAGTGTTGCAATGCAATGAGGCTTGGAAAGTTCTTGTCTACCATTGCATTTGCACTTGCACTCTTGCAGGTCATCCAACATGCAAAGGCTTAGATTTAGGAACCCTCCTCACTATGAGGGAACTTGTCTCCATTCAAGGTACTTTTGTTTTCAAGAGCATTTGGAAGGCTTGGGAAGCCCTCAAGCCCTGGCTTCGTTGAATTGGTGATGATTTTTGTAATGGTTTATCCATTAATCATCAATCCATTTGGTGGTCTCCTGTCCTCAGCAATCAAGACACCTACTGCTTGCAAAGTTACCTTGGATTCATGCATTAAAAATTTTTCAAACACGAGATTGTGTTCTGCTAGACTTTTTGCATAGGGCCACCAAGAATTTTTTACCATGACCTGAGTTCAAACAAAAATATAGGCTTCTTAACACATATCAAGAGACTTATCAGTCGGTTATTGATGTTATTCCTCCTCATATGATGCACAAGTTGGGAGTGAGATCTCTCAAACCTTGGTGGAAAGATTGGAAATAGTATCTAGACAGTCCTTTTCAGAATTACAAACCATGAAAAGGTTATTCCTAGCTATCCCCACACTTGCATATGGTGGAGCAGCTAAATCACCACTGGAAACTTAAATCCTCTCATGGGACCTGGCACAAATAGTTTCAATGCATGTGGTCTACGGTGTTAGAGCCTAAATTGGCTCATTTTGCTTGGTGTTTGCTTTACCAAGGCCTCCCTATGGGAGTTTTTCTGGTTCATATGGGCCTATCCATCCCTCATTGTCCATTCTATAGGCAGCTTAAATCTCTCAAGCACCTTTCTTGGTTTTTCCCTAAGGCTTAGGAAGCTTGGAATTAGATCCATCATTTTTTTAAACCTTTTAGACCTGCTCCTTTCTCTTCACATATGGTCTTACTTGGCGATTGGCCCTACCTCCCACATAAATATACTCAAATATGACATGCTTTCAGGGTGGAAATTCTCTTTAGCATTTGGAAGGATAGGAATGTTGCTATTTTCAATCATTGTATTGTTGATTTAAGCATTTTTTTTGTACACTAAAGCTATCATTTGTTCTAATGTTCTGATACAGATTCAAGTGCAAGCTAGCAAAGTTACACTTGAAGTTTCTCATCTTCAAGAGTTGTTGGACCATTGGGGCAATGCCCCTTGCACTGTTTCTTAGGTTCCACCTGACTCCACCTCCTCTTAGGGGCGTCGACATAGTCACAGTCAGACCTCCCAGTGCAACTGTGATGACTAGGGTGATCGTGGCTCTCACTCCCGTGGACCTCAGCCCTCTAGGGACTCTGTTGCCCATGTAGGATGGTCTCATCCCTCCTGCTCTCCATCTCCAAGGTGGAACATTGGCTAACCTAACACAGGAAAATTCCTACATCTGCAAATCGCTATTTCCCCGGTTCGTGTTCATCCACCCTTTGAGGAGAATGAAGATGGTATTGATGCTCTTGATGGTTGGAAGCAGATTTCTGATGCCACCCATAGAGATGTTTGGGGGAAACCTGGTGATCAGGATCCTCCTCCATCATCTGGTGTTGCACTTGTTGCTTAGTTTTTTGTGGGCTCAACCTTTTGTTATTTTGTTTGCCTATGTATAAGGCTTTGAGACTTCATGGATGTGCCTTTTTACCACCCTACTCCTTTTTTGTTAATATTGTACTATTTATTGCTTTTTTAATATAATTTAAATAGGAAGTCATAAAAAAAGATGTTATCAAATGGTGGACAGGGATATATATTTATAGTTTTCTTACTTAAGTATTGTATATTTATATTAATTTTTGAAAATAAAGATAAATATATTAACTAATAATCTAGAAAAGAGTACGAACAAATTTTGAAACAACAACTGTCACTAAAACCCATAAGATGAAATTCCAAGGAGGTATTCCACAAACCCACCACTTCCAAGAACTAGGGGAAGACATTAAACCTTCAAAACACACAATCCCAAGGAAGAACAAACAAGAATGATCAAACCAAATCATTATGAAGCAGTTGAAGAATCTGTGAAGTTTGATTAGAAGACAGAGACTCCCATTCTAAGAAATTCTAGTTGCGATTAACATCAGAGGTCCATTTTGCCAAACAATCCATGTGATAGCATTCTATTCTCTAAGGATGTGAACAAAAGAAATGGAATCAAAGTTATGAGAAAGGAGAGGAATCTACTCCACAAGAGATGCAAACCTCCTAGAAGACTCATGAAACCTTTCATTATTCAAAAGAAATACCAGAATCATGGAATCCATTTCACAAATTATCTTCTTCCACCCCAACTCACATGCTTTCTCTAGAGCCACAAGGATGGCCTAGGCCTCCATCTAATTATTAGTACCAAACCCCATCACAGAAGAGAAAAAGAAGTGAACAAAACTAGGACTATCACACCCAACACCACCAATTCCAGTTGCACTCAAATTACCCCAAGATGAACCATCAATATTAATTTTTAAAAATACCAACATGGGAGGAGACCATTAACCAGGTCTAGATTCACTTTATTAGAAGATTTAGTCCTAGAGCTAGAATGAATAGAACCAACCAAATGACTCAAATCCAATTTCCTAAAGATGAAAAGATCAGAAGATCCATATATTTATATTTTAAGAGTCATTTTATATAAAATATTTTATAGTGCCTTTAAATGTTATTACTAGTTTTCAAGAATTACTAGTGTGATAATTAAAGAGATTTTCCATGATTTTATTAAAAAAAAGCAACTTTGAATATATTTTAATTTATTAATATTAAAAATGATTTCTAAATATACTTAACAATGACACAATAAGTATTAACCAAAAGAAAGACTAATTTATAATTTTCTTTTTAAGACAATACCTTTCTAATAACACTATAGTTTTTTCAAGATACATTATGTATAAGCCACGTTAAAAAAACATTATTCTTAGAAATTAAAAGAACCCGCAGACTTATGATATTTATTTCAAGATTCAACTGCATAGTTTTTTGAGTCAAATCGTTGACCCATAGCTCATGAGTAACTTGGTTCATAAGAATCCATCTCTTATGAGAATGAATGTTCCACTTAGCACTCATTGCATCTAGGTGATGCTCATAGGGGTGAAGCATTGAGACTTCTCGGGAGGTCACCCATCCCAATACTAATTTGACTCAAGCACGCTTAACCATGGAGTTTCCCCCAAGATCAAGCCAACTTAGCTTGCTACCCCATTTGCAAAAACTTCAGCAAGTGTTGTGCCTTATGAACCATTCATTATAGAGCCCCTTTAGCTCATTAATTGATAAGTAGGAGATATTTTTCATAGTGTGTCAAATTATGATATTTATTTCAAGATTCAATTACGTAGTTTTTTAGTCAAACCATAGACTTGACTATTTTTTGTATTATGCACACTACTAGATGCATTGAATCATTTAATGAATACATTTGAATGTTTCATGTTTTCTTTAATATTGTAATCTATTTTATATAGTTGCAATGTGTTGTGTACAATAGAAGCACTAGATACATAAATGTTGACCTCAAAATATTCAAATGAATAGAAAAACATGTATTATAACAACATGAAAATATATGAATAACATGACCATATCTTATAGGAGATCATGTTAAGAAATCATATTATAGTTGTGTAAAAATAACACCATATTATTAATATTTTTACACAATTTAAATTACATGGACACAATTTCAAAAAAAGTTAAGATTATAAATTATGAGTTGGTGTAAGACTATTGTAAGACATTAGAATAGGTAATTTGGCATCAAGGTATCATGAAAACTATGGGGATAGAGATAAAACTACATCAAGATTGTATTAACATCTTAGATGAAAATACTTGATGTGTGCCTTTTTTAACTAAACCACCTTCATAATTACATTATTTTGAAACTACCAAGGTAGGTCTTATATTCTATTAACATAGGCAAAGAAATGAAAATGTGTTTCTAGTAAAGGAAATGCATACAATCATTTAAAATATAGCTTGTGATTGTAATTGATCCTAGATGAATAGTGATTATACTTAAATATTTTTCTTTACACTTTTTATGTTTATGCTCATGTCAAGAATCATTCTCGTAGAATTGTTGATGTACTCTTCAAATATATTTAATGTTCTAATGTCACAAATGACACGAGGGAATATGCCCACAAAAAATTAATTCTAACAGCAAAGGTAAAATCTTGGTAAAATGTTAAATTTAGCCATCAAACTTGGTGAATATAGTGTTCATTCGAAGTATTGGTTGCAAAGATATTAGTACTTAAAACTTAGAGACAATGACTACAATCAATGCTCTTCATTTTTATTGTTGTTAACATAATTTTCATTGTCTATCTTAGACTATTGATAAAATGAGAATGATGGAGATATTATCAATAAGTTGAGAGATTTAACTTGATAGGTAATAGTCAATGTCAAACTAGCCCTCTCTACATCACTAATATCTATTGTGGCCCTTTACAATGTTATACCTTATGATGTGTATGGTTAAAGTCAATTCCATTTTGATTGGGATTCATGTATGATTGCCTCTTGGAATAGGAAAAATAAGAACAAATCTTGGGTTATTAATGTCCCACAACACAATAATATAATTATCAAATTTCACAATCACACACAATAACAACTTTGGTGGTCAATTACCTTGATGATAGACTATATTATTTATAGTACCAAGTGTTTCATTAATTGAGCTAATGTATCCACTCAAAAATTGGATACTAAATTATATGTTGGCCAACAAATAGTAGAACCATTCTATCTGAATGATCATCACCAATATAATGTGATTTTGTATGCTAGCTATATGTAGTCATAATAGTGTAACTAACATGGTCAACAACTTGAACATTCTCTTATTATGGAGCATGGCCATATATTATTTATGGTGTATAAACATATCAAATACTCCACACTCCTCAAACTCACTAAGACATTTGTTTGATCCATGAGGGTTCACCTATCCTCATATGTTGTATTTGAATTCATAATGTTTGTTAAAATTTCTTTGAATCTGACTTGTTCTAGACCATGCCTTTGACAGAAAATCATGTAGTCCACAATGCTTTGCCATAAATCTCTTCAAACACCTAAAGTACACAAATTTCATGCAAAAATTATATATGATTACAAAATGTCATTTTCCTTTACAAATACTAATATTATAATTCAAAATTTCTCTTGTGCTGCTATAAATGTTTAAAGTCATCAAGACCACAATAAGATGGTATCATATCAAGCGATACACTTTCCCACAAAGATTGTCTAAGTGGTAGGTGATGCACACAAGTGTTATGTTCCCTTTCTTTGTTTAATATAATTTTAGGAAACGTGTAAGATTGAATATATTGTTTATCAATGATCAAGTTTGAGGAGGAGCTACCATGTGAATATATTCTTATACATTATAGATGCACTAATAGAACCTCCAATGGGTGTTGTAAACACTATGTCCACTCTGTCTCTTGATTATCTCATAGAAAAATTGTTTCATTATGTATTAGATGGGAAGCACTCAAATAGTTGATGAGTTGTAATGGGTGAGTCCTAGATCATACTGGATCAACCAGAACCCCGAAGTGGCAATGAAAATACGGAAAACCCCTGGTATGCACTAAGTGCAGGACTGCATTGTGAAGTGCTGATTCTAGCACTCTTTCCTAGACTACATGTATTTGCAATGGCTTCATTTGCATCACGTCCTAGTGAAACCCTAGAATCAATCAATTGAATGATTCTACAACATTTGTTGGACTATTAAGCGAAGCCCTCGTTACAACTTATCCTAGTTTCCATACTCATTCTCTGAAGTTTCCTCTCCGAATTCAGTAACTCGCCCTCGGCAAAGAAGTATGTTGCCTCTCGAGGGGTTTACTGTTTTTACCTTTACCAATAGTTAGTTTTCTAAAAGATGAGCAAATTGTCTCTTGAACTTCCATTTGCGCCACACTTTTATCCTTCTTACATGCATCCTATGTTTCAGATATCAACTATTCTATTTAAATATCATCCACTTTAATAGTCAAACAGCTAATAGTAATTTTCATCTCATTCACAAGAAAAAGTGATAAATATTTATCTTATTTATATTGACCAAAATTGATCTTTCACTGTTGAATGGATGACCGTAGGGTATAGTTGAAAAGAAAGATCCCACCTTGTTGCCACATAATCCATCCAAAAATATATATATCTTTGAATTCTCTTCACGATAGAGGAAGGATAACGTGTTTAATCTCAACGATGTCTCAATGAAAAAACAGCCCGAGTTGCTTGATTTCTCTCAAAGCAACGTAATTTTTCCTTCCACGTCTGAAGTTATTCATGCCTGCCTCTGCACTCTTCGTCTTCCCCCTAGCCGCATCTCTGTAACTATATCGTCTGAATATGGCGAACCAAAAAAATGCATGTCTTCTCCCATATCCGCCAAGAGTGTAACTCTTTCTGGAAACGTTTGTATCGTGCTCCAAGCAAACCTTCTCTATGTGAGAGAACTCTGCGGATCATTCGAACTTTTGAAAGGACTTCATTGTCCTCATTGAGACACATGAACATGAGGGGAGGGCTGTAAGGTTCCGAATTTTGAGGGTTATAGAAGATTCCAGTGGCAATGGTCATGGGGTGTAACAGTGCTGGTGAGATAGTCTTGGGAGAGAAGCATACAAGTTGAAAAGGAAGATCCAAACAAACAATACATATGGACAAAAGTGAAAGAGAGGGAATCCACAATTTATCTTGTTGCGTCTACTTTGCTCCTCATGTCTCAAAATCTTATAAGAAGAGGAATCTAGACAAAGAGGACCCATATGCAGGCCTAAAAAAGGACATATATGCTTATAGTACCATAGGTGACATCATTTTAACGAGAGACTTCAATGCAAGAACAGAAAATAGCCAAGCTCTATACCTTAGGAATCAGGAGGGAGTAAAAGACAATCCTTTATGGTTAGAAGAGGAAAAGAAACAAAAGTGGGAAAGAGACTCTCACTTGACAGAAAAGGTGGTATCATGCAGTACGGGGCGGAATTGTTAGGGCTATGCAGCATGTACAATTTGATTATTTGCAATCGTATCAAAGCATGGCCGAGTTCAAGGAATTTTGCTTGTCAAATGTACAATGGGCAAAGTGTAGTGGATTATGTTATTTGTTCTCAGAATCTTTTGACAAGGTTAACAAAAGTAGAGGTGAGAGATTGTCCTATAGAAATGAAATCTGATCACAATCCCATTTATGTAAAGATCAGCATGCAAAGAGACACTCAACATCAACATCAAGATAGATCACAACAAAACCAAAAAAATGGCTCCCCAAGGCACAATCCTCTTAACACAGGAGAACCAAGAGATATTTTGAACAACACTTGAAAAATGACTGCAAGGGACAAAAGATACCAGGATGGCCAATATAAATAGGAGAACAATAGGCAGTGATAAGTTCACATTGATAATTCACAAAGACCACAATTTGTGCAAAAGGTCTAGGCCTAAGAGAAGCAACAAAAACAACTTTTCGGCTAATTCATGGTATGATGAAGACTGCAAGACAGCAAAGAGAATGCTGAAAAATCCAAGGAAATAAAAAGGAATATGCAAAGCTAGTTAGAATAAAAAAAGAAGCTTACATGCAGACAAGAAGTAAAGAGCTTATTTTTCTTGGGAAACACAACTGAGAGGCTTCTGAAAAGAATTACAATAGAAAAAACACAACTACAGAGAACAACATTATGGACTCCCAATGGATGGAATATGCAAAGTTGTTGTATGAGCGTGATCAAAATAAAGACGCCCCCAATTATTAATTCAATGGCCAAACTCTTTTCCACGAAAGACATTAAAGAAGGAATCATAAAGCTAGCAATGGGTAAAGTACATGACATAGATGGCTTACAAGTGGAGTACATGAAATGGGGCATGGAAACCCTCACACCTGGTGCAGGAGCACCAAGATGTCGAGATTCTACTTGATTTTCAAGTTGTATTATTTTGTTTAATAAAGTCTTTTTCATGTTGTAATAAGGCATAATGCCATGTTGTAATGGACTATGTCCAAATAACTTGAATCTACTATTGTTAGGTTATTAGTCCTAGTTAGGATAGTCATAGGTAGTTTGCAAGATGACTTTGAGTTTTAATGTTTTTATAGGATAGTCAATTAAATTTCTATGTTGTAAGCCTTTAAAAGGCATGTCTCAGGTGTGTTGAAACCTTGTCCAAAGGTTAGTCAAGTGTTAAAAAGCATTTAAACCATAAAAAGCTAGAAAAAATAGTCTTTGCTGTCCAAAAAAGACAGTTTCCTTATTAATCTTTTAAAAACAGCAGTTATAAGACAAGAAAGGTCGATGGTTTTAGGAATTTGGAGGGACCACTTCACTCTAGGCTATGTTTGAGGCTTGTTTTAAGCCAAGGGAGGTTGTATTGCACGGATTCATTCAAGAGATTTGAGAAATATAACAAAAAGACACTATTTTTCTGCCTTTTACTGTTTTTTCCTTCACTATTTCTCATAAATCCGTACCTGTATGGAAGAGCCTTGGCATGAATTTAGAATGGGATGAAAGGGGACTGAAGAAGCTTTGATTCAAAGCTTATTGGAGGTCTTAATGTTGAATTTGAAGGGAGGAATCTCTGTTTTACCAAAAACTATTTTTTTCTGCTTTTTTCTATTTTTTTCACTGTTTTTGCTACAGTACCCGCAATTGTATGGATTTGTTATTGCCAAAACTTGTGATGGATGGAAAGTGCTTTGAAGTACCTTTAATTTGAGACTAGTTTGGGATCTTGATGATGATCTAGGTGGGAGATATGGTCGATTTCCCAAAAACTTTTTTTTTTCAGAATTGCTGTCACTTCCTTAAATTTGTTGTTTTCCTGCGAAATCTGTACTTGTACGGCCTGTGGGTGAAGGGTGTTTGTGATGGTTGGATAGGTTGTTGAATCACCTATCATTTGAACTTTATTTGGGCTTTTGACACTACTCTAGAAGAGAGTAATCAGGGTTTGTCTGCAAACTGTCCTAAAATCTGATCTAGAGTTTCTTCTGTGCAACTTGATGAGTTTCTCCTCATTCCTTTGATCCTTCTTTCCCTGGTCAGAGGAATGAGTTTTATGTTAAGGATGGAAAGGCCTTGTGAGGAATGTGGAGGTAGGGGAATGGTGTAGATGAGTTTGGGCATGAGAAATGACTCTACAAAAGTCTTATGTTAGAAGCCTGAAGGAGGACATCAACAACTAGGTATATTTGACATGTTATTACTTTGCAAAGGAAGGCATTATGTTGAATGCATGTTGTAGGATTGGTAATGAGAATGTGTTTGTGTTGAGGGAGACCATCCCAAGGTGGTTGTGTGACTATTATTCCAATGGAGCAGCAATGCCATGATAGTCTATGAGATTGCTGTCCTGCAGACCCTATATAGTGGTTTGGCAAAGAAACCTAGTTGGAATCTTGATGGAGTTGGCATCTTGGAAGGTGTATTTGATTCCTCCTTCATTGTGTATGTCAAAAGTAAGTTGGAGATGGTGTTGAAGGCTGTCTTGAGAGATCTTTGCATGTGAAGTTATGATCATGTTTTTGCTGTCCTAAATGCTCTGCATCAACACCACACATCAAAAGAATATTTAATGGGGTCATTCAGAATGGTTTCCCAGTAGATTGGACAACTAGTGTCGTCATCCCTTTGCTTAAAAGTGGAGATGTCAATAACCCTTCGAACTACTGCACTATAATGATCAATCCTCTTTTCAGCAAACTCTTCGAGAGTATGGTAGAGCACTAAATCAATATGTAGGTAGAAAAGGAGGGAAAGAGGGCAAAAGAGCATGCAAGTTTTAGACCAAAACATTCTACAATTGATCACTGCATTACCCTTAGACTCTTGATTGAGAAGGTTTGGGATAAACAAGGAGAAGAGGTCTTATGTTGCTTTGTTGACTTCAAGAAGGTGTTTGACACTATTCCTAGAAGAAAATTATGGAGTAAAATGGAAGAGCTGGGAATTCTGGAAATGTATAGGGTTGTTGTTCATAGGTTGTATGATCATGTTTGGGGCCAAAATTAGAACCAAACAAGGTTTATCGGAGTGTTTTGAGAGTGACATTAGGGTCAAATAGGGTTTTCCGCTATCTCCTACCCTATTTGGTTTGTACATTAACAAATTAGAGGAGTGGATAGACAAGTTCGGTGGAGGAGGTGTTCACTTGGTTAGTTATGTAATAAAGTTGCTTTTATATGCGGATGATCTTATTCTAATGGCAAACATAGTGCATGACTTGAAGGAACACTTGAAAGCTCTAGAATTGTTTTGTCAAGAGGTTAGGATGCAAGTGAACACCAACAAAACTAAGATCATGATCTTCACCTTGAAAAGAAAGAAGGCTCCAATGGAACTTGTCTTTGAAGGCAGCCCCTTGCAAGTGGTCAATGAATACAATATGTTGGCCTTGATTTCCACAATAAGCTCAGCTGGGAGACTGTAGAGCAAAAGGATATAAGGGGGTTGGAAAGCTTTATACTCATTGCAAATTTGATGCAGAAGGGTTGAATTGTGGGACTGGAAAACTAAGAAAAATCTTTTTCAGCTACTAGTGGTGTCAGCGGTGCTATATGGGTGTGAGGTTTGGGGTGGCAACACATCAGAGATGAAGTGGAGACATATAGAGAGGTTACAAAAGCCTCTAATCACAAGTAGTTTCAGAACAAAAGCATCAGTTCCTTATGAGATTGCACTAGCTGAGGCTAGTGCCTTTCCTGTGGAGGCATTGGTGTTGAATTAGATGCTAAGTTACTTAAAGAGGCTTGAGAACATGGAGCTGCTCTAATGGCCCAGAATGGCAGTAGAGGAAAAATTAGAGAGAAGGAAGAGTATGTGGATAAAATGATAGGTGGATGAATAAGTGGGGTATTAGCATAAAAGAGTGCCCAAATACTAAAGAGGATATTAAAAAGTATGTGCAAGAAAAAGTCAAAGTAAGCATGTGGACAAGGCAATTGGGGAGGAAAAGAGAATACTACATAAAACATTTCAATGGACTTCTTATGACCACACAAAAGAATTATATAGGAGCAGAGATAAAATGGAAAGAGAAAACGTTAATGGCCCAGCTAAGGACTGGTTTGCACCAACTTAGGTGTGAAATTGGAAGGTGGATGAGGCCTAAAGAAGAGTGGGTGGAGAGAATATGTTGTTTCTACACCTTGGAGTTAGTGGAGACGGAATGGCACTACATCATGGAGTGCCTAGCTTACAAGGATATTCAGGCTAATTACATCGATACTTTAAATGTGGGCTCTTTGACCAACTTGTTTGAAGAAGAGAGGATAATTAAACTTGCAATTTATTTGACCAAGATTCATAGTATAAGGTCTAGGATCCAAAAAGAAAGGGAGTTCAGTTAGGCACTATGTGGGCAATCTTCCTTTTGTGGTTCTTGGTTTTTGTGTGGTTCCTGGTTCTCTTTGCTGCATGTTTTGGTTTTTGGTGGTCCCATAGGTTGTTTGGCCTAGTGGATGTTATTAAAAGCCTTCATTTATTCATTCAACTAATGTTGGCCAAATGGTAGTCTTTTGTGGTTTTTTAAAAGAAATAAGAAAAAACAGTGCACACAGCTATTACAAACAAGCAAAAACTTAGAAGCTAACAACAAGCAGCTGGACAAAACAGAATCAAGTCAAGCTTGAACAGAATACAAGAGTATTTCTATACTCTGCTCTTTGACTATTTTTGTATTTGTTATCCTATTTTAAGATTAATACAATATAAAAAATATTACTCTAGTGGGGAAGCGGAGTCAAAACAAGATGCCAAATCAAGGCAAGGTCTATCCAGCATTATGGTGCACATTTGATCATATTTATTAATCAATTGAAATTCATAAACATGTATTCCTAATTTCGGTTAATTAATAAATATGGTCAAATGTGCATTAGAATGTTAGATGGACAATTCACCAAATTCATATCCTTCTGTCACCTCTACTTGTCACCTATGTATATGAAGATTACTACTTTTAAATTAGTAACAACATTTAAAAGGTGTTATTAGCTTCTTCAAGATCTTCCATATTCTACAGGTGTTTGTGGCTCAAGATGTCACTCTTGCTAGGCAACTTGCCTTGCAACAATGTCTTGCGGTCGTTCCTTGCCGGCTATCAAATGCCTAGCACATTGTTTATGACCAGCTTCTTACTCAAGGTGACCTTAAGGAAGCAGTCTTTTCTATGGCCAATGACAAAGCCCCTAATTTAGATGGTTTTCCTTGTGAATTCTATTAAGCCTTTTGGGATTTTGTAGGTAGTAACCTACACAATGTCTATCTTGAAGCCATGTAAATTGGTTCATTAGGCACTCTTATCAACAATGGCAATATTAAATTCATACCTAAAGTTGGTGGCCCCAATGATATTAATAATTGGTGGTCCATTATCTGTTAAATGTCTCATACAAGATCATTTCTACGGCAATGGCACTCAAGCTTTGCTTGATGTTGCCTCTTATTGTTTAGGTTGAAAAAATGGGCTTCATTAAATCCAGGTTCATCTTGGATAATATCATAGTGGTTTGGGAAGGAATGGAGTGGGCTAACCATTCTTAACAGCCTGCTATGTTTATTAAGATCAATTTTGCTAAGGTGTATGATCGCATTGAGTGGCCTTTCATTCTAGCCATGCTACAGGGCCTTGGCTTTGGCCCCTGGTTCATTCACATGGTCCAAATGCTTTTTGCCAATGCTTCAGCGTGTATCACCATCTCCAGCTAGAAATCTAACTCTTTTGGCCCTTTTTCGTTCCATTAGATAAGGTTGCCCTCTTGCCCCTACTCTTTATGTCTTGGTTGCTAAAGGCTTTGGATATTTGTTAGCTCGAGCTGTCTCTCAATCCCATGTTAAGGGGATTTCCCTTCCCAACTCTACCCAATAGCTGGTGAATGGACATTTTACTAATGATT